>CM022300.1:380029910-380629910 GCA_011799875.1 Thinopyrum elongatum
CGGCTGGTGCCCCAGCGCTTGCCATCCCTGGCAAGTTGATGAATAGGTTTTCGCCAACCTTGAGGTACTTGCTGGATGAGGGCTTGTCAGATGTTGATGGCTGGTCTTCAGTGGCCGCCTCACCAGTGATAGGGGGCTCCGCGGCCGATGCAGCGCCTGGCGCTCCTACGGCAGGAATGCCGTCAGTATGGTCCCCAGCCTCCCTGTCGCCCTCTTCAGCAGGTTCTTCCGTGATTTCCTTTCGTGCTGTCTTGGCGGCCTCCCCGTCAAGAGCATCACCGGCCCCGGCGACATCATCCTTGGTGGCCTCGCTGGCAGTGATCCTGTCCGCTTCGGCAGCAGCATCCCTGGCGGTCTCCTCGATGACGGCGTCGACGTCCATATGTTCCATCTCAGAGAACTCTGAAGGGAGAAGGAGAAGGTCAGAATAAGATCGAGTTTTTAAATTTTGAAGTGATCAAAGATAAAGAAGTAAGGGGAAAAGAATAACTAGCACTTTGAGGCGATCGAGTACCTGCGTCGGGCTGTCGAGAGGTAGCTTCGCCTCTCCCGGCAACTCCGGTTGCCGGGGGTGGGTTGCCGGAGTCCGTGCTTGTCGGCTCCTCCTCAATCTGGACGGGCTCGTCGGCAGGATCTCTTGCCGGAGATGTGCTTGTGGGCGGAGCAGTCGATGAAGGAGGCACAATGGGGCAATCCTCTCCTTGTTGCCGTTCTTCTCCTGCGAACCCGAAGATATCAGCGACAAGAATGGAAGCCTCGGCACCAGCCAACAGAAAAAGGGACAATGAACTTACGCTGGGGGCTGCGTTGAGCGATAGATCCAGAGAGAGCCTCTCCTTTTTGGATTCGAGGATAGAAATAGTGGCGGAAAAGAGCAGAATTGGGGATCACGCCGGCAAAATTTTCACAAAGATGGGCAAAGATTGACATGCAAAATACGGCATTCGGCGTGAAATCAAGAAGGCGGAAGCCGTATGTATACATGATGTCGTTGAAGAAATCGGAAAAAGGTGGACAGAGCCCGCAATAAAAGTACGCAGTGAAGAAGGGGTATCTGTCCGATCCGCCTTTGGAATTAGCACCTGGGATTACGCGTGTAGCGGGGTGAGCTTGTGTTCCCTTCGCCCACATGCATTGGTATCGCCCCTTCAAGGTTTCGGCGTCGAGTGTCGGAGGGAAGACGACGAGCCTCTTCCGCATCTTCACCAGCTCGCTTTCCGGGACTTCAGCCTTCGGCTCCTTGTCCGTGCCCTTGCCTTTGCTAGCCTTGGGCGGCATGGCGACCGTGGAGATAGAAGCCGGAGGACGGAACGAGCGCGGGAGCGGCGAGCAGAAGGGAAGGAAGGTTTCGCTCTGAGCTCGAGCAGAGGAAGGCGATGGCGATAGCCAGATTGGGAAGAAGAGGGGGGTGAATGGGTTTGCGCCTCCACGACTTCTCCTTTTTATGGGGAAGGAGCGGGGCCACCTTGTTTATCCCCCAATATGAATGCGCCTCTGTGGGCGCAAAACAGTTTGCAGCCTTTTTTTGGCACACTTCTCACATCGCGCGCTCCATGCGCGTAGTGGGGGCACAGTAAAACAAGATCTTTACGAGCAGTTAATTCCCTGCCACGCGTGCCCGTGCACTGTTTGGGCCTAGCCCAACAACGCCTCGCACTCGTGTATGGCCCAGGCCTGGGGGCTCCTGTTGGTGTACTAAGTATTGGGCCACTAGTACCCCTTACTTGTGCACGGGCAGTTGTAGCCGTCCTCGCGGCAAGGCTTGCCGGGATCAGCTCGAGGTCGGTTTAAGTCATCAAGGAAATCATCAAGTCAGAGATCTAAGAATCAACAAATAAGCAAAGCTGGTAATCGAAGGCCAGCCTCCTCGGCAAGATCCTTGCCGGGATGGCCCGGCAAGCCTCGGCGCCTGACAAGGCTTGGTTCCCAGCAAAGCTCGGCGCCCGGCAAGCCCTGGCGCCCGGCAAGGATTGGTGCCCGGCAAGGATCGGCGCCTGGCGAGATTCTGCCACTATGCCACCACTCCGGCACGGCGACAAAGCCTGACATTCTGGGTCCTTCACTGGATGCGTGGCAACACGCCAGTGGAGGAGAGCTTAAGCGGTGCTGATGGGATGGCCCCTTTTTCCATCCCCAAGAAAGTAAGGACACCTAAACGGACACCTCACGGTGCATTAAATGCGCCTGTCCTAATCCGTCAGGGGTTAGGTATGATACCCTGTAGCTACTTTACACCTCAATGTATGTACATTTTGCCACTGTGGAGACCCCTTTGAGCATATAAAAGGAGGCCCAAGGCAACTGCTACAGAGGAGGAGAACTTCTAGCCCATTCTGCATGCGTAGCTGCTCTTTGAACGTACTGTTCATTGCGAGCGCTCCTAAAGGCTGGGCTCAAGAACATCAATAAGAACACAAAGCAGGAGTAGGGTTTTACGCTGATCAGCGGCCCGAACTTGGGTAAAAACTTCCCGCGTCGATCACTAGTTCTGCTCTTTGCGTATACCTTTCCCCCCGCCGAATCGTAAAGGGATCTCTCGGGATCCCATAGGTGTCGTACGCCGACATTGCGACGATCATTATGAAGGAGATCAACGAAGAAACAGGGATGTTCTACAAAGGCCCAGTGTCGGGGGACGACGTCCGAACACACATAGCCCTACAGCGTCTGGACATGAAGCCTTTCATGAAGCTAAGATGTGTCCTCTCAGATTTGGACGGATGGAATGACATGGCGGAGTGATTGACGATGACAATGTGTCCGTTTAGTTACTACTTTTTTTACGATGAAACTTTGAATTTCTGTACGACGTAACTATGAATTTCTGTATGACGTAACTTTGTGATGTAAACTGTCCTCCTCAGGTAGCATAGATCGCTCTAGTTAATTAGTTTGGGTATGATGAACTTCGTTATTTATGTTTACTATATGTTGCTTGTATTTCCTAACTCTTTCTAATCATGTTGCTCAACTATATTATGTTGCATATTATCGATGAATTCGCCTCATGACAATGCAGGGATATAGACCATCGATGGCGAAGAAGTGCTATGCCGTGTACATAGGGAGGGTTCCAGGAGTGTACGACGAGTGGCCAAAGTGTAAGGCCCAAGTGTACCGGTTCCCGGGCGGCAGCCAGAGAGGGTTTGATAGCAGACGCGAAGCGGAAATAGTTACTTGAGGTTCATGCGAACGTGAGAGAGGGATCAGAACCGGCGCCTCATGAGCTACTACATAATTCCTCTCTTCCTCATAGTGACCGCTCTTCTCTTGTATATCATAGTTTAGATGGATGATGAAACATGTGTATGTGATGACCATGTAGTTGCTTGTATTCGAGACATGTGAAAACTTGTATCGCTATTTCGAGATGATGATGAGACATCATTTGTGGTTGGACCATGATGATGATGATATGATATGATGAGACTATTGTATGTGTATGATATGAGACTATTGCATGTGTATGATGATGAGACTATTGACCTGTACAAATACAACGTAAATACGTAGAAGAAAAAAAATACAAAAAATATTAGCACTAGCGCAGGTAAAGTGTCACTACTGCAAGATGGTCCTAATGCGACACTACAATCAAAGACCCTTCGACGAAACTGTGTGCAATGCACTAATCGCAAACAATGGTGTAATAAAACTGTCAAAAATGATAAGAAACGTTTGCGATGGAAGAGTCATCAAACACGATTCAGATTATAGGTGTGTGTGCGATGCGCGGCATACAGTTCACTCGAATGAACTGTTTGCGATGAGCATAACAACAGAAATGGTCAGATAGGTGAAGGTGTGTGCGATATATAGCATATAGTTCACTCGGATGAACTATTTGTGATTAGGCAACACAACAGAAACGGCCAGCCAGATCAAGGTGTGTGTGATATATGGCATACAGTTCACTCGGATGAACTGTTTGTGATGAGCCAAGACAACAGAAACGGTTTAACTTAACAAGATGTGTGTGATACGCGGCAAATAGGTCCTTAATCAGAAATGTGTGCGAAGACTGATAATAACACAGACGATTGTTGTTAATAAGCCGTGTGTGTTGTGGGCACGCTTGCTGGTATACAATTGTCAGTGATTGATGAGATCATCACCAATGGGTTCCCTAGTTTACTCCGTGTGGGATGTGATTTGCTCTATCTTCAGATGAACAACATATATAACCAAAATACATCCAATTACATAAGTGACTATACAAAACATTCGCACACACCTCAATAAACAATTACATGCATTCTAAACTAGGAGAAACGATCATCTAATCATCTACTTCTTGTGACACTGCCGCCACTGCTCCGTGGCTCGATCCTTCGTATGGGGCAGGACGAAGGCACTCCCTCATGTCAACGATCCGCCTGTACATCTCGTAGCTTGTGTACGCGTCCTTGGCTGCGTACTTGACGTGTTCTTCATCCAGTCTCAGCTCCTAGGCACTGTGCCAGGCGTTCTTGTCCTTCTTGCTCTCATCCTTCATCTTCATGTAGTAGGGGTCGATGATGGCCGAGGTGAGGTCAACCAGGGAGTTTTGCTTGTTCTTCGGGCTGCTCCAGACCCTGTAGTGGTCACGGATGTTCACAAGATTCCGGCAGGCCAAGCACGAAACCTGGAGCGCCTTTAGATCGTTGGTGGTGTCCACCGTAGCAAAACTATAGTCGCAGATGTTGATAAACCTGGCGAAACGCTCGCAAGGCCTTGTGGCCACGCAGTAGTGGTAGAAGAGGACGTGATGGTTGTAACATCCCCAGCCTCACACTACAGTAATCTCTCCTTAACAGTGGCCATGTCATCATGATCACTATGCCATCTGACATTTGTCCAAAAAATCAAAGCCAACTTCAAATTCAATTCTTAAGTGAATAAATGAGTTGCTCCAAAATTGTTGGAAAAACGTTCACCAGATAGCAAATAATCCAAAACAAATGTTGTTAAGGAAAACAACATCACCATCAACTTATATTTGGGTTAGTGCATTTAAAACAGTGCAAAAACAACACTTTAAATGCCATTTCATTTTTGAAAAATCCAAATAAATTCCAAAATAGCCCAAACTTTTGGTGGCAGTGCTGGATAATGCATCTTATTTTGTGGACAAGTTTCACATTTTTCCAAATGCATTTGGCAGCTCATTTTAATTCAAAGACCTCTCTAGAAAAGAAAACAAAAAAGAGAAATAGAAAAGGGGAAAACTATCACTGCACTTGCAGGCCCATCGCTACAGTGGCCTTTCAACAGGCCCAGCCCACCACCGCACTCATCCCCTACCTCTCCTTCTCTCTCCTTGCGTGTCACCGCGCGTGCACGCGCGAGCCGCTGATGGGCAGCTGTCGGCCATCCCCCGGCGCCGCTGCCGCCGTGGAGTGGTTAAAGCCTCGCCCTGACTCCTACTACTAACCCCAGCCACCAGAATCCCCTCCTCCTTGCTCTCCCTCTTAGATCTCGCTCGACCGAGCAAGCTCGCTGCCGATGCCTCGTCACTGGTGAGACCACCGCCCGCCATTCATCATTCCGGCGAGTCCCCGAGCTTCCCCTGCCTCGTCTATGTCGTCCACGTGCTTTGGTTTGAGCCGGAGAACCCCATGGCGACCACCTTGAGCTCCTTTCCCTGCCATGGCCACTGAGCTCGCCGCCGTCCTTCGCTCGATCCCGCGGCCACCGTCACCGCCTCACCTCGCCGACATGCCGTATTGACGCACCGTCCTCGGCTACTTCCCCTGCACCAACTGGAGCGAGACGGGAGCCCCCAGCGCGTGCGCTACTTCCTCTTCTTCCTCCTTGGGCTTCTTCTTCTCCGTCACCGATTCACCGCCGACGAGCCTCCCCGAGCAGGCTTGAGCACATCTGTAGGTCCCGATGAGCAGCCGCTTCGATCTCCCCCTCTCCCAGGCCTCTCCCCATAGCCATAGCCACCGCGTCTGCTATGGCCGTGCCTATGCTTCCGCCGGCATGCTCGTAGCCGTGCTGTCGTGGAATTGTCACAGCAGATGTCCATGTGGAAGGGCTTAGTCGTGGAGCCATCGCGACGAGGTTAGCTTGAAGGGGTTAAAACGGGACAAGGGACACAAAGTTTACCCAGGTTCGGCCCCTCACAACGAGGAAAAGGCCTACTCCTGCTTTAGGTTGTATTGCTTGGGTTTCAATTACCAGGGAGCGAATACGCTTGACCTAGTTCTCGACTTGTTATTTCTTGCCCTAACCCGCCGCCGGGTCACCCCTTTATATACACAGGCTGATGCCCGGCGGCTTACAGAGTCCCGGCCGGCTCATACACAACGTGTCCGGCTCGGTGACAGAACTACACTTTCCTTAACGTACAAGTTAAACATATGGCGGTTTACGCCCGCGGGCCTCAAGTCTCCTCCGGGTCTTGGGCCTTCAGTAAGCTTGCTTCGTGAACCGCCAATGGCATGACCCGGCCCCTCCTGGGTGGGTCATACCCAATAGTTATATCCCCAACATTAGGCCCTAGGTTGATGTGAACTTGTTCATATCAATCTTCAACACTTAGAAAAAATCCTTCCTCATCTGTCCTCACGGGATCTTATAACCCGCCGTGACGTCATCTCCTAAAATTGTGGTAACCCGCCGTGATGCCATCTCACATTAATATCACACGAGGCCCAAATCTTAATATGTCATCACTTTAATGAATCTCTGAAAATCAAGGCGTCTGTGCTGTCACATATCCATTTTTCAGTCTCCTCGATTCCCGCATATGCCACTTATCCTTTCTGCCTTATAAATAGGGCCAGGGGTCCCTTTCACTTTCCCCCCTTGCCTCCTCATCTTCATCCTCTTCCTCACGACGCTTCTAGCGCCCGAGCTCCGCCGCCGCCGTTGACTTTCGTCACTTCCTCAACTGCGGCCGCTGCATCAACCTGAACCGACCAGAGTTCGTCCACACGCCTCCGCTGTTCAACAGCTCCGGTAAGTTTGTCCCTTTCTCTCACCGTAGATCCCATTAGAGTTTCTGCGAGTTCGTCAGAGTTCATCTCTGTTCTTCCCTAGATCATGTAGTTTTTGATCCAAGTGTAGTACCAATCTTGTGCGGTAGCAGTTTGGCACTTGTTTTTAATATCTAAATGCCTCCCCTCCATAGAAGATCTCATCTGAGCATGTGAACTGTCCTGCTGCCGCCACTTTATTTTTAGAATTTTTCTTCATTATCTAAACTGCTGTAGATCCAAAATTATAACATCGATCTGTGAAAACTGTTTGTCCACCACTTGATAGATTTGAAGTACCCAAACTGCCATGGCGGCTTATATTGTAAATCGTGATCCACCATATAATATTAGGCCCTGTTTAACTGCCACCATATACTTCATAACTTGCATGACCCAACAATGCTTTTTCGGTTTAACCATGCTTTTAATCCTTATAATTTGGTTCTGCATAATATACTTTCAATTTTAAAACTCTGTCCGGCTTAACAGGAGAATCCTTAATCCCGTAGGTACCATTAGTCCCCTTTTAAGCCGCCAATATGAATATCTGCATATTTCAAAATTTCATCTTCCGGCTTAACATAGTAGCATTTCACCTTCGAATCCATGATCCGGTTAATAATAGGATCATAAGCCGGTAATGTTTTTGTCTTGTAGGCCTTTTTCCTCAAAAATGGTCAAGACCGTCACCGCCTGCAACTGGGTCATTTCCCGGGTCACCGAGGAAGACTTGAAAGAATATGTTCAGACTGGCGTTTTAGCCAAAAAAGAAGTCAAACGCTGGAGGGTCCCAGGCAATGAGACTCGTCCTGAGCCCAAGGACGGTGAAGTCATCGTTTTTACTGATCACATAAACTGGGGCTTCAGCCCTCCTGGCTCAAAATTCTTCCGCGATGTGTTGCATTTCTTCAAACTCCATCCACAAGATATCAGCCCAAACTCCGTCTCAAACATCTGCAACTTTCAAGTGTTCTGCGAGGTGTACCTTCAACAGGAACCCACCGTAGAACTATTCAGGGAGTTTTACTACTTGAACCGGCAAAATGAATTCACTGATGGGCCTAGTTTGGAGCTAGGCGGCATATCTATACAACGTCGGAAAGAAGCCACCTTCCCAGCTGCCACTCTTCCCAGTCACCCCAAAGACTGGAACCAGACTTGGTTTTATTGTCAAGATACTTCGCTGGAAGGAGAAAACCCCTTGCCGGGTTATCGCGCCAGCCGGCTTAGTAGCAGACATCATCTTCCAGACCATATCAGCACAGCAGAGTGGAAGAAATATGTGCCGGTTTTTGCAAAGATCCGGGCCTTGATGGCCAACGGCTTGACCGGAATTGATCTAGTTCGCTGCTGGGTCGCCTGGAGAGTCTTGCCTCTAAGCCGCCGGCCCGGCTTAATGTGCGAGTATACCGGCGAGCTAACAGATCCTCAGTGCCACTGTCAGATCGAAATAACTGGGGAAGACATCAATAACATGACCAAGACTCTGCTGAATGAGAGCTTGGCAGATTGCAGTCAAGTCGGACTGAGTCCTTTCTGCACTCTGAATAAGCCGCCAGCTGTAAGTTTTGAATCAAGATCATACTTGACACATATTTTGATTTGTACGGCCTGTTCATACTCATTCAAATGTTTACAGGCCAATTCACCCTTTTGGACCAAGAAGCTTCAGGATAAGCCAAAGAAACTCCGGACGAAGAACAAGGCTAAAAAGCCTGCTAAGAAGACAACCAATGCCACCGAGTTATTCAACTTGGATGAGAATGATGATGATGATGAGTCGGAGGTAGAACTTGATTCCCTTGTCTCATTTTTTGTACATCTTATTAACAATGACCATTATCAGGATGATGCGGAAGCCAGCCGTGCAGATGATGACGAGGTAATTATCCTTTCCTCCGCCACAGAACCTCTGCCAACACAGAAAACTGTACAAGCAAGCCGGAAAGTAAGATTTTCTCGCCCTTTAGCTTACTTGGATCCCAACTTTCTTTTGAAGAAGAAGCAACACGAAGCTCGCCGCACAACCCAGCGCAGCGGCGGTGGAGCTTTATCCTCCGGCTTACCGAATACCCCAGCACCTCACAAACGTCGACCGGAGGTTTCAAAACTTTCTGACTTAGATTATCCCAAGGCAGGTTTTTTCCGTCAACCTCTTAATCCGTCTGATTCAAACTATCAGGGAACATTTCACTCCTCCTCCGGCGACTCAACGGGAACTCAAATCCCGGCCTTCAAGACCGTGCCTAGGTAAGGGTGCATTCAATTAGTCGAAACTTCATGCTTAATCAATATGCTGACATATTTGTATTTTATTTTCCAGTGGTATGGCCAAGCCCAGCAAGAAGGCGAAATTGAATAAGCCGGCTGAAGACTCCAACCCTTCTGAGCCGGAAAAACAATTGCCAGAGACCTCTTATCCAACCGCTGAGGCCACCATTGATGACCCGCCACCAGAAAAGCACGACGTTACCATCGATCATATGGACATTGAACCGGTCATCCCTAATCTGCCGAGTCCCATCAAGCCTACTGAAGAAAAGGCTGATGATGTCGTCGTCACCGGGTTTGGTTATACAGTGCCGGGTAACCCCACTGTCTTATCCAAGCACAGCACCAAGGCAGAAATTACTGCTGCTGATAAAGGCAAGTGGAAGGTAGACTTAGAAAGCTACGCCCAATTTGGTGCTCAAGAAATCCATTCCGGTTATTTGAACCGTTTATATACCAGCCGTGATTTTGAAGCCGGCTTGGTCAATCTGATGAAGGAACGTTATGAGGTAATTCAATCAACTCTTCCTCATAAGTATATTGCTATCAGCCGCCAAGTCTATAGAGTATGATAGGATTGAATACTCTGTAGACTTTCAAATAGTCGGAAAAATAGAATAATATCATCACTAGTAGCCCCCAAGGGCCGGCTTAACTATTATGTTAAGCCGGGACTTCAATTAGCATTAATCAACTTTGCACCTATAGCCCCCAAGGACCGGCTTAATCAACATGAATAAACCGGGACTTATCACCATGCCTGAAACCAATATCCCAACATGTAGTCTTTATAAACCGGATCATATCATTTTGTCTGGGTCTGTAGATAAATTTGTCTTAAAAAATAGCAATAGGCATTAGCCCCCAAGTGCCAAGGAAAATACTTGTATTGTGCTTGGGACTTCAAAAATAATCATGATCATAATACCTTCCATGTTTGTTCATGTCACAGGCTGAACTGACTGAGAAGGATTCGCAGCTCAACGATCTGAGGGCCAACGTTAAAACTCAGCAATCCGAGACATCCAAGGCCAAGTCAGAACTGAAGACTGCTTTGGAAAACATTGAGCAGCTTAAGCAAAGCTTCAATGCTGATAAAACCGGCTGGGAGACCGAGAAGGCGGCTCTATTGAAGAGAGCAGAGGATGCTGAAGCCGCGCTTAAACCGGTGACTGACGAGTTGTCCGGTTTAAGGCAGCAGATCAATAACATGTCATCAGCCATCTTTGGTAAGTAGTAAACATGACTCTTGTCATCCCAATAAACATATTATAAACATCTACCGGCTTACTAACAAATTTACTGATACAGGCTCCCGGAGCATCAAGTTGGGCTCAGATATGCGCATCAGACTTAAGGCTGTCTATACTCTTGTAGAACAACTATATACTGGTGCTCAATGGACCATTGCTGTTGCAATTCATAAGAAACAGCTGCCCACCCTCATCAAGGAAACATTGGAAAAGTTGTCAGTGCTGCCCCAAAGGATTGAAGAGTTGAAGCGAGCCTCTGCCAGAGCCGGTGCTTTGACTGCTTTAAGCCGGGCAAAGGCATGGCAAGCAGATCTAGATCCGGAAGACTTGGCCAATGGTTGCCCAAGTGTAAAAGAGGATGGGTCACCCTTCAGTGCTGATGACTTTGCAGAAATAGCAAGAGCAATGCGTCCATTAGCAACCCGGCTGGCTGAAGAGACCAATCTATCTCAATACCAGGCGGCTTATGATGCCGACAACAAGAAGATGAAGGCGCCGGTTCATCCAGAGGTGGATCTGATCCCACCGAAGCGTAAGCATACCTTCGCTCCTGACATTGATCCATCCAACCTTATTGATGATGAAGCTGTGTTTAGAGCTTTGACCGGTATCAACTGGTCTACGCCTGACTTCCAGCAAATGGATAATCAAGGAGCTGCAGACGAAGAAGCGCAGGATGACCCGGAGGATACAACCCGCCAAGAATAAAAATCTGAATTCATGAGCCGGTGCTAGTCATAGCGTTATGACGCTATATATCAAAAACACTTATCCTTTTGGGCCTTCAGATGCCTTGTAATAGGCTAGTTTAAACAATTCTGCTCTGTCACGCCATCGTGTGTGTTTTATTTGCATAGCACTGTTGATCCACCATTTGAAGATCTGCCACTTATGCTTATGATATCATCAATTATGCAGGTCAGATATATCATTTTTCCAACACATAAACAGATCACAAGTGCCCTGGCGGTTTACCCCAGGGCGGGTCATAATACCCTTTTTATAAAAAAAACACTGATGACTAAATAGTCCATAATCAGGGCCGGTTTATCAACACCTTATATAGTCATAAAATAAACATCATACCTGTGATATTTATGCATATTGCCGGCTTATCTTGTCAACAAGGGTAACAGCCCAACGACAGAGCACAACTCTGTTCAATTTATTCATACTGCCGGCTTATCTCACCATCGCAGCAAGGGTTAACATCCCAAAGCTTAGAGCACAATACTCAAGCAGATTATTATTATACATTGGCGACTTAAAGTCCAAAACCAGGCCGGGTTAATAAACTCCGGATAAGTTCATATATAAACCATAAGGCAACATAGCCCTCATCGGTTTTCAATCATGTATTAACATGTCACAAGAGATGAACTTCAAAAAATGTTCAAATCAAATATAAATCAAAAAACAAGGCTTTCATAGGCCGCCAAGCCTCAAAGTCAAGTGCTGTTCAAGGGCCGCACAGCCGCTGAGTTAAACCTTCATTCAAACCTTGTAAGCCGGGCCTCACATGACCAATCACTGTTTTAACTTTGACAAGTTCAGGGTCTTTATAAGATTGACTGTCAAGAGTACGGCGAGTCATTCCAGGATTACCTGGGCGGAGTGGCAGACTTACAAAGGGAGGATAACCCAAATTTTTTGGTGAATACACCTGGCGTCCAAGCCTATTACAAGGGTCAACAAAGCTCTGTTCATTAACAAAAAGCCCCTGAGTAATATTTCATTCCAGGCATATAAACCGGATCAGTAGGGTAGTCATAGCTATGCTCGATGAGCAGGAAGCCCCCAAGTATGTTTTCATCATGGCGTACAAGCCGGATCAAGAGGGTGGTCATAACTATGCTCAATGAGCAGGAAGCCCCCAAGTGATCAATAAAGACTCATTATTCTCAGAAATGAAACGACAGAGGCCCTGATTGATCAGGGATGCCGGCTTTATTATATTCATCATAACATATACATTGACAAAATATGTACATCACAAGAGCCGGGGGCTCAGGTGTAATAAGGCTGAAGATGAGCAATATTCCAAGGCCGGCGGGTCTCTTCCTCCGACGTGCGTGAGTCCTTGTGGTCTCGAACATCGATAAGGTAGTATGACCCGTTGTTTAGATTTTTGCTGACCACAAAGGGTCCTTCCCAAGGTGGGGATAGCTTGTGCATGTCAGATTGATCATGGATGAGCCGGAGCACCAAATCCCCTTCTTGAAAGGTCCTGGTTTTAACCCGGCGGCTGTGATAACGATGCAGATCTTGCTGCTAAATCGCGGAACGAGCCGCCGCAAGGTCACGCTCTTCATCCAACAGGTCAAGTGCATCCTGACATGCTTTTTCATTATCAGCTTCAACATAAGCCGCCACACGGGGCGAATCGTGACGGATGTCACTAGGGAGAACCGCCTCTGCTCCGTAGACCATGAAGAAAGGCGTGTAACCCGTAGATCTGTTGGGGGTAGTATTGATACTCCATAGCACTGAGGGTAACTCCTCTACCCAACAACCTGGCGTCCTCTGCAAAGGGACCATAAGCCGGGGCTTGATGCCTCTCAAAATTTCTTGATTGGCTCGTTCCTCTTGACCATTGGACTGAGGGTGAGCCACCGACGATACATCAAGTTGAATATGGTCTCGTTGACAAAATTCTTTCATAGCACCTTTGGACAGATTGGTGCCATTATCAGTTATAATACTGTGGGGAAAACCAAAATGGAAAATCACCTTTTTGATGAATTGAACCGTTGTTGCTGCATCACACTTACTGACCGGCTCTGCTTCGACCCACTTTGTAAATTTGTCAACCGCCACCAAAAGGTGAGTCTTTTTTATCTTTGGACCTTTTGAAAGGTCCAACCATATAAATCCCCCAGACCGCAAACGGCCAAGCGATTGGAATCATTCTCAATTCTTGAGCTGGCATGTGCGCTCGTCTTGAGAATTTCTGACAACCATCACATTTACTGACCAAATCCTCTGCATCAGCATGAGCCGTTAGCCAATAAAATCCATGACGAAAAGCCTTGGCTACGAGAGACTTAGAGCCGGCATGATGACCACAATCTCCATCATGAATCTCTCATAGAATCTCACGACCCTCCTCAGGAGAAACACAACGTTGAAACACCCCTGCGACACTGCAATGGTGCAACTCTCCATTGACAATAGTCATTGACTTAGACCGCCGGGTTATCTGCCTGGCCAAAGTTTCATCTTCAGGTAACTCGCCCCGGTTCATATAAGCCAAATATGGAATTGTCCAATCAGGAGTAGCATGAAGAGCCGCCACCAATTGTGCCTCCGGGTCAGGAATAGCAAGATCTTCCTCTGTAGGCAACTTGACTGAAGGATTATGCAGAATATCAAGGAAAACATTGGGTGGCACCGGCTTACGCTGGGATCCCAACCGGCATAAAGCATCAGCCGCCTCATTTTTCCTTCGATCAACATGCTCTACTTGATAGCCCTTGAAATGACCAGCAATGGCATCAACCTCTCGATGATAAGCCACCATGAGTGGGTCCTTAGAATCCCAAGTTCCTGAAACCTACTGAGCCACCAAATCTGAGTCACCAAAGCATCTCACCCGGCTTAAGTTCATCTCCTTAGCCATCTGAAGACCATGGAGCAAGGCCTCATACTCAGCTGCATTGTTAGTACAGGGGAACATCAACCTTAAAACATAACAAAATTTATCACCTCGTGGGGAAGTCAAAATAACTCCAGCCCCCGAGCCTTCCAATTGCCTGGATCCATCGAAGTGAATAGTCCAATATGTGCTTTCCGGCTTCTCCTTAGGCATCTGCAGCTCTGTCCAATCATTGATGAAATCCACAAGTGCTTGAGACTTGATGGCTGTGCGGGGCATATACTTCAAACCATGGGGTCCAAGCTCAATGGCCCACTTGGCTACCCAGCCTGTGGCTTCTCTGTTTTGAATAATATCCCCTAAAGGAGCAGAACTAACCACAGTGATGGGATGACCCAGAAAATATTGCTTGAGCTTTTGACTCGCCATAAACACCATGTACACCAGCTTCTGCCAATGTGGATACCTCTGCTTGGACTCAATGAGTACCTCACTGATGTAATAAATCAGTCATTGAACCGGATATTCCTTGCCTGATTCCTTTCTTTCCACCACAATTGCCACACTGACGGCTCGGCTACTAGCAGCCACATATAATAACAAGGGCTCCTTATCAATAGGAGCTGCAAGGATCGGCGGCTCAGCTAACTGTTTTTTCAAGGCTTCAAATGCCTGATCAGCAGCATCACTCCAAACAAAGTGATCTGTTTTCTTCATCATCTGGTATAGAGGGATAGCCTTTTCTCCCAACCGGCTTATGAACCGGCTTAAGGCCGCTATACGACCCGCCAGACGCTGAACATCATTGATACATACCGGTTTAGCCAAGGAAGTAATAGCCTTGATCTTTTCCGGGTTAGCCTCAATGCCTCTTTCAGAAACAAGAAAACCCAAGAGCTTGCCCGCTGGCACACCAAAGACACACTTGGCCGGGTTAAGCATTATCTTGTAGACCCGGAGATTGTCAAAGGTCTCTTTCAAATCATCTATCAAAGTTTCTTTCTTCCTTGATTTCACCACAATATCGTCCACATAAGCATGAACATTGCGCCCAATCTGATCATGAAGGCAATTTTGCACACAATGCTGGTAAGTTGCCTGGGCACTCTTGAGCCCAAAGGGCATAGACACATAGCATAAGGCTCCAAAGGGAGTGATGAAAGTTGTCTTCTCCTGGTCCTTAACTGCCATTTTAATCTGATGATAACCAGAGTAAGCATCCAAAAAGCTCAAACGCTCACAACCCGCCGTAGCATCAATAATCTGATCAATACAAGGGAGAGCAAAAGGGTCAGCCGGACAGGCTTTATTAATGTCTGTATAATCCACACACATACGCCAAGTGCCGTTTTTCTTAAGCACCAGCACCGGGTTAGCTAACCACTCAGGATGAAAAACCTCAATGATGAATCCAGCAGCCAAGAGCTGGGCCACTTCTTCACCAATTGCCTTGCGCCTCTCTCCATTGAAACGACGAAGAAACTGCTTGACCAGTTTAAATCTTGGATCAACATTAAGAGTGTGCTCAGTGAGTTCCCTCGGTACACTTGGCATGTCAGAAGGTTTCCATGCGAAGATGTCCTAGTTCTCACGGATGAACTTGTTGAGCCCGCTTTCCTATTTCGGATCCATATTGGCACTGATACTGAACTATTTGGATGAGTCACCAGGAACAAAATCGACCAACTTAGTGTCATCTGCCGACTTAAATTTCAACAGGGGGTCATTCTCTGTAGTTGGCTTCTTCAAAGGTGTCATATCCGCTGGGTCAACATTATCTTTATAAAAATTCAACTCCTCGGTGGCACAGGCCGACTCAGCATACGCAGCATCACCCTCTTCACAATCCAGAGCAATCTTCCTATCACCGTGCACCGTGATGGTGCCCTTATGACCCGGCATTTTAAGCTGTAAATAAACATAACAAGGTCGTGCCATGAATTTGGCGTAAGCCGGCCACCCGAACAAGGCGTGATACGGGCTTTTGATCTTGACCACCTCAAAGGTCAATTTCTCAACTCTGAAATCATGGTCATCTCCAAAGGCTACCTCTAGGGTTATCTTACCCACTGGATATGCCGACTTACCAGGCACCACCCCATGGAAAATAGTAGAAGACGTCTTAAGATCTTTGTCAGACAAATTCATACGACGAAAAGTATCATAGTAAAGGTTATTGATACTACTGCCCCCATCCATGAGTACTTTTGTAAGCTTATATCCTCCTACCTGAGGAGCCACCACCAATGCCAACTGACCTGGATTATCAACCCGGGGCGGGTGATCCTCACGGCTCCATACGATGGTCTGCTTAGACCACCTCAAATAACGAGGTACCGCCGGCTCAACTGAGTTCACCGCCCTTTTATGGAGCTTCTGATCCCGCTTACATAAACTCGTGGTGAAAACGTGGTACTATCCACTATTCAACTGCTTCGGGTTACTCTGATAACCAGACTGCTGCTGCTGATTCCCTTGACCAGATTGCTGATTAAAGCCACCTTGATTACCTTGGCCCTGGAAGCCAGAGTTTGAACCGCCACCACCAAAGCCAGGTCCATGAGAGCCGGGTCCTGAACTGCCAATCGGGCCATGATTGTTCTGGAAAAAATTGGAATTCCTATATTCCTTCATGATGAAGCAATCCTTCCACAGATGAGTGGCCGGCTTCTCGTGCGTACCATGCTTTGGACAAGGCTGATTCATCATTGCCTCAAGGTTAAATTTTTGACCCCCAAACTGGGTCGGCTTTCCCTTGCGATGCTGATTATTATTATGCGTATTGGTGTTAGCCACAAAGTCTAAGTTGCCATCAGCCTTGCGCTTACCATTGCCGCCTTGACCTGCCAGGTTATGCTGCTGCCCTTTAGTATTGCTGCTTCTTTTTCCCTTACCCGGCTTCTCATCATCAGACTCGGGGTCCTTGGTACTATCAGAGTCGACATACTTGACGAGAGCCGCCATGAGCTCCCCCATGTCGTTGCAGTGGCGTTTAAGCCGCCCCAGCTTCTGCTTAAGGGGAAGGAAACGGCAATTTTTCTCCAACATCAGGACTGCTGAACCGGCATTGATACTGTCCGACGAGTGTATAATAGCTGAGATCCGACACACCCAATGTGTTGTTGACTCGCCTTCACCTTGGACACAAGAATCCAAATCCAGGATTGACATAGGTTGCTTGCATGTGTCTTTAAAATTTTGTATAAAACGAGCTTTCAACTCTGCCCATGATCTAATGGAGTTAGCAGGGAGCCCCTTCAACCAAGTACGAGCTGGCCCATCCAACATCATGGTGAAATACTTAGCACATGCAGTATCACTAACATCCAGCATCTCCATGGCCATCTCATAGCTCTCGATCCAAGCCTCAGTGGGCTGATCCGCCGTATAATTAGGCACCTTACGAGGGCCCTTGAAATCCTAAGGCAAATGCTCATTGCGTAGAGCCGGCACTAAACACGGCACACCCAAAGTTCTGGAGGTTACTCCTTCCTCCACCGATGCCGATGGATAAACCGGTGACTGTTGTTGAGCCGCTAGCTCAGCCTCTCGACGCGCTCTGCCCTGATCCACCGAGGTCTGAGCATCACCACCATCGCGCGCCGGGTTATGCCCACAAGGTTGGTTACGGCGCTGTTCACTGCTTGAAACCGCTGGCGACTCAATATGTCGGCTATAACTCTGGCTTGGCCGAGGGGTTGAGTGAATCCTTTCGCTACTATACGAATAAGCCGCCTGCTGATCCAACGCCGTCTGAAGAAGCTCTCTAGCCCTCCGTGTCTCTATCGCAGCTGGAGACTCACCTTCAACTGGTAGGGCCGCCAATCGCGTTGCCGCAGCAATCATATTATCCAAAGGGTTAGAATAATAACCTGGAGGCATCAAAACATGCTGAGGCGGAGTATTATTCAAGCGAGGCGGGTCCATCCCGCGTGGCTGAACCGGCGCTCCAGTCACCGGTGCTTCGCCGCCCGGTTCACCGCCGGCGGGTCACTGGTTCCTGCTCCAGGCGTGTTGAAGAGGTTCCTTGCCTCATAAACCGGGGGTAGACGACTCTGGTGCCTCCTCCTCATGATCTCGTTTGAAGCGTTCTGATCCAATGTGAGCCGGAAGGAGTCTGCCCGAATCCGTTGTGCCTGGGCATCCAAAGCAGCCCACTCCACGGCCATCCTAGCGTTCTCAGCTGCCAGTTCCTCCTTGGCTTGAGCGATCAAATCTCGCAACTTCGCCACATCAACCTTATGCTGTTCTTGAGTGTCTGGGGTAACCTCCACCCCCATTAGAGTCACCAAAGCTTCCAACAAGTCTGTGAGAACATGAGCCGGCGGGCGCGCAGAACCGCTAGCACCAGTCGCCGCCGCAGCCATTGAACAGGAGGTCATAGCCGCGGCGGTTGTCGAACCAAGAGCCGGCTGTGTACCGGCCATGAACATCGCGACCCTGTTCGGCGGCTCATAGGGGTCCGGAATACTGTCACCATCGGAACAGCCCCCAAGCCGGCCGTCTTGCAGTTGATACATTGAGTTGGTCTCGCCGATTGATGACTCACCATCAGAGTAGATGGCCGTCTCACCACCAAACACAGATCCTTCCTCCAATTCCACCCCATGGATAAATCCAACAAAGGCGTGCTTCATGGCGGGTTGAACCCGGGCGGGTCGTGCACGCTAAGCCGTCTCGATGATGTCGGTGCAGGTGTCCGGCTCAGGGCCCGGTTCACCGATCTTGCCGATGAAGACATGGATTCCGCCGAAGGGGACCCGGTACCCATACTTAATTGAGCCGGCCTCGGGGCCCCAACCTGCATCGTCAATGTATTGCTTGCCACGATGACTCTTGGTCATCTGGCCCACAGCGTATCCCTTGATCCCTTCAAAGCTGCCCTTCAAGAACTCGAAACCACCGTGCGCCGGCCCCATGGTGGGCGCCAACTATCGTGGAATTGTCACGGCAGATGTCCAAGTGGAAGGACTTAGTCGTGGAGCCATCGCAACGAGGTTAGCTTGAAGGGGTTAAAACAGGACAAGGGACATAGAGATTACCCAGGTTCGGCCCCTCACAACGAGGTAAAGCCCTACTCCTGCTTTAGGTTGTATTGCTTGGGTTTCGATTACCAGGGAGCGAATACGCTTGACCTAGTTCTCGACTTGTTGTTTCTTGCCCTAACCCGCCGCCGGGTCACCCCTTTATATACACAGGCTGATGCCCGGCGGCTTACAGAGTCCCGGCCGGCTCATACACAACGTGTCCGGCTCGGTGACAGAACTACACTTTCCTTAACGTACAAGTTAAACATATGGCGGTTTACGCCCGCGGGCCCCAAGTCTCCTCCGGGTCTTGGGCCTTCAGTAAGCTTGCTTCGTGAACCGCCAATGGCATGACCCGTCCACTCCTGGGCGGGTCATACTCAATAGTTATATCCCCAACACGTGCCGTCACTGCCCGCCGAGCTCAAACGAGCTCGGGTTCGTGCTCAGCACATCCGTGCGGGACCAATGCACCAATCCATGCACTCTGTCGAGCCCCGTAGCGCCGATCCCGTGCTCCGCCTGAACGCGCCGCCCGCCGACATCAAGGTAGCGGTCAATTCCGGCCATCTCCGTTCTTTTCACGATCACCATCGGACGCGGCGCATCGCGCCCGTCCCGTAGGAAGAAACCGCGGGCCAAATGGCCCCCTATGCGCCATTTCCGCGCGTCGCTGTCATCTTCGGAGGTCGCCGGAATGCGCGCCGGCGTCTAAACACCGGCCGGCCGACATGGCGCCGATGTGGCCCCCTATGGGTCACTGACAATGGACCCGATGGGGCCCGGTCGACTAGGTTGACCGGTCAACCCTGCTGACGGGTCAACCGCTGTCACTGACCTACGGGCCCCAGCGCATAATTAACCCTAACTCAAATTTAAACTAATTGTAATTAGTTTAAGACACTAACAGGTGGGTCCCGCTAGATGATTAGGATTAGATTAATTAATTTAACTCTGTTAATTAGTCCAGTCACTGACCAGTGGGACCCACTGGACCCACTGGTCAGGTTTGACTGGTCAGCCGGTCTGTTGATTGCTGACACCGTCATTACGTCATGCTGATGTCACCTAACACTATTCTGGATAATTCGGATTTAAATAATTAAATAATCCCAGAAAATGTTTTAATCTTTGAAAATTCGTAGAAATTAAACCGTAGCTCGGATCGAAAAACTTTCTACATGAAAGTTGCCCAGAACGACAAGATGAAGCCGACCGTGCTATCTGTTTCCGTGTCGGGGCCCTCTACGGAGGTGAACCCGCAACTTTTTGCCCATTTCCGGTAGATGAATAGTGCATATATACCGGTTAATAAATCCAACTTCAATCCTAAAATAACTAAAAAGATTTATACATGTCTTTAGGCAACCCTGCACTGCACGTTAGCATAGCATGCTCTGTGTTGCATATGATTGCTGTGTATTTATTTGTTTCCTCCCCCTCTTCTCTCTCGATAGATCCCGATACCGACGTAGTCCTCGAGACTGACGCAGCTCCGGAGACCGACGACCCTGCCTTTGCCGCAGAGCAACCAGGCAAGCACCCCCCTTTTGAACATGCCGATATCGCCTATTCTTTCTCTCTTATGCTTGCATTAGAAATTGCTGTTGTTACTGCTTTCCTATATCTGATGCATAGCTTGTTTTTGTAACCTGCTTTTGATAATTACCTGCTTATCCTAAACTGATTAGAATAGGCTGGTTAGTGTACCCAGTGACCCCACTTGTCCCAGTTGCCCTGCTGGATTATCAGAAGACTCGACAACCAGGCCCCGGCACCGCACATCACACCCCCTTTATCTGTACGACACTGCAGCGTTACTATCAAGTGCCAAGGGTAATACCTCGTAAGCACTTTCGATGTTAACTCTGTGGAGTAGTTACTCGGTCGTGGTCATCGAGGGTGATTCCTCCTTCGCCACTCCCGATAACGACGCTGTCGTGCAACACCTCAAGTGTGAACCCAACGAGGGTGATTCCTCCGAGTTCACCTTGATGGTTACATCGAGTAGGAATCCAACGAGGGTGATACCTCAGATTCTCCTGATGCTACGGATACTTGGACTTTACAACTGTTACTTGGAAAGGCGGGTCGACCCTGAGGGGTACCCACATAGCCTAAGTGGCGAGTGATATGGAGTCGGGTTGACCTGGAGGGTACCCGAGAGATAATTACGAGGCGTGGCCGGGCATTCTTAGCCCTTGCAGCAAGTCCTCGAGATGGGGCGACGGGGTCACATCGATCATGAGTCTCTGCTTGTTACCGCACACCCCCCAATACACTAACGGTTTGGATATTTGATCCGAGTGGGCCTCTGGCCCGATAGCACTAACCATCACGTGGGAACAGTTATGGGCACTCTGCATCGTATGCATCAACCGAAGCTTAATGGACATCAGCGACTGAGCGGCACGCGCCAAGTTGGACCGCGTGAAGTAACTGCCTTGATAGTGTGGGTTACTAGGTCTGCTCTCGGTGGCCCCGCAACATGCAGGAGTTCCCGGGGCGATGGCCCAAGACCCCTGGGGGCATAGGTTTAGTCCGGCGTGCTGACCTCTCTATTAGGCCTAGGTCGGGTTGCGGCGTATCATTTGGCCGAGGCCGGGCATGACCCAGGAAAGTGTGTCTGGCCGGAGTTAATCGAGTGTGGTGGGTAAGTTGGTGCACCCCTGCAGGGAAGAACTAATCTATGCATAGCTGGATCCTCGGTAACGGATGCTCGGAGTTGTATCCCGATCGATACAACTAGAACTTAATGATGAGATGAGAAATGGATAGTATGGCTCTGGGATTGCTTTCTCGCAGGGAGTCGAGAAAGGATCTCCGGCCGAGGTTGATACTTAATACTACTACTACTTTATACTGTGCTAATCTACACTCTTCTATTGCTGCAAGACCGCTGAAGATGCTAGTCTTCGATAGGACTAGGCCTTCCCTCTATTCTGGCATTTCTGCAGCCCAGTCCACATATACAGCCTTTCTTTGATAATGTTGCATATGTAGTGTAGATCCTTGCTTGCTGAGTACTTCGGATGAGTACTCACGGTTGCTTTGCTTCCTCTTTTCCCCATATCCGTTTGATGCAACCAGATGACGGAGCCCCTGAGACAGCTGCCCCCGCCGACGACCACTACTACTACCCGGAGGATGGCTACTACTACGAGCTGGCTGATGATCAGGATTCGGATCGGAGGGTCCCAAGCAGGAGGCCTGCGCCTTTTCGATCGTAGTGTTTTGCTTTGCCCCGCCTTCTTAAAGGCCTATCTATTTTATCTTTTATATCTGTACTCAGATATCTGATGCTTCCGCTGACGCTTGTATGCGAGCTTATGTATTCGAGCCCTCGAGGCCCCTGGCTTGCAATATAAAGCTTGTATTATTTTAAATTTGTGTCTAGAGTTGTGTTGTGATATCTTCAAGTGAGTCCTTAGGCTTGATTGTGTGCATTTGCATGTATGATTAGTGCACGATTAAGCCGGGGCGTCACAATGGTGCACGCATAAATGGGCGATGGCAACCTTCTGATCAAGCCCGGCACAACCGCCGGTGAACTCGACGTCGAAGCCGACCACATGGTATTTGTCCTCGGCAAGCAACTGCTCAATAGTTTGGATGGAGCTCTCCACCGAGACCGGCTCGTTCTTGTACACCACTGAGAGGCCCTTCCCCTAACATGGGTGTCCACTACATGTGGCGAGGTGAACTGACGTCTGTTGTCCTCCTCTCAGTATGTGTCATCGTGGGTGTGCTTAATTATTGTGTCGTGGGGCGCGAGAGATGAAGGTAAATGGCTGCGGGAATAAATGGGGGCCGTGCGGCCTAGATTCTTGGCCCGTCCGCATGGCAGCTTTTGCAGCGGGTAACTGCATCGTGGCGCCGCGCCCGGCGCAACCACATGCATAATGGTGACACGAACGTACATGATTGTGCACCGACGCAAACACTGGCAGTGCACGCGAAGGGATGCGAGAGCAGAGCGCGAGCGGCGGGACACGAGCAGAGCGCGTCGCGGCCGCCTCAACCGCGAGCAACCAGACGCATAGAGTAGTTTGGCTGGCAGTTGCGAGCCGGTGGCATGATGTGAAACTACGTCGCATTCCACATCACACGGTGGTCGAAAAATCGTTCACGACGGTTGTAGAGATCGGCTGTGTGCTAAGTAGGTAATTAAATCACACATGTTTTTTTAATTAACCGTATGTGTACGTGTCGTTTTGTCCTCCTCTCGTAGGTCTTATCACCCCGCTGCCGCAGACGGCTTCGAGTGCGAGGTTGAGCACCGCGCAAGTGTTCTTTTGGCCAAACGGTGGCTCGAAGTGGCGCCAATGAATCATCGGCGAGTCCGTTCCCACGCAACCGCGCAGGTTCCCGTGCATAGCTGCGCAAGCTTCCCGCCCGACTCAGCGAAATCTCCCAAAATCCCAATGCTTACCGACCTACTATATAAACCCTCACGGCCGGCGAGTCCTGCGTCGCATTTTCCGCTCCCTCCTTGTAGCTTATCTCGTCTGCTTCTCCCACAATCGCCAATGGCACAGGTCTATCATTGTCGCTCAGCCACTCCGCTGTCATTAGAGGACAGCTCTAGCTGGGAGGCTACACCGCGACGGCGGCGCAGTCCCCGGCGTAGTGTAGTGCGCGTGGCGTCCCTGTTGGGTGTGCGCACAACACTCACCACACACTCCACCGCCGCTGCCTGTCGGCAGCTGTTGCCGGCTGCTGTTGCCGCCACCCCACCGTCGGCCACCGTGGCCTCCACCCCACCATCGACCGCCGGGGTAATCACCTGGTCCGCCATCGCCGCCCGAAGGCGGGAGGTGGATGTGGAGCCCCGCATGTGCGTGAGCAACCTTGCATGCTACATCGAGTTCTTGCGGGAGGAGGAGGAGCGCCTGGTCGAGCACGCAAAGAGTCTTACCGCCGCCGTGGCTGCGACGCATGCCGCTGCAGAGGCGCGGAATGAGGAGATCTATGAGGAGTCCCGCCGCTTTGAGAGGGGTCGTCTGGAGCGGCAGAGGGCGTTCGAGGTGAGCGTCGCTAAAGGTGCAACAGCGGTAGGCACCGGATTCCAGTTGTCCAGCTCGTCGGTAGGCTCCTCCTCCTCTGCCTCTTACTGAGCACGCTCGGCAGAGGAGAGGCTGCTGGAAGTAGTACAAAACCCCTCTGTAGTAGTAGTATTTAGGGGCTATTTTGTTTAGTTCATCTAACTATAGATATGGTTGAACTGTACTACGTACACAAAATTAGCTAGTATATATAGTTGAACTAGCTATTTCAGTACGTGGTTGGCAACAATTGGGGAAAAGTTTGGTCGGTTCAGTGGTCGAGTTGAATTGTTTGTATAAAGAACGACTACTTAATCTATGAATGAAATCTATGCTTACTGAATTTTAGTTGCAAATTAGATAGTGCTAGTGATTTTTAGTTGCAAATTTTGACAAATGGCAGTGTTACCAGGTTGACCAAGGGCAATGTTACTAGATTGACAAATGCCAATCTTTCCAGTTTGACAAATGGCAATATACCCAATATGACAAATGCAAATCTTACCAAATTGTCTGTACGTGGTTGAACATGGGTCATCAGAAAAAATTGTTTGCGTTGAAGGGATGCACAAATCTTGTGAGCCAAATTTTCCCTTGGCTTACTGGTGAAGAACCATAGCTCTCGCTTTGCATACGGGTGTTCTATCTAAAACGTTTGCGATGAAGAGATGCACAAATCCTGCGCGGCACATTTTCCCTTGGCTTACTGGGGAAGCTCTCGGTTTGCATACAGGTGTTCTATCTAAAACGTTTGCGATGTGTGTTTTAAATTTCAAAACCAAATCGTTTGATAAGTCTATACATTCAGAGAGAAAAATGCAAGTTTGTTCAAACTATAGGTTTCATTCAGTCACGTTGTGACTTCATAATCATACGATTGAGATACAGTATTAAACCTAAAAAACTAATTGCAGCGGCGGTGGAGGCGGCATGCTGCACCGGCGTTGTCGTTGTCGTCCTCTGGGATGCCATTGTTGAAGTCTTCAAGGTAGCTCAGAATGTTCTTCACTTGGAAATCAAAGACCCTGTCATCGCGCGATCGACGGGCGCGGCGTGGGAGGATGGCAACTCGCAGCGCTGCGAGGTAGCGGTCGACGGCGGCATCCCATGACGCTGAGGGGGGCGCACGCACGGGCACGGGCGCGGCGGGTGCAGGCAAACGCATGAGGACTGCCGCCACGGTGGGTCCAGGGGCGCGCACGGGCACGGGCGGTGGCGTTAACGCTGGCATGTACACAAGCTCGCGCGGGTCCGTGGGGACCTCGCTGATGCCCGCGGCTTCCAGCGCTGCAATAGTGCTCGACGAACACCCCGTCAATGCTATGGGGATGGTTGCTGGCGCGGGCGCGGGTATGGGATCTGGGATGGGCGCGGGGCAGCATCCACCGCGGCCAGCTCGTTCAGGGCCATGTCCATGAGGCTCCATTCCTCCTTATTTTCTATCTCCTCTAGCTCGGAGTTGACTTCACCAAACTGGAAGACTAGTGGCAGATCATCCTTCTGCGCCATGGCATTGGTGGAGATCTGCGGGAGGGGAATGGGAGGCGAAGAGTGAGGCCGCCCTTATTAAACAGCGGCTCGAGGGCCATTAATGGAGAGGTTGGGAGCGAGGCGGGCGGACATGGAAGTCAAAGGGCTCGCTTCCTAGTGAGCCTGCGTAGCGTACACCGTACAACTCGCACGCTCCCCGGTGAGCCTGCACATCGGAGGACTGCTTGCACGCCTCCTGTCTACTCAAGCAGCTGTCTGCACGGCACCTCCTAGCCATTAAAATTTTGACGAGTGGTGTCACATGAATGGTTAGCAGAACGCCCATGATTTAAATTATACAAACGTTTCAGATATAACGTGGCAGTTATTTGTTTCAAAATGCCTTTATTGCCTATTAATTTGTGCGCCCTCTATCAAATTGGACACAAAAAATACCATAACATGTTAGTGCCATTCCATGATAGCATGCCAAGTTTCATGAATTTCAGACAAGTTTTGGATTTACTAGAATTTTAAAACCAAGTATCTCAATGTTATCAGCTGAGCCACGATGCCGAGGTGTTTGAAGTTCATTCCCATTTCTTGCATGGGACCTAAGCATGCACCCAAGGACAGACATATGAGTTTTCAACCCAAGTTGCTACACTGGAGCATGTGCCTGTAGTTCAAATTTGAATTATGCACATAAAATGCCTAGAAAACTCGGTTAATGTATAAAAATGTCCAAACGAACCCTGAATAATTCCAAATTTTAACATAAGACTCCTATTGGTCTATGTTGTATCTAGAAAAAAAATCAAGGCGAGAAGAGGCAATGGATGTTGTTTCATCCAGAAAGGTGACACAAGTTCCCTACCGGAACCACAAGGCTTCTTGTGAGAAGCTCTGGTTTGTGAGGAGCGTATACCAAAACCTGCCCCAAATGGGACATTTTTTCACCACAGCATATTGGTGACATTCCATGATAGCATGCCAAGTTTCATGAATTTCAGATGAGTTTTGGATTTTCTAGAATTTTAAAACCAAGTATCTCGACATTTGCCGGCAAGCAACAATGTCGAGGTGTTTGAAATTCATTCCCATTTCTTACATGGGACATGAGCATACACCCAAGGACACACATTTGATTTTCAACCCATTTTTCTGCACTGGGGCATGTGCCTGTAGTTCAAATTTGAATTATGCACATAAAATGCCCAGAAAACTCAGTTAATATATAAAAATGTCCAAATGAACCCCAAAAAATTACAAAATTTAAAATGACACCCCCATTGTTCTATGTTGACACTATAAAAAATTTGAAAGCAATAAGAGGCAACGAATATCGTTTCGTCCACAAAGGTGACACATTCCCTACCGGAACCATGAGGCTTCTTGTGAGAAGCTCTGATTTGTGAGAAGCTTATACCCAAATCTGCCACAAATGGGACAATTTTTTTACCACATCATATTGATTCCATTCGATGATAGCATGCCAAGTTTCATGAATTTTAGACGAGTTTTGGATTTACTAGAATTGAAAAACCATGTATCTCAATGTTTGCGGCTGAGCGACGGTGCTGAGGTGTTTGAAATTCATTCCCATTTCTTGCGTGGGACCTAATCATGCACCCAAGGACACACATTTGATTTTTCAACACATTTTTCTGCACGGGAGCATGTGCATGTAGTTCAAATTTGAATTATGCACATAAAATGCCTAGAAAACTCAATTAACGTATAAAAATGTCCAAACTAACCCCAAAAAATTACAAAATTTAAAACGACACTCCTGTTGCTTTATGTTGACACTAGAAAAAAATTGGAAGCAAGAAGAGGCAACGAATATCATTTCGTCCACGAAGGTGACATGTTCCCTACTGGAACCATGAGGCTTCTTGTGAGAAGCTTTGGTTTGTGAGAAGCTTATACATAAACCTGCCCCAAATGGGACAATCTTTTCATCACAGCATGTTGGTGCCATTCCATGATAGCATGCCAAGTTTCATGAATTTCCGATGAGTTTTCAATTTACTAGAATTTCAAAACCAAGTATCTCAACGTTTGTCGGCGAGCCACGGTGCCGAGGTGTTCAAAATTCATTCCCATTTCTTGCATGGGACATAAGCATCCACCCATGGACACATATACTCCCTCCATTCCCTGATATAAGGTGTATAGATTTTTGAGAAAAACCCCAAAATATATGGTGTATTGTGTTGCACCACTCGTTTGGACAATTTTTTTAGGGATTTGATTACATTTCCTTATAGCAGGCAAGCTCCTCTATTTTCTCATGTCAATTAGTCAGGTGTCATCTCGTCCAAAACTTGTGAAATTTTCCCTCCATGTGCGTTCTTTAATTTCCGTGCCAAAAACTATACACCCTATATTTAGGAACGGAGGGAGTATGATTTTACAACCCATTTTGTTGCGGCGGAGCATGCGCATGTAGATTAATTTTGAATTAGGCACCATAAATGCCTAGAAAACTAAGTGAATGTATAGAAATGTCCAAACGAACAATGAATAATTTCAAAAAATTTGACGACACTCCCATAGTTCCATGTTCATTGTAGATAAAGTTCTAGCAATTCAAACACCCTCCTTTGCTGCTGTGACTCCATTATGTATTTCAAATCAAGTAGGTCACACACAGTTTATTATCACCAACAGTGTGTGATGGAGTACAAAATATCTTGGAGCACCGTCGGAGTAGTATATGGCTTACACGAGAAGGTTCGTCGGCTACAATCCACTGATACGTCTCCAACGTATCTATAATTTTTTATTATTCCATGCTATTATATTATCCATCTTGGATGTTTTATATGCATTATTAGGCTATTTTATATCATTTTTTGGGACTAACCTATTAACCTAGTGCCCAGTGCCAGTTGTTGTTTTTGTTCATGTTTTTGTCTTATACAGAAAATCAATACCAAACGGAGTCCAAACAGAATGAAACTTTTTGACGATTTTTCTTGGACCAGAAGACACCTAGGAAGCTTCAGGAGGAGGCCAGAAGAGCCACGATGGGCCACAAGCTCACCAGGCGCACCCTAGGGGGGTGCCCCCCGAGCTTGTGGGCCCATTGTGGCACCTCTAACCCTAATCTCAGCTCCATAAATACCCATATATTCCTTGTATACCAGAGCGCACACCAAAAATACCTTTTCACCACCGCAAGTTTCTGTCCTCGTGAGATCCCATCTGGAGACCTATTCCGGTACTCTGCCGGAGGGGGATTCGATCACGGAGGGCCTCTACATCAACCTTGCTGCCCTTCCGATGATCTATGAGTAGTTTACCATGGACCTACGGGTCTATAGCTAGTAGCTAGATGGCTTCTTCTCTCTCTTTGATCTTCAATACAATGTTCTCCTCGATGTTCTTAGAGATCTATTCAATGTAATCTTCTTTTGTGGTGCATTTGTTGAGATCCGATGAATTGTGGATTTATGATCAGATTATCTATGAATATTATTTGGGTCTTCTCTGAACTCTTTTATGCATGATTAAGATAGCTTCGTATTTCTCTCTGATCTATCGATTTGGTTTGACCAACTAGATTGATTTTTCTTGCAATGGGAGAGGTGCTTTGTAATGGGTTCAATCTTGCGGTGTCCTCACCCAGTGACAGAAGGGGTAGCGAGGCACGTATTTGTATTGCTGCCATTAAGGATAAAAAGGTGGGGTTTATTCATATTGATTGGATCTATCCCTCTACATCATGTCATCTTGCTTAAGGCGTTACTCCGTTCTTGTTAACTTAATACAGTAGATGCATGCTGGATAGCTGTGACGCCCCCGGCTCAATCGTGCACTAATCATACACGCAATTGCATACGATCACGCCTAAGGACTCACGGGAAGATATCACAACACAACTCTAAAACATAAATAAAGTCATACAAGCTTTATATTACAAGCCAGGGGCCTCGAGGGCTCGAATACATAAGCTCGCATACAAGCGTCAGCGAAAGCATCAGATATCTAAGTACAGATATAAAAGAAAACACAGATACGCCCTTAAAAGGCGGGGCAAAAGAAAACACTACGATCGAAAGGCGCATGCCTCCTGCCTGGGACCCTCCGAACCTACTCCTGGTCGTCGGCCAACTCGTAGAAGTATCCACCCTCGGGGTAGTAGAAGTAGCGATCGTCGGCGGGGGCAGCTGTATCCGGTGCTCCGTCATCTGGTTGCATCAAAAGGATATGGGGGAAAAAGAAAGCAAAGCAACCGTGAGTACTCATCCGAAGTACTCAGCAAGCAAGGATCTACACTACATATGCAACATTATCAAGGAGAGGCTGTATATGTGGACTGTGCTGCAGAAATGCCAGAATAGAGAGAAGGCCTAGTCCTATCGAAGACTAGCATCTTCAGAGGTCTTGCAGCATTAGAAGAGTGTAGATTAGTACAATATAAAGTAGTAATATCGATAAGTCTCAACCTCACCCAGAGATTCTTTCTCGACTCCCTGCGAGAAAGCAATCCCAGAGCCATACAGTCATCAACCTCATCTAGAGTTCCCTTCTTGACTCCCTGCAAGAAGCAACCCAGAGCCATAGTATCCAATTCTAGTTGTATCGATTGGGATACAACTCCGAGTGTCCGTTACCGAGGATCCGGCTATGCATAGATTAGTTGTTCCCGGCAGGGGTGCACCAACTTACCCACCACGCTCGCTTAACTCCGGCCGGACACACTTTCTGGGTCATGCCCGGCCTTGGCCAAACGACACACCGCAACCCTACCTAGAGCTCAGCAGAGAGGTCCCCGTCGCTCTACATCCTAAGCGCTCAGAGGTCTTGGGCCATCGCCCTATGCACTCCGAGTCATTGCGTGCAGGGGGAAGCCAGGCACCAGGGGGCGCCGGGCCGTCCCGGCTGCAATGCTGAACTGGACGTCTAACAGAGCTTTCGGCTAATGCATACGATGCAGAGTGCCGATAACGTTTCCCATGTGGTGGTTAGTGCTATCGGGCCAGAGGCCCACTCAGATCAAATATCCAAATAGTAGGGTGTCGGTAGTGCGGTAACGAGCTGAGATTCATGATCGATGTGACCCCGTCGCCCCGTCTCGAGGACTTGCGGCAAGGACCGAGAATGCCCGGCCACGCCTCATATTCATCACTTGGGCACCATATAGGTCAACCCGTCTCCATATCACTCGCGGGTACCCCTCAGGGTCGACCCGCCTTCCAAGTAACAGTGTAAAGTCCAATGATCCGTGTGTCCATAACATCAGGGGAATCCAAGGTATCACCCTCGTTGGATTCCTACTTGATGTATCCGTCAAGGTGAACTCGGAGGAATCACCCTCGATGGGTTCATACTTGGTGTGTTGCACAACAGGGTCGTATCGGAAGTGGAGAAGGAGGAATCACTCTCGATGACCATGACCAAATAGCTACTCTACAGAGTTAACATCAGGAGTGCTATACGAGGTATCACCCATGGCACTCGATGGTAACGATGCAGTGTCGTACAACCAAGGGGGTGATGTGCGGTGCCGGGGCCTGTCTTCGATCCCGTTGATCAGGTCTTCTGATAATCCAGTGGGGCAGTCGGGACAAGTGGGGTCACTGATAGGTCTCTACCCAGCCTATACTAGACAGTTTAGGATAAGCAGGTAAGGTTTCAATAGCAGGTTACAATAAAGAGGCTATGCATCGGAATAGGTAAAGCAGTAGTAGCAGAAATTTCTAATGCAAGCATGAGAGAGAAAGAATAGGCGATATCGGTATGCTCAAGGGGGGGGGCTTGCCTGGTTGCTCTGGCAAGGAGGGGTCGTCGGAAGGCTGCTCGTCCGGAGCGTAGTCGTACTCAGCTGCAACGGCGTCGGTCTCTGTGTCTATCGAGAGAGAAGGAGGTGGGAAGAAACAGTAAATACTAAGCAAACAAGTGCTACACAATGTATGCCATGACAATATGCAGTGCCGGGTGTGTCCTAACGTATGGTTGCACGTCATCGAGGAAGGGGGAATCCATCCGGGAATGTTTTCCCGGTTTTGGACATTTGTCAAACAGATGACCGGAGGGGAACGGTTCCATGTTCGGATAGTTAGGTATGTGTGACGGACGAACGGACTGCGAAATCAGATTCGTCTCGTCGTTCTGAGCAACTTTCATGTACAAAGTTTTTCAATCTGAGCTACGGATTATTTACTATGATTTTCTAAAGTTTTATTGATTTTCTGGAATTTATTTAATTAACAACTCAACATTATCCAAAACAGTAAAAGGTGACGTCAGCATGACGAAAAGATGACATCAGCGGTCAACTCTGGCTGACCAGAGTCAAACCTGACCAGTGGGTCCAGTGGGACCCACATGTCAGTGGGTTGACCCAGTCAACGAGTCAACTGGGCCCACCCGTCAGTGTCTCAGGCGGGTCCCAGTGGCGCCAGGTGGCAGCCACATCAGCCCCGGCGACCGGAACGTCGCCGGCGAGCCGTTTCGCGGCGGAGGTTCGCCGGACCTTGCCGGAAAACATCCACAGGCGTCCGTTTGCCGCGGGGCTAGGTGCGTTCGGCTGCGGGCGAAGTCGCGCTTCAAAGGGCGGTGGCTGCGGGGGCTGCCGTGGCCGGGGTGGGCGCCGGCAATGATGGCAAGCGGCGGTGGCTACGGGCGGCGCACGGACTCGGGGTTGCAGCGCGCGGATGAGCAAATGAAGCGGCTGGGGAGGGCCTACGCGACGTGGCGAGCATGATGGGCAACAGCACTGGGCCCAACGGTCGCTGTGGCTACGCCGGCGATGAGCTCACACGGTGGCGTGTTCGGGCAAGAAGGGGGCGGCGCGTACGGTGCAGAGGAGAGCGTAAGGAGAGGGGAAGGACGACGGGGTGCTCACGGCCGTTGCAGAGAAGGCCCGGGGACGGCTCGAGGTGCTCGGGCCGGTGCGAATCGACGGCGAGCTCCGGCGCGTCCGAAGGTGGAAGACGATGCCGGCACCTGCGTTGTGGAGTGCTCCGGGTCCCGTGGTTCGATGGAGAAGGAGGGGAGGACGAGGTGGAGCTCATGGGCACTTCAGCTTGGCGCAGGGAGGACGGTGGCCACGGTGGCGCAGCAATCGCAGCGGCCACAGTGCGTCAGGGCGAGGTGAATCCGAGGCGAGAGTGGAGAAGATAGGCCAGAGAGTTCAGTGGGGAGCCAGGGGGGCCTTATCCACCCATGGCGAGTAGCGGGGCGCGGTGTCGAGCAGCAGAGGGGGGGCCAGGGGTGAGCGCGTGCGCGGAGGCGCTGTGGAGACGACAGAGAGGGGGGTGAACAGCACGAGGTGGGGGACGGCAGGTGGTGGGCTGGGCCGGCACTGTAGACTAGATCCCAGCCACTGCGGGCCTTTTCTTTTTTTTTTCTTTTCTTCTCTGTTTTTCTTTTTAGCTCCTGTTTTGCAAATTGTTTAGCCCCAAATAGACTTTTGTAAAATAGGTGAACTAGCCACATATTTATAGTGCAATTTCTAGCTCTGTTATAAAAAGGTTTGGAGGCAAATGAATTTTTTTTGGATTTTAAATAAATGAATGTGGATTAAATACCTCTGTTTTGTTGCTGTTAGAGGCACATAATTAATTTAGTATTTGTTGATTATAATTTTAGAATAGTCTCTGGATTATTTACAACCTTATGAACATCTTAGTTATCAAATTTGAACAACTTTTATTTGCACTTTCAGTTTGAATTTCCATTTGAATTTGAATTTGAAAAGAGATAGGATCCAAATGATGTTTAACCACTGTTGATCATGATGACATGGCATTATCAAAAGGGTATTACTATAGCTAACCACTGGGGGTGTTACAAATCTCCTCCACTAATAAGAATTCTTGTCCCGAGAATTAAGAGAAAGACTAAAAGAAAGCAGGGTATTCTTCGAAGTTCTTCCGAAGAAACGTCCGAAAAATCTCGAACGACTGGAATGTTTTCGATCCCCTCAAGCAGAGAAGCGTTCAACGCATTCAAGGTGTATATTTTAGCCTCAGCATTTTGAGTTGTCTGGGCACGGTAATTCACTAGCCCAGCTGACTAGTGGAGTATGCATTTCCTCATAATGAAGGTCATGCATGAATGCAAATTCTTCAGAGATGAATGAATGTGATGCTGCTGAATTAAATAAAACAGAAGCAGGTACCGAGTTAACGAGAAGGGTACCCATCACAGTGGCAGATTGATCCTGGACTTGTTCAATGTCCATGTTGTAAGCGTGTCCACGACCATGAGCAGCAGACCCAATATTATAGTTGCGTGCCTGATCGTTGCCACGACCATTGCCATGGCCAGTACGAGGGAAAGCCAACTGATTCTGAGTCTGGCGGCAGTCCTTAGCAATGTGGCCCGGTTTGGGACACTTGAAGCAAAGACCATCTTCAGGACGAAGAGGAGCGTTGGGTGGAACACGTGGTGCAGTATGGTTGTTACTTGGGGCAGGGGCAGTTTGGCGGAACACGTTGTTGGGAATCTAGACTCGACACTTCTGTGTTGAGCCCGAAGATGAGCCAACATCACGATGGCCCTTCTGCGACTCCTTATGCTTCATCTGAGCAGTCTCAAGCAGAATAGCCTTGTTCACAAGAGTAGTAAGGTCGGTGAAATCTTGAGCAGCAAGTGCAAGCTCGATGTCTGGGTGGAGTCCATTACGGAACTTCTCTTGTCTACGGGCATCCGTGGTGATGTCTTCTTCAACATAGCGGGACAGATCAAGGAATTCCCGCGGATAAGCTTCGACAGTTTTGTTGCCCTGAGTGAGGTTGCGGAACTGGGTTTTCATCCGGTCCATGATTCCTTGAGGAATATATCGGGCACGGAAAGCAGCCTGGAACTCAGGCCAAGTAACGGCTGTTCCAGCAGGCAGTGTATGTTTGTGGGTGTCCCACCATTGAGCAGCGGGACCCTTTAAGAAAAAGGACACAAAGGCGACAAAGTTGGCAGGGGAGACAATTGCAGACTCCATATCGTGAGTGATATCACGAATCCAGTCATCAGCATCCAGTGGCTTCTCAGAGTTGCGGAACTGAGTTGGGTTAAGACGCATAAATTCTGGCAGAGTTATTGAAGGAGGGTTCTGGTTGTTCAGATGCAGGAACTGAGTCATGATCCCAGTCATGAACTGACGGTTAAGCTCGAATTGTTGCATCATAGCTGCCATATAATCTGGCGGTGGTGGGCGTTCAAGGGCATGACCACGACCATGACCACCTGGTCTAACCATCCTGCTAAGTTTCAACAGGGGTAGTTCAGTAATAGCAGTTGCGGGTGTTTAGCGACAAGCATGATGTAACACAACAATAATTAAGCAGTGTACTAGATACTTAACAGTAGTCAATTAAGACATACAGATCCATACACAGAGTCGGGTACATGCGAATAGCATAATGGCGCAAATTCAAAAGCTAGATATGGTAGGCGGCGCGCAGGCACGCGGTAAGGAGGTACACCACGAGACATAGCAAAGGCTGCATCAACGTCGGGAAGATCCACTGAAACGGGGTAGCTGCACGTGCGGACGATGAGTGTTCGTCGCGGAAGGATCCTGTGCTCCATGTGCACCCTGATGCAGAACCCGGTCTTGAGCTGAAAGAAGAGGTCCACGTGGAGGTGCGTGACCTCCAACAGCAGGCCAATCAATACCAGCATACATCTGAGTCCTGCTCGGGTAAAGGATGTACTCTGGATGTATCCCTGCATGGACAACTGGTAGCAACTGCGTCATTGCATCGTAGAGGCATGCTCGAGTGGCAACCAACTCGACGGCAAGAGCCCGAACAGTGTGATCCAGAGCCTGAGTGCACTGAATCAGAATGCGTGGGTCGTAGCGACGAGGCTTGTACGGGGCACAGATAGCTGTGTAGTATCCAGTAGCATCTCCAGCAGGGGCATACAGAATGTATCAGAACTCAGAGTCATCCAAGATATCGCTGAACTCTCCTCGGAGACGTGCGACAGCAGAGTAGGCGGCATCATGTACTGCCATCTCAATCGTCATGCTGATACCATGGAAAAGGTGTAGCTCGGTGTCTGAGTCATCTTGCTGATCATAGGTACGAACATCAGCATGGTACTACTCCTGGTTGAACTCGCGGTAATCCTCGTAGACCATGTACTCGGGGTACCAGTGGTAGTCAAGTCTGGTCAGGAGGGCGATCAGGACAGCTGGAAACCCAGGGGCATCACGAGCCCAAGTTAGAAGCACAAGCAGTGTCGTAGGACGTGGTGGAAACAAATGATCCATCTAAAACAGAGGAAATTCAGGATTGACAAATGACAATGAGAAGTTTAATACAACTCAGAGAGAAAGGTTAAACAAAACAATGGAAAGGAAAATGCGATTACCAGATTAAACAGAACAATGGAAAGGAAAATGTGTTTACACGCTAGGATTGGGAGTATATCCTTCCCAAGGAATAGCGGAGCATGATATACATGAGGGAACAGCAAGTTCAAGAGCATTTAGATAAAGGGACGAGGAAAGAATCGTGATATTACCCATACAACGGTGTTTGGGTAACAGATCAGAAACATATGGCAATGTGCTTCCAATGTTCTTGTGGATATTCGGAATACCACAGTCATGCTTTGAGGTAGCACTGGTATGGTGTTTCAAGTAAGAGTTGGGTCTGAAGATCACAAGAGATGCAAAGGAACGATTTCAAGAATAGCAAGGAACGTAAGGTATAACCAAACACAACCAAGTCTGTGTTGGCAGGAAATCAGGAGTGTTGTTGAGGATACACAATTCATCGAGGGGCAAAGATGGTATTTTACATCATGAATTGATTTGATATCTCGGGAGGAGCCAAAATTTTGACATTGTTCATGACACATTTCTCAAGGAGTTTCATGAAGATAAAATCGAGCAGTAAGATGATCAAAGCAGATGGAATGAGGTTCAAGGTCAACGGAACCACAAATATGATGCTTGGATTCATATTGTGTAAGCAAAATGATGTAACGATGAGAGTCGACATAGGCTTAGCCCATTGTCAGTAGTGTGCACCAGAAAGGAGGTCCAGGTAGCACAGTTAACAATTTAGCATGATAATTATGTAACCGAGCAAGCTAGGAATGACGTGATCGAGTACAACTCGTAAGCAAAGAGGATTACCAAGAGTTGTTGAATGACAGAGCGGACCCAATTCACTTATCGGTGTTCTCGAGTGGTTAACCACTTAGAACCCAGGAAAAATTTGAATCGGTGGAATTTAGTACTTGACGAATACTCATAAGTAAGCAACATGATTCTGTGATATTATCAGATACCATAGGTAGTACCCGAAGATAGATTGGAATAGAGGTTGGACAGGTAAAATGATCAACAGAAGACAAGTATTTTAACTTGTCCGAGAAATGGAATCTGGGAGAAAGTATGGTCAGAACCACGATTATGAAAGTTCAAACCACAGATACCAGATGAACTTATAGCAAGGGGTAATTATTTCTACGAGCAGCTTCCATGATAAGTTCTACATCGGGTCCATGGGCATGAACACAAGGGTTCAAGGTCGACTCCCACTTGTTCAATGCATAACCTTTCATTCACTTCTCGCTTTTGATGGAGTAGTAGTGTTGGAATTTATCTGGCGAAACAGAAGAGTATGTCTCATGAGAACTCGCGGGTTCACACGGATTATGGAAAGCATAGGTTCAACCCATTGGGGGCATCTTAGGATCATATACCACAACTTCCGGAGTATATAACACAAGCTTGCCAGCAGAGCAAGGTTGACAAAGCAGAGAATACAATTTACCAAAGGCAATATGTATCAGGGGAAGAGCGCACAAAATTTAGAATATGAAGGATACTGCCGGATAATAATCCAACAAAGGATTCAGCGGTCCTCAATGGATCTGATGCGAGTATCAGTACTCCATCAGAAGAAGGAAAGAATGCAAAGGCATCAGATTATAGAAACAGCTGAATAATTCGGTGTTCAAGTTGAAGGGAACTAGGTGGACTATCAATTGCAACATGATTGACCGAGATCCAACTCATGTCCAGAATGACGTCTGAGCAGGAAGGTCAAATTTCAGGGTTTGACTTATGATTGCGAGCATTCGCAACATAATGAATCAATAGGCCCAGGATGACAATGACAAAGGATGTTAATGCATATTGCCAGACATATGGATTTAATCATAATGCAGGAAGACAAGACTTTCGGGAGCACTAGGCTGCAGAGGATCTTCGGGAGATCGGATAGCAATACGAAGTATTTCGTGAAACACCAGAACAACTGGGGATAAATGGATCCCCGGAAATGTGAGGAATTATTCATAAGTATGTTCAGGCGGAAAGGAACTGCAAGGCAGCAGGTTCAGAGAATTCTCGAAATGTCGGATAGTATTTCGATATGTCAGATGGAACAAAAGTGTAACTGGAATGAATATAGGTACATCAAGTGTAAGTAGTTATTCGTCAGGATTTATCGGTGGTCAGGAACTACATAGCAGTGGGCACAGGGTCTCGGAATCATCAATGAGTATCTTCAGAGTCTTCTGATGGTGCAGACGATTATTTGTGGCACAGGGGCTCTTCGGGAGAAAGTAGTTATGAGAACCTAGAGTCAGAGTTAGTAAAATCATTTAACCCGAATAGAAGAGAGATCAGAGTCCCAGAGTAAAGATCGAGGAATAAAAGATCTTAATACCACCCAATTGGCAAGGTGGGCCCGTAAGCCACAAAGCCAAGTTAGTAAAATAGTTTTGGACGACTAGACTCAATTTTGGCCAAGGAGTTGGAAAGGGGGGTTCCTACAGGCAGTCGGCTCTGATACCAACTTGTGACGCCCCCGGCTCAATCGTGCACTAATCATATACGCAATTGCACACGATCAAGCCTAAGGACTCACGGGAAGATATCACAACACAACTCTAAAACATAAATAAAGTCATACATGCTTTATATTACAAGCCAGGGGCCTCGAGGGCTCGAATACATAAGCTTGCATACAAGCGTCAGCGGAAGCATCAGATATCTGAGTACAGATATAAAAGAAAACACAGATAGGCCCTTAAAAGGCGGGGCAAAAGAAAACACTACGATCGAAAGGCGCATGCCTCCTGCCTGGGACCCTCCGAACCTACTCCTGGTCGTCGGCCAACTCGTAGAAGTATCCACCCTCGGGGTAGTAGAAGTAGCGATCGTCGGTGGGGGCAGCTGTATCCAGGGCTCCGTCATCTGGTTGCATCAAAAGGATATGGGGGAAAAAGAAAGCAAAGCAACCGTGAGTACTCATCCGAAGTACTCAGCAAGCAAGGATCTACACTACATATGCAACATTATCAAGGGGACGCTGTATATGTGGACTATGCTGCAGAAATGCCAGAATAGAGAGAAGGCCTAGTCCTATCGAAGACTAGCATCTTCAGAGGTCTTGCAGCATTAGAAGAGTGTAGATTAGTACAATATAAAGTAGTAATATCGATAAGTCTCAACCTCACCCAGAGATCCTTTCTTGACTCCCTGCGAGAAAGAAATCCCAGAGCCATACAGTCATCAACCTCGTCCAGAGATCCCTTCTCGACTCCCTGCGAGAAGCAACCCCAGAGCCATAGTATCCAATTCTCGTTGTATCGATCGGGATACATCTCCGAGTGTCCGTTACCGAGGATCCGACTATGCATAGATTAGTTCTTCCCCGCAGGGGTGCACCAACTTACCCACCACACTTGCTTAACTCTGGCCGGACACACTTTCTGGGTCATGCCCGGCCTCGGCCAAACGACACACCGCAACCCTACCTAGAGTTCAGCAGAGAGGTCCCCGTCGGTCTACATCCTAAGCGCTCAGAGGTCTTGGGCCATCGCCCTGTGCACTCCGAGTCGTTGCATGCAGGGGGAAGCCAGGCACCAGGGGGGCGCCGGTCCGTCCCGGCCGCAATGCTGAACTGGACGTCTGACAGAGCTTTCGGCTGAAGCATATGATGCAGAGTGCCGATAACTTTTCCCGCGTGGTGGTTAGTGCTATCGGGCCAGAGGCCCACTCAGATCAAATATCCAAATCGTAGGGTGTTGGTAGTGCGGTAACGAGCAGAGACTCACGATCGATGTGACCCCATCGCCCCATCTCGAGGACTTGCGGCAAGGGCCAAGAATGCCCGGCCACGCCTCGTATTCATCACTCGGGCACCATACAGGTCAACCCGTCTCCATATCACTCGCGGGTACCCCTCAGGGTCGACCTGCCTTCCAAGTAATAGTGTAAAGTCCAATTATCAGTGTGTCCATAACATCAGGGGAATCCGAGGTATCACCCTCATTGGATTCCTACTTGATGTATCCGTCAAGGTGAACTCGGAGGAATCACCCTCGATGGGTTCACACTTGGTGTGTTGCACGACAGGGTCATATCGGAAGTGGAGAAGGAGCACTCACCCTCGATGACCATGACCAAATAGCTACTCTACAGAGTTAACATCAGGAGTGCTATACGAGGTATCACCCTCGGCACTCGATGGTAACGATGTAGTGTCGTACAACCAAGGGGGTGATGTGCGGTGCCGGGGCCTATCTTCGATCGCGTTGATCGGGTCTTCTGATAATCCAGCGGGGCAGACGGGACAAGTGGGGTCACTGATAGGTCTCTACCTAGCCTATTCTAGACAGTTTAGGATAAGCAGGTAAGGTTTCAATAACAGGTTACAATAAATAGGCTATGCATCCGAATAGGTAAAGCTGTAGTAGCAGAAATTTCTAATGCAAGCATGAGAGAGAAAGAATAGGCGATATCGGTATGCTCAAGGGGGGGTGCTTGCCTGGTTGCTATGCCAAGGAGTGGTCGTCGGAAGGCTGCTCGTCCGGAGCGTAGTCATACTCAACTGCAACGGCGGCGGTCTCGGCGTCTATCGAGAGAGAAGAAGGGGGAAGAAACAGTAAATATTAAGCAAACAAGTGCTACACAATGTATGACATGACAATATGCAGTGCCGGGTGTGTCCTAACGTATGGTTGCACGTCACCGAGGAAGGGGGAATCCATCCAGGAATGTTTGCCTGGTTCCAGACTTTTGTCAGACAGATGACCGGAGGGGAACGGTTCCATGTTCGGATAGGTAGGGACGTGTGACGGACGAACGGACTGCGTATTCAGATTCATCTCGTCGTTCTGAGCAACTTTCATGTACAAAGTTTTTCGATCTGAGCTACAGATTATTTACTATGATTTTCTAAAGTTTTATTGATTTTCTAGAATTTATTTAATTAACAACTCAACATTATACAAAACAGTAAAAGGTGACATCAGCATGACGAAAAGATGACATCAGCGGTCAACTCTGGCTGACCAGAGTCAAACCTGACCAGTGGGTCCAGTGAGACCCACATGTCAGTGGGTTGACCCAGTCAACGAGTCAACTGGGCCCACCCGTCAGTGTCTCAGGCGGGTCCCAGTGGCGCCAGGTGGCAGCCACGTCAGCTCCGGTGACCGGAACATGGCCGGCGAGCCATTTCGCGGTGGGGGTTCACCGAACCTGGCCGGAAAACGTCCATAGGCATCCGTTTGCCGCGGGGCTAGGTGCGTTCGGCTGTGGGCGAAGTCGCGCTTCAAAGGGCGGTGGCTGCGGGGGCTGCCGTGGCCGGGGTGGGCGCCGGCAATGACGGCAGGCGGCGGTGGCTACGGGCGGCGCACGGACTCGGGGCTGCAGCACGTGGATGAGAAAATGAAGCGGCTGGGGAGGGCCTACGCGACGTGGCGAGCACGATGGGCAGCAGCACTGGGCCCAACGGTCGCCGTGGCTACGCCGGCGATGAGCTCACGCGGTGGCATGTTCGGGCGAGAAGGGGGCGGTGCGTACGGTGCAGAGGAGAGCGCAAGGAGAGGGGGAGGAGGACGGGGTGCTCACGGCCATTGCAGAGAAGGCCCGGGGACGGCTTGAGGTGCTCGGGGCGGCGCGAATCGACGGCGAGATCTGGCGCATCCGAAGGTGGAAGACGATGCTGGCACCGGCGTTATGGAGTGCTCCGGGTCCCGTGGTTCAACGGAAAAGGAGGGGAGGACGAGGCGGAGCTCGTGGGCACGTCAGCTTGGCGCAGGGAGGACGGTGGCCATGGTGGCGCAACAATCGCAGCGGCGACAGTGCGTCGGGGCGAGGTGGATCTGAGGCGAGAGTGGAGAAGAGAGGCCAGAGAGTTCAGTGGGGAGCCAAGGGGGCCTTATCCACCCACGGCGAGCGGCGGGGCGCGGTGTCGAGCAGCAGAGGGGGGGCCAAGGGTGAGCGCGCGCGCGGGGGCGCTATGGAGACGACACAGAGGGGGGTGAACAGCGCGAGGTGGGGGACGACAGGCGGTGGGCTGGGCCGGCACTGTAGACTAGAGCCCAGCCACTGCGGGCCTTTTCTTTTTATTTTCTTTTCTTCTTTGTTTTTCTTTTTAGCTCCTGTTTTGCAAATTGTTTAGCCCCAAATAGACTTTTGTAAAATAGGTGAACTAGCCACATATTTATAGTGCAATTTCTTGCTCTGTTATAAAAAGGTTTGGAGGCAAATGAATTTTATTTGGATTTTAAATAAAGGAATATGGATTAAATACCTTTGTTTTGTTGCTGTTAGAGGCACATAATTAATTTAGTATATGTTGATTATAATTTTAGAATAGTCTCTGGATTATTTACAACCTTATGAACATCTTAGTTATCAAATTTGAACAACTTTTATTTGCACTTTCAGTTTGAATTTCCATTTGAATTTGAATTTGAAAAGAGATAGGATCCAAATGATGTTGAAGCACTGTTGATCATGATGACATGGCATTATCAAAAGGGGATTACTGTAGCTAACCACTGGGGGTGTTACATAGCGGTCGATGTGTGGAGCAATAGTAGTAGATGTATGCAGGAGTCGGTCTACTTGTCATGGACGTGATGCCTATATTCATGATCATTGCCTTATATATTGTCATAACTTTGCGCTTTTCTATCAATTGCTCAACAGTAATTTGTTTACCCACTGTATGCGTTCTTTCAAGAGAGAAGCCTCTAGTGAAAACTATGGCCCCCCGGGTCTATTCTTATCATATTATTTTCAGATCTATAAAACCAAATCCAAAAATATTTCCAGTAGAGAAGCCTCTACTGGATTGATACCTTGGTTCTCAAACTGAGGGAAATACTCATCTCTACTTTGTTGCATCACCCTTTCCTCTTCAAGGAAAAAACCAATGCAAGCTCAAGAAGTAGTAGGAAGAATTTCTGGCGCTGTTGCTGGGGAGGATCTACAGAAGCCTACCAAGTACCCATCATAAACTCCCATCTCTTGCATTTATGTTATTCGCCATTTGCCTCTCGTTTTCCTCTCCCCCACTTCTAAAACGTTTTCAGAAAAATACAAAAATATTTGCCTTTTTATTTGCCCTTTTTTGTTTTCCTTTTCATTTGCCTTTATGTCTTACTTGGTTTGTTTGCTTGTTCACTTGGTATAAATGTATGTTTATTGAAAATTAGAAAACAAAAAGCTTATGGATCCTCATCCACTTGCTAATCTTTATAAAAGATCCAATTATGATGAACCAATTGCTAGTGAGTTGAGTGCACTAGATTATCTTTATGAAGTTTTGCTTGAGACTCGTGAATATGAAAATTGTGATGAAGTGCTAAAAGAAGAAATTTATAAAGTGAGTCACGATAGCTCCTTGAATGAAAAGCATGATTGCAATGATGTTGTTATGAATTTTATTAATGTCAATTGTGCTAAGAATATGTAAAACCCCAAGCTTGGGGATGCTAATTTTGCTATCTCCACTACTTATTGCAATGATCATGATAGGGGTGATAATGCTTTTTATGATCTTGAAAATTTATTTAAGCTCATGATGAATATGTTTTCCATAATATTGAAAGTGGGTTTGGAAGAGTGTCAACTTTAGCTAAAATAAACCCACATATTTGGAGAGTGTTCAATCTTATGCTTTTTTTTGTTAAAAGTGGGTTTGAAGAGGTCATGACTTTAATTGATGTTAATCCCACTATCTTGGAAGATTATAAAACTTTTATGCATGTGGATCATGAAGAGAAAATTTCATATGATAGCTACATTGTTGAATTTATTTTGATCCTACATGTAATTATTATGAGAGAGGAAAATATGGTTGTAGAAATTTTCATGTTACTAAATTACCTCTCGTTATGTTGAGATTGCTACTGTTTCTTTCTTCTTCCGTGCATATGCTAGTTTTTGCTTGTCTTGATAAATATTTTACCTATAAAATGCCTATGCATAGGAAGTATGTTAGACTTAAACTTGTTTTTCACATGTTATATGATGCTCTCTTTGTGCTTCAATTTTTTGTCTTTCATGTGAGCATCATTAAAATTATCAACGCCTAGCTAAAAGGCTTTAAAGAAAAGCGCTTGTTGGGATAAAACCCAATATTTTTATTTTCTGTTTTTATGAGTTTATGCAATTATACTTCTGTTATGATTGTGTTTTTATGTTTTAATTAGTGTTTGAGCCAAGTAAGACCTTTGGGATGATAGTTGATTTGATTTTGCTGAAAAACGGAAACTTTTGCGTCCAGTAGCAGAATTGTTAAAATTTTCTGGAACATGGAAAAATTCTGAATGTTTATACAAGATTTATATATAGATTTTCTATGTTTTCCTAATTTATTAGAATTTTTGGAGTTAAAGAAGTATGACTTTAATTCGGGTCTTTACAGACTGATATGTTTTTGACAGATTCTGTTTTCGTTGTGTTGGTCGCTTATTTTTATGGATCCATGGGTAGTATCGGGGGGTGTGAACCATGGTGAAGTTACAATACAGTAGATATAATGCAAATATAAAATGGGAATGAGTTTACAACAATACCTAAAAGTGGAGATTTGTTTTATTATACTAACGAATCTCACGAGTTTTCTGTTGAGTTTTGTGTTGTGAAGTTTTCAAGTTTGGGGTGAAGTTTCGATGGACTATGGAATAAGGAGTGGAAAGAGCCTAAGCTTGGGGATGCCCAAGGCAACCCAATGTAATATTAAAGGGTAACCAAGCATCTAGGCTTGGGGATGCCTCAGATGGCATCCCCTCTTTTGTCTTCAATCCATCGGTAAATTAGTTGAGGCTATATTTTTATTCACCACATGATATGTGTTTTCCTTGGAGCATCTTGTATTATATGAGTCTTTGCTTTTTAGTTTGCCACAATCATCCTTGCTGTACACACCTTTTGAAAGGGACACACATTAATCATGAATTTATGAGAATACTCTATGTGCTTCACTTATATCTTTTGAGCTAGGTAGTTGCTCTAGTGCTTCACTTATATCATTTTAGAGCACGGCGGTGGTTTTATTTTAAAGAAATTGATGAACTCTCATGCTTCACTTATATTATTTTGAGAGTCTTATAAAAAGTATGGCAATTTGCTTAGGTTATGAATTTAGTCCTATGGGTATTCAAGAGGGATATATTAAAAACTTTCATGAAGATCATTGAATATATGAGAAGTTTGATTCCTTGCATTTGTTTTGAGATATAAAGATGGTTATATTAGAGTCATGCTAGTGAGTAATTGTGGTTTAGTAAGAATATTTGTGTTAAGGTTTGTGATTTTCCCGAAGCATGCATGTATGGTCTCTCGTTATGTGATGAAGTTGGAGCATGATTTATTTTTGATTGTCTTCCTTATGAGTGGCGGTCGGGGACGAGCGATGGTATTTTCCTACCAATCTATCCCTAGGAGCATGCGTAGTAGTACTTTGCTTCGAGGGCTAATAAACTTTTGCAATAATTATGTGAGTTCTTTATGACTAATGTTGAGTCCATGGATTATACGCACTCTCACCCTTCCACCATTGCTAGCCTCTTCGGTACCGTGCATTGCCCTTTCTCACCTTGAGAGTTGGTGGAAACTTCGCTGGTGCATCCAAATCCCGTGATATGATACACTCTTTGACACATAAGCCACTTTATATCTTCCTCAAAACAGCCACCATACCTACCTATTATGGCATTTCCATAGCCATTCCGAGATATATTGCCATGCAACTTCCACCGTTCCATTTTATTATGACACATACCATCATTGTCATATTGTTTTGCATGATCATGTAGTTGACATAGTATTTGTGGCTTAGCCACCGTTCGTATTTTTTATACATGTCATGCTAGATGGTTGCACATCCCGGTACACCGCCGGAGGCATTCATATAGAGTCATCTTTTTGTTCTAGTATCGAGTTATAATTCATGAGTTGTAAGTAAATAAAAGTGTGATGATCATCATTATTAGAGCATTCTCCCATGCGAGGAAAGGATGATGGAGACTATGATTCCCCCACAAGTCGGGATGAGACTCCGGACTTAAAATAAAAAAAGAGGCCAAAGAGCCCAAAATAAAAAAAGATGCCAAAGGGCTCAAAATAAAAAAGAAAAAGAAAAAAATGAGAGAAGGAGACAGAAGGAACAATGTTACTATCCTTTTCCACACTTGTGCTTCAACGTAGCACCATGTTCTTCATGATAGAGAGTCTCCTATTTTGTCACTTTCATAGGGAATTTTTTATTTATTGAACTTGGCTTGTATATGCCAATGATGGGCTTCCTCAAATGCCCTAGGTCTTCGTGAGCAGGCAAGTTGGATGCACACCCACTTTGTTTTCTTTTTGAGCTTTCATACACTTATAGCTCTAATGCATCCGTTGCATGGTAATCCCTACTCCTTGCATTGACATCAATTGATGGGCATCTCCATAGCCCATTGATTAGCCTCGTCAATGTGAGACTTTCTCCTTTTTTTCTCTTCTCCACACAACCTCCACCATCATATTCTATTCCACCTATAGTGCTATATCCATGGCTCATGCTCATGTATTGCGTGAGAGTTCAAAAAGTTGAAGCGCGTTAAAAGTATGAACCAATTGCTTGGCTTGTCATCGGGGTTGTGCATGATAAATACTTTGTGTTAAGAAGATAGAGCATCACAAGATTATATGATTTTGTAGGGATAACTTTCTTTAGCCATAATATTTTGAGAAGACATGATTGCTTTATTAGTATGCTTGAAGTATTATTGTTTTTATGTCAATACTAAACTTTTGTTTTGAATAATATGGATCAGAATATTCATGCCAAATAAAGAAATATTACATAATAAACATGTTCGGTAGCATTCCACATCAAAAAATTATGTTTTGATCATTTACCTACCCGAGGACGAGCAGGAATTAAGCTTGGGGATGCTTGATACGTCTCCAACGTATCTATAATTGTTTATTGTTCCATGCTATTATATTATCCATCTTTGATGTTTTATATGCATCATAATGCTATTTATATCATTTTTTGGCACTAACCTATTAACCTAGTGCCCAGTGCCAGTTGCTGTTTGTTCCATGTTTTTGTCTTTTACAGAAAATCAATACAAACAGAGTCCAAATGGAACGAAACTTTTTGACGATTTTTCTTGGACCAGAAGACACCTAGGAAGCTTCGGGAGGAGGCCAGAAGAGCCACGGATGGGACACAAGCTCACCAGGCTCGCCCTAGTGGGCACCCCCCGAGCATGTGGGCCCACCGTGGCACCTCTAACCCTAATCTCAGCTCCATAAATACCCAAATATTCCCCGTATACTAGAGGGCACACCAAAAATACTTTTCCGCCACTGCAAGTTTCTGTCCTCGTGAGATCCCATCTGGAGACCTGTTCTGGTACTCTGCTGGAGGGGGATTCGATCACGAAGGGCCTCTACTTCAACCTTGCTGCCCTTCCGATGATGTGTGAGTAGTTTACCATAGACCTACGGGTCCATAGCTAGTAGCTAGATGGCTTCTTCTCTCTCTCTTTGATCTTCAATACAACGTTCTCCTTGATGTTCTTGGAGATCTATTCGATGCACTGGTACAGCGAGGGTGCTATACAAACGGTTTTTAACCCCTTTCCGCGACGGCGTTCTGAACCATCACCTAGTGAGTGACTGCGATAGGGGGGTCCTTCCCACATGACCCAGAAACCGTCGGGATATGCCCTCCTGACACACACGCTCAGCAAAATGAGGTCATGCGCGACCGGCGAGCGATCAAATGCGGTTATACGTACAGTAGTGCTAAAAAATACAATTATACAGGCGAAATGGTTTTCGGTCGTAAGTACATCCCACACAGTCAGTCCCCGCTAAACGTTTTTGTTCGTATATACATCCCACACAGTCGCTCCACGGAAAACGTTTCCTTTCGCAGGTACATCACACACAATTTTCCCCATTAAATTATTTGTGATAGCGTTGCCATTGCACATGATATTAACAATTTTATCGTTTGCGTTATTGTGGCAAAGGCTGTCCATCACACATAGTTTTTATGTGGTAAACGTTTGCGCAAGGTGGCCTAACGCAAACAGCTTTCCAGAGGATGTCGTGTGTGATTGTTCATTGATCCAACACGGTTTATTCCTAGAAACTGTGTGCGTTGCCTGAGGTCATCGCCCACAGTGTTTTCTCAATAACCGTTTGCAATAGAAAAACCAAATTAGCAGGCTAATTGCCCTATTATTAATAATCCATTTATTAATCTAATTGACATTTCATATTAAGCACACAATATATTTCATTTCCATATTAAGGAAGTAGGATTTCATAATTAAAATACATCAGAGTACAACATCATATAGCTTCAGCACTCAGCTACCCCATTACACAACTGCACCAGCACTAAGTTTCACATGCAACATCTAGAACCTTTCAAAATTAGCATCATAGATGGTACATAGACAGATGCATCTCATCTGGAAAACTGCTGAAGCGGAAGGCGAATATTGAGCCTTCATTGATGTTGAAGGTCTTTGCAACTTTAGGCCAGTGCCTGTGGATGATTGACCGTCCATCCTTCGTCCTCTTTAGGAACACTTCAATATTGAACCGTGGGTGTTGTATGGAAACCTTCCTCGCCTCCTGACCATAGAGGTGGTTTGAGAGGTAATCATCAGTGAACTACTTTGGAATGGCCTGAAAACAAGGATGTGCATAAATATCTTCTCTATATTGGAAATGGGGCAAAGGAATAAAAAAAGGCAAGGTATAATAGTTAGAACCATCTTGTAGTGAACTGATGTCTTCTTCATTGTGCAGACAAAGATCTTGTTGTTTTTTGTCGCTAATTTCTTTATCCTAACAATCTTTCTGAGTTTCTTGACTTGATTGATATTCATGGACAACTCATTTCCCCATATGCAAAAAGGGTCGAACAGTGGGTCAAAACCTCTAACAGCAGGACCTACATGTGCAAGACCAAATTGTTAAAAACCTAAATATTAGAATGGTTCCTGCAATTGCACAATAATGTGCTATTAGACAACGGACCATGCATGTGCTAACCTCGATTGTAAACCTCAGTGCTTCCCATTGTTTCCTTGCAACACATATAAGGTAGTTAGTCATCAGGTTAAGTGAGGGTTCGCATGCTATCAGTAAAATATGTTGATGAAAAATAAGCACATTGCAGATTCATCAGATTAATTTAAGCCACATGGAAAACCCATTTATCCAAACCAAGCATGCTTAAGAACTAGGAAATATAGCACTTGTATATGTTTCTCATGTATTAAGTGCAGCCAAATTCGATTTATTCCTCACATGCACAACAATACAAAATTCTACCCACGACAATTGGACATCGCATTGCAGAATTGAACCAAGCAGTTAACTAAACACCACAACAAATGAACCAAACATTAAGTGAGCACCACATTGCACAATATAACATACTCCTAATAGAAGATCAGACAGTTAACCAAACCAAGCATGCTTAACAACTTGGAAATATAGCAATTGTATTTGTTTCTCATGTATTTAGTACAACCAAATTCAATTTATTTCTCGCATGGTATACAGTAACAGAATGCACCCACAACAATTGAACATCGCATTGTAGAATTGAACCAAATAGTTAACTAAACACCACAACAAATGAACCAAACGTTAACTGAGCACCACATTGCACAATATAACATACTCCTAATAGAAGATCAGACAGTTAACCAAACCAAGCATGCTTAACAACTTGGAAATATAGCAATTGTATTTGTTTCTCATGTATTTAGTACAGCCAAATTCTATTTACTTCTCACATGCTATACAATAACAGAATGCACCCACAACTATTGAACATCGCATTGCAGAATTGAACCAAACAGTTAACTAAACACCACAACAAATGAACCAAACGTTAACTGAGCATGACATTGCACAATGTATAATATACTAGAAGATCAGACAGTTAACCAAACCAAGCATGCTTAACAACTTGGAAATATAGCAATTGTATTCATTTCTCATGTATTTTGTAAAGATAAATTTGATTTATTTCTCACATGGAAGACAATACAAAATTGTAGCCTGAAGAATTGAACATCACATTTGCAGAATTGAACCAAACAGTTAACTAAAGATGACAACTAATTAACCAAACAGTTAATAAATGAGCACCACATTGCACGACATATAGAACATATATACTAGAGCAACAAATTGCATGGTAAAATTAGATAGCACAATTCACTAGAATTTGTTAAGGAAAGTCAGGAGCAGCACACGCAACGGGTAAACCGAGCATGCTTAACCGGCATAGCTAGCAAATGGCAAGGTGCTCCTCCAAGATCTGGGGGTCAGCATGAATGGTAGCCATCGCGACCTCATCCGCGCGTGCGGCCGCGATTTGCTTCTCCGCTGCCAAATGCTCCTTGAGCTCCTGGCTATACTACATGCACCATGGCTTAGGGCGGATCTTATTTGGTGGAGGGGTCGGTGATTTGGGTGGAAGGTGTTGCGCCGGCGGTCGGGGCATGTGGGATGTGGAAGGAGGAGGAGGATGGGGGTCGGGTGTGGATTAGCTACCTGGATAGACGAGGCCGAGCTGCGTGAAGGAGGGTCGCCGGCGCGGAGGCGGCACTTCAAGCAAGGAGTGAAGGTTTCAACTTGGAAAGGAAGGCGGAAACAGGGGAAATGTGGCTTTTGGTAATGGGGAGGGGGCGGGGAGGTAGATATTTCCACGGAAGCCGAAAATTTTGAATCGGTTCAGCGAAAAAACAGGCGTGCAAAGTGTCATCAAACACGGTCCCTTATTCAGAACTGTGTACGATATGTGAACATCACAAACGATTCAGATAGCTTAACCCGTGTGTGATGAGTTTGAATGTCAAAAATTTTGGTTCAAATTTCCCTGGTTACAGTGGTCATCCACGTCATTGCATAATTTGGGTACACAAAGGAGACTACAGCACACCCACACTTCTTAATCGAGCAAGTTCAGTAATTAAATAGAGCTAGCTGACCTAAACATTACTCTAACAAATTAAAGACTGGCGCACTTAATTAAACAAAACAAAGAGTACTACTACGGCTAGTGCTCGTCGATCTCCGCCGCCTCCTCCATGTCCAGCTCGCGCCCGACGGTCTCCTGGGGAAGGGGCTCCATGGCATCCATCACACCATACTCGGCAAGCATCTCGCCATCCGCGTCCGCCATCTCTTTGGAAAAGGCCGCCATGAGCTGGGCGTGGGCTGCTGCGATCTGGTCTTGCATGGGCTCCGTCGTGGCAAGGTATGAGGCGGAGGAACGGACGGCTGCTCGAATGCTCTCGGCGATTGCCAACTCTTCGGACGTGGGTTGCCGACCGTTGTCGGAGAAGCTTCGTTCGATTTGTGCGGTGACCGCCACGAACTGGGCGTGGGCGGCCTTGACATGGTCATGGGTGGCCTCCATCAGGGCTAAGGCCACCGCTGCGGAACGAACAGCTACTGTGCCGCTCTCGCCAGTTGCTATCCCCGGGGCAGATGTTGCTGCCGCCAACTGAGAAGCAACAGCGGCCGTTTGGGTTGCCTTGGCTGCCCGATCGCAGATTGCGGCCGCACTCATGCACCTTGTTAGCACGTGCATGGCGGCTGTGGCCGCGCTCTCGCCGGAGTGGGCCGCCGAAGTTGCCCTCACGACGTGGGTCCATGTCCCCATCTTTCACCGGCGACGATTGAACAGTGAAATGATATGTGGGGAGCGAGCTAGTGTGCTTGGCACGCCGGCTGTGGACTGTAGCCAACGCACCTACTCGCGTAAGCCATAGGCGTAATATACACCGACGGTGCTCCAAGATATTTTGTACTGCATCTAACACGGTTGGTGATAATAAACTGTGTGCGATCTACTTGATTTACATCTAGATTTGAATTACATAATGGGGTCACAGCGGCAATGGAGGGTGTTTGAATTGCTAGAACTTTTATCTGCAGTGATGATGCAACTATATGTGTGTCATAAAAAAATTGGAATTATTCAGGGTTCATTTGGACATTTTATACATTAAATTGGTTTTCTAGCCATTTCAGGTGCACAATTCAAAATTAAACTACATGCACATGCTCCGATGCACCAACATGGGTTGTAAAATCATATATGTGTCCGTGGGTTTATGCTTATGTCCCATGCAAGAAATGGGGATGAATTTCGAACACCACGGCACTGTGGCTCTCCGGAAAACGTTGAGGTACTTGCTTTTGTAATTCTAGTAAATCCAAAACCCGTCTGAAATTCATGAACCTTGGCATGCTATCATGGAATGGCATCAACATGCTGGGGTAAAAAATATTGTCCCATTTGGGGCAGGTTATGGTATAAGCTTCTCACAAACCAGAGGTTCTCACAAGAAGCCTCATGGTTCCATTAAGGAAACGTGTCACCTTTGTGGACAAAACGATATTCGTCGCCTCTTCTTGCTTTCAATTTTTTCCTGGTGTCAACATAGAACAACAGGAGTGTCGTGTTAAATTTTGGAATTTGTCGGGGATCGTTTGGGCATTTTTATACGCTAACTGAGTTTTCTAGCCATTTATGTGCATAATTCAAAATTGAACTACATGCACATGCTCCAGTACATAAAAATGGGTTGGAAAATCAAATGTGTGTCCTTGGCTGCAAGCTTAGGTCACATGCAAGAAATGAGAATGAATGTCAAACACCTTGACACTGTCGCTCGGCCGCTAACATTGAGATACATGGTTTTATAATTCTAGTAAATCAAAAACTCGTCTGAAATTCATGAAACTTGACATGATATCATGGAACGGCATCGACATGCCGTGGTAAAAATATTGTCCCATTTGGGGCAGGTTTGGGTATAAGCTTCTCGCAAACCAGAGCTTCTCTCACGACAAGCCTGATGGTTTCGGTAGGGAACGTGCCACCTTCGGGGATGAAATGATATTTGTTGCCTCTTCTTACTTTCAAATTTTTTCTCGTGTCAACATAGAACAACAGAAGTGTTGTGTCAATTTTTGGGATTTTTCGGGGTTCGCTTGGACATTTTTATACATTAACTGGGTTTTCTATGCATTTATGTGCATAATTCAAATTTGAACTACATGCACATGCTCCAGTGCATATAAATGGGTTCAAAATTGAAATGTGTGTCCTTGGTTGCATGCTTAAGTCCCATGCAAGAAATGAGAATGAATGTCAAACACCTTGCCACCATCGCTCGGCTGCTAACATTGAGATACATGGTTTTTAAATTTTAGTAAATCGAAAACGCATCTGAAATTTATGAAACTTGACATGCTAGCCTGGAACGGCATCAACATGCCATGGTAAAAACATTGTCCCATTTGGGGCTGGTTGGGGTATAAGCTTCTCACAAACCAGAGCTTCTCACAACAAGCCTCATGGTTACAGTAGGGAACGTTTCACCTTTCTGGACGAAATGATATCCATTGCCTCTTCTTGATTTCAATTTTTTTCTAGTGTCAACATAGGACAACATGAGTGTTGTGTTAATTTTAGGAATTTTTCAGGGTTCGTTTGGAAATTTTTATACATTAACTGAGTTTTCTATGCATTTATGTGCATAATTAAAATTTGAACTACAGGCACATGCTCCAGTGCATGTAAATTATTTGAAAAATCACATCTGTGTCCTTGGCTGCATGCTTAGGTCCCATGCAAGAAATGAGAATGAATGTCAAATGCCTTGCCACCGTCGCTCGGCCGCAAACATTGGGATACATGGTTTTTAAATTCTAGTAAATCCAAAACTCGTCTGAAGTTCATGAAACTTGACATGCTATCATGGAGCGGCATCAACATGCTGTGGCAAAAAATTTGTCCCATTTGGGGCAGGTTTGGGTATAAGGTTCTCGCAAACCAGAGCTTCTCAAAACAAGCCTGATGGCTTTGGTAGGGAACGTGCCACCCTTGGGGACGAAACGATATTCGTTGCCTCTTCTTGCTTTCAAATTTTTTCTAGTGTCAACATAGAACGACAGGAGTGTTGTGTCAATTTTTGGAATTTTTTGGGGTTCACTTGGACATTTTTATACACTAACTGGGTTTTCTAGGCATTTTATGTGCATAATTCAAATTTGAACTACATGCACATGCTCCAGTGCAGAAAAATGGGTTGACATATGAAATGTGTGTCCTTGGGTGCATGCTTAGGTCCCATGCAAGAAATGGGAATGAATTTCAAACACCAGGGCACTATTGATTGCCGGCAAAATGTTGAGATACTTTGTTTTTAAATTCTAGTAAATCCAAAACTCGTCTGAAATTCATGAAACTTGGCATGCTATCATGGAATGGCACCCGACATGCTGTGGTATTTTTTGTGTCCATTTTGAGAGAAGGCGCACTCGAATAACAGCCAACAAAGGCATTTTGAAAAAATAGCTGCCACTTTAATATCTCAAACGTTTGTATAATTTAAATCGTGTGCGTTCTGTTAACCATTCACGTGACGCCATGTGTCTTGGTTTTAATTGCTATAGGAGGTGCCGTGCGGATAGCTGCTTGACTGAACGGGAGGCGTGCGAGCGCAGTCTGGTGCGCAGGCTGACCGAGAGGCGTGCAAGTTGTCCTCCAATGCGCAGGCTCACTAGGAAGCGTGCGAGCTGTACGCTACGCAGGCTCACTAGGAAGCGAGCCCTTTGACTTCCATGGCCGCCCGCCTTGATCGCATCCTCTCCATTAATGGCGCCCGAGCCGCTGTTTAATACGGGCGGCCTTACTGTTCGCCTCCCATTCCCCTCCCTCCCGCAGACCTCCACCAATGCCATGGCGCAGAAGGATCATCTGCCACTAATCTTCAAGTTTGGTGAAGTCGACTCCGAGCCGAAGGAGATAGAAAATAAGGAGGAATGGGGCCTCATGGACATGGCCCTGAACGAGCTGGCCGCGACGGTTACTGCCCCCGCGCCCGTCCCAGCTCCCATCCCAGCGCCCGCGCCAGCGACCATCCCCGAAGCATTGACGGGCTGGTCGCCAAGCACTATTGTAGAGCTGGAAGCCGCGGGCGTCAGCGAGGTCTTCACGGACCCACGCGAGCTCATGTACATGCCAGCGCCAGCGCCCGTGCCCATGCCCGTGCGCGCCCCTCCACCCACCGCGACAGCGGTCCTCATGCGTTTGCCTGCACCCACCGCGCTCGTGCCCGCGCGCGCGCGCCCCTTAGCGGCATGGGACGCCGCCGTCGATCGCTACCTCGCAGCGCCGCCAGTTGCCGTCCTCCCGCGCCCCGCCCGTGAATCATGCGACGACATGATGTTTGATTTCCAAGTGAAGAACATTATGTGCTGCCTTGAAGACTTCAACAACAGCGTCCTGGAGGACGACAACGATAACGCCGGTGCGGCACGCCGCCTCCGCCGCCACCGGAAATAGTTTTTTTGGGTTTAATACTGTATCTTGATCATATGAATATAAATTAGCAGTGTGACTGAATGAAATCTATGGTTTGAACGAACTTGTGTTTTTCTCTCTTAATGTACAGACTTATCAAATGAATTTATTTTGAAAAAAACATCAATGGTTTTTAAATATAAAACACTCATCGCAAACGTTTTCGTTAGAACACCCGTATGCAAACCGACAGCTTCTCCAGGAAGCCAAGGGAAAATGTGCCGAGCAGGATTTGTGCAGCTCTTGATCGCAAACGTTTTAGATAGAACACCCGTATGCAAAGTGAGAGCTATGGTCTTCCCCCTTAAGTCAAGGGAAAATTTGCAGCACAGGATTTGTGCATCTCTTCAATGCAAACGGTTCAGATTGAATACGGTATGCAAAGCCAGACTTCGGTGCTAAGCCAAGAGAAAATGTGACAAGCAGGATTTGTACTTCCCTTCAGCGCAAACGGTTGTTTTGGATGACCCGTGTGCAACCACGTACAGACAATTTGGTAAGATTTGCATCTGTCATATTGTGTATATTGCCATTTGTCAAACTGGAAAGATTGACATTTGTTGATCTAGTAACATTGCCATTTGTCAACCTTGTAACACTACGATTTGTCAAAATATGCAGCTAAAAATCACTAGCACTATATAATTTTTGCAACTAAAATTCAGTAATTAAGCATAGATTTCATTGATAGATTAAGCATTCGTTCTTTATACAAACAGTTCAACTCAACAGCTGAACCGACCAAAGTTTCCCCAATTGTTGCCAACCACGTACTGAAATAGCTATTCAACTATATATACTAGCTAATTTTAAGTACATTGTATAGTTTCACCACATCTATAGAAAGATGAACTGAACAAAATAGCCCCTAAATACTACTACTACGGTGGGGCTTTGTACTACTTCCGGTAGCCTCTCCTCTACCGAGCGCGCTCAATAAGAGGCAGAGGAGGAGGAGCCTACCGACGAGCTGGACAACTGCAATACGGTGCCTGCCTCTGCTGCACCTTTAACGACGCTCACCTCAAATGCCCTCTGCCGCTCCAGAGGACCCTTATCGAAGCGGTGGTTCTCCTCGTAGATCTCCTGATTCCTCGCCTCTGCGGCGGCGTGTGCTGCGGCCACGGCAGTGGTAAGGCTCTTTTCATGCTCGACGAGGCGCTCCTCCTCCTCCCGCAGGAACTCGGTGTAGCGCGCAAGGTCGCTGACGCACGTGCGGGCCTCCACCTTCGCCTCCCGCCTTCGGGCGGCGGTGGCGGAGCGGGTGATGACCCCAGCGGTCGACGGTGGGCTGGCGGCCATGGGGGCCGACGATAGGGTGGTGGCCACGACCACCACCTCCCGCCTTTGGGCCGCGGTGGCGGAGCGGGTGATGGCCACGGTGGCCAGCAGTGGGGTGGCGGCCACGAGGGCCACCTCCCACCTTCAGGCCGCAGTGGCGGAGCGGGCGATGGCCCTGGCTTTCGACGGTGGGGTGGCAGCCACGGTGGCGGAGCGTGTGGTGGTTGTTCCGCGCACACCCAACAGGGATGCCACGCGCACTACACTACGCCGGGGACTGCGCCACCGCCACGGTGTAGCCTCCTAGCTAGAGCTATCCTCTGATGACGGCGGAGTGGATGAGTGACGACGACGGACCGGTGCCATTGGCCATTGTGGGAGAAGCAGACGAGATAAGCTACAGGGAGGGAGGGGAAAATGCGATGCAGGATGCGCCGGCCGTGAGGGTTTATATAGCAGGCGGTAAGCATTATGATTTTGGGGGATTTCACCGACTCAGGTGGGAAGCTTGCGCGGGAACCTGCGCGGTTGCGTGGGAACGGGCTCACCACCGTTTGGCCAAAAGAACGCCCCCCACGCGCTGCTCAAGCTTGCGATCTAAGCCGTCTGCGGCAGCGGGGTGACAAGACGTGCGAGAGGACGACGAAAGGACACGTACACATATGGTTAATAAAATAAAAGCGTTTGCGATTAAATTACCTACTACCCCTGTCCTGGTTTATAAGTCGTCTATGTATTTTTGTGCCAAATTTTGACTATAGATTTAACTAATAAAATACGAATGCATGTCGCCAGAGATTATATCGTTGGATTCGTATTTGAACATAGTTTCCAATTATATAATTTTTGTACCATGCATTAACATTTTGTTGATTAAATTTAAGGTCAAAATACAGAGAATATAAAGGGGACTAATAGACCAAGATGGCGGTAGTAGCACACGGCCGCTCTCTACGCAGCTGTCGGCCGGCTTGTAGACGACCATTTCCTGCGTGCTCAACTGCTCTATGCGTGTGGTTGCTTGCGGTTGAGGCGGCCGCGGCGCGCTCTGCTCACGTCCCGCCGCGCGCGCTCTGCTCTCGCATCCCTCCGGGCGCTCTGCCCTCGTCCCTCCACACGCGCTGCTAGTGTTTGGGGCCGGCGCACGATCACGCACGTTCGTGTGCATGCGGTTGCGCCGGGCGCGGCGCCACGATGCAGTTACCCGCTGCAAAAACTGCCATGCGGACGCGACGAGAATCCAGGCCGCCCGGCCCCCATTTATTCCTGCGGCCATTTACCTTCATCTCTCGCGCCACATGACACAATAAGCACACCCACGATGACACATACAGAGAGGACATCCAGCGGTTCCAATTGCACTCCCCGTGGCTCCAATGGTGCTCCCAGCGGCCGACGATGACAACGGCGGGCAGTTCACCACGCATCACGTAGTGGACACCCACGTGAGGGGGAAGGCCCTCTTGGTGGTGTACATGAATGAGCCGGTGTCGGTGGAGAGCTCTATCCAAACTATGGAGCAGTTGCTTGCCGAGGACAAGTACCAAGTGGTCGGCTTCGACCTCGAGTACACCATCGGTCGTGCCGGGCACGATTAGAAGGTTGCCGTCGCCCAGTTGTGCGTGTGACATGACGTCCTCGTCTACCACTACCACTTGGCCACAAGGCCTTGGAGCATTTCTCCAGGTTTATCAACAGCTCCGACTACAGTTTCGCTACGGTGGACACCACCAACGATCTTAAAGCGCTCAAGGTTTCGGGCTTGAAATGCCAGAATCTTGTCAACATCCAGGACCACTTCAAGGTCTGGGGCAGCGACAACAACAAAAAGAACTCCCTGGTTGACCTCGCCTCAGCCATCATCGACACCTACTACATGAAGATGAAGGATGAGAGCAAGAAGGACAAGAACGCCTGGCACAGTGTCTGGCATGAGAGACTGGATGAACAACACATCAAGTAGGCGGCCAAGGACGCGTACACAAGCTACGAGATGTACATGCGGATCGTTGACATGAGGGAGTGTCTTCTTCCTGCCCCAGACGAGGGATCGAGGCACAGAGCAGTGGCGTGAGCGTCACAAGAAGTAGATGACTAGACGATCATTTCTCCTAGTTTAGAATGCGTACAATTGTTTATTGAGGTGTGTGCGAATGATCTGTATAGTCACTTATGTAATTGGATGTTTATTTCAGTTATATATATATATATATATGTTATTCTACTATAGACAGAGCAAATTACACGGCTTATTAGCAGCAATCGTCTGTGTCATTATTGGTCTTCGCACACATTTCTAATTACAGACCTGTTTGCCGCGTATCACACACATCATGTTCAGTTGAACCGTTTCTATTGTGTTGCCTAATCACACACAGTTCATCCTAGTGAACTATATGCCATATATCGCACACACCCTCATCTGGCTGCCCGTTTCTGTTGTTCTGCATCATCGCAAACAGTTCTTCTGGATTATCCGTTTGCCACTCATCGCACATGCAACTCCAATATGAACCATGTTTGATGTCACCACCATCGCAAACGTTTTGCATCTTTTTGACGGTTTTATTACATCACCGTTTGTGATTGATGCATCGCACACAGTTTCATCGAAGGGTCTCTGATTTGACTGTCGCGTTTGGACCATCCTGCAGTAGTGATGTAATCTTCTTTTGCGGTGCGTTTGTTGAGATCCGATGAATTGTGGATTTATGATCAGATTATCTATGAATACTATTTGAGTCTTCTCTGAACTCTTTTATGCATGATTAAGATAGCTTTGTATTTCTCTCTGATCTATTGATTTGGTTTGGCCAACTAGATTGAATTTTCTTGCAATGGGAGGGGTGCTTTGTAATGGGTTCAATCTTGCGGTGTCCTCACCCAGTGATAGAAGGGGTAGCGAGGCACGTATTTGTATTGTTGCCATTAAGGATAAAAAGGTGGGGTTTATTCATATTGATTTGATCTATCCCTCTATATCATGTCATCTTGCTTAAGGCGTTACTCCGTTGTTGTTAACTTAACACACTAGATGCATGCTGGATAGCGGTCGATGTGTGGAGTAATAGTAGTAGATGTAGGCAGGAGTCGGTCTACATGTGATAGACGTGATGCCTATATTCATGATCATTGCCTTAGATATCGTCATAACTTTGCGCTTTTCTATCAATTGCTCAACAGTAATTTGTTTACCCACCGTATGCGTTCTTTCAAGAGAGAAGCCTCTAGTGAAAACTATGGCCCGCGGGTCTATTCTTATCATATTATTTTTAGATCTATAAAACCAAAAATCCAAAAATACTTTGCTGCAATTTATTTACCTTTACTTTATTTTGCACTTTTATTTATCTTTTATACCTATCTCTATCAGATCTCATCCTTGCAAGTAACCGTGAAGGGATTGACAACCCCTTTATCGCGTTGGGTGCAAGTATTTGTTTGTTTGTGTAGGTACAACCATTGGTGACTTGTGTGTTCCTCCTACTGGATTGATACCTTGTTTCTCAAACTAAGGGAAATACTTATCTCTACTTTGCTGCATCACCCTTTCCTCTTCAAGGGAAAAACCAACGCAAGCTCAAGAAGTAGCATCCACCACCGGTGCATCAAGCACACTAGCTCGCTCCCCAAATATCATTTCACTATTCAATCGTCGCCAATCAAAGATGGGAACGTGGACCCACATCATGAGGGCAACTTCGGCGGCCCACTCCAGCGAGAGCTCGGCCATAGCCACCATGAGGGTGCTAACAACTTGCATAAGCATGGCCGCAATGTGCGACAGGGCGGCCAAGGCAGCCCAAATGGCCGCTGTTGCTGCTCAGGTGGCGGCAGCAACATGTGCGACAGGGATAGCAACTGGCGAGAGTGGCACAGCAGTTGTCCATTCTGCAGTGGCCACCTTAGACCTGATAGAGGCTGCCCACGACCATGTCGAGGCCGCCCACGCCCAGCTCCTGGCGGTCACCGCACAAATCACACGAAGCTTCTCCGATAACGGTCGGCAAGCCATGACCGAAGAGTTGGCAATCGCCGAGAGCGTTCGAGTAGCCGTCCGTTCGTTCGACACATACCTTGCCACGATGGAGCCCGTCCAAGCCCAGACCACGGCTGCCCACGCCCAGCTTGTGGCGGCCTTTTCCAAAGAGATGGCGGACGCGGATGGCAAGATGCTTGCCGAGTATGGTGCGATGGATGCCATGGAGCCCCTTCCCCAGGAGATCGTCGGGCTCGAGACATGGAGGAGGTGGCGGAGATCGACGAGCGCCAGCTAGAATAGTACTGTTTGTTTAGAGCGCCGGTCTTTAATTTGTTAGAGTAATGTTTAGGTCAGCTAGCTCTATTTAATTGTTGTACTTGCTCTATTAAGAAGTGTGGGTGTGCTATAGGCTCTTTTGTGTACCCAACTTATGCAATAACGTGGATGACCACTGTAACCAGAGAAATTCGGACCAAAATTTGCACGTTCAAACTCATCACACACGGGGTAAGCTATATGAATCATTTGTGATGTTCACATATCGTACACAGTGCAGAATAAGGGACCATGTCTGATGACACTTTGCGCTAGTTTTTCGTTGCACCGAGCCAATTTTTTTGGCTTCATCAGAAATATCTACCTCCCCCGCCCCCCTGACCAAAAGCCACATTTCCCATGTTTCCGCCTTCCTTTCCAAGTTCAAACCTTCACTGCTTGCTTGCAGTGTCGCCTCCTCGCCGGCGACCCTCCTTCACGCTGCTCGACCTCGTCGATCTAGGTAGGTAATCCACACCCGACTCCCATCCTCCTCCTCCTCCTCCTACATCCCACATGCCCAGACCGCTGGCGCGACACCTTCCACCCAAATCATTGACCCATCCTCCAAATAAGCGCCGCCGTAAGCCATGGTGCACGCAGTATAGCCAGGAGCTCAAGGAGCATTTGGCAGCGGAGAAGCAAATCGCGGCCGCACGCGCGGATGAGGTCACGATGGTAGCCATTCGTGCTGACCCCTGATACGTCTCCATCGTATCTATAATTTTTGATTGTTTCATGACAATATTCTACAACTTTCATATACTTTTGGCAACTTTTTATATTATTTTTCGGACTAACATATTGATTCAGTGCCCAGTGCCAGTTCCTGTTTGTTGCATGTTTTTTGTTTCGCAGAATATCCATACCAAAAAAAGTCCAAATGCGATAAAAACTTACGGAGATTTTTTTTTGGAATATATTTGATTTTTGGGAATTGGAATCAACGTGAGACGATGCCCGAGGGGCCCATAAGCCCTGTAGGCGCGCCCCCTCCCCAAGGCACGGCCAGGAGGCTTGTGGCAACCTGTAAGGCGGTTGGTGCCCTTCTTCGGCCACAAGAAAGCTAATATCCAAGTAAAAATCGTGTTAAAATTTCAGCCCAATCGGAGTTACGGATCCCCGAGAATTTAAGAAACGGTGAAAGGCCAGAATCTGAAGCGCAAAAACAGAAGGAAACAGAGAGAGAGATCCAATCTCGGAGGGGCTCCCGCCCCTCCACCGCCATGGAGGCCAAGGACCAGAGGGGAAACCCTCCTCCCATCTAGGGGGAGGTCAAGGAAGAAGAAGAAGGCGGGGGCTCTCTCCCCCTCTCTCCCGGTGGCGCCGAAACGCCGCCGGGGCAATCATCGTGTGACGGCGATCTACTCCAACAACTCCGTCATCTTCACCAATACCTCCATCACCTTCCTCCATCTATCTACAGCGGTCCACTATCGGTGCAACAAACCCTGGGTCTGTTGCCCAGACCATGCACAGGCCCAAGATCAAGATTGCAACATCCAAGACAAGGCCAAGATGAAGAAATAGGCTCATTGAGGAATCAAAGGGCAGGTTGAGAAGACCAAGTCAAGCCAAGGAGCAAGACACCGCTAAGGGAAAACCTCCCTTGCCGGGCAGGAGAGCCTGGTGAGGTCAAGGTTGCCTCGGAAGCAAGCCTCAAGACCGCCCCGGCAGGCCTGTCGGGTCCTACAAAGGCAAAATACCCCGCCAAGGCTTCACCACCCCACCTCACAGCGACGCAAGTCATCAATCGGTGCGGTGTCAAGCCCCAAGATGACTAAGTGGCTGCCTTCTGCCACATGGCAGCCATTTACTACAGGAATCACCTCCAAATGACACCCTTCCAGCGACGTGTCATGCAGACAGGAGAGAAGGTGGCCAAACAGCCCGGCAAGGTGTGCCGGGCAGGCCATGATGTGACGCTAAGCGGCGCATTTAATGCGTACTGCTCTATCTGCAGAGTAGATATGATAGCACTGTTCGCTATCTAATCAGTACACAATGACTGATTTGCCACTGTGGTGACCCCTTGATCTATAAAAGGAGGCCCATGGCAACCATAGAAAGGATTCGGACCCTTTGTACACTCGTACGTGCGTGGCTGCTCTCGCCCCGAGGCAAGCCTGCCAGGCAAGAGCGCTGCGTTTCCACCACCATCCACCATCAATCCACCAAAGCAGGAGTAGGGTTTTATGCCTCGCGGCAGCCCGAACCTAGGTAAAACTGCCCGTGTGATCTCTGCCGCGCTGTGCTCCGCTCCTCCGCTCTTTGTGCAACTTGCTCAGTCCCCCTGCCGAACCAAAAGGGGCCCGTGGCCCCGTAGGTGGCCGTGGTTTCCCATGACATCTTTGGCACGCCAGGTAGGGGTTTGCGCTTGCGCGAACCCGAGAAGTGTACGTAGCACGTCATCTTCACCGCCATCTTCTTCATTCAGGATTTAGAAGAGACGTTTGCTAATCTGCGCAAGATCAACCCTAAGCTAAACCCGGAGAAGTGTGTGTTTGGCGTTCCTTCCGGAAAGCTACTTGGCTTCTTTGTGTCCCACCGGGGGATAGAGGCCAACCCGGACAAGATCAAGGCTATCGAGCAGATTCAAGCACCCAAGACAGTCAAGGACATGAGGCATTTGACTGGGTATGTTGCCGCGCTTAGCAGATTCATTTCCAAGTCTGTCGAGCGTGCCTTGCCGTTCTTCAAGATTTTGAAAAAGGCAGGGCCCATGGAGTGGACCCCAGAGGTAGACGCAGCACTACAAGATTTGAAGGCCTACCTTTCCTCTGTGCCCACTTTGTTGCTCCAAAACCTCAAGAGCCATTGCAGCTATACTTGGTGGCAACTAATCAAGTGGTTAGCGCAGCACTAGTGGCGCAGAGCGACATACATAGTTGGTGTCCCTTCCGGGGAGGAAAGTGAACACACCCCGGCAAGGTCAGATGTAGATCAAGATGGAGAAGAGCAAAACAGCGGAAGCAGTTCTCTGGTCACGGCAAAGAAGAAAGTGGTGTAGCGCCCAGTATACTTCGTCAGCTCCCTATTGCAGGGGGCTAGATCCAGGTACTCTGGCATGCAAAAATTGATTTTTGGCCTTGTTATGGCCTAAAGGAAACTGCGCCACTACTTCCAAGCCCATGAGATCACAGTTGTCACCCGTTTCCCTTTGCAACGGATACTCCGAAACCCTGAGGCTACCGGCAGGATAGTGGAGTGGGCTTTGGAGTTATCTAGCTTTGGTTTGAAGTTTGAGGGCACATCAACCATTCAGAGCAGAGCATTGGTAGAGTTTATTGCAGAATGGACGCCAACTCCTGACGAAGAGGTATTGGAGACAGTTATCCCCGGCAAGGAAGCACCCCAAGAATGGATCATGTATTTCGATGGTGCCTTCTCCCTACAAGGTGCAGGGGCTGGCGTGCTTCTCGTTGCTCCCACCAGAGATCACCCGAAGTATGTCGTCCAGATGCATTTTCCCTGGGAGGAGGCTACCAACAATACAACAGAGCATGAAGGGCTCCTTGTCGGGCTCAGAGTTGCAATAGAATTGGGGATCAAGAAGCTGATCATTCGCGGAGACTCACAACTTGTGGTGAGACAAGTCAACAAGGATTACCAAAGTCCATTGATGGAGGCATACGTTGAGGAAGTGAGAAAGTTGGAGGAGCGCTTTGACGGAATGCAAACAGAGCACGTACCCCGTGCGGAAAACAGCATCGCTGATCATCTGTCGAAGTGTGCTGCGCAAAATCTCCCTGTGGAACCAGGAACTTTTGTTCTCCATCTGACTCAGCCCTCCGTATCCCCAGCAACAATGGCCAGAAAGAGAAGGAAACTGGACTCTGGCAAGCCTCTCCCGGTAGAACCTTCTGAGGATCCCGGCAGAAAGCTTGTCGGGCACAACTCCCCTTCGGTCGCTGAGCTGCATCTTCCCGCCAGGCCACCGGTCCCCACGGTTGAGGATTGCACTCTCACAAATGGGGAGGCGCCGTTAGTCCTCGTTGCCGAGCCACAGGCTCCGCCTTGGGCACGACACATAGTCCATTTCCTCCAAACTGGAGAACTTACCAAAGAGCAAGAAATAGATGAAAGAGTAGCCCGGAGGGCCAGTATGTATCAGTTCGTTCACGACATGCTGTACAGAAGGAGGCCCAACGGTGTGAAATTGAAGTGCATTTGCCGGGAAGGAGGAAAGGAACTTCTGGCAGAGATACACAAGGGTATGTGCGGCTCCCACATTGGATCAACGGCGTTGGTTGGGAAAGCTTTCCGGCAAGGATTCTACTGGCCCACGGCCCTCCAAGATGCGGTCGAGCTTGTCACCAAGTGTGAAGCCTGTCAGTTCCATTCCAAGAATATCCACCTGCCTGCCCAAGCTCTTCAGACAATCCCTTTGTCATGGCTGTTTTCGGTCTGGGGGCTTGATATCCTCGGCCCTTTCCTCCGTGCTGCCGGGGGCTTTGAATTCTTGTTCATTGCAATGGACAAGTTTACAAAGTGGCCGGATGTAGAGCCTGTGAGAAAGGTGACTGCTGAGTCAGCTATCAAGTTCTTGAAAGGATTGGTGTGCCGCTTCGGAGTTCCTGCCCGGATCATCACTAACAACGGCACCCAGTTCATGAGTCGCGCCTTCATGCAATACGTTCATGCCCTCGGGAGCAAAATCTCGTTCGCCTCTGTGGCCCATCCAAGGAGCAATGGGTAAGCTGAGAGGGCGAACGCTGAAGTGTTGCGAGGACTCAAGACGAGAACTTTTGATAGGCTATAGAAGTACGGCAAGCGGTGGATCGATGAGCTGCCGGTGGTTCTTTGGTCCCTCAGAACGACACCAAATCAAGATACCGAGCAGACTCCCTTCTCCCTAGTCTATGGGGCAGAAGCAGTTATCCCCACGGAACTCATTTACGGGTCACCTCGAGTGCTTGCCTACGATGAAGTAGCACAAGATCAGCACCGGCGTGACGATGCTGTGCTACTCGAGGAGAACCGTCTCTGGGCTGCTACGCGTGCCGCATGCTATCAGCAAGCCCTGCGTCACTATCACAGCCGCAGGGTTCATGCTCGGTGTTTTGAGGAAGGCGACCTTGTCCTTAGGCGCGTTCAGTCCGCCAAGGGTGCAAACAAGTTGACGCTGAAGTGGGAAGACCCTTACCGGGTAGTACGAGTCATCAGACCTGGCGCAGTCTGTCTGGAGACCGGAGATGGCATTCAGTTACAAAACTCATGGAACATTGAGCATCTTCGCAAGTTCTACTCATAAGGCGCGGCTATCGGGCCCTGCCCGACAGCCACCCTTTTGTACAGGCCTTGCCTCTATTGCATGTAACCCCTTGTACAAAGCCAGGCGCAGACCCTGAGCAACAGAGAAATAAATGAAGCGCTGGGGGGCCCCCGACAACTTGCATGCATGCATAAGCATATCATGAGCATTGCATGTTCATGTAGATAAGATCGCATGAGGCATCATTTTCATCTGCATCAAACAGCATGCTCCTATCGTGGATTCGGTCCCGAAAAAGAAGAAGAGAAGACAAGCCTACATTGCGATCCCCGGCAAGCCCAAACAGATAAGTTCTCTCTCTTATCCATACGCATTCTGTAAGTAAAAACTTGTGCATAGGAAAACCTCGCCGCTTTCAAAACTTAGGTGCTCCCGTCCCTTGACTAGAACGTTGCTTCGGTCAGGGAGGTTGTAGTGGCCTTTGGCAAGAAAGTTGGCGGGGGGCTGGTCCCTCTTCACGATTTGTGCCCGGCAGGCCCAGCCCCGCGGCAACAACTTGAGGGTACCAGTAGGATAGCCTACCAGGGGAAAACTTGTTTACTTGAACGTATAGAGGCATCCTCCCTCTGCATGGACATGTTACATGCACAAGTGCCCGGCAAGGTTTATCTTTTTCATTCATATGCTGATCAACAAGTACAGACCTTACAGAACACAAACATGGATAAAGGAGATTACATAATTTGAACTAAAGTTTGGCAAGTGCCTACATATTTTAGATTGAAAAAAGATAAGTGCCCCGTAATGACCTTTCTTGCCCCTCCCCTTCTAGGCACTACGGCAGGAGGTGAAGAGGGCAAAAGGAGTGCCTGGGCAGAAGCCCCGCTTGACCCCGTCAGGTCCCCTGACGAGGAACCTGGCGAGAGCGGGAGGGCGCGGGCGAAGGTGATGGTGAAGAGATCGGCGGAGACGACCCGCCAACCGCCACCACCAGGGCCAGCAGGACACGGCAGGGCGAACAAAGCTGCACCCTGCGAGGAAGCCTGCCAGGGTCCAGCTGGAAGGTTGCTGGAGGAGCCAGGAGCACCACCCCCACCCCTGCATCCAACTCCCCGGCAAATCACCTTGCCAGGGGGAGATGCAAGTGCAGATGATGGTGCCGCCGCCTGACGATGATGGTGCGGCTGGTGCTCAGCCGAAGTCAGAGTCATCGCCCTCCCGGCCGACGCCGTCGTCATCACAGTCACTGTCCTCCTTGTCGCTATCGCTCAAGGAGGAGCTTTCGTTGTCGGTCGAGCTCTCCGCGCAGCACCCTAAATGAGCACCCGAGCTCCCGAAAACCTTGACGGAAAGGAAATCAGCCTCCATTAACTTAAAATGGAGGATGTGCCCTTCTGACAAGCTGTGGGCGCGGGCAAAGGTCTTCCAGCCACAACGGAAGTACATGACATGAGGGGCGGGGAAATCCACATCCACTCGTATGCTGCCATTTCCGCAGCCCCTCATGTGTAGTTTCAACGCACGCGGTTGTTCGAGCTCCATAGCCCTTGTGAATGGGGTAGGGAGATGAAGGTGGCCGCGCGGAGGCTTATACAGCCTAATGACAAACTCCAGAGGCTGGTCTCCAACGTGGCCTTCCATCGGGGGAGGGGCAGCCGACGGGGGCGCAATCAGAGCGCCACCCCATCCTCCTCGGCCCCGTGCACCGCGACGGCCTCGACCTCGTCCTCTCCTACCTCCCCTCGTCGCGGGCTCCGTCCCCATGTCTTCGGAGGGAGGAGGGAGGCGCTGTCGAGCAGAAGTTCTCGTCGCCACTTGGGGAGGACCGGACCCCCGACCTCTCACCATGATGGACGTGGGCAACCGCAGAAATGGAGAAGGAAGGAGGTGTGGAGGAACATCTCGCACCACACCCCCTTTTTATAGGCGAGCGTGGCAGGGGGCTGGGTTTTCTTCGTGAAGGTGGCTGCCCCGCTCAGCCAGTCCGGCTCCTCCTCGCCATTTATGGCTCGAAGAATCAAGGCCAACCCCCTGCGCCAATCCACGACCCCCAGCTTTCTGCCATGGCACTCATTCCCGCACCCTCCGCATTCACCACCAACCTTGCGTAATGCATGCAATACACGTGGCAGAAGCTCTTGGAGCGGGGAGGGATAGTGGGGTCGCAGTTACCGCCCCATGAACAAGGGACGTGGGTAACTCCACGCATCGTGGCCCATTATCTCCATCACCACAATTGGCGTTACGGGATGGGCGAAAGAACCGGAAACTGACCTGGGCTCAGATTAATCAAGAAGCAAAGAAGATCTCAAAGGACAAGCAGCTATTTCCTCCTCACCTGTGCACAAGTTAGGGCCTACCCTGACAATGCCCGGCAGCTCGTTCGGGCCAGGCCCGGGGGCTCCTATCGGTGCAACAAACCCTGGGTCTATTGCCTAGACCGTGCACAGGCCCAAGATCAAGATTGCAACATCCAAGACAAGGCCAAGATGAAGAAATAGGCTCTTTGAGGAATCAAAGGGCAGGTTGAGAAGACCAAGTCAAGCCAAGGAGCAAGACACCGCTAAGGGAAAACCTCCCTTGCCGGGCAGGAGAGCCTGGCGAGGTCAAGGTTGCCCCAGAAGCAAGCCTCAAGACCGCGCCGGCAGGCCTGCCGGGTCCTACGAAGGCAAAATACCCCGCCAAGGCTTCACCACCCCACCTCACAGTGACGCAAGTCATCAATCGGTGCGGTGTCAAGCCCCAAGATGACTAAGTGGCTGCCTTTTGCCACATGGCAGCCATTTCCTACAGGAATCACCTCCAAATGACACCCGTCCAGCGATGTGTCATGCAGACAGGAGAGAAGGTAGCCAAACAGCCCGGCAAGGCATGCCGGGCAGGCCATGATGTGATGCTAAGCGGCGCATTTAATGCGTACTGCTCTGTCTGCAGAGTAGATATGATAGCACTGTTCGCTATCTAATCAGTACACAATGACTGATTTTCCACTGTGGTGACCCCTTGATCTATAAAAGGAGGCCCATGGCAACCATAGAAAGGATTTGGACCCTTGTACACTCGTACGCGCGTGTCTTCTCTCGCTCCGAGGCAAGCCTGCCGGGCAAGAGCGCTGCATTTCCACCACCATCCGCCAAAGCAGGAGTAGGTTTTACACCTCGCAGCGGCCCGAACCTGGGTAAAACTGCCCGTGTGATCTCTGCCACGCTGTGCTGCGCTCCTTCGCTCTTTGTGCAACATGCTCAGTCCCCCTGCCGAACCAAAAGGGGCCAGTGGCCCCATAGGTGGCCGTGGTTTCCCACGACATCCACTCTCCCGCAACCCATTGCACCCTCTACTTGAACATGGTGCTTTATGCTTCATATTATTATCCAATGATGTGTTGCCATCCTATGATGTGTGAGTAGATTTTTGTTATCCTACCGGTGATTGGTGAATTGCTATGATTGGTTCAATTTGCTTGTGGTTATGTTTCTATCCTTTGGTGCTCATCATATGAGCGCGTGTGTGGATCACACCATAGGGTTAGTGTTATGTTGATAGGACTATGTATTGGAGGGCAAGGGTGACACCAACTTCAGCCTAGCATAGAAATTGATGCCTACGGGATTGAAGGGGGACCAATATATCTTAATGCTATGGTTGGGTTTTACCTTAATGAACCTTAGTAGTTGCGGATGATTGCTAATAGTTCCAATCATAAGTGCATACAATTCCAAGTAAGGGATGACATGCTAGCAGTGGCCTCTCCCACATAAAACTTGCTATCGGTCTAGTAACGTAGCCAATTGCTTAGGGACAATTCCGCAACTCCTTCCACCACTTATCCACACTCGTTAAACTAACTTAATTGTTTCGTTATCTAAACAGCCCCTAGTTTTTATTTACATGCTCTTTATTATCTTGCACACCTAGCCAACAACACCTACAAAGTACTTCTAGTTTCATACTTGTTCTACGTAAAGCGAACGTTAAGCGTGCGTAGAGTTGTATCGATGGTCGATAGAACTTGAAGGGAATATAAATTATACCTTTAGCTCCTCATTGGTTTCAACACTCTTATTTATTGAGAAAGGCTACAACTGATCCCCTACACTTGTGGGTTATCAAGACCTTTTTCTGGCGCCGTTGCCAGGGAGCAATAGCGTGGCGTGAATATTCTCGCATGTACTTGTTTCTTTATCACTAAGTAGATTTTATTTGTTGTTCTAAGTTGTTCTCTATCTTTAGTTATGGATATGGAACACGAAATACAAAAAAAATTAGGTGTACTTGCTACTCATGGAGATTGGGAACCTCCTAAAACCCTCGCTGCTCGCTATGTGGAAAATATTAAACACTACTTTGATAATCCTGAGAAAATCCCATTCAACTTGATAATGGGAGACACGCTGGATCAACATGAATACTTTAGGAATTATCGCTTGACTCAAAAAGGGAAACTCTTATGGCATCAAATTCATATGTTGCATTGGTATGCTTGGAATTTATGCCGGAGATATGATTATACTTGCTGCTCTAGGATGAAGGCTCCACACCTTCCCTTTTCATGTAAATTTAGTGATAATGAAACCTTGGCTTCTTATGCTAATGGTATATATGATTACTATGATGTGGAACAAATAGAAGTATTCGTTGCTTTTAAGGGTGCTTATGAAATTGAATCTTTGTTTGAAAAGTGTGAAAATTATGATGATGCTGTCTACAGACCTGAAAATTTTGCTATACTTAAATATTGCTATGAGGATTATGAATATAATGCCGATATTAATGAGTTTATTGAGAAAGTCTCCGCTATCCAAGAAGAGACTAATATTTTGCAGGAATCTATGGAAGAAGAAATTGATGACACTGTGACCTCATTGGATGAAAAAGATGAGGAGGAGAGCGAAGAACAAAAGGAGGAAGAGCGGATTGATCACCCCTGCCCACCTTCTAATGAGAGTAATTCTTCAAATCATACATTGTTTAATTTCCTTTCATGCTTACCGAAGGATGATTGCTATGATAATTGCTATGATCCCTTGGATTTGTTTGAAATATCCCTTTTTGATGAAATTGATGCTTGCTATGCTTATGGCCATGATGCCAATATGAATGATGCTTATGGAGATGAACTTGCTATAGTTCCTTATGTTAAGAATGAAATTGTTGCTATTGCACCCACGCATGATAGTCCTATTATCTTTTTGAATTCTCCCAACTACACTATATCGGAGAAGTTTGCGCTTATTAAGGACTATATTAATGGGTTGTGTTATACTATTGCACATGATGATTTTGATAAATATAATATGCATGTGCTTGCTGCTCCTACTTTCAATTATTATGAGAGATGAACTACGTCTCCACCTCTCTATGTTTCCAATATGATAAAATTGCAAGAAACTGTTTATGCTATGTATTGGCCTTTACTTGATGTGCATGAATTGTTATTTTATGACATGCCGATGCATAGGAAGAGAGTTAGACTTCGTCATTGCATGATATATGTTGCTTTGTGCTCACTACTAAATTACAAATCATTGTTAATTAAAATTGGCTTTGATATACCTTGGAATCTGGGTGGATCAATTACTTAAGCACTATATGCCTAGCTTAATGGCTTTAAAGAAGCGCTGCCAGGGAGACAACCCAAAAGTTTTAGAGAGTAATTTACTTCTGTTGTGTGCTTTAAAAAAAATGTTTAAAAACAAAAAATATAGAGGGGAACCTAAAACTTTTCAAAAAAGAAAAGCGAAAGTGAGAAAGACGAGCATTGTGAAAGTGGGAGCTAGCCTTGAATTTGTTCATGCCCATGGAAACTTTGTGAACCTTGATTACAGAAACTTTTCAACAAGAATAATTATGCCCTTGTACAAATCCATTTTATTACAAAAATAATGTGATTTTTTTTCCTTTAGGATGATTAGATTGCTTGTCTGGTATGTGCAGTGCAAAAACAGAAACTTTGGCTGTAGTGTGTGAATTTACATTTTTTACTGGAATTTCAAAAGTTTCTGAAATTTTTAAGAAGTACTGCTATACAAAATTTGTATTTTTTCCCTAATTTTTCAGAATTTTTGGAGTTACAGAAGTATGGTGAATGTTCAGATTACTACAGACTGTCCTATTTAAGACAGATTATGTTTTTGATGCATTGTTTTGCTAGTTTTGATGAAACTATCAATTTTATCAGTGGTATAAGCCATGGAGAAGTTATAATACAGTAGCTAAAATGCAAAAAAAAATATGAATGGGTTTGCAACAGTACTTAAAGTGGTGATTTGCTTTATTATACTAACGGATCTCACGAGGGTTTTGTTAAGTTTTGTGTGATAGAAGTTTTCAAGTTTTGGGTGAGATCACGATGGATGAAGGAATAAGGAGTGGCAAGAACCTAAGCTTGGGGATGCCGAGGGCATCCCAAGGTAATATTCAAGGACTCCCAAGCAACTAAGCTTGGGGATGCCCCGGAAGGCATCCCCTCTTTCTTCTAAAGACCATCGGTAATTTTACTTGGAGCTATAGTTTTATTAGTCACATGACATGCATAAAATCTTGTAGCGTCGTGTGCTTTTTATTTTTATTTTAATAATGCACCATGCTGGTATGAGATAGTCCTTGGTTTATTTACAGAATGCTCTTTGCACTTCACTTATATCTTTTGAGTATGGCTTTATAGAATGCTTCATGTGCTTCATTTATATCATTTGAAGTTTGGATTGCCTGTTTCTCTTCACATAGAAAACCGCCATTTGTAGAATGCTCTTTTGCTTCACTTATATTTGTTAGAGCATGGGCATATCTTTTGTAGAAAGAATTAAACTCTCATGCTTCACTTATATCTATTTAGAGAGTCAACAGGAATTGGTCATTCACATGGTTAGTCATAAAATCCTACATAAAACTTTTATATCACTGAATATGATATGTTTGATTCCTTGCAATATTTTGTGATATAAAGATGGTGATATTAGAGTCATGCTAGTGTGTAATTGTGGATTGGTAGAAATACTTGTGTTAAGGTTTGTGATTCCCGAAGCATGCACGTATGGTGAACCGTTATGTGATGAAGTCGGAGCATGATTTATTTTTTATTGTCTTCCTTATGAGTGGCGGTCGGGGATGAGCGATAGTATTTTCCTACCAATCTATCCCCCTAGGAGCATGCTGTCGGTGTCAAAACCGGCAGATCTCGGGTAGGGGGTCCCGAGCTGTGCGTCTAAGATCGATGGTAACAGGAGACGGGGGACACGATGTTTTCCCAGGTTCGGGCCCTCTCTATGGAGGTAATACCCTACGTCCTGCTTGATTGATATTGATGAATATGAGTGTTACAAGAGTTGATCTACCACGAGATCATAATGGCTAAACCCTAGAAGTCTAGCCTGTCTGATTATGATCATCCTTGCGGACTAAACCCTCCGGTTTATATAGACACCGGAGGGGACTAGGGTTGTACAAAGTCGGTTACAGAGGAAGGAATCTTTCATATCTGAACGCCAAGCTTGTCGTCCACGCCAAGGAGAGTCCCATCCGGACACGGGAGAGAGCCTCCAGTCTTGTATCTTCATGGCCCATCAGTCCGGCCCACATTACGTTGCCCGGACGCCTGAGGACCCCTTAATCCAGGACTCCCTCAGTAGCCCCTGAACCAGGCTTCAAGGACGATGTGTCTGGCGCGCAAATTGTCTTCAGCATTGCAAGGCGGGTTCCTCCTCCGAATACTACGGAATAGACTTCGAGCACAGAAAACGTGTCCGGCTCTGCAAAACAAGTTCCACACACAACCGCAGAGAGTATAATATTTCACGAGTCCAACCTGCTGACAACTTTTCATAACACGACACCACGTTCCTACACGGTCATTATTTCGAACCATTTTTATCCTCCTGCCCCACACTTTAAGATGCGGTTTTCCAGTGGCACACCTTGTCACAGCAGAGATCGTGTCCCCTTATTGCGGGATTCTCATCAATACGGGCGTGGGTAATCCAACCGTGCCGTTTGCACGGTCCTTGGGAATAGGCTAGTTTTAAGGCTAGTGGGGAGGCGCTTGATATTCACTGCCTTTATAGGGAGATAAGGATTCATCCCTTTCACCCACACCTTCTCTTTCTCTGCCTCTCCATTCTCGAGCTCCAGCGCCCAAGTTCTCATCTTTTCCGCCTCAAAGAAGCACTCCGACCATGTCCGGATCCGGAGCGCAGGGCAAGTGGATGGCCTCCTCCGTCAAGGAGAAGGACATCATGAAGCTCCGGGAGGCGGGGTACTTGGCCAAGGAAATCGCCCACCGGCTTCCGGCCAAGGGACAGATCATCCCCACCCCAAGCCTCATGAGAGGGTGGTGTTCATCCCCCACTTCGTCCGCGGGTTAGGGTTTCCACTCCACCCTTTCGTCCGCGGACTCATGTTTTACTACGGGCTAGATTTCCACGATCTAGCCCCAAACTCTTTCCTCAACATCTCGGCATTTATTGTCGTGTGCGAGGCTTTCCTCCGCATCCCACCTCACTTCGGACTATGGCTCAAGATTTTCAACGTGAAGCTGGTGGATGGCCAACACGCAGAGTGCGGAGGTGCCATGGTGAGCAAGATGCCCAATGTCACATGGCCCCAAGGTACCTTTGTGGAGACCGTCAAAGGGTGGCAACAACTATGGTTCTACATCACAGAGCCCCGCGATGCCACCTGGGCCGCGGCTCCCGCATTCAAGTCCGGAGCCCCAATGCGGCTCACCTCCTGGCTAGAGAAGGGCCTGAACTGGTCGTCGTCGGACGAACTATCAGTGCTGCAGGCGCGTATCCAGAACATGGTTAACAAGAACATTAAGCTTGTCAATGTGATCTAGGTGATGCTAGTTCGCCGGATCCTTCCATGCCAAAGCCGGACTTGCCATCTGTGGGAGTTTGATCCGGCCGAGCACCAGACCTTGCAATAGTTCTTCGGGACTACGCACGAAGACATCTGGAAGGTGCTTTTTAAGGCCAGTGAGACTTGGCCGGAGACGACCGAGGACCGCGGGCACGACCTGGCCCATCCTGCTAGTTCGGTAAGTTTTTCGTGCTTTCAAGGAGTATCCTTTACTCGCCTACTCATGGAAAATGCCTAAGCCTCCCTATTTATCTTTATTTTCAGGCCTGGACGAAGAAGGCAGAGCGGATCAAGTGTCCGGCTCCGCTGCTCGAGGAACCAGCCATCCCACTCCTGACGAAGATGCTGATCCCGGCGCCCTACCAGGTGCCGGAGAAGAAGGCCAAGAAAAAGGCCAGGGAGACCAGAAGTGGTCTCCGTCGCAAGGGAATTTCGGACGTGACGTCCGAAGATGCCGAGTCTCACTCCTCCGCCGCAGAGGACGACAAGGAGGAGGAGGAAAGCAACTCTCCCCCTGAGGGGGAAAGGAAGAAAAGGGCGGCCTCCGCAAATCTGGAGGCAGAGGCGTCCAAGAAGGGGAAGGTCTCCCTCGCGGATACCTCCGCGTGGGATGTCGACAGCAGCCCAGAGCGGCGCCCCCGAGACAAGCCCCTGGCTGGATCATGAGTACTCAAAGACCCTGACGCATTTATACATCCAACCTCTTTTCTACATAGTCTTAACATATTGAATCATGCACTTGTAGTCCGGTTCGTTCCAACCTCGAGCGATCCTCATCCTCGGGGAATTCGCTGGACCCGAAGGTGATGGACAGTGGGTCTCTCCCGGTGGCCTCTTCTCCCCAGGCCATGGATGACACTGAGGTGTTGTCCCAAAGGATCCCAGGCCAGGGGGAGACACAGGAGGCAATCAGCTCGGCGCCAAAGGGTAACACCTCGGCAGCCGGACACATGGGGGAGCAAATCCCCATAGAGCCTGGCAAAGGGAGCCAGGTCCAATTCGGCCCTCAGCCGAACACGGTTCCAGAGACCTATATGGCTCCGGAATCCGGCAAGCAGCCTCCCTCGAAAGAAGGGAGTGTGCCTATTCTGTCGGTGACCTCTGTCCAACCAGAGGCACCGAACACTCTACTGGAAGCGCTGCGAAGTGCTTCCATTGTAGAGGAACACCGTGCCCTCATGGGTATGGTGGTTGAGAAGATTCAGTCCGCGAAGAGCGGACTGACCGAAGCCTGCACAAGCCTTCTAACAGGTCTTGAGGTATGAAATGCAATTATGAAAAAAGTATGTCACAGTATAGACAGTAGCCCCTGAGACACTGTCCGGCGGTCGAAAAGAAAAGCCGGACAGAGGATCAAACAATTTTCGCAGGAGACTAACCACACATGTCTATGTGAAAAAAGCAGGCATCGCTTCTAGCTGCGACCTCCCACGCTGCCGAAGTCTCCGGACTGAAGCAGAGTCTGGAGCGGGCCGAGGAAGAACTCGGCCGTGTGAAAAAGCAGCTGGAGGACAAGCAAGGTATGTCATGACCTTCTGTATATCAGAAAGGATAGATGACTTGTATTCATCATAGTGCCACGATATTTGTAGGAGCGGCGACCGAGGTGGAGGCCCTTAAAAAGGCACTGGCCGAGGCCCGAAAGAAAGCGGCAGAGGAACAATCCGTCCGTGAAAGGCACGAGGCCAGGGTCGGTGAGGTCCAACAAGAGCTCCAGGACGTTGTAGATAAATGCGAGTCCTTGGAGCGCAAGATTTCGGATCAAGAGTCCGAGCTTGCTAAGGCCCACCAAAGCGCACAAGAGGCCCGGGTTGAAGCCCAGGGCGCCCTCCAGGAAATCCAAGAGGCCAGAAAAATCACAGCGGGTAAGGCCTTTATAATGCAAAGCAAATTTCAGAAGAAAAGGTACTTCTTACTGACCCGGATTTGGAGTTCTTCAGGAGCGTTTGCGAATCTGCCGTGCAGCATTGCTGATGCTGCGGATTTCTTCCAAGCCGAAGAGGGGAGCTCCACGGAGAAGCTGTTCTGGTCGCAATACCTTGCGCCAGAGCATCCGGTGCCCTTCATCGATCAGCTGAAACAGCTGATCGAACTGCATAGGGCGGCTGAATTGGCCATGAAGGATTTGATAATCCGTCTATGGCCTGCCGAAGCCATACCCCAAAGCTACTTCGGGCTCGTGAAGCGGCTGGTTGCTGCCTGCCCTCTGCTTGATGCCATTAAGCGGTCAGTCTGCATCGAAGGTGCGAGGATGGCCTTCGCCCGTGTCAAGATACAGTGGACGAAGATGAACGCCGTCAAGCTCGCGACCGAGGGACCGCCCGCAAGCAAGGAGCACTGCACGCCTGAGCGATATTTCGATGATGTCCTGGAGGGATCCCGCATTGTAGCAGAGCAGTGTGCAAAAGACATTATCTTCGGATGAATATGTTATCCTGTCCTGCACAATGAAACAAAACTAATATGTAATATAATGTTAGTTGTTTATATCAATATTGTTCCTCCTGTGCGGCCGTTTTATTAAATCTGAGAGTTGGCCAGTCATCGGCTTCAGCCCCCACGTAGGTAGTACGGGGGTGTTCGGGATAAAATCTAAACACTCTTTATCCAAAGTTTTGGTCCTTAAAGGAGGTGTTTAGCGCAGCGAACCAGGCAATCGGACTATGTGGCTTTATCACCCTCACTTAGCCATAGGAGTTTTATAATAGAGATTTAGGCGCAGCCCCTAGTATTCGTCAATCCGAACTAGGGTGCTGTAAATACCGGGTCGGGTAGAGACCGATTCATCGCATAATGCGGAAAAAATCGCAAAAGATTTGTAACCTCCGAAGAGCTGACCGGCTCACGCCGCATCATGACAGTCAGTTTTCGGCTTTCTCTACTGAGGTGCTCATCCGGACGAACCAGGGCACAATCGTAGTAGTTCTCCCTTTACTACCCTAGCCGATATAGCGGAACGTAAGGTAGTAAGCACAGGAGCCGGGCAACCCAACTATTGACCAAAGACATGATTCGGAGCCAATGCATATAATGCTAAATTCGGGGTGCCGAACTATACTATAAAAAGTGTTCGGACTTTCTTGCCGTAATATGGGGCGCAATAAAGCCCCTGGCAAATTTAGGCCATACCAAAGCGTACGGGTGCAATGGATAAGATTTATCAAGAAAAAATGAAGTAGTAGGCTAGTGCCACAGAAGTCAGGCCGCGAACTGTTTCCATTACAAATTTATGAATATATCAAAGCGTATAAGAAGTGCAATAAGCAATAGGGCTATTTTACATGCCATGACCAAGGGAAAACTGCGCGCGGATCCTGAGAACAGGTAGAGTGGTCGCCAAAAAGACCTAGTAATTCCCGTGTACCTCAATGCTTCTTGCTGTCTTAGTGTGTCTATCCTTCGAAAGGACCGATGATCAGGACGTCTTGAGGGGCCTGTGAAAAAGAAAACCTGAAAAGGAGAAAAAGAAAAAAAGTGATAGTATGTGTGTCCAGGAGAGGTCGAGCCGTATTATGGACCACAATCTAGTTATGCCTTCGTCTACGCCCATGGTATTTTAAGTGCGTAATTATGTACGCGTGGTACGAATGCCACTATTAGGCCGGGACAAGGACGGAGGCCGGATTGCTAGTCCAACTCCTGACGAGCCGGATTGTTATGCTGCGGAGTAGTCCGGATCCGCTTGACAGTATCCGGGAGCTTGGCCGCTAAATTAAGATTCTGCTTGGCAAGGCCGCTCTGTACTTCCGCTGCCAAGGCCGCGGTGTGCTCCTCGGTACAGAGGGAGCGCTCCATGTTTCCATTAACTGTTATGACACCGCGTGGACCCGGCATCTTGAGCTTGAGATAAGCATAGTGTGGCACCGCATTGAATCGAGCAAATGCGGTTCGTTCGAGCAGTGCATGATAGCCGCTGCGGAAGGGGACGATATCGAAGACCAACTCTTCGCTTCTCAAGTTGTCCGGGGATCCGAATACAACCTCCAGTGTGATTGAGCCCGTACAGCGGACCTCTACACCTGGTATGACTCCTTTAAAGGTAGTTTTTGTGGGTTTGATCCTTGAGGGATCGATGCCCATTTTGCGCACTGTATCCTGATAGAGCAGGTTCAGGCTGCTACCGCCGTCCATGAGGACGCGTGTGAGATGGAATCCATCAATATATATTTGGATCGAGGACCAGTGCGGCTGAACCGCCATGACGAATACTGGCCGGGTGGTCTCTGCGATCGAAGGTGATCGGACAGGACGACCATGGGTTGAACTTTGGGGCAACTAGCTCCATCGCGTAGATGTCCCTGAGCGCTTGTTTGCGCTCCCTTTTGGGGATATGAGTGGCGTATATCATGTTCACCGTTTTAACTTGGGGAGGGAACTTCTTCTGTCCTCCTGTGTTCGGCGGGCGGAACTCCTTGTCGTCGTCCTCGGTTTGCAACCCCTTCTCCTTGTTTTCGGCATGTAACTTGCCGGCCTGTTTAAAAACCCAACATTCTCTGTTGGTATGATTGACTGGTTTGTCCGGAGTGCCATGGATCTGACATGGACGATCGAGTATGCGGTCCAGGCTGGATGAGCCCGGATTGTTTCTTTTGTATGGCTTCTTCCGCTGGCCGGACTTGGAGCCACTGAAACCGGCGTTGACCGACGTGTCATCGGCCGTGCCGCCATTGCTTCGGCGTTTGTGCATGTTGCGTCTGGGCTTGTCATTTCTATTCTTGGCTTCAGAGGTGCCGGCATCGCTTGCAGTATTATTGCTACGGGCTAGCCAACTATCCTCGCCCGCGCAAAAGCGGGTCATGAGTGCCGTGAGGGCTGCCATGGACTTTGGCTTTTCTTGGCCGAGGTGACGAGCGAGCCATTCATTGCGGATGCTATGCTTAAAGGCCTCTAGGGCTTCGGCATCCGGCCAGTCGACGATCTGGTTCTTTTTAGTTAGGAACCTGGTCCAGAATTTCCTGGCCGACTCTCCAGGCTGTTGAACTACGTGACTCAAGTCATCGGCATCCGGAGGTCGTACATATGTGCCTTGGAAGTTGTCACGGAAGGCGTCCTCCAAGTCCTCCCAGCTGCCAATAGAGTTTTCAGGCAGACTGTTTAACCAGTGCCGAGCTGGCCCCTTGAGTTTTAATGGGAGGTATTTGATGGCGTGAAGGTCATCACCGCGGGCCATATGAATATGGAGAAGAAAATCCTCAATCCATACCGCGGGATCTGTTGTTCCATCATATGATTCGATGTTTACGGGTTTAAACCCTTCTAGGAATTCATGCTCCATTACTTCATCAGTGAAGCAGAGGGGGTGTGCGGCGCCTCTATATCGGGCCACGTCGCGACGTAGTTCGGATTGAGTTCGTCGGCAGTCTTCGGCCCGGGCGCAATTATGTGTGACACGTCTGGCTTGATAGCCGTCGTCGCGTGCCGGGGCATGCCCCCGCGATCTGTAAATTGATCTGGACTAACCTGCTCTATTGTCCAGGTCCTGCCGCAGGTCATATGTATGGCCCCGGGCTGTTGTGTCTCTGCTTTTGCGGCGGGGGAGTACGGGCTGGTATTCGGCTTGAGTTGCCGCTTTGTCCCGGCCACGTGGTGGTCGGTCAGCCGCATCATGCATTGATGGCATGGGCTCGAGTGCCTCATCGTCAAATTGGGGTAGCAGTTTACGCTTTGGGTAACTTTTAGTGGGGCGCTTGAGTCTGTATTCCTCGGCTGCCAGGACATCAGTCCATCTGTCGTTGAGTAGATCTGATCAGCTTGAAGCTGCTGTCATTTCTTTTTTAGGCTCCTCGCTGTGGCTATTAGCCGGCGCTTAAAGCGCTCCTGCTCGACGGGTTCCTCCGGCACAATAAAGTCTTTGTCGCCGAGGCTCACCTCGTCTTTGGAAGGTGGAAGATAGTTGCTATCCTCCAAGTCTTCGTTTATGGCCTATTCATCCGGGCTGGCTTGCCCATCTTCCCTATCGTCTTGTTCGAAAGTCGGCTCGACGGGATCTTCTTTGTCTTCGGCCTCGTCCGGAGTGTTGTTTTCTCTCGTGCCGGTATTGCTGTCTTTTTCAAGGCGTGATTTGGGGCGGCGGCGCTGACGTCGGCACTTTGGCCGTGTCTCCGGAGGTGTATCCTCGACCGGATCTTTCTTGTTATCGCCGTTATCCTCTTTGGGGGTATCCACCATGTACACGTCGTACGAGGAGGTGGTTGTCCAGCGCCCAGTAAACGGCGGGTTTTGGGCCTGCCCCTCTCCGACATCGTCGTCCATGCCGTCGATGTCTTCGGAGTCATAATCGAGCATATCGGTTAAGTCTTCGACAGTGGCAATAAAGTGGGAGGTGGGTGGGAAACGAAATTCTCCATCATCAGCCTCCAGTTCAGACCGGATATAGTTCGGCTGTGAGTCCCCCGCTAAGGAAAGGGTTTTTAATGAGTTTAGCATGTCACCCAAAGGTGAGTGCTGGAAGATGTCCGCGGAGCTGAACTCAACGTCGCTGAGTCTGCGGCTTCCGCGGCGGGGTTGAGCTTCCCGTCTTCGGATGGCGCAGTCTGCTCCGGATCTGGGGCCAGAGCAGTTACAGGAGCTATCTCCCAGGTATGGTCTGATGACAGATTTAGGTCATGTTCATCGAGGCAGCTGGGAGCGGCTGCCATGGGATCGAATCCGTCAAAGATCAAGTCTCCGCGGATGTCTGCAACGTAGTTCAAGCTTCCAAATCTGACCTGATGGCCATGGGGTAGCTGTTGATCTGCTCCAGATGACCAAGCGAGTTGGCCCGCAGCATGGAGCCGCCGAATATGAAGATCTGGCCGGGGAGAAAAACCTCCCTCATGGCAGCATCATTGTGGATGATTGATGGAGCCATCGAGTCTTCTAGCGACAACACAGCGGAACTCTCAATGAAAGCACCAATGTCGGTGTCAAAACCGGCAGATCTCGGGTAGGGGGTCCCGAGCTGTGCGTCTAAGATCGATGGTAACAGGAGACGGGGGACACGATGTTTACCCAGGTTCGGGCCCTCTCTATGGAGGTAATACCCTACGTCCTGCTTGATTGATATTGATGAATATGAGTGTTACAAGAGTTGATCTACCACGAGATCGTAATGGCTAAACCTTAGAATTCTAGCCTGTCTGATTATGATCATCCTTGCGGACTAAACCCTCCGGTTTATATAGACACCAGAGGGGACTAGGATTGTACAAAGTCGGTTACAGAGGAAGGAATCTTTCATATCCGAACGCCAAGCTTGTCGTCCACGCCAAGGAGAGTCCCATCCGGACACGGGAGAGAGCCTCCAGTCTTGTATCTTCATGGCCCATCAGTCCGGCCCACATTACGTTGCCCGGACGCCCGAGGACCCCTTAATCCAGGACTCCCTCACATGCGTATTAGTACTTGTTTCGATGGCTAATAAACTTCTGCAATAAGTATGTGAGTTCTTTATGACTAATGTTGAGTCCATGGATTATACACACTCTCACCCTTCCATCATTGCTAGCCTCTTTGGTACCATGCATTGCCCTTTCTCACCTCGAGAGTCGGTGCAAACTTCGCCGGTGCATCCAAACCCCGTGATATGATACGCTCTATCACACATAAGCTTCCTTATATCTTCCTCAAAACAGCCACCATACCAACCTATCATGGCATTTCCATAGCCATTCCAAGATATATTGCCATGCAACTTCTATCATCATCATATACATGATTTGAGCATTCATTGTCATATTTCTTTGCATGATCGTAAGATAGCTAGCATGATATTTTCATGGCTTGTCCGTTTTTTGATATCTTTGCTATGCTAGATCATTGGACATCCTGGTACACTGCCAGAGGCATTCATATAGAGTCATACTTTGTTCTAGATATCGAGTTGTAATATTGAGTTGTAAGTAAATAAAAGTGTGATGATCATCATTATTAGAGCATTGTCCTAGTAAGGAAAGGATGATGGAGACTATGATTCCCCCACCAGTCGGGATGAGACTCCGGACAAAAAAAAGAGGCCAAAAAAAAGAGAGAGCCCAAAAAAAAGAGAACCAAAAAATGAGAGAAAATGAGAGAAGGGTCAATGCTACTATCCTTTTACCACACTTGTGCTTAAGAGTAGCACCATGTTCTTCATATAGACAGTCTCTTGAGTTATCACTTTCATATACTAGTGGGAATTTTCATTATAGAACTTGGCTTGTATATTCCGATGATGGGCTTCCTCAAATGCCCGAGGTCTTCATGAGCAAGCAAGTTGGATGCACACCCACTTAGTTTTCAGTTTGGGATTTCATACAATTATAGCTCTTAGTGCATCCGTTGCATGGCAATCCCTACTCCTTGCATTGACATCAATTGATGGGCATCTCCATAACCCATTGATTAGTCGCGTCGATGTGAGACTTTCTCCTTTTTTGTCTTCTCCACACAACCTCCACCATCATATTCTATTCCACCTATAGTGCTATATCCGTGGCTCACGCTCATGTATTGCGTGAAAGTTAAAAATCTTGAGAACATTAAAAGTATGAAACAATTGCTTGGCTTGTCATCGGGGTTGTGAATGATGAAATACTTTGTGTGATGAAGATGGAGCATAGCCAGACTACATGATTTTATAGGGATAACTTTCTTTGGCCATGTTATTTTCAGAACACATGATTGCTTTATTAGTATGCTTGAAGTATTATTGTCTCAATGTCAAATGATAGACAATTGCTTTGAATCACTCATGTCTTAGTATTCATGCCATGATTAGATTATATGATCAAGATTATGCTAGGTAGCATTCCACATAAAAAATTATCTTTTTTTATCATTTACCAACTCGAGGACGAGCAGGAATTAAGCTTGGGGATGCTGATGCATCTCCGTCGTATCTATAATTTTTGATTGTTTCATGCCAATATTCTACAACTTTCATATACTTTTGGCAACTTTTTATATTATATTTGGGACTAACATATTGATCCGTTGCCCAGTGCCAGTTCCTGTTTGTTGCATGTTTTTTGTTTCATAGAATATCCATACCAAACGAAGTCCAAACGCGATAAAAACTTACGGAGATTTTTTTTGGAATATATGTGATTTTGGGAAATTGGAATCAACGCGACACGATGCCCGAGGGGCCCACAAGCCCTGGAGGTGCGCCCCCTCCCCAAGGCTCAGCCAGGAGGCTTGTGGCCACCCTGTAAGGCGGTTGGTGCCCTTCTTCGGCGGCAAGAAAGCTAATATCCAGATAAAAACCGTGTTAAAATTTCAGCCCAATCGGAGTTACGGATCTCTAGGAATTTAAGAAACGGTGAAAGGCTAGAATCTGACGCACAGAAACAGAAGGAAAAAGAGAGAGAGAGATCCAATCTCGGCGGGGCTCCCGCCCCTCCGCCACCATGGAGGCCAAGGACCAGAGGGGAAACCCTCCTCCCATCTAGGGGGAGGTCAAGGAAGAAGAAGAAGAAGGAGGGAGGCTCTCTCCCCCTCTCTCCCGGTGGCGCCGAAAGCCGCCGGGGCAATCATCGTGTGACGGCGATCTACCGCAACAACTCCGTCATCTTCACCAACACCTCCATCACCTTCCCCCATCTATCCACAGCTGTCCACTCTCTGCAACCCGCTATACCCTCTACTTGAACATGGCGCTTTATGCTTCATATTATTATCCAATGACGTGTTGCCATCCTATGATGTCTGAGTGGATTTTTGTTGTCCTATCGGTGATTGGTGAATTGCTATGATTGGTTTAATTTGCTTCTGGTTATGTTGCTGTCCTTTGGTGCCCATCATATGAGCGCGCGTGTGGATCACACCATAGGGTTAGTTGTATGTTGATAGGACTATGTATTGGAGGGCAAGGGTGACAGCAGCTTCAGCCTAGCATAGAAATTGATGCCTACGGGATTGACGGGGGGCCAATATATCTTAATGCTATGGTTGGATTTTACCTTAATAAACGTTAGTAGTTGAGGATGCTTGCTAATAGTTCCAATCATAAGTGCATAGAATTCCAAGTAAGGGATGGCATGCTAGCAGTGGCCTCTCCCACATAAAACTTGCTATCGGTCTAGTAATGTAGTCAATTGCTTAGGGACAATTCCACAACTCCTTCCACCACTTATCCACACTCGTTAAACTAACTTAATTGTTTCTTTATCTAAACAGCCCCTAGTTTTTATTTACGTGCTCTTTATTATCTTGCAAACCTAGCCTACAACACCTACAAAGTACTTCTAGTTTCATACTTGTTCTAGGTAAAGCGAATGTTAAGCGTGCGTAGAGTTGTATCTGTGGTCGATAGAACTTGAAGGGAATATAAATTCTACCTTTAGCTCCTCGTAGGGTTCAACACTCTTATTTATCGAGGAAGGCTACAACTGATCCCCTATACTTGTGGCTTATCAACGCCCAGATCTTGGAGGAGCACCTCACCGTCGAGGCCACTATCGATGCCTCGCGCGCCGACGCTGCCATGCAGTTGGTTGCTTTAAACGACAGTTCATGGTGTTTTCTCGAGGCCACCATCGGTGCCTTCGACGAAGACTACGAAGTGTTCTCTTTGCGTGCCCGTGCTTACCTCAACTCGAGAGCCAGCAAGTTGGTGCCCGGAGTGGCTCATGCAACTCACCACTACGAGGAGGGCACTCATGTTGTGGAGCCCTCGCCCTCTTCCAAGTCCAAGGAGCCAATCGTCATCGATATCTCCGATGAGGAGTAGCTTGTCTTATTAGCTCACTATAAGGACCTATGTTCAGTTAGCTAGCTACGCCGGTTAAGCATGTTCGGTTTACCTGTTGCATGTGTTGCTCCTGCCTTTCCTTGACAAATTCTAGTGAATTGTCCGATGTACTTTTACCATGCAATCTGATCCTCTAGTATATATGTTCTATATGGCGTGCTCACTTATTAACTGTTTGGTTAATTTGTTGTCGTGTTCAGATAATTGTTTGGTTCAATTCTGCAATGTGATGTTCAATTCTTGTGGGTGCATTTTTGTATTGTCTTCCATGTGAGAAATAAATCGAATTTGGCTGTACAAAATACATGAGAAACAAATATAATTGCTATACTTACAAGTTGTCAATTATTCTTGGTTTGGTTAACTGTCTGATCTTCTAGTATGTTATATATTATGCAATGTGGTGCTCAGTTAATGTTTGGTTCACTTGTTGTGGTGTTTAGTTAACTGTTTGGTTCAATTATGCAATGCGATGTTCAATTGTTGTGGGTGCATTTTTTTATTGTCTTCCATGTGAGAAATAAATTGAATTTGGCTGTACTAAACACATAAGAAACAAATACAATTGCTATATTTTCCAAGTTTTTAAGCATGCTTGGTTTGGTTAACTATCTAATCTTCTATTAGGAGTATGTTATATTGTGCAATGTGGTGCTCAGTTAATAGTTTGTTTCATTTGTTGTGGTGCTAAGTTAACTGTTTGGTTCAATTATGGAATGCGATGTTCAATTGTTGTGGGTACAAATTTGTATTGTTATGCATGTGAGGAATAAATCAAATTTGGCTGTACTAAATACATGAGAAACATATACAATTGCTATATTTCCTAGTTCTTAATCATGCTTGGTTTGGTTAAATGGCTTTTCCACGTGGCTCGAATTAATTTGGTGAATCTAGAATGTGTTTCTTTTCATCAACATATTTTACTGATAGTATGCCAACCCTCACTTAACCTGATCAATAACTACGTTATATGTGTTGTAGGGAAACAATAGGAAGCACTGAGGTTTACAATTGAGGTTTGCACATGCATGGTCCTTGTCTAATAGCACATTATTGTACAATTGCAGGAACCATTCTAATATTTAGGTTTTTAACAATTTGGTCTTGCACATGTAGCTTCTGCTATCAGAGGTTTTGACCGACTGTTCGACCCATTTTGCATATGGGGAAATGAGTTGTCCATGAATATCAGTCAAGTCAAGAAACTCAAAAAGATGGTTAGGATAAATAAACTAGCGACGAGAAACAACAAGATCGTTGTCTCCACAATGAAGAAGACATCAGTGCACCACATGATGGTACTAACTATTATACCTTGTCTTTTTTATTCCTTTGCACCATTTCCAAATTTAGAGAAGATATTTATGCATATCTTTGTTTTCAGGCCTTTCCAGAGCAGTTCACTGATGATTACCTCTCAAACCACCTGTATGGCCAGGAGGCGAGGAAGGTATTCATACAACACCCATGGCACAATATTGAAGTCTTCCTCAAGACGACAAAGGATGGATGGTCAATCATCCACATGCACTGGCCTAAAGTTGCAAGGAGCTTCAACATCAATGAAGGCTCAATATTCGCCTTCCGCTTCAGCAGTTTTTCACATGAGATTCATCTGTCTATCTACCATCTATGATGCTAATTTCCAAAGGTTATAGATGTTGCATGTGAAACTTGGTGCTAGTGCAGTTGTGTAATGGGGTAGCTAGCTATATGCCTATATGGTGTAACTGAGTGCTGAAGCTATATGTACTCTGATGTATTTCAATTATGAAATCCTGGTTCCGTAATACGAAAATTAAATATATTGTGTGCTTAATATGAAATGTCAATTTGATTAATAAATGGATTATTAATAATAGGCCAATTAGCATGCTTATTGGGGTCTTCTATTGCAAGCGGTTATTGAGAAATCAACCATGGGCGATGACCTCAAACAACCCACATGGTTTCCTCTTGAAAACTGTTTGTGTTAGGCCACCTTGCGCAAACATTTTCCACATAAAAAGTATGTGTGATGGACAGCCTATGCCACATAGTTTCTTCTATGCATCGTGTGTGATGCATTCAATAATGCAAACGATAAAATTGTTAATATCGTCTGCAATGGAAACACTATCACAAACGATTTAATGGGGAAATTGTGTGTGATGTATGTGCGAATGGAAACGCTTTCCTTAGATTGACTGTGTGAGATGTACATACGAACGAAAACGTACTTCTTGGATTGACTGTGTGGGATGTACATACGAACAGAAACGTATTCCTTGGATTGACTGTGTGGAATGTACATACGAACGGAAACGTTTGTCTGGGACTGACTGTGTGGGATGTACTTACGACCGGAAACGATTGGGCCTGTATAATTGTATTTGATCTCTCGCTCGATCGCACACGAGCTCATTTTGCCCAGCGTGTGTGACCGGAGGGCCTATCCCCGATGGTTTCTGGGTCGTGTGGGAAGGACCCCCCCTATCGCCCACACTCGCCTGGCGACGGTTTAAAATGCCATTGCAGAAAGGGAATTCCCTAGCTGACGCTCACTGCGTCGAACTGTCGGGGTTTCGCACAGGGATATCCACCGATCGATCGGCTTGGGCCGGCCCATTAGAAGCGTTCCACCGATCCCGGTTTTGGGAACCTGCTGGAAGGTTCCACCCAGTTTTTCCCGGTTTTGGGAACCTTCTAGTAGGTTCCTGAAGGTTCTAGCCGGTTTTTCCTGGTTTTGGGAACCTTCTAGTAGGTTCGTGAACCGATTTTTTCTTTTCTTTTTCCATTTTTTCTTTCATTTTTCCTGTTTGTTTATTGTTTTCTCTCTTTTTTCGTGTTCTTTTTTCCTTTTTTGTGTTTTTGGAAAAATGTTCTTAAATTTCCAAAAATGTTTTGAGTTATCATAAAAATGTTCTTTTTTCTTTCTTTTTTTTCTTTCTCTTCTCTTTTTTGTTTCTTTTACAAACAATTATAAATTAAAAAAACATTTTTTCTTAAAATGTTCATGTTTTTGAAATTTTGTTCTGAATTTCAAAAACTGTTCGCGATTACAAACTTTGTTCTTATATTCACAAAAATGTTCGCAATTACAAAATTTGTTCTCAATTTTTGAAAAATGTTCGTGTTTCCAAAATTTGTTCATATTTTTCAAAAAAGTTCAAAAACTTGGAAATTTGTTCACTTATTTAAAAATGTTCTGGATTTCAAAAATTGTTCATATTTTTCAATTTTTTTTCTTTTACGAAATTTACTCTTTTTTTATAAAAATGTTTGTTTTTTCAAAATTTGTTCTTGTTTTTTCAAAAAATGTTCAGAATTTTCAAAAATTGTTCGCATTTTAAAAAAATGTGCAGAATTTAAAAAATTGTTCATTTTCTTTATGCTTTTTGCAAAATGTTTTGAAATTACAAAATTTGTTCACATTTTTTAAAACTATTTTTATGAAAATGTTTGCTACAGTGTCAGTTTGCAACTGTCCAAGCTGGTTAGCGACAGTACAGATCTCTGCAGGGCGGCTCACTCCAGTGCCAGCCTTTTTTTAGAGAAGGCTGGTTGTTACAGTGCGGTCCGCTACAGTGTCGATCGCTACAGGCGTGTGCTCCCACTTCACTCGTTGCGTCACAAATGGGCCGGCCCAGTATCGGCACACCCTGTGCGAAGGGGCGACCGTTTGATGTAGCGAGCGTCGTATAGGTGCTCCCTGCGGAAAGGGGTTAAAAACCATTTGTATAGCAGCTCGCTGTACTAGTGTGTGTAGAAGCAGCACTGGCTTAGCGGTAGCGCGATTTCCCCAGTCGCGCTGCAGCTAGTTAGCAGAAGACGCTTGTGGGACCCACGCTGCTGCTATGTTTGAGTAGTAGTAGCGCAGGACAAGAACCCCCACAACTGCTAAAAGTTAGTTGTAGCATCGTAGCAGTAGCGCGGGTGCCCGCACTACTGCTAGGCCTTTAACCCGTGCTACTGCTAGGGTTTTCCCCAGTAGTGCCAAGGCCTTGTTCCAGATTGGGAACATGAAGGCACTGTGGCCGGATGGCCTACATGCAATCTTTTTTCATGCGATTTTGGCATATGGTGGAAGAAGAGTTGATTGATGAGGTTCTCCATGCTGTCAATGATAAAAAGATACATGAAGGATGGAATTCAACCAACATTGTTCTTATACCAAAGGTGGCGAGCCCTGAGGTAATAACACAGTATAGACCAATTAGTCTATGTAACGTTGTTTACAAAATTATTTCCAAGATGATTGCCAACAGGTTGAAGAAAATCTTGCCCGATGTGATATCACCAACCCAAAGTTCCTTTGTTCCAGGGAGATTGATCACACACAACGTACTAGTGGCATATGAGTTCATTCATGCCATTAAGAAGAAAACACATGGGTTAAATGGATATTGTGCGGTAAAGTTGGACATGAACAAAGCCTATGACCGTGTTGAATGGAGCTTTCTTGAAGCGATAATGTTGAAAATGGGATTTCATGAACACTGGGTCCAACTTATTATGGAGTGTGTCTCTTCTCTTAGCTACCAGGTGTGGTTTAATAATACTAAGACTGATGATTTTATGCCTACCAGGGGCTTGCGGCAGGGGGACCCATTATCTCCATACTTGTTTATTTTATGTTAAAAAGTCCTAAGCATGTTATCTCATGAGGAGGAAGTTGGGAACTTGGAAGGTATTAAAGTGTGTAGGAATGCTCCTTCTGTTTCACACTTGTTATTTGCAGATGACTCATTGATTGTAATGAAAGCTTACACACATAATGTGGGTACACTTATGAGGGTATTGGACACATACAGCAAGAGTTCAGGGCAACTGGTTAGTAATGCTAAATCCAATATTTTCTTCAGTCCAAATACTGATGTGATGATGAGGGAAAATGTGTGCAGAGATTTGAACATTGTAACAGAAACTCTCACAGACACATACTTGGGTCTCCCAACAATTGTTGGGGTTGACAGGAGCGATTGCTTTCAACACCTCATTGACAGAGTATGCCAAAGGTTAAAAGGTTGGAAGGAAAAACACTCTCAATGCAAGGTAAAGAGGTCTTGGTTAAATCAGTGGCACAAGCAATTCCATCATATGTTATGCCAGTGTTTAAGTTGCCCAAAGGAATTTGCAAATCAAAAACTGATGAGATTTCTGGCCTTTGGTGGGGAGATAATGAAGAGCAGAGGAAGATGCATTGGTTTGCCTGGTGGAAATTATGCATACCGAAGAAGAATGTGGGATTGGGTTTTAGGGACCTTCAAAGTTTCAATCTTGCTATGTTAGCAAACCAGTGTTGGCGACTAATCCAAAACCTGGACTCTTTACGTGCACAAGTGCTTCGAGCTGAATACTATCCAGAGGGTAATATTCTCAATGCGGGCCCAAAGAAGGGATCTTCATTTACATGGCATAGTATAGTAGCAGGTGCACAAACTTTCAAAGGGGGTTGTATTTGAAGAGTTGGGACTGGTTAAAAAATCAACACATGGAATGACCCCTGGATATCAAAGAGTGCATCTCGTAAGATCATCACTCCTAGAGGAGGTACCATGCTCTCTAAGGTGGAAGAGCTGCCTAGAGGAGGTACCATGCTCTCTAAGGTGGAAGAGCTGACTAATCCTCACTCGGGACAAATGGGACAAGGAGCTTATCCGCGACATTTTCTCACCAGTCGATGTGAACAGAATTCTGCAGATTCCTTTGAATGTCCAAGTGATTAAGGATTTTGTTGCATGGAATTTCACATGCTCGGGTTATTTCTCAGTCCAATCAGCCTACCATAAGAAGTTCGAGCACCAGTTTGGGAGCAAACTCACATGAACAGATGGTCCTAGGAGTGTTAATGTATTCTACCACACATTCGCGATGCTGAATCAGCAGAGCTTCAAGCCATCAAGAATGGGCTATATCTTGCATCAAAAATTCGTTGCAATAGTGTTGAAATTGAGTCTGATTGCATGCTCGTGGTGGAAGCAATGCAATCAATGGATGACTATCTTGGAGTTGATGTGGTTGTGGTTCTAGAGTGTAAGCAGATGACTATGGATTTCACAAAAAATTGCTATAAACATTGTTTCCGGGAAGCGAATCAAGTTGCTAATAGTTTAGCTAGATATTCATTCGATAGTCGATCGTCTGGACTGTGGGAAAATTCTACCCCATATTTTATTCCTCTTCTTCTTGTAAATGATATGACCATTCTATGAGAAATAAAGTGTTTTGCCCGTCGCAAAAAGTAGCTCCCACCATTTGTAAACAATGGATGGGGTGGAAATACTCACCACCATTTGTTACTATTACTCAAACGTAGTTGGGCTGGCCAAAGTAGCTTGTTACAAGGGAGCATGGTAAAAGGAAAAAGGAAGGGGCGAAGCCACCCAATGACGAGGCGGTCTTGCTACGCATCATGATTGCATCGAACGACTACAACTTCGTCGATGAAATCTTTAGGCTTCGCAATCGAGTTAAAGGTGACATCATTGTAAGCCTTCCAAAGATTTTAGTAGTAATGCGGTGTAAGGTTGCCATGCATTTTGTTGAGACATGTTATGGGTCGAAAGTATGTCTCGGGGTGATTAGACTACTTGACAAAATAGAAACTTATCATTTTCCCAAATTTAGTTGTAGGTAAGTTTTAGCGATTCTACCAAGTCAATTACACCCTACACATGCAAGTCTAGGAGTTGAGCAGTGGAAAGTAAAGACTTTGCATATGAAAGTAAAGGAAGGATCAGAAAAATCAAACACAATGAAGACACAGTGATTTTTTATGTGGTTCCGATAGGTGGTGCTATCGTACGCCCACGTTGATGGAGACTTCAACCCACGGAGGGTAATGGTTGCGTGAGTCCATGGAGGGCTCCACCCACGAAGGGTCCATGAAGAAGCAACCTTGCCTATTCCATCATGGCTTACGTCCATGAAGGACTAGCCTCACTCGGGTAGATCTTCACGAAGTAGGCAATCTCCTTGCCCTTACAAACTCCTTGGTTCAACTCCACAATCTCTTAGAGGCTACCAAGTGACACCTAACCAATCTAGGAGACACCACTCTCCAAAAGGTGATAGATGGTGTTGTTGATGATGAACTCCTTGCTCTTATGCTTCAAATGATAGTCTCCCCAACACTCAATCACACTCTCATAGATTTGGCTTTGGTGGAAGAGCGGATTGAATGGTAAGCAATTTGGGGAAGGCTAGAAATCAAGGTTCAAATGGTAGGATTGGAATCTCTTGATCTCAACACATGAGTAGGTGGTTCTATCTCAGAAAATGAGTAATACGAGTGTTGGTTCGTTCTGATGGATCTCTTAGAGATTAGGTGGGGGTGGAGGGGTATATATAGACTACACGCAAAGATCCAACTATTACAAGTCTTTGACCCAACTCAGTGACACCAGACCGAATTCTCGGTGAGACCGACTAGTGAAAAAGATTCAAACATTGGAGGTTTCGGTGAGACCAAACAGAACACCTCGGTGTGACCGAAGTGCGATGGATAGGGCAAGACCTCATTTCGGTAGTTCCGGTCGTTTCATCTCAGTTATTCCAAAATGAAGCAACTTCACAACAGAAACTTGGTGACGCCATCTCGATAAGACCAAGATCCATATTGGTAGAATCAAAATGCTAGGGTTTGGCTTAGCCAATGTATGTGATCAACTCGGTGAGTCCGGAGGGTAGATTTTTGGTGGGACTGGGATACTTTTAGGGTTTTGGATAGATGAGATGTGGAGAAGTGTTTGAGGATTTTGGAGCAATAACACTAAGCACTTGAGCAATTGAGTCATGATCAAAACCTCATCCCCCTTTAATAGTATTGTCTTTCCTATGGACTCAATGTGATCTTGGATCACTTAACCAAAAATGTACAGTCTTGTAGTTTGCCAATTCTTGTCCTTATGATTTTGAGGGGTCCACACTCACTAGTCCTTGCCATGCCAATCATTGATCTTCTCTAAAAACTATCATCAACGAGCATTAGATCAATGGCTTATATGTTGTTATTAATTACCAAAACCACCAGGGGATTAGTTGCACTTTCAATCTCCCCATTTTTAGTAATTGCTGACAACATATATGTCGGTGATAAAACCGGTGGACCTCGGGGTAGGGGGTCCTGAGCTGTGTTTCTCGGATCGGTGATAACAAGAACGAAGGAGGCAGTATTTACCCAGGTTCGGGCCCTCTCAATGAGGTAATAGCCTATGTCCTGCTTTGATTATATTGATGAGGATGTACCGAGTACAAGCTTGATCTACCTCGAGATTGTAAGGAGAGATCTAACTCTAGGGATAGGTGAATGTAATTGTGATTTGGTCACTTCTATAGGCTAAACCCTCTAGCTTATATACACGTCAGGTAGGGCATCTAGGGTTACATAGTCAGTATCCAGGAGTGTGTATGAAGGCGGCAGAAGATATCTTGGAGTATACGACAAGTCTTCGGTAGATGTGGTCTTGATCACGTCCAGGCGTGTAGCTTCCAGAGTCCACCGGAATGAGGATGAGGGCCTGCAGGCCCAACTCGATGACTATGGGCCGACCAGGTTGGTACCCCCTAGTCTAGGACACCGTTAGTATCCCCCGAACTTGTCTTCTACACCAAGGACAATCTTTTTGATGTTAACTACTCCAGATCTGAAGTCCTTGGTGTGACGCCCCGGGCTTAATCATGCACTAACCATACACGCAAATGCAAATGATCAAGCCTAAGGACTCACTTGAAGATATCACAACACAACTCTAAAACATAAATAAAGTCATACAAGCTTTATATTACAAGCCAGGGGCCTCGAGGGCTCGAATACATAAGCTCGCATACAAGTGTCAGCGGAAGCATCAGATATCTGAGTACAGATATGAAACAGAAACAGATAAGCCTTTAGAAAGGCGGGGCAAAACAAAAGCTACGATCGAAAGGTGCAGGCCTCCTGCCTGGGACCCTCCGATCCTACTCCTGGTCGTCGGCCAGCTTGTAGTAGTAGCCACCCTCGGGGTGGTAGTAGTAGTCATCGGCGGGGGCAGCTGTCTCCTGGGCTCCGTCATCTGGTTGCATCAAACGGATATATGGGGAAAAAGAGGAAGCAAAGCAACCATGAGTACTCATCCGAAGTACTCAGCAAGCAAGGATCTACACTACATATGCAACGTTATCAAAGAAAGGCTGTATATGTGGACTGGGCTGCAGAAATGCCAGAATAGAGAGAAGGCCTAGTCCTATCGAAGACTAGCATCTTCAGCGGTCTTGCAGCATTAGAAGAGTGTAGATTAGTACAACATAAAGTAGTAGTAACATTAAGTGTCAACATCGGCCAGAGATCCTTTCTCGACTCCCTGCGAGAAAGCAATCCCAGAGCCCTAGTATCCATTTCTCATCACAAGTATCCAGTTCTAGTTGTATCCATCAGGATACAACTCCGAGCATCCGTTACCGAGGATCCGGCTATGCATAGATTATTTCTTCCCTGCAGGGGTGCACCAACTTACCCACCACACTCGCTTAACTCCGGCCGAACACACTTTTCTGGGTCATGCCCGGCCTCGGCCAAACGACACACCGCAGCCCTACCTAGAGCTCAGCAGAGAGGTCCCCGCCGGTCTACATCCTAAGCGCTCAGGGGTCTTGGGCCATCGCCCTGTGCACTCCGGGTTGTTGCGCGCAGGGTGGATACCAGCGTCGCCTCGGATGGCCAACACGATCCGACCATGCCGCAATGCTGAACTGGACGTCTGACAGAGCTTTCGACTGATACCATGATGCAGAGTACCCATATTTATTTCCGCGTGATGGTTAGTGCTATCAGGCCAGAGGCCCACTCAGATCACATATCCAAATCGTTGGTGTATTGGTACTGCGGTAACGAGCAGAGACCCACGATCGATGTGACCCTGTCGCCCTGTCTCGAGGACTTGCGGCAAGGGCTAAGAATGCCCGGTCACGCCTCATAGTTACCTCATGGGCACCCTCCAGGTCAACCTGTCTCCACATCACTCGCCACTTAGGCCCACACGGGTACCCCTCAGGGTCGACCTGCCTTTCCAAGTAACAATTGTAAAGTCCAAGTATCCGTGTGTCCATAACATCAGGGGAATCCGAGGTATCACCCTCGTTGGATCCCTACTCGATGTATCCATCAAGGTGAACTCAGCGGAATCACCCTCGATGGGTTCACACTTGAGGTGTTGCACGATAGCGTCGTTACCGGAAGTGGTGAAGGAGGAATCACCCTCGATGACCACGACGGAGTAACTACTCCACAAAGTTAATGTCGGAAGTGCTTACGAGGTATCACCCTCGGCACTCGAGAGTAACACTGCAGTGTCGTACAGATAAAGGGGATGTGATGTGTGGTGCTGGGGCCTGGTTGTCGAGTCTTCCGATAATCTAGCGGCGCAATCGGGACAAGTGGGGTCACTGGGGTCTCTAACCAGCCTATTCTAAGCAGTTTAGGATAAACAGGTAGGTATCAACAGCAGTTACAAAAATAGGCTATGCATCATAATAGGATAAACAGTAGCAGCAGCAATTCTAATGCAAGCACATGAGGGAAGAGAATAGGTGATATTGGCATGCTCAAGGGGGGTGCTTGCCTGGTTGCTCTACGGCAAAGGCCTGGTCTTCAATGGTGTAGCCAACCTCCGGAGCTATGTCGGCCTCGGGGACGATGTCGGTGTCGCGGTCTACCGAGAGAGAAGAGGGGGGAGGAAACAAATAAATACACGGCAAACATATGTAACACAGAGCAGGCTATGCTAACGTGCAGTGCAGGGTTGCCTAAAGACATGGCTAAGTCATTTTTAGTTATTTAGGATTAAAGTTGGAATTATTAACCGGTGTATATGCACTATTCATCTACCGGAAACGGGCTAAAAGTTGCGGGTTCACCTCCGTAGAGGGTCCCGACACAGAAACAGATGGCACGGTTGGATTCGTCTCGTCGTTCTGAGCAACTTTCATGTACATAGTTTTTCGATCCGAGCTACGGTTTAATTTCTATGATTTTCTCAAGTTTAAATCATTTTCTAGATTTATTTAATTAATTTAAATCAACATTATCTAGAATAGTGTCTGATGATGTCAGCATGACATATTGGTGACATCAGTAGTCAACAGTCGGCCGGCCAGGTCAAACCTGACCAGTGGGTCCCACCTGTCATAGACAGTGGGCTAACTGATTAATTAACAGAGTTAATTAACTAGGTGGGGCCCTATGTCAGTGACTAACTAACTAATTAAATTAGGTTTTAATTAAAAACGGTTTAGTTAGTTTAATTAACCGAGTGGGGCCCGCTTGTCAGTGGCTGTAGCGCCACGTCAGCGGCGTTGACTGCGGTCAGTGCGGTCAACCACGACCAAGGCCCACATGGCAGCGACCCAGGAGGTCCCACCGGTCAGGCCACTTCAGCAGTGGCCGGCGACTCGCCGGAACCACGCCGGTGAGCTCATTTCGCGGCGGCGCGGCCTCGGGTGCGATCGGAAATCGCGTACGGGGCACTAAATCGAGCGCCACGACACGCGTTTGAACGGGCAGAGCACCGCGCGTCGAACGGTACCCTTGGTTGGACCAGGGGGAGGCCGGAACGTCACCAGCGATGACATTTGGCGGCGGTGGTTTTCAAGCGACGGCGGAATCGACGAAGTCGTGCGTGTTAGCTCGAGCTAAAAACGTGGGAATGATCTACGCGAGCGTGCGAGCTCGATGGACACGCGCAGGTGGTCAGAAGGTCTCCGGAGGAGCTCCGGCGAGCAGCGAGGCAGCGATGCATTCAATCGAAATGGCAGCGCGCGCTAGAGCTCAAATGCGGCGGCTAGGAGAGAGGGGAAAAGGAGGCGGAGGCTCACCGAGTGGCAATGGAACGCCGGCGATAGTTTTGGAGCAGCACCGGCCGCCGGACACGGAGAAGATCGATGGAGCCGAGGCAAAAAGGGGCGGCGGTGACTGGCAGCTTCAGGGCCTCCCCGCTCCAGCTGAAGCCACCAGGCGAAGGAGTCGAACCCGGCGGAGCTCGCCGACAGGGTCTGCGAGCACGGGGCCGCCGGAGGCCATGGCAACGACGGAGGATAGCGATGGTGGCGCTCGTGTTCTTGCGAGCAGGGAAAGGAGAGCGGCTTGGGAGTGAGGGAGAGAGGGGGAATGAGGGTGCTAGGGTTTCGGGGGGATCTTATCCCCACAGGCGGGCGCAGGCGCGCTGTCGAGCGGGGACGAGGGGGGCCAGGCACGTGCACGCACGCTGCATGCTTGACAGCGGCGAGGGTGAGCAGTGCGGGAGGTGGGGGAAGAGGCTAGGCGGGCTGGGCCGGCACTGTGGCCACTTAGACCCAGTAACACGGGCCTTTTTCCTTTTTCTTCTTTCTTTTCCGTTTTCTTTTCACAGTATCTTTTGCATTTATTTTAAGCCATCAAATGACTTAGTAAAAATGTGGGCCTGGCCAAAACAAATACTTTAGAATATTTTGCTCTGCCACATAAAGTTTGGATAATTTTGGAATTCATTTGGATTTTTCAAAAATGAAAAGGCATTTAAAGTGCTGTTTTTGCACTGTTTTAAATGCACTAACCCAAATATGAGTTGATGGTGATGTTGTTTTCCTTAACAACATTTGTTTTGGAATATTTGCTAGATGATGAACATTTTTCTAGCAACTTTTCGGCAATTTTATTTTGCACTTAAAATTTGAATTGAATACAGAGAAGAAATTTGAAATGAGATATGATCCAAATGATGTTTAAGCACTGTTGATCATGATGACATGGCATTATCAAAAGGGGATTACTGTAGCTAACCACTGGGGGTGTTATAAATCTCCTCCTCTAATAAGAATTCTTGTCCCGAAAATTAAGAGGTAGAAGGGAAAAGATCGGGGTATTCCGCACGAAGATTATCCTCACGTTCCCAAGTGGCTTCATCTTCAGTATGATTTGACCATTGCACTTTGAGGAACTTGGTCATCTCCTGACGGGTTCGACGTTCAGATTCATCGAGGATGCGGATTGGAAGCTCCTTATAAGAAAGATCATCATGCAATTCGAGCATCTCATGATCCACTACACGGTGCGGAGATTCCTTGAAGCAACGACGAAGTTGCGACACATGGAAGACATCGTGGATATGAGAGAATTGCGGTGGTAACTCCAATTTATACGCCACCTGACCACGTCTTGCAACAATGCGGAAAGGACCAATGTAGCGTGGAGCTAACTTGCCCTTGATTCCGAAGCGGTGGGTGCCCTTCATAGGAGTGACACGTAGATAAGCTTGATCACAAGGTTGATAAGTCAAACCGCATTGTTTGCGATCATAGTTTCTCTTCTGGCGGTCCTGAGCCGCCTTGAGATTTTCTCGAATGATACGGACTTGCTCTTCGGCGTGTTGAATAATATCCGGACCAACGAGCGGTCGTTCCCCAGTTTCTGACCAATTCAGAGGGGTTCGACACTTACGTCCATAAAGTACTTCGAAGGGAGCCATTTTCAAGCTGGCTTGATAGCTGTTGTTATAAGAGAACTCGGCATATGGGAGAGATTCTTCCCATTTCTTGCTGAAGGATATAACACAAGCTCGAAGCATGTCTTCAAGCACTTGATTCACTCGCTCAACTTGGCCTTGGGATTGGGGATGATAAGCTGAACTCCAGGTAATATGAGTTCCCATAGCTTCTTGGAAACTTTCCCAGAACTCTGAGGTGAAAAGACCGCCACGGTCCGAACTAGTCTCCTTTGGAATGCCGTGGAGTGAAACTATTCTGGAGATATACAACTCTGCTAACTGACTAGCAGTGATAGTCTCCTTGACAGGCAGAAAGTGTGCAACCTTAGAGAGTTGGTCGACGACGACAAGAATAGCATCGTGACCCTTCTGTGACTTGGGAAGGCCTGTAATGAAATCCATTTGCACTTTATACCATTTCCATAAAGGAATAGGTAGTGGTTGTAGAAGTCCAGCAGGCTTCTGATGTTCTACTTTAACGCGACGACAAACATCACATTCAGCAACATACCGAGCAATATCCTGCTTCATTTTGGGCCACCAGTACCTTTGTCGGAGATCACGATACATCTTGGTACTACCCGGATGAATAGACAACGGTTTATCATGTGCCCCCTTCATGACCTTGTCAGTCATAAGCTCGAAGCGAGGTACGACAATGCGGTCTCTGAAATACAAGGTTCCATCTTCAGACAGCGAGAAATCCCTGTACTTTTCAAGGTGAAGATCTTTCTTCATCAGATCCATTTCAGCATCTTTAGCTTGTGCATTCTTAACAGCTTTCTCAAGATCTGGTTGTATCACAAGGTTATTAAGAGAACCCTATGGAACAATACGCAGATTCAGCTTGCGCAGTTCTTCAAAAAGACGAGGTTGAGCTCGCCTAACCATGAGGTTGTCGCAATAGGACTTGCGGCTTAAGGCATCGGCCATCATGTTAGCCTTGCTAGGGGTATATGAAATACCACAGTCATAGTCCGTAATTGTTTCCAACCATCGATGTTGACGGAGATTAAGATCCGGCTGAGTAAACAAGTACTTCAGACTCTGGTGATCAGTATAAATCTCACAACAATTACCAAGAAGGTAATGCCACCACAGCTTCAATGCATAGATTACTGTAGCAAGTTCAAGATCATGCACTGGATAATTTTCTTCATGTGGACGCAATTGACGCGAAGCATATGCAATTACTCTTCGTTCTTGTATTAGGACACAGCCTAATCCTTGATGAGAGGCATCGCAATATAACACAAAGTCTTTGCGAGAATCCAGAGGAGCAAGAACCGGAGCAGAAGTTAGCTTGTCCTTGAGAGTCTGGAAACTATCCTGACATTTGTCTGTCCACTCAAACTTAACGCCTTTGTGAAGCAGGTTAGCTAGGGGCTTAGCAATCTTGGAAAAGTTCTCGACAAATCGACGGCAATAGCTTGCAAGGCCGAGAAAACTTCTCACTTGCTTGACGTTCTTCGGAGGAGTCCATTCAAGAATGGCCTGAACCCGCTCCGGGTTAACAGCAATTCCATCCTTGGAAATCACATGACCAAGGTAGGTTACTTCAGAAAGCCAAAATTCACATTTGGAGTATTTGGCATACAACTGGTGTTCTCGGAGCCTTTCCAGTACAAGACGGAGGTGTTCAGCATGTTCTTCTTTATTCTTTGAATAAACCAGAATATCATCTAGATACACCACGACGAACTTGTCGAGGTAATCCATGAAGATGTAATTCATCAGACGGGAGAATGTGGCTGGTGCATTTGTTAAACCAAATGACATGACAATGTACTCATAAGAGCCATAGCGAGTAACAAATGCAGTCTTGGGAATATCCTCTTCACGAACACGGATCTGATGACAACCCAACCTCAAGTCAAGTTTCGAGAACACAGAGGACCCAGCAAGCTGATCATAAAGATCATTGATCCGGGGCAGTGGCTATTTGTTATGGATTGTGGCTTGGTTAATGGGCCGATAATCCTGAACCAATCGGTTAGTTCCATCCTTCTTCTTAACGAAGAGTGAAGGTGCTCCCCAAGCAGAGGAACTGGGGCAGATGAAACCCTTCTTAAGTGACTAGTCGATTTCTTCCTTAAGCTCGAGAAGGTGGTGCGGAGGCATCTTATAAGGACGCTTCACAATAGGAGTCGTGCCTGGTTTCAAGTCGATTACAAACTCGACAGCTCTAACAGGGGGTATTCCTGGAAGTTCCTCTGGGAAGATGTCTTGAAAATCATGAACAACGGGAACGTTCTCGATGCCTTCAAGAGGTGAAGCATTCAATCCATTCAGAGCATATATCTGGCTCTCAGCATCCTGAGCTATTCGGGCTGAGTATTTGACTATTTGGCCGGAAGGATGTGTGATGCGGACTGTTTCAGCGGCACAGTCAATCAAAGCTTTATGAGGCTTTAACCAGTCCATACCCAGAACAATGTCTATGCTGGAGGTCTTGAGAGCAATGAGTGAAATGGGGAACACCAATCCTCCAATCACAATGTGGTTACCGTGGCTTACCAAGGTAGTTTGCCAATTAGCCCCAGGTGACTGGATTACTAATGGGGTGCACATCTCCTCGAAAGGTATATCATGGCTTCACGCAAAACTTTCGGACATGAAGGAGTGCGACGCTCCAGAATCAAAGAGTACAGAAGATGGGATTGAATTCACTAGTAGGGTACCCATCACGATAGTTGTTTCCTTCTGAGCCATTTCAGCATCGACATGATTGGCATGGCCAAGTACAATAGCAGTCGATAAGATATTACGGTTCCTGAATCGGCGGTTTCGACAACTCTTCTTACGACCAACAGGAGGACATGATGCATTCTGATCATTATGGGATGGAGCCACAATATTGGACTATCCACCCTGAATCGTTAGCTGTCTCGGCGGCGGAGGCAGACGAGGTGCAACATAAGACGGCCTTGGCGCTGGAGCAGGTCGATGTTGAACATTATGTGGGATCCAGACTCGACATTACTGAGCAGGTCAACCCGAAGATGAACCAACATCACGAGTGTGACGACCCCGGCTTAATCGTGCAATAATAATACACGCAAATGCACATGATCAAGCCTAAGGACTCACTTGAAGATATCACAACACAACTCTAAAACATAAATAAAGTCAAACAAGCTTTATATTACAAGCCAGGGCCTCGAGGGCTTGAATACATAGCTCGATGGCATACAAGCGTCAGCGGAAGCATCAGATATCTGAGTACAGATATTACAGAGGAACAGATAAGCCTTTAGAAAGGCGGGGCAAAACAAAAGCTACGATCGAAAGGCGTAGGCCTCCTGCCTAGGACCCTCCGAACCTACTCCTGGTCATCAGACGGCTCCTCGTAGTAGTACTCGCCGGGAGGGTAGTAGTAGTAGCCGTCGGCGGGGGCAGCTGGCTCAGTGGCTCCGTCATCAGGTTGCATCAAACGGATATGGGGAGAAAAAGAAAGCAAAGCAACCGTGAGTACTCATCCGAAGTACTCAGCAAGCAAGGATCTACACTACATATGCAACATTTTCAAAGGAAGGCTGTATATGTGGACTGGGCTGCAGAAATGCCAGAATAGAGGGAAAAGCCTAGTCCTATCAAAGACTAGCATCTTCAGCATCTTCAGCGGTCTTGCAGCATTAGAAGAGTGCAGATTAGCATAAAGTAAAGTAGTAATAGTGTCATCAACCTCGCCCAGAGATCCTTCCTCGACTCCCTGCGAGAAAGCAATCCCAGAGCCATACTATCCAGTTCTCATCACAAGTATCCAGTTCTAGTTGTACCGATCGGGATACAACTCCGAGTGTCCGTTACCGTAGGACATGCTATCGATAGATGTTTTCTTCCCTGTAGGGGTGCACCAACTTACCCACCACGCTTGATTAACTCCGGCCGGACACACTTTACTGGGTCATGCTCGGCCTCGGCCAATCGATACGCCGCAACCCGACCGAAAACTTAACAGAGAGGTCAGCATGCCGGACTAACCTATGCCCCCAGGGGTCTTGGACCATCGCCCCGGGAACTCCTGCACGTTGCGTCCGGCGGCCGAAAGCAGACCTAGCCCCGTTAATACAAGCGCGGGCTTAACCAGACCAATTCGGCACGCGCCGCTCAGTTGCTGACGTCTAGAAGGCTCCGGCTGAAGTATACGATGCAGAATGCCCATACTATGCCCACGTGATGGTTAGTGCTATCAGGCCAGAGGCCCCCCGGATCAAATATCCAAATCGTTAGTGGATTTGGGGGATGCGGTAACGAGCAGAGACTCATGATCGATGTGACCCCATCGCCCCATCTCGAGGACTTGCGGCAAGGGCTAAGAATGCCCGGCCACGCCTCGTAGTTATCTCACGGGCACCTTCCAGGTCAACCCGACTCCATATCACTCTCATCATAATCTCGTGCGGGTACCCCTCAGGGCCGACCCATCTTTATCTAGAATAAATAGTATCAACAGTAATGTAAAGGCATCCGTGTGGCTACCACATCAAGAAGGAATCCGAGGCATCACCCTCGTTGGATTCCCACCTGACGTAAACATCAAGGTGAACGTAAGAGGAATCACCCTCGAGGTCCACTCTTGAGGAGTTGCACGACAGCGTCGTTATCGGGAGTGGAGAAGGAGGAATCACCCTCGATGACCACGTCCGTGTAACTACTCCACAGAGTTAACATCTGAAGTGCTAACGAGGTATCACCCTCGGCACTCGATAGTAACGCTGCAGTGTCATGCAGATAGAGGGGAAGTGATGTGCGGTGCCAGGGCCTGGTCTTCGATCCCGTTGATCGGGTCTTCTGATAATCCAGCAGGGTAGTCGGGATAAGTGGGGTCTCTGATGAGTCTCTACCCAGCCTATACTAAACAGTTTAGGATAAACAGGTAGGTATCAACAGCAGGTTACAATAAACAGGCTATGCAGCAGAAATAGGATAACAGTAACAGTAGCAACTTCTAATGCAAGCATAAGAGAGAGAAGAACAGGCGATATCGGTATGCTCAAAATGGGGGTGCTTGCTTGGAAGCTCTGCGGCAAGGGTCTGGTCGTCCATGATGTAGTCGTACTCCGGAGCAGCGTCTGCCTCGGAGACTACTTCGGAGTCAGGGTCTAACGAAAAAGAAGAGGGAGAGGAAACAGATAAATACACATCAAACAATGCAACACAGAGTGTGCTATGCCTAAGATGCAGTGCAGGGTTGCCTAAAGATTCATCTAAGTCATTTTAGTTATTTTAGGATTAAAGTGGGATTTATTAACCGGTGTATATACACTATTCATCTACCGGAAATAGAAATAAAGTTGCGGGTTCACCTATGTAGAGGGTTCCGACATGGAAACAGACGACATGGTCAGAGTCGTCTCGTCGTTCTGAGCAATTTTCATGTAGAAAGTTTTTCGATCCGAGCTACGGTTTATTTTCTACGAATTTTCAAAGATTTAAACATTTTCTGGAATTATTTAAATTAACAAAATCACTGAAAATGCTTTATGACGTTAGCATGATGCAATGATGATGTCAGCAGTCAACAGGTCGGCTGACCAGGTCAAACCTGACTTGTGGGTCCAGTGGTACCCACATGTCAGCCTCTGTTAGCTTAAAAGTGGATTAAACTAACTAACAGGGTTAATTATGGGTGTGGGCCCCAGATGTCAGTGGGTAATTAGGTTAAACTAATTACTTTTATTTATTAAGTCATTTATTAGACTAATTAATCGAGGGGGGTCCACATGCCAGTGGCTGGGGCTGCCCAGTCAGCATGTTGACTGGGTCAACCCGGTCAATGGGGCCCCCAAGGCCCACTGGCAGCGAGCCAGGGGTGGGGCCCGCCTAGCCACATCGGCGGCGGCCGGCGGCTCAATGCCGGCGAAGCCAAAACGCGGCGGAGGGCGCGGGCCGGCATCGGGATTCGCCTACAGAGGGCCAAATCACGCGCCGTGACCCACTTTCAAACGAGCGAAGAACGCCGCGTCCAAACGAGCTATCGCGAGGTCATGAGGATGGCCGAAGGTGGCCGGACAGCGAGGTTTGGCGGAGGCCGAACCCCGGCGAACTCGCGAGCGCTAGACCGAGGGCCAAAACAAGCGGCGCCCTACTCCTACAGCATCTACACGACGTCGCAAGCACGATGGCGAGCTCAGTGGACCATGACGGCCACTGCTGCGACGGCAGCGAGCTCGACGGCGAAGCTCAGCTCGGGCGGCCATGGCGGCAGTTGCTGGGGCGCGGAAGAGAGCTCGGGAAAGAGAGAGAGAGAGGCAAGGTTGGAGGCTCACCGAGCGGCTCAAGGTGGCCCATGGAAGTTTAGGAGCGCAGAGGAGCCGAGGACGCCGGAGACCAAAACGAAGAGGGGCAGCTCGATCCAGGTGATGCAGGGTTCTCCAGCTCACGCGCGCGCTCGAGGTCGGAGTAGTTGAGGACAGCGGAGTCGATGGATAGGTCGGCGAGGTGAGGCGGTGGCTGTGGCCGCGAATTCTACGGCGGCGAGGCCATCGCGGCGCTCGGCTGCGGTGGGGAACGAGGGGGAGAGGCAAGGAGGAAGGGGGAGAATGGTGGAGGAGGTCCATGGGGAGTGGATGAGGGGGATCTTATCCCCTTGCGGCGCCTGCTGCGTCGGTGGCCGTCACCGTGTCGCCGTTCGGCCGGCACGGCGCGCGGCGACCACAGAGACGGCGACAGCGCGAGGGTGAGAGAAGGAGGAGGAAGGAGTGGGCCGGTTGGACTGGGCTAAGTGCACTGTGCACTTAGGCCCAGCCAGTCAGGCCTTTTACATTTTTATTTTTCTGTTTTCTTTCTTTCTTTCTTTTCTGTTGCATTTTCTTTTAGCTAGCAATTGTGTTTTGTATAACATGGGACTTACCAAATAAATACTAGGCAATGGCTGGCACTGCCACAAAAAGTTTGAGACTGGATTGAATTCATTTGTATTTCTCAAAAATGAAAATGGATTTAATAGGGCTATTTTTGGTACTGTTTTGGTTGCTAGAGTCAGATTTGGAATTCAATTAATGTTGATTTCATTTTTAAAATTGCTTCTGGATTATTTGCTATTAAAAGAACATTTTTCCAACAGTGTTTGAGCAACTAAATTTTTCACTTTGAATTTGAATTGATTTTCAGAGAGAACTTTGAATTGATTTGTTTAACCAATATGATCAAGGTCTGCAAATGGAAATGTCTTGGCAATATTAGCAGAGTGTCACAGTGATTAATACACAGGGGTGTTACAAATTCTCCTCTTCTAAAAGAAATTCTCGTCCCGAGAATTCAAGAGGTAGAAGGAAAGAGGTCGGGATATTCTTCCCAAAGATGATCCTTGCGTTCCCAAGTGGCTTCATCTTCAGTGTGATTCGACCACTACACTTTCAGGGACTTGGTCGTCTTCTGACGAGTTCGATGTTCAGCTTCATCGAGGATGCGGATCGGATGCTCCTTATAAGAAAGATCATCCTGCAATTCGAGCATTTCATGATCCACTGCTCGGTGTGGAGATTCCTTGAAGCAACGACGAAGTTGCGACACATGGAATACGTCATGGATATGAGAGAATTGCGGTGGCAACTCCAGTTTATATGCCACCTGTCCACGTCTAGCAACAATGCGAAAGGGGCCAATGTAGCATGGAGCTAGCTTGCCCTTGATTCCAAAACGACGAGTGCCCTTCATAGGAGTGACACGCAGATAAGCTTGATCACCAGGCTGATAGGTCAAACCCCATCGTTTGCGATCGTAGTTGCTCTTCTGGCGGTCCTGAGCCGCCTTGAGATTTTCTCGGACGATACGAACTTGCTCTTCGGCGTGTTGGATAATATCCGGACCCACGAGCGGTCGTTCCCCAGTTTCTAACCAATTCAGAGGGGTTCGACACTTACGTCCATAAAGTACTTCGAAGGGGGCCATTTTCAAGCTCGCTTGATAGCTGTTGTTATAAGAGAATTCGGCATACGGGAGAGATTCTTCCCATTTCTTACCAAACGATATAACACAAGCCCGAAGCATATCTTCAAGCACTTGAATTACCCACTCGACTAGGCCTTGGGATTGGGGATGATAAGCCGAACTCCAGGTAATATGAGTTCCCATAGCTTGTTGGAAACTTTCCCAGAACTTGAAGGTGAAAAGACCGCCATGGTCCGAACTGATCTCCTTCGGAATACCGTGGAGTGATACAATTCTGGAGATACACAACTCTGCTAACTGGCTAGCAGTGATAGTCTCCTTGACGGGCAGAAAGTGTGCAACTTTAGAGAGTTGGTCGACAACGACAAGAATAGCATCGTGACCCTTCTGTGACTTGGGAAGGCCAGTAATGAAATGCATTTGCACTTTATCCCATTTCCATAAAGGAATAGGTAACAGTTGTAGAATTCCAGCAGGCTTCTGATGTTCTGCTTTAACGCGATGGCAAACGTCACATTCAGCAACATATCAAGCAATGTCCAGCTTCATTCTAGACCACCAATACCTCTGACGAAGATCGCGATACATCTTGGTGCTACCCGGATGGATAGAAAGCGGTGTATCATGTGCCTCCTTCATGACCTTGTCAGTCATAAGCTCGAAGCAAGGTACCACAATGCAGTCTCTTAAATACAGGGTTCCATCTTTAGACAGCGAGAAATCCCTGTACTTTTCAAGGTGAAGCTCTTTCTTCATCAAATCAATTTCGGCATCTTTAGCTTGCGTGCACTTAACAGCCTTTTTAAGATCTAGCTGCATGACAAGGTTATTAAGAGAACCCTGTGGAACGATTCGAAGGTTCAACTTGCACAATTCTTCATAAAGATGGGGTTGAGCTCGCTTAACCATGAGGTTATTACAGTAGGACTTGCGGCTCAAGGCATCAGCCATCACATTAGCCTTGCCCGGGGTATATGAAATACCACAGTCATAGTCCGTGATTGTTTCCAGCCATCGCTGTTGACGGAGATTAAGTTCCGGCTGAGTAAACAAATACTTCAAGCTTTGATGATCAGTATATATCTCACACCGGTTACCAAGAAGGTAATGCTGCCACTACTTCAATGCATAAATCACAGCAGCAAGTTCAAGATCATGCACTGGATAGTTTTCTTCATGCGGATGCAATTGACGCGAAGCATACGCAATTACTCTTCGTTCTTGCATTAGGACACAACATAATCCTTGATGAGAGGCATCACAATATATCACAAAGTCCTTGCGAGAATCGGGAGGAGCAAGCACTAGAGCAGAAGTTAGCTTGTCCTTGAGGGTCTGGAAACTTTCCTGACATTTGTCTGTCCACTCAAACTTAATGCCTTTGTGAAGCAGATTAGTCAGGGGTTTGGCAATCTTGGAAAAGTTCTCGACGAATCGACGGCAATAACTTGCAAGGCCAAGAAAACTTCTCACTTGCTTGGCATTCTTCGGAGGAGTCCAATCAAGGATAGCCTGAACACGCTCCGTGTTAACAGCAATTCCATCCTTGGAAATCACATGTCCAAGGTAGGTTACTTCAGAAAGCCAGAATTCACATTTGGAGTACTTGGCATACAACTTGTGTTGACGAAGCCTTTCCAGAACAAGACGAAGATGTTCCGCGTGTTCTTCCTTATTCTTCGAATATACCAGGATATCATCTAGATAGACCACGATGAACTTGTCGAGGTAATCCATGAAGATATAATTCATCAGGCGGGAGAACGTAGCTGGAGCATTTGTTAGGCTAAATGACATGACCGTGTACTCATAGGAGCCATAACGAGTAACGAAGGCAGTCTTCGGAATATCCTCTTCGCGGACATGGATCTGGTGATAACCCAACCTCAAGTCAAGTTTAGAGAACACCGATGATCCAGCAAGCTGATCATAAAGATCATTGATCCGAGGAAGTGGATATTTATTCTGAATGGTTGCCTAGTTGATAGGACGGTAATCTTGGACCAACCTATTCATACCATCTTTCTTTTTGACAAAGAGAGACGGTGCTCCCCAGGCAGGGGAACTGGGACAGATGAAACCCTTCTTAAGTGACTTGTCGATTTCGTCCTTAAGCTCGAGAAGGTGGTGCGGAGGCATCTTATAAGGACGCTTCGCAATAGGGGTAGTGCCAGGCTTCAAGTCGATGACGAACTCGACAGCTCTAGCAGGGGGTATTCCTGGAAGTTCTTCTGAAAAAACATCCTGGAATTCACAGACGACTGGAATTTTTTTGATCCCCTCAAGCGGAGAAGCATTTAACGCATTCAAGGCATAAATCTGAGCCTCGACATTTTGAGTGAGGTGAGCATGATAATTTACTATCTCATCTGATGGGTGCAGGAGGTGTACAACTTTAGTGGCACAATTGATTGAGGCGTACTGAGCCTTCAACCAATCCATTCCCAGAATAAGATCAATTGAGGAAGACTTGAGTATAATGGGAGAAGAACAAAACTTTAACCCTTCAATATCAATGATGACATCGGGGCTGAACACGAAGGCTCGGCACTGGCCAGCGGGAGTGTTTACAGCTAAAGAATGGTGTAGCACTTCACTTCTAACGTCATGCATGAGTGCAAAATGTTCGGACATGAATGAATGCGATGCTCCTGAGTCAAATAATACAGAAGCTGGTACTGAATTAACAAGAAGTGTACCCATCACAGTCGCTGGTTGAGCTGGGTCTTCACTCATATTGACATGATAAGCATGACCATGACCATAAGAAGGCCTGGTATTGTTGTTACGCTGCTGAACAATTCCACGACCATTAACACGGCCAGCAGGAGGAAGGACCAGCTGATTCTGACCCTGTGAACAGTCTCTGGCATGGTGACTTGGCTGGCCACACTTGAAGCAGAGTCCACTGTCTGGACGTGGTGTAGGAGCTCGAGGTGGTGCAGCTTGAAGAGGCTGCCTCGGCGGTGGAGGAGGCAGATGAGGTGTAGCATATGTAGGCCTGTACACTGGAGCTATTGGGCGGTACATGCTGTGAGGAATCCATATACAACGCTTCTAAGAAGACGAGCCCAAAGATGAGCCCGCTTCACGGGTGCGTCTGGTCGCTTCCCTATGCTTCTTCAGACCAGTCTCGACCATGATAGCCTTGTTCACCAAGGTGGCGAAGTCGGGATAGTCTTGGACGAGCAGGGCTAGCTGAATGTCATGGTGTAACCCATCACGGAACTTCTCCTGTCTACGAGCATCAGTGGGAATGTCTTCTTCAGCGTAGCGAGACAAGTCAGGGAACTCTCGCTGGTAGACTTCTACAGTCTTGTTGCCTTGAACGAGGCTACGGAACTCGGCCTTCTTCCGAGCTATGACTGCTTGAGGAATATACCGGGCACGAAAAGCAGCCTTGAATTCCACCCAGGTGACGATAGTTTCTGGAGGTAGGGTCTGTTTGTGAGTGGCCCACCATTGTGCTGCGGGTCCCTTCAGGAAGTAGGTCGCAAATGTGACATAGCTGGCAGGGGAAACATCAGCGGACTCCATCTCATAGAAGATGTCACGCAGCCAGTCATCGGCATCCAGCGGATTAACTGTGTTGCAAAATATCGATGGGTTGAGACGCACAAACTCTGGCAGCGCGATTGAAGGTGGCTGCTGGTTGGCATTGGGACGAGGAAACTGATCCATAATCCCAGTCATGAACTGACGGTTGAGTTCAAATTGTTCAATCATAACTGCCATATAATCTGGCGGTGGTGGATTATTGTCACCCATCCTGCTAAATTCAACATGGGTAGTTTAGTAGAAGCAATTGCGAGGGTTTAGCAACAAGCATAATGTATCACGATGATAATTAAGTAGGGTAATAGACGCTTAACAGTAGTCAATTAAGACATACAGGTCCATACACAGTCGATTACAAACGGACAGCATAGCGGCGCAATTCCGAAGCTAGACAAGCAAGGCGGCACGCAGTCACGTGGTAAGGAAGTACACAACGAGACATAGCAAAGTGTACATCAACGTTGGAGAAAACTGATGGAGCGAGGATTCTACAAGTGACAACACAGGGTGCCCTCGATAAAAGGATCCTGTAAGCAGAACCTGGCCCACAATCTCGAAGCAAGGGGGGGTAATTTCAGAACTCCGGGTGGATGTGATCACGAGAACCTAATGTTGGAGTTAGTAAAAAAATTGACCCGAAAGGGAGAGAGATTAGAGTCCCAGAGTATAGACAAGGAATAAAATATCCTAATACCACCCAATTGGCGACGTGGGCCCGTAAGCCACACAACCAAGTTAGTAAAACATTTTTCGGTTACTAGACTCAACTTCGGCCAAGCAGTTGGAAAGGGGGATTCCTAGAGGCAGTCGGCTCTGATACCAACCTGTGATGACCCCGGCTTAATCGTGCACTAATCATACACGCAAATGCACATGATCAAGCCTAAGGACTCACTTGAAGATATCACAACACAACTCTAAAACATAAATAAAGTCATACAAGCTTTATATTACAAGCCAGGGCCTCGAGGGCTCGAATACATAGCTCGATGGCATACAAGCGTCAGCGGAAGCATCAGATATCTGAGTACAGATATTACAGAGGAACAGATAAGCCTTTAGAAAGGCGGGGCAAAACAAAAGCTACGATCGAAAGGCGTAGGCCTCCTGCCTAGGACCCTCCGAACCTACTCCTGGTCGTCGGACGGCTCCTCGTAGTAGTACTCGCGGGGAGGGTAGTAGTAGTAGCCGTCGGCGGGGGCAGCTGGCTCAGTGGCTCCATCATCTGGTTGCATCAAATGGACAACCATGAGTACTCATCCGAAGTACTCAGCAAGCAAGGATCTACACTACATATGCAACATTTTCAAAGGAAGGCTGTATATGTGGACTGGGCTGCAGAAATGTCAGAATAGAGGGAAAAGCCTAGTCCTATCAAAGACTAGCATCTTCAGCGGTCTTGCAGCATTAGAAGAGTGCAGATTAGCATAAAGTAAAGTAGTAATAGTGTCATCAACCTCGCCCAGAGATCCTTCCTCAACTCCCTGCGAGAAAGCAATCCCAGAGCAATACTATCTAGTTCTCATCACAAGTATCCAGTTCTAGTTGTACCGATCGGGATACAACTCCGTGTGTCCATTACCGTAGGACAGTCTATCGATAGATGTTGTCTTCCCTGCAGGGGTGGACCAACTTACCCACCACGCTCGATTAACTCTGGCCGGACACACTTTACTGGGTTATGCCCGGCCTCGGCCAAACGATACGCCACAACCCAACCGAAAACTTAACAGAGAGGTCAGCACGCCGGACTAACCTATTCCCCCAGGGGTCTTGGGCCATCGCCCCGTCAGGCGGCCGAAAGCAGACCTAGCCCCCTTAATACAAGCGCGGGCTTAACCAGTCCAATTCGGCGCACGTCGCTCAGTCACTGACATCTAGAAAGCTCCGGCTGAAGTATACGACGTAGAACGCACATACTATGCCCACGTGATGGTTAGTGCTATCAGGCCAGAGGCCCCTCGGATCAAATATCCAAATCGTTAGTGGATTTGGGGGATGCGGTAATGAGCAGAGACTCACGATCGATGTGACCCCGTCGCCCCGTCTCGAGGACTTGCGGCAAGGGCTAAGAATGCCCGGCCACGCCTCGTAGTTATCTCACGGGCACCTGCCACGTCAACCCGACTCCATATCACTCTCATCATAATCTCATGCGTGTACCCCTCAGGGCCGACCCGTCTTTATCCAGAATAAACAATATCAACAGTAATGTAAAGGCATCTGTGTGGCTTCCACATCAAGAAGGAATCTGAGGCATCACCCTCGTTGGATTCCCACCTAACGTAAACATCAAGGTGAACGTAATAGGAATCACCCTCGAGGTCCACTCTTGAGGAGTTGCACGACATCGTCGTTATTGGGAGTGGAGAAGGAGGAATCACCCTCGATGACCACGTCCGAGTAACTACTCCACATAGTTAACATCTGAAGTGCTAACGAGGTATCACCCTCGACACTCGATAGTAACGCTGCAGTGTCGTGCAGATAGAGGGGAAGTGATGTGTGGTGCCGGGGCCTGGTCTTCGATCCCGTTGATCGGGTCTTCTGATAATCCAGCGGGGCAGTCGGGATAAGTGGGGTCTCTGATGAGTCTCTACCCAGCCTATACTAAACAGTTTAGGATAAACAGGTAGGTATCAGCAGCAGGTTACAATAAACAGGCTATGCAGCAGAAATAGGATAACAGTAACAGTAGCAACTTCTAATGCAAACATAAGAGAGAGAAGAATAGGCGATATCGGTATGCTCAAAATGGGGGTGCTTGCCTGGAAGCTCTGCGGCAAGGGTCTGGTCGTTCGCGATGTAGTCGTACTCCGGAGTGGCGTATGCCTCGGGGACTACGTCGGAGTCAAGGTCTAACGAAAAAGAAGAGAGGGAGGAAACAGATAAATACACAGCAAACAATGCAACACAGAGCGTGATATGCCTAAGATGGAGTGCAGGGTTGCCTAAAGATGCATCTAAGTCATTTTAGTTATTTTAGGATTAAAGTGGGATTTATTAACCAGTGTATATACACTATTCATCTACCGGAAACGGAAGGAAGGTTGTGGGCTCACCTACGTAGAGGGTTCCGACATGGAAACAGACGACACGATCAGATTCGTCTCGTCGTTCTGAGCAATTTTCATGTAGAAAGTTTTTCGATCCGAGCTACGGTTTATTTGCTTCGAATTTTCAAAGATTTAAATATTTTCTGGAATTATTTAAATTAACAAAATCACTGAAAATGCTTTATGACATCAGCATGATGCAATGATGATGTCAGCATTAAACAGGTCGGCTGACCAGGTCAAACCTGACCTGTGGGTCCAGTGGGACCCACATGTCAGCCTCTGTTAGCTTAACAGTGGATTAAATTAACTAACAGGGTTAATTATGGGTGTGGGCCCCAGATGTCAGTGGGTAATTAGGTTAAACTAATTACTTTTATTTATTAAGTCGTTTATTAGACTAATTAATCGAGGGGGGGTCCACATGCCAGTGCCTGGGGCTGCCCAGTCAGCACGTTGACTGGGTCAACCCAGTCAACGAGGCCCCCAGGGCCCACTGGCAGCGAGCCAGGGGTGGGGCCCGCCCAGCCACATTGGCGGCGGCCGACGGCTCAACGCCGGCGACGCCAAAACGCGGCGGAGGGCGCGGGCCGGCGTCAGGATTCTCCTACAGAGGGCCAAATCGCGTGCCGTGACCCGCGTTCGAACAAGCCAAGAACGCCGCATCGAAACGAGCTATCGCGAGCCGCGGGGATGGCCGGAGGTGGCCGGACGGCGAGGTTTGGCGGAGGTCGAACCCCGGCGAACTCGCGCGCTAGAACGAGGGCCAAAACAAGCGGCGCCCTACGCCTACAGCATGTACACGACGTCGCAAGCACGATGGCGAGCTCAGTGGACCCTGACGGCCACTGCTAAGACGGCAGCGAGCTCGACGGCGGAGCTCAGCTCGGGCGGCCATGGCGGCAGTTGCTGGGGCGCGAAAGATACCTCGGGAAAGAGAGAGAGGCAAGGTTGGAGGCTCACCGAGCGGCTCAAGGTGGCCCGTCGAAGTTTAGGAGCGCAGAGGAGCCGAGGACGCCGGAGACTGAAACAAAGAGGGGCAGCTCAATCCAGGCGATGCAGGGTTCTCTGGCTCACGCGCGTGGTCGAGGTCGGAGTAGTCGAAGACGGCGGAGTCGACGGACAGGTCGGCGAGGCGAGGCAGTGGCTGTGGCCGCGAATTCTACGGCGACGAGGCCATCGCGGTGCTCGGCTGCGGTGGGGGACGAGGGGGAGAGGCGAGGAGGAAGGGGGAGAATGGTGGAGGAGGTCCAGGGGGAGTGGATGAGGGGGATCTTATCCCCTCGCGTCGCCCGCTGCGTCGGTGGCCGTCGCCGTGTCGCTGTCCGGCAGGCGCGGTGCGCGGCGACCACAGAGACGGCGACAACGCGAGGGAGAGAGAAGGAGGAGGAAGGAGTGGGCCGGCTGGACTGGGCTAAGTGCACTGTGCACTTAGGCCCAGCCAGTCAGGCCTTGTACATTTTTATTTTTCTGTTTTCTTTCTTTTCTGTTGCATTTTCTTTTAGCTAGCAATTGTGTTTTGTATAACATGGGACTTACCAAATAAATACTAGGCAATGGCTGGCACTGCCACAAAAAGTTTGAGACTGGATTGAATTCATTTGTATTTCTCAAAAATGAAAATGGATTTAATAGGGCTGTTTTTGGTACTGTTTTGGTTGCTAGAGTCAGATTTGGAATTCAACTAATGTTGATTTTATTTTTAAAATTGCTTCTGGATTATTTGCTATTTAAAGAACATTTTTCCAACAGTGTTTGAGCAATTAAAATTTTCACTTTGAATTTGAATTGATTTTCAGAGAGAACTTTGAATTGATTTGTTTAACCAATATGATCAAGCTCTGCAAATGGAAATGTCTTGGCAATATTAGCAAAGTGTCATAGTGATTAATACACATGGGTGTTACAATGAGTGCGCTTGAGCGACTCCTGGTACTTAGTCAGAGCAGTTTCAACTTGGAAAGATTGGCTGACAAGCATTGCGAAGTCTGTGCAATCATGGACTGCAAGGGCGAGGTTTATATCAGTACGCAGTCCTTCAAGGAATTTCTCCTGCTTGCGAGCGTTAGTGCAGACGTCATCCGCAGCATAGCGGGATAATTCAAGGAATTTCCTCTGATATTCATCCACAGTCATTGTTCCCTGGGTGAGTTTGCAGAACTCCTGCTTCTTCTGGTCCATCAGACCTTGAGGAATGTGCCGTGCATGGAAAGCTGACTGAAATTCCTGCCAATTGGTTACAGTTCCAGCAGGCAACATACCCTTATGGCTTTCCCACCATTGGGCAGCTGGACCCTTCAAGTGAACTGTCGCAAAGGTGACGTAACTGTCAGGAGCAACATTAGCTGATTCCATCTCAAACAGAATGTCACGAAGCCAATCATCAGCATCCATAGGATTGGTGGAGTTGCGGAAAATTGACGGATTGAGGCGCACAAATTCTTGCAGTGTTATTGGGTATGCTGTTGATGAGCATTCTGGTTTTGGAACTGAGCCAATATCGGGGTCATAACCTGACGGTTCAGTTCAAACTGCTGCATCATTGCGGCAATATAAGGTGGAGGTGGAGGATTGTTAGCCATCCTGCCAAATCAACAGGGGCAGTTTAGCAAGAAAAACTGCATGTGTAAGAGGTCATTCATGATGTAACATGTGTAATGAACAAGAAGGGCATTAGATATATGATAGTAGTCGTTGAAGACATATCAATCCATGCACAGAGTTAGATTCAAACGGATAGTACGTGCTTGGGAATGCTCGTGGCTAGACAAACTTGGTGGCGCGCAGGCACGCGGTAAGGAAGTACACAATGAGACATAGCAAAGGCTACATCATGTCGGAGAAACTGTTGGAGCGAGGAATCTACAAGTGACAACACAGGGTGCCCTCGATAAAAGGATCCTGCAAGCAGAACCTGGCCCACAATCTTGAAGAAAGGGGGTAGTTACAGAACTCCGGGTGGATGTGATCACGAGAACCTAATGTTGGAGTTAGTAAAATTTTAACCCGAAAGGAAGAGAGATCAGAGTCCCAGAGTATAGATGAGGAGTAAAAGATCCTAATACCACCCAATGGCGACGTGGGCCCGTAAGCCACACAGACAAGTTAGTAAAATAGTTTTTGATAAACTAGACTCAACTTCGGCCAAGGAGTTGGAAAGGGGGTTCCTACAAGCAGTCGGCTCTGATACCAACCTGTGACGCCCCCGGCTTAATCGTGCACTAACCATACACGCAAATGCACACGATCAAGCCTAAGGACTCACTTGAAGATATCACAACACAACTCTAAAACATAAATAAAGTCATACAAGCTTTATATTACAAGCCAGGGGCCTCGAGGGCACGAATACGTAAGCTCGCATACAAGCATCAGCGGAAGCATCAGATATCTGAGTACAGATATGAAACAGAAACTGATAAGCCTTTAGAAAGGCGGGGCAAAACAAAAGCTACGATTGAAAGGCGCATGCCTCCTGCCTGGGACCCTCCGATCCTACTCTTGGTCGTCGGCCAGCTCGTAGTAGTAGCCACCCTCGGGGTGGTAGTAGTAGTCATCGGCGGGGGCAGCTGTCTCCTGGGCTCCATCATCTGGTTCCATCAAACGGATATATGGGGAAAAAGAGGAAGCAAAGCAACCGTGAGTACTCATCTGAAGTACTCAGCAAGCAAGGATCTACACTACATATGCAACATTATCCAAGAAAGGCTGTATATTTGGACTGGGCTGCAGAAATACCAGAATAGAGAGAAGGCCTAGTCCTATCGAAGACTAGCATCTTCAGCGGTCTTTCAACATTAGAAGATTGTAGATTAGTATAGCATAAAGTAGTAGTAACATTAAGTATCAACCTCGGCCAGAGATCCTTTCTCGACTCTCTGCGAGAAAGCAATCCCAGAGCCCTAGTATCCATTTCTCATCACAAGTATCCAGTTCTAGTTGTATCGATCGAGATACAACTCTGAGCATCCGTTACCGAGGATCCGGCTATGCATAGATTATTTCTTCCCTGCAGGGGTGCACCAACTTACCCACCACGCTCGCTTAACTCCGCCCAGACACACTTTTCTGGGTCATGCCTGGCCTCGGCCAAACGACACACCGCAGCCCTACCTAGATCTCAGCAGAGAGGTCCTCGCCGGTCTACATCCTAAGCGCTCAGGGGTCTTGGGCCATCGCCCTGTGCACTTCGGGTCGTTGCGCGCAGGGTGGATACCAGCGTCGCCTCGGATGGCCGACACGATCCGACCGTGCCGCAATGCTGAACTGGACGTCTGACAGAGCTTTCGGCTGATACCACGATGCAGAGTACCCATATTTATTCCCGCGTGATGGTTAGTGCTATCAGGCCAGAGGCCCACTCAGATCACATATCCAAATTGTTGGTGTATTGGTAGTGCGGTAACGAGCAGAGACCCACGATCGACGTGACCACGTCACCCCGTCTCAAGGACTTGCGGCAAGGGCTAAGAATGCCCGGCCACGCCTCGTAGTTACCTCACGGGCACCCTCCAGGTCAACCCGTCTCCACATCACTCGCCACTTAGGCCCACGCGGGTACCCCTCAGGGTCGACCCGCCTTTCCAAGTAACAGTTGTAAAGTCCAAGTATCCGTGTGTACATAACATCAGGGGAATCTGAGGTATCACCCTCATTGGATCCCTACTCGATGTATCTGTCAAGGTGAACTCGGAGGAATCACCCTCGATGGGTTCACACTTGAGGTGTTGCACGACAGCGTCGTTACCGGAAGTGGTGAAGGAGGAATCACCCTCGATGACCACGACCGAGTAACTACTCCACAAAGTTAACATCGGATGTGCTTACGAGGTATCACCCTCGGCACTCGATAGTAACGCTGCAGTGTCGTATAGATAAAGGGGATGTGATGTGCGGTGCTGGGGCCTGGTTGTCGAGTCTTCCGATAATCCAGCGGGGCAATCGGGACAAGTGGGGTCACTGGGGTCTCTAACCAGCCTATTCTAAGCAGTTTAGGATAAACAGGTAGGTATTAACAGCAGTTACAAAAACAGGCTATGCATCAGAATAGGATAAACAGTAGCAGCAGCAATTCTAATGCAAGCACAAGAGGGAAGAGAATAGGCGATATTGGCATGCTCAAGGGGGGGGTGCTTGCCTTGTTGCTCTGCGGCAAAGGCCTGGTCATCAACGGTGTAGCCAACCTCCGGATCTGCGTCGGCCTTGGGGACGACGTCGGTGTCGGGGTCTACCGAGAGAGAAGAGGGGGAGGAAACAAATAAATACACGGCAAACATATGCAACACAGAGCAGGCTATGCTAACGTGCAGTGCAGGGTTGCCTAAAGACATGGCTAAGTCATTTTTAGTTATTCAGGATTAAAGTTGGAATAATTAACCGGTGTATATGCACTATTCATCTACCGGAAACGGGCTAAAAGTTGCGGGTTCACCTCCGTAGAAGGTCCCGACACGGAAACAGATGGCACTATTGGATTTGTCTCGTCGTTCTGAGCAACTTTCATGTACAAAGTTTTTCGATCCGACCTACGGTTTAATTTCTATGATTTTCTAAAGTTTAAATCATTTTATAGATTTATTTAATTAATTTAAATCAACATTATCCAGAATAGTGGCTGATGATGTCAGCATGACATATTGGTGACGTCAGCAGTCAACAGTCGGCTGGCCAGGTCAAACCTGACCAGTGGGTCCCACCTGTCATAGACAGTGGGCTAACTGACTAATTAATAGAGTTAATTAACTAGGTGGGGCCCTATGTCAGTGACTAAATAACTAATTAAATTAGGTTTTAATTAAAAACGGTTTAGTTAGTTTAATTAACCGAGTGGGGCCCGCTTGTTAGTTGCTGTAGCGCCACATCAGCGGCGTTGACTGCGGTCAGCGAGGTCAACCACGACCAGGGCCCACATGGCAGCGACCCATGAGGTCCCACCGGTCAGGCCATGTCAGCAGTGGCCGGCGACTCGCTGGAATCATGCCGGCATGCTCATTTTGTGGCGACGCGGCCTCGGGTGCGATCGGAAATCGCGTACGGGGCACTAAATCGAGTGCCACGACGCGCGTTTGAACGGGCAGAGCGTCGCGCGTCAAACGGTACCCTTGGTTGGACCAGGGGGAGGCCGGAACGTCGCCGGCGATGAGGTTTGGCGGCGGCGGTTTTCGGGCAACGGCAGAATCGACGAAGCCGTGCGCGTTAGCTCGAGCTAAAAACGTCGGAATGATCTACGCGAGCGTGCGAGCTCGATGGACACGCGCAGGTGGTCAGAAGGTCGCCGAAGGAGCTCTGGCGAGCAGCGAGGCGGCGATGCATTCGGTCGAGACGGCATCGTGCGCTAGAGCTTGAATGCCGCGGTTAGGAGAGAGGGAAAAGGAGGCGGAGGCTCACCGAGTGGCAATGGAATGCCGGCGACAGTTTTGGAGCAGCAGCGGCCGCCGGAGACGGAGAAGATCGACGAAGCCGAGGCGAAAAGGGGTGGCGGTGACCGGCTGCTGTAGGGCCTCCCCGCTCCAGATGAGGCCACCAGGCGAAGGAGTCGACCCCGGCGGAGCTCGCCGGCAGGGTCAGCGGGCACGGGGCCGATGGTGGCCGCGGCAACGACGGAGGATGGCGACAGTGGCGCTCGGGTTCTTGTGAGCAGGGAGAGGAGAGCGGCTTGGGAGCGAGGGAGAGAGAGGGGGAATGAGGGCGCTAGGGTTTCGTGGGGATCTTATCCCCAAGGGCGGGCGCAGGCGCGCTGTCGAGCGGGGACGAGGGGGGCCAGGCGCACGCACACACGCTGCGTGCTCGACAGCAGCGAGGGTGAGCAGTGCGGGAGGTGGGGGAAGAGGCTAGGCAGGCTGGGCCGGCACTGTGGCCACTTAGGCCCAGTAGCATGGGCCTTTTTCCTTTTTCTTCTTTCTTTTCTGTTTTCTTTTAACAGTAGCTTTTGCATTTATTTTAAGCCATCAAATGACTTAATAAAAATGTGGGCCTGGCCAAAACAAATACTTTAGAATATTTTGCTCTGCCACATAAAGTTTGGACAATTTTGGAATTCATTTGGATTTAAAAAAAATGAAAAGGCATTTAAAGTGCTGTTTTTTGCACTGTTTTAAATGCACTAACCCAAATATGAGTTGATGGTGATGTTGTTTTTCTTAACAACATTTGTTTTGGAATATTTGCTAGATGATGAACATTTTTCCAGCAACTTTTGGGCAATTTTATTTTGCACTTAAAATTTGAATTGAACACAGAGAAGAAATTTGAAATGAGATATGATCCAAATGATGTTTAAGCACTGTTGATCATGATGATATGGCATTATCAAAAGGGGATTACTGTAGCTAACCACTGGGGGTGTTACACTTGGCTTGACAGACGAGTTCCCCTTTGTGATAATCCGAAATACCTTTCGTTACTTAGAGCCACCATGGACCACTCCTCGAAGGAATGGCGTCCCTTGAACAGGAATTTAACCGAACCCACCCTGCGCCCGAAGACGTGAGGTTACTTAGCCTTGAAGGTCCTGCCGCGCAGATGTGAATAGTGCTTCTAGCCTGACAACTTTATCGAAGTGGCACCACCCACAATGGAGCTGGCAGTTATTGCCCACTCAAATCATGGCCCGACGCAATCCTCTTATTGGCACGGCCCATCGAGATGAAGATCGTGCCCATTTTCTAAGGGATATCATTAAGGTTTTGTTTCTCCCTATACGCTTAATGACATCTTTTTACAGGTAGTGGCAATTTCAATGGCGTGGCCGGAGGGACTCTTGGCCTTTTCATCAGCCTATATAAGAGCAAAGGGATAGCAACGGGAAAAGTACGATCCCCAAATCCAATCCCGGAATCATCTTCCCCCCGGAGCGCTTCTCCACCTCCATCCCCAGCAATGGTGGATGCGAACCTCAAGGGCACCATTTTGGAGCTGCGCAGTGCGGGGTATATCCCCACTGAGGTCAGCACCCGAGCGCTAGACCCGAACTACCAAGTACCACCCCCAATCATGGGGAGAGCGTTGTCTTCGTCCCCCACCTCATCAGAGATCTTGGGGTCCCACTACACCCTTTCGTGCACGGGATCATGTTCTTCTACGGGCTAGATTTCCACCATCTAGCCCCGAACTCCATCCTTCACCTCGCTGATACGTCTCCAACGTATCTATAATTTTTGATTGTTCCATGCTATTATAGTATCAATCTTGGATGTTTTATATTCAATTACAAGAAACTTTATATCATTTTTTGGGACTAACCTATTAACTTAGTGTCTAGTGCCAGTTGCTGTTTTTTGCCTGTTTTTGGTTTTTCAGAATATCAGTACCAAACGAAGTTCAAATGCCACGAAACTTTTTGGAGATTTTTTCTGGTTAAAAGAGACACTAGAAGCTCCGAGAAAGGGACAAAAGATGAAGGAGGTGCCCACGAGCCACCAGGGCGCGCCCAGGGGGTGGCCGTGCCCTGGTACCTCGTGGGCCCACCTTTGCTCCGTTTGACCTAATTCCTCCTCTATAAATTCTCTAAAATCAGGAAACCAACAGGGAGCTCCATGAAATACTTTTTCTGCCGCCGCAAGTTCCTGTTCTCGCGAGATCCCATCTGGAGGCCTTTTCCGGCACTTTGCCGGAGGGGGAATCAATCACAGAGGAGCTCTACATCAACCCTGCTGCCCTTCCGATGATGCGTGAGTATTTTACCATAGACCTACGGGTCGATAGTTAGTAGCTAGATGGCTTCGTCTCTCTCTTCGATCTTCAATACAATGTTCTCCTTGATGTTCTTGGAGTTCTATTCAATGTAATCACTTTTTGCGGTGTGTTTGTTAGGGTCGGATGAATTGTGATTTTATGATCAGATTATCCATGAATATTATTTGAGTCTTCTCTAAACTCTTTTATGCATGATTATTATAGATTTGTATTTCTCTCCGATCTATTGATTTGGTTTGGCCAACTAGATTGATTTTTCTTGCAATGGGAGAAGTGCTTTGTGATGGGTTCGATCTTGCGGTGCTAAATCCTAGTGACAGAAAGGGACATGACACATAATTGTATCATTGCCATTAAGGACAAAAAGATGGGGTTTATTCATGTGTGAGTTTACTTTGTCTACATCATATCATCTTGCTTAAGGCGTTACTCCGTTCTTTATGAACTTAATACTCTAGATGCATGCTGGATAACGGTCGATGTATGGATTAATAGTAGTAGATGCAGAATCATTTTGGTCTACTTGTCTTTAACGTGATGCCTATATACATGATCATTGCCTTGGATATCGTCATGATTATTTACTTTTCTATCAATTGCCCAACAGTAATTTGTTTACCGAATGTATGTTATCTTCAAGAGAGAAACCTCTAGTGAAAACTATGCCCCCAGGTCTACTTTTATCATATATTAAAATCCAAAAATACATTTCTGCACTTTTTGTATTTATTTTTATTTATCTATTTTTCAGTACGAGATTTAATCCTTGCAATTGACCGCCAAGGGATCGACAACCCCTTGTTTGCGTTGGGTGCAAGAAGTTGTTATTTTGTGTGTAGGTGCTGCTAACGAGGTGTTGCTTGGTTCTCCTACTGGATTGATAACCTTGGTTCTTAACTGAGGGAAATGCTTCTCTACTATACTGCATAATACTATCCTCTTCGGGGAAAAACCAATGCAGATCACAAGTAGCAGGAAGAATTTCTGGCGCCGTTGCCGGGGAGACATCATCAACATCTATCAAGTACCTACGCATAAACTTTCATCTCCTTGAATTTATTTTATTTTTCATTTGCCTCTCATTTTCATACCCCCCCCACTTCTAAAAAGTTTTTGCAAAAATAAAAATATTTTGACATACTTAAATATTGCTATGAAAACTATGCTCCTAATGCCTATGTTAAACAATTTATTGAGAGAACGTCTGCTGCCTTGGAAGAGAATAATGATATGCATGAATCTATAGACAATTATGATTCTGTTGATTTGATTGAAATATCCCCTCTTGATAAGCGTGATGCTTGCTATTCTTATGGCCACGATGCCAATATTAATGATGCTTGTGATGATGAACTTGCAATAGTTCCTTATGTTAAAAATGAAATTATTGTTGTTGCATCCACACTTGATAGATATTTGAATGATAAGCATGATTGCAATGATGTTGTTATAAATCCTAGGTATGTCAATTGTGCTAATTATATGCAAAGCTACAAGCTTGGGGATGATTATTTTGTTATGTCCTCTACTTATTGCAGTGATCCTGATTGGGGTGATGCTTCTTATGATATTGATAATTTATTTAAGCCTCATGATGAATATGATATTGATAATAATGTTTTCCATAATATTAAATGTGGGTTCAGAGAGGTCATGACTTTATTGATGTTGTTAACCCCGCTAGCTTGGAAGATTATAAAACTTTTATGCATGTGGACTATAAAGAGAAAATTTTATGTGATAGCTATATTGTTGAATTTTATTATGATCATGCATATAATTATTATGAGAGAGGGTAATATGGTTATAGAAATCTTCATGTTACTAAATTACCTCTCTTGATGTTGAGATTGCTATTGTTTCTTTCTTCTTCCATGCATATGTTAGATATTTCTTGTCTTGATAATTTGTTTGCTTATAAAATACCTATGCATAGGAAGTATGTTAGACTTAAATGTTGTTTTTCATATGCTACATGATGCTCCCTTTGTGTTTAAATTATTATCTTTCATGTGAGCATCATTGAAATCTCAAGCCTATCTTAATGGCTATAAAGAAAGAGTTTGTTGCGAGACAACCCAATGGTTATTTTTTATGTTTCTTTATGTGCACACAATTATGCTACTATTATGTTTGTGTTTTTGTGTTTTAAATTAGTGTTTGTGCCAAGTAAAGCCTTTGGGATGATTTGGATCATAGTTGATTTGATTCTGTGAAAAAACAGAAACTTTTGCGTCCGGTAGCAAAATTATTAAAGTTTTCTGAAACGTGAAAAAATTCTGAATTTTTACACATGATTGATATACAAATTGCCTATGTTATCCTAATTTTTCAAAAAAAAAATAGAATTACAGAATATAGTCAATATTCAGATTGCTACAGACCAAAATTTCAGAGAAGAAATATGAGGATATAACAATCATGCATATAAGAGTTGAGCAAAGACTCAAATAATATTCATGGATAAAACTGATCATAAACTCACAATCATCGGATCCCAACAAACACACCGCAAAAAAGAGTTACATCAAATAGATCTCCAAGAACATCGAGGAGAACATTGTATTGAAGATCAAAAAGAGATAAGAATCCATCTAGCTACTAGCTACGGACCCGTAGGTCTGTGGTAAACTACTCACGCATCATCGGAGGGGCAACAAGGATGATGAAGAACCGCTCCGTGATCGTTGCCCCCTCCGGCAGAGTGCCGGAAAAGGCCTCTAGATTGGATCTCGTGGTTCTGGAACTTGCGGCATCGGAAATTGTATTTCCTCGACTCCCCTAGAGTTTTTGGGATTTTGCAGTATTTATAGAGCCGGAGGTAGGTCAAGAAGCTTCCCGTGGGCTCCACTACCCACCAGGGCACGCCAGGGCCCCCTGGCGCGCCCTGGTGCCTAGTGGGCCCCACGGGCCTCCTCTCGTGTGCTCCTTTGGCTTCCAGGGTGTGTTCTGGCTAGAAAAAAAATCTCCAAAAATTTCCGTGGCATTTGGACTTCAGTTGGTATTGATATTCTGCAAAGTAAAAAATTAGCAAAAAAACAGCAACTGGCGCTGGGCACTATGTTAATAGGTTAGTCCCAAAAAATTATATAAAGTTGCTATTAAATGTATGTAAAACATCCAAGATTGATAATATAACAGCATGGAACAATAAAAAATTATAGATACGTTGGAGACGTATCAGCATCCCCAAGCTTAATTCGTGCTCGTGCTCGAGTAGGTAAATGATAAAAACAGAATTTTTGATGTGGAGTGCTGCCTAACATGTTCATCACATATTCTTTTCTTTTGTAGCATGGACATTTGGACTCTAGATGATTCAAAGCAATAGTCTATAATTGACATGAGGACATCAATACTCAAGCATATCAACAAGCAACCATGTCTTTCAAAATATCAACACTAAAGAAAGCTATCCCTAGTCCATTATGCTAAATCATTGATCCATTCATGAAACACACTCAAGTATTAGCTATATCCAATGCGCAGGTATGATAATAGTGTTCCCTAGTTGGTGCTTTAGAAGAGAAGATGGAGACTCAATAAAAATAAAAATTGCATAAAAGTAAATAGATAGGCCCTTCGCAGAGGGAAGCAGAGATTTGTAGAGGTGTCAGAGCTCAAAGCTTAAATTGGGAGATAAAATTGTTTTGGGAGGCATGCTTTCCTGTCAACGAAAATGACCGACAATTCCCAATATCTTCTATGCTAGGTAAATCATAGGCGGTTCCCAAAAATAAAATAAAGTTTATTTTCTTTTCCACCATTCTTTCACAATCCATGGCCAGCCGTATCCATGGGTGCCATCCATACCAACACTTCCCAAGGAATTTATTATGAACAACATATATAATTTTTTTTCATTTCGGGACTGGGCATCCCTATTACCTGCCACACTCTCGTGCAATGACAAGTGAATAAACACTCATCTTGAGAATAAACATACCTAACACAGAAAATATTGGCCACCCCCTGCCGCTTCATGAGCGGTACGGGCACACAAAAAGGAAATTCATTTTGAAAATTAGAGTTGGCACATACAAAATTACTTGGAATGGCATGGAAATACCGCATATAGGTAGTATGGTGGACTCATTTGGCACAACTTTGGGTTTAAGGAGTTGGATGCACAAGCAGTATTCCCGCTTAGTACAAATGGAGGCTAGCAATTAGATTGAGAAATGACCAACCAAGAAACGAAAATGATCATAAATGAGAATTAAACATAACTAACACTGAATAATGCACCACAAGTAGGATGTAACTTCATTGCATAACTATTGACTTTCGTACTTGCATAGGGAATCACAAACCTTAACACCAATATTCTTACTAAAGCATAATTACTCACCAGATTGACTCATATACTACTATATCCATATCTCAAAACTATTACAAGGAATCAAGTTTATAATATCCAAAGATCTTCATGAAAGTTTTTATTATATTCCCCTTGAATATCTATCACTTTGGGACTAATTTCATATATTACCATTGCTACTAACAAGCTCTGAAATAAATTTAAGTGAAGCATGAGAGCATAAATTTCTTCAAAATAATTTCCTATTTCAACTCTCAAAATAATCTAAGTGAAGCATGAGAGTTATTTCTTCAAAATTTAATAACTCTGAAAATAATCTAAGTGCAGCATGAGAGCATATTTCTTTAAAAAAAATTAACCACCACCGTGCTCAAAAAGATATAAGTGAAGTACTAGAGCAATTTCATAGCTCAAAAAATTTAAGTGAAGCACATAGAGCAATTCTAAGAAATCATAGCATCATTATGGCTCTCTCAAATAGATGTGTCCAGCAAGGATGATTGTGACAAACTAAAAATAAAAACAAGCAAAGACTCATATAATACAAGACGCTCCAAGCAAAACTCATGATATGTGACGAATAAAAATATAGCTCCAAGTAAAATTACCGATGGTCGCTAGAAGAAAGAGGGGATGCCTTCCGGAGCATCCCCAAGCTTAGCTGTTTGGTACTCCTTGAATATTACCTTGGGGTGCCATGGGCATCCCCAATCTTAGCTCTTTTCCCTCCTTATTCCTTCATCCATCGTGATCTCACCCAAAACTTGAAAACTTCAATCACACAAAACTTAACAAAACCTTCGTGAGATCCGTTAGTATAAGAAAACAATTCACTACTTTAAGTACTATTGCAACCCATTCATATTTTCTTATTGCATTATACCTACTATATTCTAACTTTACCATGGCTTATACCCCTGATACAATCCATAGATTCAGCAAAATAAGCACACAATGCAACGAAAACAGAATCTGTCAAAAATAGAACAGTCTGTAGAAAACTAATTAAGCTCATACTTCTGTAACTCCAAAAATTCTGAAAATTAGGAAGACATGGGAAATTTGTATATCAATAATGTGTAAAACATTCAGAATTTTTCCACTCTCCAGAAAATTTTAACAATTCTTCTACTGGACACGCAACCTTCTGTTTTCCAACAGGATCAAGTCAACTATCATCCAACATAATCCTAAAGGCTTTACTTGGCACAAAAACTAATTAAAACATAAAGACACAATAATAACAGTAGCATAATTGTGTAACACACAAGAACAAAAATAAAAAGTGAAAATTTTATTTTATTCATTGGGTTGCCTCCCAACAAGCGCTATTGTTTTATGCCCCTAGCTAGGCATAATGTATAGATTCAAGTATTGTCTTCTTTGGTTTTTGCTCCATAGGTTGCCCTCATGATTGACTCATATGGTGGATTAATTCTAGTTCTAGGGAAGTGCTCCATACCCTTTCTTAGGGGAAACTAAAATTTAATATTCCCTTCTTTCATATCAATCACGGCACCTATAGTTCATAAAAACGGTCTACCAAGTATAATGGGACAAGACGAATTGCAATCAATATCAAGCACAATAAAATCTATGGGCACATAATTCCTATTTGCAAGAATAAGAACATCATTAATTCTTCCCAAAGGCTTTTTAATAGTAGAATACGCCAAGTGCAAATTAAGAGAACATTCTTCCATATTGGTAAAACCTAGCACATCACATAGAGATTTCGGAATTGTGGAAACACTAGCAACCAAATCACATAAATCATTGCACTCATAATTTTTTATCTTGACTTTTATGGTGGGTTCCCATTCATCATATAATTTTCTAGGAATTGAAATCTCTAATTCTAACTTTTCTTCTAAAGCTTTCATCATTGCCTCAACAATATATTTATTAAAAGCTTTATTTTGTTCATAGGCATTGGGTGAATTTATCATGGATTGTAACGAATAAATGCATTCAATCAAAGAGCAACTATCACAATTAAAATCTTTGTAATCCAAAAGAGTGGGCACATCACTAGTTAAAGTTTTTACCTCTCCAAACCCACTTTTACCAATTTATCCAACAAGATTTTCACCCTTCAAATTATGAGGATGCCTTCTAACTAAAGTTGACTCTTCTTCAGTCCTATCATCATCAATTTTAATATTACTAAATAAGGAATTAATAGAAGAAACACCAATCATCTTAACATCTTCATCATTACTATGAAAGCAATCAGGCGAAAACACTTTTCCTAAAAATTCTCGTTTAGCTCTTAGCATAGCAGTTCTTTTCTTACTTTCATCCATGGAGACATATAGAGTTTTAATTGATTCATTGATATCAACATTGGGTGGGAAAATTTGAATCTTGAGGTTTTCTACATCATGAGTAATTCTATCAATGCTCCTAGACATATCATCAATCTTATTCAATTTTTCTTCTATCGTACTGTTGAAAACTTTTTGAGCATTGATAAATTCTTTAATATAACTATCAAGATCAGAGGGAATCCTACTATTATTATTATTATTATAAAAATTACCATAGGAATTGCCATAATTATTAGAGGAACTTCCAGGAAATGGCCTAGGATTAAAATTACCCCTACAAGCATTGTTATTACAATTATTTCACGAGACAAAATTCACATCTATGGGATCACTATTTTTCTCAATCAAACTAGACAAAGGCACATCATTAAGATTAATAGGAGCATTTTTACTAGCAACCAATTTCATAAGTGCATCAACTTTTTCACTCAAAGTACTAATTTCTTCAACAGAATTAACCTTTTTACTAGTAGGTGCTCTTTCGGTATGCCATTGTGAATAATTAGCCATAATATTATCAAGCAATTTAGTAGCTTCACCCAAAGTAATTTCCATAAAAGTACCACCCACGAAGGAATCTAAAATATTTCTAGAGACAAAAGTCAATCCCGCATAAACTTTTGTATAATCATCCATAGATTTAAGCCATGAGTAGGACAATTTCTTATCATTAATTTCATTCTTTCTCAAGAATGCACAACATGTTCATGCTCAAGTTGCTTAAAATTTATGATTTGATTTCTAAGGGAAATAATTTTCGCGGGAGGAAAATACTTAGTGATAAAAGCATATTTGCACTTATCCCAAGAATCAATACTATTCCGTGGCAAAGATGAGAACCAAATTTTTGCATGATCACTCAAAGAGAAAGGAAATAATTTTAATTTTACAATATCATTGTCCACATCTTTTTTTTTCTTTTGCATATCACACAATTCTACGAAAGTGCTTAGATGGAATGCGGCATCCTCATTAGGATTACCGAAAAATTTCTCTTTCATAACAAGATTCAACAAAGCGGCATTAATATCATAAGACTCCGCACTAGCGGCGGGAGGAGCAATAGGAATACTAATAAAATCATTATTATTAGTATTGGAAAAATCACACTGTTTGGCATTTTCTTGAGACATCGTGACCACGCAAACAAGATCGCAAGCAAACAAAAGGTCAAACAAGAAAAAGGTGAATGAAAAATATTTTTGTATTTTTGTAAAAACATTTTAGAAGTGGGGGAGATGAAAATGAGAGGCAAATGGCAAATAAAGTAATTCCAAGGAGATGAGAGTTTATGCGTAGGTACTTAATAGATGTTGATGATGTCTCCCCAGCAACGGCGCCATAGATTGGCAAGTTGATGAGAGACTATCTTGACTTGATCCTCCCCGGCAAAGGCGCCAGAAATTCTTCCTGGTTGCTTGTATTTGTGTTGGTATTTCCCCGAAGAGGAGAGGATGATACAGCACACCAAAGGTAAGTATTTCCCTCAGTTATGAAACCAAGGTTATCAATCCAGTAGGAGAACCAAGCAACACTATGTAAACAGCACCTGCACACAAACAACAAAAACTTGCAACCCAACACGTAAGAGGGGTTGTCAATCCCTCCTTGGTATTGAGATAGACTAAATTGTATAGGTTTTGATAAATAAATCTAACTAAAACACATAATAAAATAAAGAAATAAAAAATTGCAACAAGGTATTTTTGGTTTAATATGATAGGAAAATAGACCCAGGGGCCGTAGTTTTCACTGGAGGCTTTTCTAAAGAAAATAGCATACGGTGGGTAAACAAATTACTGTTGGGCAATTGATAGAAAAGCGAATAATCATGACAATATCCAAGTCAATGATCATGTATATAGGCATCACATCCAAGATTAGTAGACCGACTCTTGCCTGCATCTACTACTATTACTCCACACATCAACTGCTATCTAGCATGCATCTAGTGTATTAAGTTCATGGAAAAATGGAGTAATGCAATAAGAACGATGACATGATGTAGACAGGATAAACTCACGTATGAATAAACCCCATCTTGTTACACTTAATAGCAACGATACATGCATGTCATGTCTCTTTATTTCACTAAGATTGGGCACCGCGAGATCGAACCCATCACAAAGCACCTCTTCCCATGGCAAGAAAAATCAATCTAGTTGGCCAAACCAAACCAAAATTTTGGAGAAGAAATACGAGGCCATAACAATCATGCATATAAGAGTTCAGCAAAGACTCAAATAATATTCATGGATCGTACTGATCATAAACTCACAATTGATCGGATCGTAACAAACACACTGCAAAAAAGAGTTACATCAAATAGATCTCCAATAACATCGAGGAGAACATTGTATTGAAGATTAAAAAGAGCGAAGAAGCCATCTAGCTACTAGCTACGGACCCGTAGGTCTATGGTAAACTACTCACACATCATCGGAGGAGCAACAAGGATGATGAAGAACCCCTCCATGATTGTTGCCCCCTCCGGCAAAGTGCCAGAAAAGGCCTCTAGATTGGATCTCGTGGTTCCGAAACTTGCGGCGGCAGAAACTGTATTTCCTCAACTCCCCTAAAGTTTTTGGGATTTTAAAGTATTTATAGAGGTGGAGGTAGGTCAAGAAGCTTCCTGTGGGCTCCACTACCCACCAATGCGCGCTTGGGCCCCCTGGCGCGCCCTGGTGCCTAGTGAGCCCCATGGGCCTCCTCTCGTGTGCTTCTTTGGCTCCCAGGGTGTCTTCTGGCCAAAAACAATCTCCAAAAAGTTTCGTGGCATTTGGACTTCGTTTGGTATTGATATTTTGCAAAGTAAAAAACAAGAAAAAAGTAGCAACTGGCAGTAGGCACTATGTCCATAGGTTAGTCCCAAAAAATGATATAAAGTTGCTAATAAATGTATATAAAATGTCCAATATTGATAATATAACAGCATGGAACAATCAAAAATTAGAGATACGTTGGAGACGTATCATCATACTTGTGCATTGGGTGTAGTTAATATTGAGTGTGTTTCATGGTTGGATCAAGGATTGAGAATAATGGGCGATACGTCTCCAACGTATCTATAATTTTTTATTGTTACATGCTATTATATTATCATTCTTGGATGTTTTATATACATTTTATAGCAACTTTATATCATTTTTTGGGACTAACCTATTGACATAGTGCCCAATGCCAGTTGCTTTTTTTTGCTTGTTTTTTACTTCGCAGAATATACACATCAAACGGAGTCCAAACGCATTAAAACTCTTTGGAGATTTTTTTCAGCCCAAAAGATAACTTAGGAGCCAAGGCAGTGCGCGAGGGGAGGCCCGTGGGGCCCACCACCCACCTGGACGTGCCACAGGCCCCTGGCGTGCCTTGATGGGTGGTGGGGCCCACGGAGGACTCCTCCACCGCCTCTCAGCTCTATAAATACTCAGATATTCCAGAAACCCTAGGGGAGTCGTCGAAACACAATTCCAGCCGCCACAAGTTCCAGAACCACGAGATCCAATCTAGGGATCTATTCCGGCACTTTGCCGGAGGGGAAAACGATCACAGAGGGGTTCATCATCCTCATTGGTGCTCCTCCGATGATGTGTGAGTAGTTCACCATAGACCTACGGGTCCGTAGGCAGTAGCTAGATGGCTTCTTCTCTCTTTTTTATTCTCAATACAATGTTCTCCTCGATGTTCTTGGAGATCTATTTGATGTAATGACCTTTTGCAGTCTGTTTGTTGGGATTCGATGAAGTGCGAGTTTATGATCAGATCTATTTATGAATATTATTTGAGTTTTCTTTGATCTCTTATATGCATGATTGTTATAGCCTCGTATTTCTTCTCCGAAACTTTGGTTTGGTTTGGCCAACTAGATTGATTTTTCTTGCAATGGGAAGAGGTGCTTTGTGATTGGTTCGATCTTGCGGTGTCCTCACCCAATGACAGAAGGGGTAGCAAGGCACGCATGTATTATTGCTATTAAGGATAAACAGACTGGGTCTAATTCTACACGAATAGATCTTGTCTACATCATGTCATCATTCTTATTGCATTACTCTGTTTCTCCATGAACTTAATACACTAGATGCATGCTGGATAGCAGTCGATGTGTGGAGTAATAGTAGTAGATGCACGCAGGAGTCAGTCTACTAATATTGGACGTGATGCCTATATACATGATCATTCCCTTGGATATCATCATAATTATTTGCTCTTCGATCAATTGCCCAACAGTAATTTGTTTACCCACCGTATGTTATTTTCTCGAGAGAAGCCACTAGTGAAATCTACGGCCCTTGGGTCTATCTTTTATCATATTGTTTTCAGATCTATTATTCCAAAAACCCAATAATGCCTTGTTGCACTTTTTCTTTACTTATTTTATTTCATGTTTTTGCTAGATCTATCTATCCAATCTCCTACAATTTTATCTATCTTTTTCCCGTGGAGGGAGATTGACAACCCCTCTTACGCGTTGGATTGCAAGTATTTGTTCTTTGTGTGAAGGTACTGTTTACATAGTGATGCTTGGTTCTCCTACTACATTGATAACCATGGTTTCACAACTGAGGGAAATACTTACCATTGTTGTGCTGCATCATCCTCTCCTCCTCGGGGAAATACCAACGCAGATACAAGCAATCAGGAAGAATTTCTGGCGCCATTGCCGGGGAGACATCATCAACATCTATCAGGTTCCCAATCACAAATCTCATCTCCTTGCAATTTACATTATTTGCCATTTGCCTCTCGTTGTCATCTCCCCCACTTCACAAATTTTTTGCCTTCTTTTTCGTTCGCCTTTTTCTCGTTCGATCTTTTGTTTGCTCAAATCTATCATCATGAGTGACTTTGGTATGGCAGAAACGGATGATGGCCGGACTCCTAAAATTGGACGTCCTGGTAATCTGGATGCTAAAACTTTTGTTTTGGGACAAGGGAACATTATAGGAAAGGAAACCATCCAAGAATTCTTTAATTGTGTTGGAACTTTGGCTTGTGATGATGTTCCTATTCTTGAGAGGACTAAAACTTACGCGGAAGCTATTTCAGCACTAGTTCTTAAACTTGAAAACAGATTTATTTGTACCCATCCTACCTTGCAAAGATTGTTTTATGAGCTACCCGTTATAAAGGATCCAAAAGATAAAAAGTTAGCCACCCTTGTTCTTATGAATGAATTTGATCACATAGTACGGGAAGCTAGGGAATTTTTTTTATTTTTATGGCATGAACTGTGAAAAACCGGTAATAGATGAGATCCTTTACAATAGTGATTATGTGTTAAGACATTTGCTTGGAAATAATATTTTTTTTATGAGAACCTTAAAAAGGAAATCCCCGTTTTGGATGCGATCCAACAAGTTTTAATGATGTTAATCAACAATATTCTTGGATTGTAGCCGGGAATCAAAGGGGATATAAAGATGGACAACTTGATAATGCTAAAATTTCTATGGACAATGTGTTTCAAGTTATATTTGAGAAACATCATGACAAAAACACATCTATAGAAAATAATAAGAAAGATGACAATGCTTGAATCTATGCATTATGCCTAGCTAGGGGCATGAAATGATAGCGCTTGTTGGGAGGCAACCCAATGAATAAAATTTATTTTTACTTTTTTCTTTATTTTCTTGAGTGTTTGCACAATTATGCCTCTGTTATGATTGTGATTTTTATGTTTTAATTAGTGTTTGTGCCAAGTAAAGCCTTTAGGATAGCTTTGGGTGATAGTTGACTTGTTCCTGTTGAAAAACAGAAACTTTTGCGTGCAGTAACAGAATTGTCAAAATTCACAGAAGCGACGAAAAATTATGAATTTTTTACACAAGATTGATATACAAATTTCCTCTGTTGTCCTAATCGTTCAAAAAATTTGGAGTTGAGGAAGTATGAGTAAAATTTGAGTCTTTACAGACTGTTCTGTTTTTTATAGATTATGTTTTCGTTGCATTGTGTGCTTATTTTGATGAATCTATGGATTGTATCGGGGGGTATAAGCCATGGTAAAGTTAGAATACAGTAGGTATAATGCAATAACAAAATATGAATGGGTTTTCAATAGTACTTAAAGCAAAGATTGGTTTTCTTATACTAACGGATCTCACGAAGGTTTTGATAAGTTTTGTGTGATTGAAGTTTTCATGTTTTGGGTGAGATCTCGATGGATGAAGGAATAAGGAGTGAAAAGAGCCTAAGCTTGGGGATGCCTGATGGCTCGTGTCCGCATCAGTATTTTCCCCGAAGAGGAAGGGATGATGTAGCATAACTACGGTAGGTATTTCCCTCAGTGATGAGACCAAGGTTATCGAACCAGTAGGAGAACCACTGTCGGTGTAGTGAACAGGGGGTTTTCATTACCCATGGACACGCACCGGTGAGTTGCAGCCCCCAGGCGGGAAGGGCATGGTACGGGAGCGAGCCTTCCTGGGAGAAGACAACTGGGAACAAGCACAAGACTATCCAAAAAGCATTTGAGTCAATAATTGGAAGGCAGAAGACCAAAGGCCGAAGCCCCAGCAAGATTCTTGCTGGTGAGCCCCGCCAAGATTCTTGGTGGTGAGGCCCGGCAAGATTCTTGCTGGTGAGCCCCGGCAAGATTCTTGCTGGTGAGCCCCGGCAAGATTCTTGCTGGTGAGGCCCGGCAAGATTCTTGCTGGTGAGCCCCGGCAAGATTCTTGCTGGTGAGCCCCGGCAAGATTTTTGCTGGTGAGCCCCGGCAAGATTCTTGCTGGTGAGCCCCGGCAAGATGATCCTGGCAAGCTTGGCCCCGGCAAGATGATCCCAGCAAGCTTGGCCCCGGCAAGAGCCCAGCAAGATTCTTGCTGGTGAGCCCCGGCAAGATGATCCCGGCAAGCTTGGTCCCGGCAAGATGACCCCGCCAAGCTGCCACCGCTCCAGTGCAGCGACCAAACCTATCAGATGGGTTTTGTCCTCCTGGATGCGTGTCAAGGCACCAACGGCGGGTGGGTATAAGCAGTGCTGATGGGATGGCCCCTTTTTCCATCCCCAAGAAAGTGAGGACACCTAAACGGACACCTCATAGTGCATTAAATGCGCTTGTCCTAATCCGTCAGGGGTTAGGTATGATACCCTGTAGCTACTTTACACCTAAATGTATGTACATTTTGCCACTATGGTGACCCCTTTGAGCATATAAAAGGAGGCCCAAGGCAACTACTACAGGGGGAGAGGAGAACTTCTGGCCCATTCTGCATGCGTAGCTGCTCTTTAAACATACTATTCACTTCGAGCGCTCCTGAAGGCTGGGCTCAAGAACATCAATAAGAACACAAAGTAGGAGTAGGGTTTTACGCTGATCAGCGGCCCGAACCTGGGTAAAAAAACTTCCCGCGTCGATCGTTGGTTCTGCTCTTTGTGTATACCTCTCCCCCCGCCGAATCGTAAAGGGGTCTCTCGGGATCCCATATGTGTCGTGCCCCGACATCTTTGGCGCGCCAGGTAGGGGTATTGAGGTTGCGCGAACCTGATCCAGCGGTCGGCGCGTCAGCTTCATCGTCCATGGCGACTTCGCTCCACATACAGAAAGCTAAGTTCTAAAACTTTAATGCTTTTTGCTGATTTGATTTTATCCATGATGATGTTCTTTGCACATAACCTGTGCGCAAAGGAGCACTCTTGAGACATTCTGTGCTCCGGGTTGTTCGGGTCTGCCTAGCAACACCTGTGCAGCCGCGTTAGTTCTTGGAGTGTGAAGGTCTCGAGGAGGCGGCGTCCTCGATAGGATGCTAACTAGGATCCATTCCTAAGCGCCATTGACTAGGACGTGCGCGATCGAGATGCATTCCGGCAAGCATAGGGGACAACTGTGCAAAAAGAAAAACATGTGGAGAAGAGCTCTAAATAAAGTTACGCACAAGTTAAAATGCTTTTAAGATGCTAATTAACTTGTCGTATTTAAACGCAGTTGTGGCCTGGGGGCTGGCAGCGTCCTCTAGACCAATCTTCTCGACGTCGAGAACGACGAAGTTCTCCGCCATAAGCCTTCCTGGCAACAAGCTTGCCGGAAGCCAGCGTCGAGAACGACGAAGTCCTCTGTCATGAGCTTTCCCGGCAACTCCTTGCCGGAAGCTAGCGTCGAGAATATCAAAGTTCTTCGCTAAAGTCAAAAGTTTCCCGACAACCACCCTTTCAGCAAAAAAATAAGCTCGGGGGCTGGCAGCGCCCTCGCAAGAAAAGCTAAGTTGCCCAGATTTATTACATTCATTTTGCTATCCTCACTTGCTTCTTATACCTACACATGAAGGAGCCCTCTCGGGGCTAATTGCGCCCCTAGTTGTCTCGAGTCCGCTCGACAATTTAGGTGGCTGCATAAGCACCGAGGAGGTAAACCTTTCCGGGAGGCGGCGTTCCCGGCAAGTTGCTTAGGACCCGTTCCTCAAGCACTGCCGACTGGAGCATGCGCACCGGAAAGCTTTCCGGCGAGTGTGGGTCGCCTTGATTAATTCGTTGTCCTTGTACATCAACCTGCACGCGGAGGAACCTTGTCGTGGTTAGCCCGCGCTCTAGCTTCGCCTGGAGTCCACTCGGCAAGCTTAGCAGCTGCGTTCTGGCCCGGCAAGTCGCCTTGCCGGCGGCGGCGCTTCCAGCAGGCTGCTAAAGACCCGCATCTAGCGCTCGCGACAAACATGCGCACCGGCAAGGTTTCCAGACAGCGTAGGGACTAAAATAAGTGCAAGGACTGAATTAATCAAGGGGGAAGCATACATTCATTCAGCATAAAGTAACATGCATTGCATGCATAAAGATTGATTTAACTAAGATAAATTGCTTCTTTATATGCGCCATTGTAGCAACAGGCCGGCAAGACGGCAGTGAGACATTCGCGGTAGACGGCTGCGGCAGCAGGGGTGACTATATGGATCGAGCACCGCACCCGCAGTACCCTATATGGGGAAAGTTCGGGGACTGGCTCCTCGTCGCACAGTGTGGCACTTCCTTTCGGGCACACGACTCCTGTTGCCATCCTGCTCTGTCTGCCCACGCTGCCGGCAAGCCCAAGGCCCGGCAAACCGCAAGCTCTCTTGCGTCATCACCAGCATGCAGTTAAAAGTCAAGAGTAATGGTTACTTCTCGTCGCGCGTGTACCGGTGCATGTTTTTGGGCCTAGCCCATACAAACACTGTGCGCGTTTGTCCGGCCCAGGCCCGGGGGCTCCTGTCGGTGTAGTGAACAGGGGGTGTTCATTACCCATGGACACGCACCGGCGAGTTGCAGCCCCCAGGCGGGAAGGGCATGGCAGGGGAGTGAGCCTTCCTGGGAGAAGACAACTGGGAACAAGCACAAGACTATCCAAAAAGCATTCGAGTCAATAATTGGAAGGCAGAAGACCAAAGGCCGAAGCCCCAGCAAGATTCTTGCTGGTGAGGCCCGGCAAGATTCTTGCTGGTGAGGCCCGGCAAGATTCTTGCTGGTGAGCCCCGGCAAGACCCCGGCAAGCTTGGCCCCGGCAAGATGATCCCAGCAAGCTTGGCCCCGGCAAGAGCCCCAACAAGATTCTTGCTGGTGAGCCCCGGCAAGATGATCCCGGCAAGCTTGGTCCCGGCAAGATGACCCCGCCAAGCTGCCATCGCTCCAGTGCAGCGACCAAACCTATCAGATGGGTTTTGCCCTCCTGTATGCATGTCAAGGCACCAACGGCGGGTGGGTATAAGCGGTGCTGATGGGATGGCCCCTTTTTCCATCCCCAAGAAAGTGAGGACACCTAAACGGACACCTCACGGTGCATTAAATGCGCTTGTCCTAATCCGTCAGGGGTTAGGTATGATACCCTGTAGCTACTTTACACCTCAATGTATGTACATTTTGCCACTGTGGTGACCCCTTTGAGCATATAAAAGGAGGCCCATGGCAACTACTACAGGGGGAGAGGAGAACTTCTGGCCCATTCTGCATGCGTAGCTGCTCTTTGAACGTACTGTTCACTGCGAGCGCTCCTGAAGGCTGGGCTCAAGAACATCAATAAGAACACAAAGCAGGAGTAGGGTTTTACGCTGATCAGCGGCCCGAACCTGGGTAAAAAAACTTCCCGCGTTGATCGTTGGTTCTGCTCTTTGCGTATACCTCTCCCCCCGCCGAATCGTAAAGGGGTCTCTCGGGATCCCATAGGTGTCGTGCCCCGACAACCACGCAACACTATGTAAACGGTACCTGCACACAAAGAACAAATACTTGCAACCCGACGCGTAAGAGGGGTTGTTAATCCCTCCCGGGTAAGAGATAGATAAATTTGTAGTAGATTGGATAAATAGATCTCTCGGAAACACGAAATAAATTAAATAACAACAAAAAAAATTGCAGCAAGGTATTTTTGGGTTTTTGAAATAATAGATCTAAAAATAAAAGAGGCAAATAATAGATCGGAAAGCAAATATGATAAAGAATAGACCCGGGGGCCGTATATTTCAGTAGTGGCTTCTCTCGAGAAAAATAGCATACGGCGGGTAAACAAATTACTGTTGGGCAATTGATAGAACTTCAAATAATTATGGCGATATCTAGGCAATGATCATTAAATAGGCATCACGTCCAAGATTAGTAGACCGACTCTTGCCTGCATCTACTACTATTACTCCACACATCGACCGCTATCCAGCATGCATCTAGTGTATTAAGTTCATGGAGAAACGGAGTAATGCAATAAGAACGATGACATGATGTAGATAAGATCTATTCATGTAGGAATAGACCCCATCTTGTTATCCTTAATAGCAATGATACATACGTGTCATGTCCCCTTCTGTCACTGGGATTGAGCACCGTAAGATCGAACCCATCACAAAGCACGTCTTCCCATGGCAAGAAAAATCGATCTAGTGGGCCTAACTAAACCAAAGATTCGAAGAAGAAATACGAGGCTATAAGTAATCATGCATATAAGAGATCAAAACTCAAATAACTTTCATGGATAAAATAGATCTGATCATAAACTCAAAGTTCATCGGATCCTAACAAACACACCGCAAAAAGAGTTACATCAAATAGATCTCCAAGATACCATTGTATTGAGAATCAAAAGAGAGAGAGAGGAAGCCATCTAGCTACTAACTCCGGACCCGTAGGTCTACAATGAACAACTCACGCATCATCGGAGAGGCACCAATGAGGATGATGTACCCCTCCGTCATGGTGTCTAGATTGGATCTGAGGTTTCTGGAACTTGCGGTTTCTGGTGTCGACTCCCCTAGGGCTTTTGGATTTTTGGGGTATTTACAGAGCAAAGAGGTGGTGCGGGAGGCCACCGAGGTGGGCACAACCCACCAGGGCGCGCCTGGGCCCCCAGGCGCACCCAGGTGGGTTGTGCCCCCTCGGGGCACCCCTCTGGTACTTCTTCGGCCCAAGTTGTTCCTTCTGGTCCAAAAAAATCTCCAAAAAGTTTTGCTGCGTTTGGACTCCGTTTGGTATTGATTTTCTGCGAAGTAAAAAAAAGCAAAAAATAGCAACTGCCACTAGGCACTATGTCAATAGGTTAGCCCCCAAAAATGATATAAAGTTGCTATAAAATGATTGTAAAACATCCAAGAATGATAATATAACAGCATGGAAGAAGCAAAAATTATAGATACGTTGGAGACGTATCAATGCCCATGGCACCCCAAGATAATATTCAAGGAGAACCAAGCAACTAAGCTTGGGGATGCCCCGGAAGGCATCCCCTCTTTCTTCTAACAACCATCGGTAATTTTACTTGGAGTTATAGTTTTATTCGTCACATATCATGAGTTTTGCTTGGAGTGTCTTGTATTATATGAGTCTTTGTTTGTTTTGCTTTTTAGTTTGCCTCAATCATCCTTGCTGAACACACCTATTTGAGAGAGCCAAAATCACTGTTCAAGATATCTTCCGATATTCTGATAAATCGGCCGATTTATCGCTTATCGTTGTCTGACCGATAAGATAAATTGGCTGATAAATCAGCCGATATAGCGATAAATCAGCTGATATGCCGATAAATTAATTGATTTACCCCTTATCATGGGTCGATCGATAAGTTCCCGATAAGCGATATCCCCAACATTGGCCAAAATTACGCTATGATTTGATAGAATTGCTCTATGTGCTTCACTTAAATTTTTTGAGCTATGCAATTGCTCTAGTGCTTCACTTATATCTTTTTGAGCACAGTGTGCTATAATTTTTGAAGAAATATGCTCTCATGCTTCACTTAGATTATTTTGGGAGTTAGTAAATATTTTGAAGAAATTCTCTCATGCTTCACTTATATTACTAGTCTTCAACCCGTGCTACTGCATGGGCTAGTAATTATTGAAAATTTATAATATTATACATAAAAAGTTTAAGTAATTATTTACTTTATATCCCATACAAATCAAAAGCATGGATTATTTTTACTACTTATTTTCATAGCGCATATAATATTATATTTCCTGTGCCCTACACTTTAAACATTGTGGATAATCATATACCTTTAAATTTTTTGTATTGATCTTTGTGACATAACAAAAATATGGTCACACCATTATACATATTAAAGTCTCCTAAACTAACAATGGCTAAATGCATCTCATTATGTCCTATCTTTTTAACACTACTATACATATATCATCCATGATTTTGCTCTCTACCACTTACTATTCACTGGTTACCCATGTTTCCGCATGCGTACATGTGGTTAAAATATTTTTCAAAATAAGCACTCAGTAGTACATTATGCCGATCACTCTCAACCCCATCCAAGCATGCTCTCGATGTGTGTGTGTTACACATGCGCATGCACGGACACACACATAGCCCTATCCAACTCTTCGCTGCACCCATCAGTCAAGTGCTAATCAATTCTACATGTTGATGAGATGCACACCTCGCTAAGGTCTGTGGCTCGGTTAATTCTTGTACTTTTAAATGTTTGGAAGATTGTTGAACTTCTTGAAGTTTGATTTTAAATGCATGGAAGCCTTATATGCCTTTTTAATAATTAACTATATTTCTGGTTTTCTCATCAGATCAATTTTTTACTTGGGCTGGAACGTTCTAGAATCCATCCTTGTATTTTTGGTGGCTTACCCATTTGTTTTGTCTAAGGAAGCCCCTAATTATTGGATTTCGGCCGTAAAGATATTTCACATTTTTTTAAATGGATCCTTGTGACATCCCAACCTAGCCATCGAAAAAAGTAATAATCATGACTTTCTTTAGGCAATGCACTCTAGCTCTTATCCTTGTCCATTATTTTTGCGAGAAGCCCGTATCCAATTCCATGATATATAGCTTTATCCGCTAACGTATGTGCAATCAATTTATCTGGAGCACATCTCTCTTTTTCACAACTACTAAATTGTGTTTTAATGAAGTTTAAGTATTCTCTTATTGTGCACTTATTCCTCGAATATGTTATAAATAAAAAACATACACCCTGTGTCCAAACGTCCGAAATCTGTCGGTTTCTGATGCACTCATCTATTTAGCAATTTTGGATTTTTCAAATATCATTTAGGATTTTTTTTCAGTTAATATATTTGTGACATAGATTAGCACTTTTTCAATACCAATTTCTCCATATTTTCAGAAAAAACTATGTGCCTATCATGTGCAAATTTGGGTACATATTCTCAAGTGTGATTTATGGATGTGATTAGTATAGTGTATGTAACTTATCCCCGGTGTGTCTGAACTTATGAAATCAGTCGGCTTCTGATGCACTCGCGTGGTTTAAATACATTGGATTTTTTTGAAGATTTCTATTTCACTTGCACGGTTTAGCCATTTTGGATTTTATTATTTGTTTACTAAATATATTTTTGACAGACTTATAACTTTTTTGTACTAATATCTTTGTATTTTAAGAAAACACCATGTGCATGTCAGGTACAAATTTTGGAATATATACTTATGTGGTTTTTGAATGAGAAAAAATAATTCACATACCTAGATTTACGCACAATACACTTATAGTCTACGCAGATTTATAGTGAAGAGAACATCATCCATCCATATAGTGCTAGCTGTCTTACGCATGCATGTGTAGGTTCATCTCTACGTTTCCATTAAAAAAATCTTTAACTTGTTAGCTGATATTAATTTGCATGTTTCCTTCTGTCCTTTTTTTGAACATCCCTTCCTTCATTTTTGACACCACATGTTTCCTTCCAAGCATAAAACCGATGGACTCTTGGGGTGGATTGGATCTCACATTTAAAGCGCATGGACTTCTTCTTCCTTCTTTTTTGCGGGTAAAAGCGCATGGACTTCTAAAGACACATTTTCATCCAAGCGTAATACTAATGGACTCTTTCCCCATTTATCGTTGGACTATTTTTTTACATTTTATTATATACGGGTAATCAACCAGATCGTGGATTATTTTCCCTTTTGTCGTTGGACTATTTTTTTACTTTATCGTTGGAGATTTTAACGTAGGCCTTCTTAATTTCTGGGAATGGATCGAGCCTTTCCTTTTTTAAATGAGGCTTTCCTTGATTATTTTTACGTGAGGCTTTCCTCTTTTTTTTCTAGACATGAGGCTTTCCTTGTTTTGTTTCACTAACATTAGTCGTGTCAGATGTGTTTTTTTATAAGACGAAATCATTTGCGTTACGTAAGTTTTCCTATTATCCTGATCGTAAATTCTTCAATCTAATGGTTTAATTAATTTTGATGATGTGGATTAATGAGAGATCATGAATGGTGCCTCCGATTAGTAAATATAAGATTTTGAGAGATGAAAAAAATTATGCTCATGTTCTTCACTTAAATTTGTTTGAGCTTGCCAAAAGCAATGGCAATATATGAAACTAGTCCCAAAGTGATAGATATTCAAGAGGGATATAATAAAAACTTTCATGAAGATCATTGGACGAAATAAACTTGATTCTTTGTAATAGTTTTGAGATATGATGATAGTAATATGTGAGTCATGTTGGTGAGTAATTATGCCTTAGTAAGAATATTGGTGTTAAGGTTTGTGATTCCCTATGCAAGCACGAAAGTCAATAGTTATGCAATGAAATTACATCCTATTTCTGGTGCATTATTCGGTGTTAGTTATGCTTATTGCTCGTTTATGTGAATTTTCGTTTCTTGATTGGTTGCTTCTCAATTTATTTGCTAGCCTTTCCATGTACTAAGTGGGAATACTACATGTGCATCCGAAATCCTTAAACCCAGTCATGCCATATGAGTCCACCATACCTACCTACATGCGGTATTTCCGTGCCATTCTAAGTAAATTTGTATGTGCCAACTCTAATTTTCAAAATGAATCTCCTTTTTGTGTGACCGTACCGCTCATGAAGGGGCAAGGGGTGGAGAATATTCTTCCATGCTATATGTGTTATTGTCAAGATGAGTGTTTATTCACTTGTCGTTGCACGAGTGTGTGGCGGTAATAGGGATGCCCAGTCCCGAAATGAAAAGAAATTTACTTTATGTTGTCAAATTATAAATTCTTTGGAAAGTGTTGGTATGGAAGGCACCCGTGGATACGGCTAGCCATGGATTGTGAAAGAATGGTGGAAAAAGGAATAAACTTTATTTTATGTTTGGGAACCGCCTATGATGTATCTAGCATGGAAAGTATTGGGAACTTCTCGGTCATTTTCGTTGACGGGAAAAGCATGCCTCTCAAAATATTTTTATCTCTCAATTTAAGCTACGAGCTCTGGCACCTCTACAAATGTCTGCTTCCCTCTGCGAAGGGCCTATCTATTTACTTTTATGCAATTTTTATTTTTATTTGAGTCTCCATCTTCTCTTATAAAGCACCAACTAGGGAGCACTATGATCATACTTGTGCATTGGATGTAGCTAATATTCGAGTGTGTTTCATGAATGGATCAATGATTGAGCATGATGGGCTAGGGATAGCTTTCTTTAGTGTTGATATTTTGAAAGACATGCTTGCTTGTTGATATGCTTGAGTATTGAAGTCTTCATGTCAATTATAGAAAATTGCTTTGAACCATCTAAAAGTCCAAATGTTCATGCTACAAAAGAAAAGAATATGTGATGAACATGTTAGGCAGCATTCCACATCAAAAATTCGGTTTTATCATTTACCTACTCGAGGATGAGTAGGAATTAAGCTTGGGGATGCTGATACGTCTCCAACATATCTATTAATTTTTATTGTTCTGTGCTGTTATATTAGCATTCTTGGATGTTTTATATTCATTTTATAGCAACTTTATATCATTTTTTGGGACTAACCTATTGACATAGTGCCCAGTGCCAGTTGCTGTTTTTTGCTTGTTTTTTACTTCGCAGAATATCCATATAAAATGGAGTCCAAATGCAGCGAAACTTTTTGGAGATTTTTTCCAGCCCAGAAGACAACTTGGGAGCCAAGGAAGTGCATGAGGGGAGGCCCATGGGGCCCACCACCCACCTGGGAGCGCCAGAGGCCCCTGGCGCGCCCTGATAGGTGGTGGGGCCCACGAAGGTCTCCTCCACCGCCTCTCAGCTCTATAAATACTCAGATATTCCAGAAACTCTAAGGGAGTCATCGAAACACAATTCCAGGTACCGCAAGTTCCAGAACCACGAGATCCAATCTACAGCCCTATTCCGGCACTTTGCCGGAGGGGAACACGATCACGGATGGGTTCATCATCCTCATTGGTGCTCCTCTGATGATGTGTGAGTAGTTCACCATAGACCTAATGGTCCGTAGGTAGTAGCTAGATGGCTTCTTCTCTCTTTTTGATTCTCAATACAATGTTCTCCTTGATGTTCTTGGAGATCTATTTGATGTAATGACATTTTGCGGTGTGTTTGTTGGGATCCGATGAAGTGCGAGTTTATGATCAGATCTATCTATGAATATTATTTGAGTTTTCTTTGATCTCTTATATGCATGATTGTTATAGCCTCGTATTTCTTCTCTGAAACTTTGGTTTGGTTTGGCCAACTAGATTGATTTTTCTTGCAATGGGAAGATGTGCTTTGTGATGGGTACGATCTTGCGGTGTCCTCACCCAGTGACAGAAGGGGTAGCGAGGCACGTATTTGTATTGTTGCCATTAAGGATAAAAAGGTGGGGTCTATTCCTACATGAATAGATCTTGTCTACATCATGTCATCGTTCTTATTGCATTACTCCGTTTCTCCATGAACTTAATACACTAGATGTATGCTGGATAGCGGTCAATGTGTGGAGTAATAGTAGTAGATGCAGGCAGGAGTCGGTCTACTAATTATGGACGTGATACCTATATACATGATCATTGCCTAGGATATCGTCAGAATTATTTGCTCTTCGATCAATTGACCAACAGTAATTTTTTTACCCATCGTATGCTATTTTCTCGAGAGAAGCCACTAGTGAAATCTACGGCCCCCGGGTCTATCTTTTATCATATTGTTTTCAGGTCTATTATTCCAAAAACCCAAAAATACCTTGCTGCACTTTTTCTTTACTTATTTTATTTCGTGTTTTTGCTAGATCTATTTATCTAATCTCATACAATTTTATCTATCTTATTACCGTGGAGGGATTGTCAATCCCTCTTATGTGTTGGGTTGCAAGTATTTGTTCTTTGTGTGCATGTACCATTCACATAGTGTTGCTTGGTTTTCCTACTAGATTGGTAACCTTGGTTTCATAACTGAGGGAAATACTTACCGTTGTTGTGCTGCATCATCCTCTCCTCTTCGGAGAAATACCAATGCAGATACAAGCAATCAATGGGCTAGGGATAACTTTCTTTAGCGTTGATATTTTGAAAGACATGGTTGCTTGTTTGTATGCTTGAGTATTTATGTACTCATGTCAAACTATAGACTATTGCTTTGAATCACTCCAATCCAAATGTCCATGCCACAAAAGAAAATATTATATGATGAATATGATAGGTAGCATTCCACATCAAAAAATCTTTTTTTTATCATTTACCTACTCGAGGACAAGCAGGAATTAAGCTTGGGGATGCTTGATACATCTCGAACGTATCTATAGTTTTTGACTGTTCCATGCTATTATAGTATCAATCTTGGATGTTTTATATTCAATTACAAGCAACTTTATATCATTTTTTGGGACTAACCTATTAACTTAGTGCCCATTGCCAGTTGCTATTTTTTGCTTGTTTTTGGTTTTTCAGAATATCAGTATAAAATGAAGTCCAAATGGCACGAAACGTTTTGGAGATTTTTTCTGGATAAAAGAAACACTAAAAGCTTCGGGAGTAGGCCAGAAGATGAAGTAGGAGGCCACGAGCCACCACGGTGCGCCTAGGAGGGTGGCCACGCCCTGGTGCCTCATGGGCCCACCTTTGCTCCGTTTGACCTAATTCGGCCTCTATAAATTCTCTAAAATTAGGAAACAAACAGGGAGCACCAAGAAATACTTTTTCCGCCGCCGCAAGTTCCTGTTCTTTCGAGATCCCATATGGAGGCATTTTCCGGCACACTACGGGAGGGGGAATCCATCATGGAGGGGCTCTACATCAACCTTGCTGCCCTTCCGATGATGTGTGAGTACTTTACCACAGACCTATGGGTCCATAATTAGTAGCAAGATGGCTTCGTCTCTCTCTTTGATCTTTGTTCTCCTTGATGTTCTTAGTGTTTTATTCGATGTAATCACTTTTTGCGGTGTGTCTGTTGGGATCGGATGAATTGTGAGTTTATGATCAGATTATCCATGAATATTATTTGAGTCTTCTCTGAACTCTTCTATGCATGATTAGTATAGCTTTGTATTTCTCTCTGATCTATTGATTTGGTTTGGCCAACTAGATTGATTTTTCTTGCAATGGCAGAGGTGCTTTGTGATGGGTTCGATCTTGCGGTGCTCAATCCCAGTGACAGAAAGGGACATGACACGTATTTGTATCATTGCCATTAAGGATAAAAAGATGGGGTTTATTCATGCACGAGTGTACTTTGTCTACATCATGTCATCTTGCTTATGGCGTTACTCCGTTCTTTATGAACTTAATACTCTAGATGCATGCCGGATAGCGGTCGATGTGTGGAGTAATAGTAGTAATGCAGAATCGTTTTGTTCTACTTGTCTCGGACGTGATGCCTATATACATGATAATTGCCTTGGCTATCGCCATGATTATTTGTTTTTCTATCAATTGACAGACAATAATTTGTTTACCCACCGTATGCTATCTTTAAGAGAGAAGCCTCTAGTGAAAACTATGGCCCCAAGTCTACTTTTATCATATATTAAAATCCAAAAATACCTTGCTGCACTTTTTATTTTTTTTATTTTTATTTATCACTATGAGATTTAATCCTTGCAATTGACCGCCAAAGGATTGACAACCCCTTGTTTGCGTTGGGTGCAAGAAGTTGTTATTTTGTGTGTAGGTGCTGCTAATGAGGTGTTGCTTGTTTCTCCTACAGGATTGATAACCTTGGTTCTTAACTCTTGGAAATACTTATCTCTACTGTACTGCATCATCCTCTCCTCTTCGGGGAAAAACCAACGCAGATCACAAGTAGCAGGAAGAATTTCTGGCGCCGTTGCCGGGGAGACATCATCAACATCTATCAAGTACCTACTCATAAACTTTCATCTCCTTGAATTTATTTTATTTGCCATTTGCCTCTCGTTTTCATCTCCCCCACTTCTAAAAAGTTTTCGCAAAAATACAAATATTTTGACATACTTAAATATTGCTATGAAAATTATGCTCCTAATGCCTATGTTAAAGAATTTATTGAGAGAATGTGTGCTACCTTGGAAGAGAATAATGATATGCATGAATCTATAGACAATTATGATTCTATTGATTTGATTGAAATAGCCCCTCTTGATGAACGTGATGCCTGCTATTCTTATGGCCACGATGCCAATATTAATGATGCTTGCAATGATGAACTTGAAATAGTTCCTTATGTTAAAAATGAAATTATTGATGCTACATCCACACTTGATAGCTATTTGAATAAGAAGCATGATTGCAATGATGTTGTTATAAATCCTATGAATGTCAGTTGTGCTAATTATATGCAAAGCTACAAGCTTGGGGATGATGATTTTGTTATGCCCTCTACTTATTACAATGGTCATGATTGGGGTGATGCTTCTTATGATCTTCGGAATGCCGAGGTGTAGTGGAATGTAAAGACTTCCTTTTGTTTAGAATGAATTCGGCTATATATTTCGACATATGATTGTGCGTTTTATTTTTTATTATTATTTTTTAATCATGTGTGCCGTGTTGAAATTGAAAGTGACCAGTTGTCAGCTCCAACCCCTTTGTATAGTATACAAAGGGTTTTTCATAGGCAATCGTGAACCTTAGCCGACGTCTCAGTTCCCGAAGTCGGTCCATGCACATGGAAACAAGGCAATGAGACTATAGTGGTTTTATAACTTTCACTTAGTCGTAGGAGCTTGACTGTGAGGGCTGATGACGAGCCCCTGTCTTTGAAGTGGTTTGCAATTGAAAGCACAAGTGCTCCCTGGGTGATTTTGGTAATTAATGTCAACATATCCCTTGTTGGACTAATAGTTTTATCCAGTATATTTTAGATAAGTTCAACACGGGAGTGGTGCTACTTCTTGAGCTTGCGTTGATTTTTCCCTTGAAGAGGAAAGGGTGATGCAGCAAAGTAGAGATAAGTATTTCCCTCAGTTAAGAACCAAGGTATCAATCCAGTAGGAGGAACACACAAGTCTCCAATAGATGCACCTGCACAAACTAACAAACACTTGCACACAACGCGAAAAAGGGGTTGTCAATCCCTTCACGGTCACTAGCAAGAGTGAGATCTGATAGAGATAGGTATAAAAGATAAGTAAAAGTGTAAAATAAAGTAAATATAAATAAATTGCAGCAAGGTATTTTTGGGTTTTTGGTTTTATAGATCTGAAAATAATATGATAGAAAATAGACCCGTGAGCCATAGGTTTCACTAGAGGCTTCTCTCTTGAAAAAAGCATACAGTGCGTAAACAAATTACTGTTGAGCAATTGATAGAAAAGCGCATAGTTATGATGATATCTAAGGCAATGATCATGAATATAGGCATCACGTCCATGAAAAATAGACCGACTCCTGCCTGCATCTACTACTATTACTCCACACATCGACAGCTATCCAGCATGCATCTAGTGTATTAAGTTAACAAGAACGGAGTAACGCCTTAAGAAAGATGACATGATGTAGAGGGATAGATCCAAACAATATGGTAAAAACCCCATCTTTTTATCCTTAATCGGAATAATACAAAGACGTGCCTCGCTACCGCTACTGTCACTGGGTGAGGGCACCGCAAGATTGAACCCATCACAAAGCACCTCTCCCATTGCAAGAAAGATCAATCTAGTTGGCCAAACCAAATCAATAGATCGGAGAGAAATACAAAGCTATCTTAATCATGCATAAAAGAGTTCAGAAAAGACTCAAATTATCTTCATAGATAATCTGATCATAAACCCAAAATTCATTGGATCTCAACAAACGCACCACAAAAGAAGATTACATCGAATAGATCTCCAAGAACATCGAGGAGATCATTGTATTGAAGATCAAATAGAGAGAAGAAGCCATCTAGCTACTAGCTATTGACCCGTAGGTCTGTGGTAAACTACTCACACATCATCGAAAGGGCAGGAAGGTTGGTGTAGAGGCCCTCTATGATCGAATCCCCCTCCGGCACAGTGCCAGAAAAGGCCCCAAGATGGGATCTCACAAGAACAGAAGCTTGCGGCGGCGGAAAAGTATTTTTGGTGTGCCCCCTGGTATACTTGGAATATTTGGGTATTTATGGAGCTGAGATTAGGGTTAGGGGAATCTTGAGGGCCCCACAAGCCTGGGGGCGGATCCCCTAGGGCGCGCCTCTAGGGCTTGTGGCCCTCTCGTGGCTCCTCTGGCCTCCTCCCGAAGCTTCTTGGTTGTCTTCTAGTCCAAGAAAAATCCTCAAAAAGTTTCGTTCCGTTTGGTATTGATTTTCTGTAGCAGACAAAAAACAAGGAAAAAACAACAACTGGCACTGGGCACTAGGTTAATAGGTTAGTCTCAAAAAATGATATAAAATAGCATATTAATGCATATAAAACATCCAAGATGGATAATATAATAGCATGAATCAATAAAAAATTATAGATACATTGGAGACATATCAAGCATCCCCAAGCTTAATTCCTACTCGTCCTCGAGTAGGTAAATGATAAAAACAGAATTTTTGATGTGGAATGCTACCTAACATGTTTATCAAGTAATCTTTCTTATTGTGGTATGGATATTTAGATCCATAAGATTCAAAACAAAAGTTTAATATTGACATAAGAACAATAATACTTCAAGCATACTAATAAACCAATCATGGCTTTTCAAAATATCATGGCTAAAGAAAGTTATCCCTACAAAATCATATAGTCTTGTCATGCTCTATCTTCATCACACAAAGTATTTATCATGCACAACCCCGATGACAAGCCAAGCAATTGTTTCATACTTTTGACGTTCTAAAGCCTTTTCAACTTTCACGCAATACATGAGCGTGAGCCATGGATATAGCACTATGGGTGGAATAGAAGGTGGTAGTAGACAAAAATTAGAAAGAAATTCTCACACCAGCTAGGCAAATTAATAGGCTATGGAGATGCCCGTCAATTGACATTGGTGCAAGTGAGTAGGGATTTCCATGCAACGGATGCACTAGAGCTATAAGTGTATGAAAGCTCGAAAGAAAACTAAGTGGGTGTGCATCCAACTCGCTTGCTCACAAAGACCTAGGGCAATTTGAGGAAGCCCATCATTGGAATATACAAGACAAGTTCTATAATGAAAAGTTCCCGCTAGTAATATATGAAAGTGACAACATAGGAGACTCTCTATCATGAAGAACATGGTGCTATTTTGAAGCACAAGTGTGGAAAAAGGATAGTAACATTGTCCCTTCTCTCTTTTTCTCTCATTTTTCTTCTTCTTTTTTCTTTCTTCTTACTTTTTTTTTCTTTTGGGCTTTTTGGCCTCTTTTTTGGGCTGTTTGGACTCTTTTTATTTTAAGTCCGGAGTCACATCCTGACTTGTGGGGGAATCATAGCCTCCATCATTCTTTCCTGACATGGGACAATGCTATAATAATGATGATCATCACACTTTTATTTACTTACAACTCAAGAATTACAACTCGATACTAGAACAAAAATATGACTCTATATGAATGCCTCTGGCGGTGTACCGGGATGTGCAATGATCTAACGTGACATGTATAAAAAATATGAACGGTGGCCAAGCCACAAATACTATGCCAACTATATGATCATGCAAAGCAATATGATAATGATGGTATGTGTCATAATAAATGGTACGGTGGAAGTTGCATGGCAATATATCTCGGAATGGCTATGGAAATGCCACAATAGGTAGGTATGGTGGCTGTTTTGAGGAAGGTATATGGTGGGTTTAATGCACCGGCGAAAGTTGCGCGGTACTAGAGAGGCTAGCAAAGGTGGAAGGGTGAGAGTGCGTATAATCCATGGACTCAACTTAGTCATAAAGAACGCATATACTTATTGCAAAAATTTATTAATCCTCAAAACAAAGTACTAATACGCATGCTCCTAGGGGGATAGATTGGTAGGAAAAGACCATCGCTCATCCCCGACCGCCACTCATAAGGAAGACAATGAAAAATAAATCATGCTCCAACTTCATCACATCACGGAAGAACATGCGTGCATGCTTCGGGAATCACAAACCTTAACACAAGTATTTCTATTAACCAACAATTACCAACTAGCATGACTCTAATATCACCATCTTTATATCTCAAAACAATTGAAAGGAATCAAACCTCTCATATATTCAATGATCTACATGTAAGTTTTCATTATATCCCTCTTGAATACCCATCATATTAGGACTAAATTCATAACCTAAGCAAATTGACATACTATTTTTAAGACTCTCAAAATAATATAAGTGAATCATGAGAGTTCATCAATTTCTTCAAAATAAAACCACCGCCGTGCTCTAAAACATATAAGTGAAGTACTAGAGCAACTACCTAGCTCAAAAAATATAAGTGAAGCACATAGAGTATTCTAATAAATTCACGATTAATGTGTGTCCCTCTAAAAAGGTGTGTACAACAAGGATGATTGTGGAAAAATAAAAAGCAAAGATTCATATAATACAAGACTCACCAAGAAAAACACATATCATGTGGTGAATAAAAATATAGCCTCAAGTAATTTTACCTATGGATTGAAGACAAAAGAGGGGATGCCATCCGGGGCATCCCCAAGCTTAGACGATTGGTTGTCCTTGAATATTACCTTGGGGTGACTTGGGCATCCCCAAGCTTAGGTTCTTGCGAATCCTTATTTCGTAGTCCATCAAAACTTCACCCAAAACTTGAAAACTTCACAACACAAAACTCAACAAAAAATTCGTGATATCCGTTAGTATGATAAAACAAATCTCCACTTTTAGGTACTGATGTGAACTCATTCCAATTTTATATTTGCATTATATCTACTGTATTCTAACTTCTCCATGGTTCACAGCCCCCGATACTACCCATTGATTCATCAAAATAAGCAAACAACACATCAAAAACAGAATCTGTCAAAAACAGAACAGTTTGTAAAGACCCGAATATTAGTCATACTTCTGTAACTCCAAAAATTATGAAAATTAGGAAAACAAAGGCAATTTATATATAAATCTTGTGTAAAACATTCAAAGTTTTTTCACATTCCTGTGAATTTTAAAAATTCTGCTACTGGATGCAAAAGTTTCTGTTTTTCAGCAAAATCAAATCAACGATATACCAAAGCATCCCAAAGGTCTTGCTTGGCTCAAACACTAATTAAAACACTAAAACACAATTATTAAAGAAGTAATATTCCATATTTATTCAAGAACATAAGCAAAAACAAAAAATAAAATTGGGTTGCCTCCCAACAAGCGCTATTGTTTAACGCCCCTAGCTAGGCATATTGCATAGATCTAGGTATTGTCATCTTTGGTATTTAATTCTTTCCTTATCAAATATTCCAAAATATTTCTTAGTAAATCCCTCTTTTCATGTTCTTCCCTTCTAGCGGGAGAGCTTAAAGCATGGAAAGGACTTCAATTAGTAATTTTGAAATTCATAATTTCATACTCAGGAGCATCACCAAAAATATCTTCATAAGAAACATGTAGTTCATCTTTAATGGGTTCTCTAGACATCTCTTCAAGCCACTCCTTATAAAATCCCTCGTCAATTCCCTTAGTAACCCAATCAAATTTATCATACGCACCAAGATATAAAGCTTGGATAACTTCCCGATAAGGGACTCTTTTTCTTAGATTGGAACTAAAAGCGTGGTAATCCTTAGATTCCAACCCACGTATAGTTTCTCTATCATGGAGAATTTCTTCTAATGGAGGATGCTCAATTTTTTTATTATAATAGGAGAATATTTCTCTAGCTTCCCAAATTACATAGTCAAACTCACGCATAAGGGTAATAGTAGCAATTTTCTTAGCCTTAGGATCATGTATGTTGGGAGGTTCGTAAAACATCTTTTGTAAAGCCGGATGCATATGTAAAAATTCCCTTTCTAATTTAACCACAAGCATGGAAATAGCATCCGCATAGCAATTTGTATTATGAAGAATATATCCCTTATCTAAAGGCATAACTCCCGTGCAATCAAAGAATTCTTGAATAATATTCTTTCCAATAATATTCCCATCACCTACATGATAGATCTTTGTTTTAAGATGAGTAGGGGTTTCATTATCAAGAGGATCATGATTAAGAACGCCAGATTCAAATTTCTCCTCAAGATTTTCACTAAAATTTTCAACGATAACCTTCCCAGATTCAGACATGATGGCAAAACAAGCAATCTAGCACACAAGCAAACAAAAAGACAAACGGAAAGAAGGCGAATAAAAAAGGCAAATATTTTTGTGTTTTTCTGAAAATGTTTTAGAAGTGGGGGAGAGGAAAACGAGAGGCAAAAGGCAAATAATGTAAGTGCAAGAGATGAGATTTTATAATAGGTACTTGATAGGCTTGATGTAGAACCTCCCTGGCAACGGCGCTAGAAATTCTTCCTGCTACTTCTTGAGCTTGTGTTGATTTTTTCCTTGAAGAGGAAAGGGTTGATGCGGCAAAGTAGAGATAAGTATTTCCCTCAGTTAAGAACCAAGGTATCAATCCAGTAGGAGGAACACACAAGTCTCCAATAGATGCACTTGCACAAACTAACAAACACTTGCACACAACGCGAAAAAGGGGTTGTCAATCCCTTCATGGTCACTAGCAAGAGTGAGATCTGATAGAGATAGGTATAAAAGAAAAGTAAAAGTGTAAAAAAAGTAAATATAAATAAATTGCAGCAAGGTATTTTTGGGTTTTTGGTTTTATAGATCTGAAAATAATATCATAGAAAATAGACCCGGGGGCCATAGGTTTCACTAGAGGTTTCTCTCTTGAAGAAAGCATACGGTGGGTAAACAAATTACTGTTGAGCAATTGATAGAAAAGCGTATAGTTATGACGATATCAAAGGCAATGATCATGAATATAGGCATCATGTCCGTGACAAGTAGACCGACTCCTGCCTGCATCTACTACTATTACTCCACACATCGACCGCTATCCAGCATGCATCTAGTGTATTAAGTTAACAAGAACGGAGTAACGCCTTAAGCAATATGACATGATGTAGAGGGATAGATCCAAACAATACGGTAAAAACCCCATCTTTTTATCCTTAATGGCAACAATACAGGTACGTGTCTTGCTATCCCTACTGTCACTGGGTGAGGACACCGCAAGATTGAACCCATCACAAAGCACCTCTCCCATTGCAAGAAAGATCAATCTAGTTGGCCAAACCAAATCTATAGATCGAAGAGAAATACAAAGCTATCTTAATCATGCATAAAAGAGTTCAGAGAAGACTCAAATAATATTCATAGATAATCTAATCATAAACCCACAATTCATCGGATCTCAACAAATGCACCGCAAAAGAAGATTACATCGAATAGATCTCCAAGAACATCAAGGAGATCATTATATTGAAGATCAAAGAGATAGAAGAAGCCATCTAGCTACTAGCTATGGACCCGTAGGTCTGTGGTAAACTACTCACACATCATCGGAAGGGCAGCAAGGTTGGTGCAGAGGCCCTCCGTGATCGAACCCCCCTCTTGCAGAGTGCCAAAAAAGGCCCCAAGATGGGATCTCACGAGAACAGAAGCTTGCGGCGGCGAAAAAGTATTTTTGGTGTGCCCCTGGTATACTGGGAATATTTGGGTATTTATGGAGCTGAGATTAGGCTTAGGGGAGTCCCGAGGGGCCCACAAGCCTGGGGGGTGCCCCCTAGGGCACGCCTCTAGGGCTTGTGGCCCTCTCGTGGCTCCTCTGGCCTCCTCCCGAAGCTTCGTGGTTGTCTTCTGGTCCAAGAAAAATCCTCAAAAAGTTTCATTCCATTTGGACTCCGTTTGGTATTGATTTTTTGTAAAAAGACAAAAACAAGGAAAAAACAGCAACTGGCACTGGGCACTAGGTTAATAAGTTAGTCCCAAAAAATGATACGAAATAGCATATTAATGCATATAAAACATCCAAGATGGATAATATAATAGCATGGAATAATAAAAATTATGGATACGTTGGAGACATATCAAGTGGCAAGGACAAGAGGATGTGGGACCCCTTCAAAATGCTAAGGACAAGGATTGGCAAAAGCTCAAGACTCTACATTTTTGTTTAAGTGATCCAAGATCACATTGAATCCGTAGGAAAGCCAATACTATTAAAAGGGGATGAGGTGTTGCTTAATGGTCTACTTGCTCAAGTGCTTAGTGATATTGCTCCAAAACCCTCAGCCACTTTCTCTATCCAAATATGTCCAAAACCTAAATTCCAACTCGGCCCCACCGATATTTCCTATCGGGAGCCACCGAGTTCATCGTGACATAGCCACTGCCAGAAACCCTAATAGTTCGGTCACACCGATATGGATCTTGGTCTCACCGAGATGGCCCTGCCAACTCTCTATTACTTGTTGCAATTATTTTGGTCTCACCGAGAATTACAATCGGTCTCACCGAGATGGCTTGTCAACTCTCTGTTGCCTTATTGCTTCACTTCAGTCTCACCGAGTTGATGCAATCGGTGCCACCGAGACGACGTTTGCCCTAAGCCCTAGCACATCGGTCCCACCAAGATTCCTAATGTTCATATTTTTGTACTGATCGGTGCCACCGAGTTTACTAATTGGTGCCACCGAGATAGGTCAAAAGTGTGTAACGGTTGGATTTTATGTGGAGGCTATATATACCCCTCCACCCTCCTCTTACCAAGTAAGAGAGCCGTCAGAACGTGCCTACACTTCCACCATTCATTTTCTGAGAGAGAACCACCTGCTCATGTGTTGAGATCAAGATATTCCATTCCAACGATTTGAACCTTGATTTCTAGCCTTCCCCAAGTTGCTTTCCACTCAAATCTTTCTTCCACCATAGCCAAATCTATGAGAGAGAGTTGAGTGTTGGGGAGATTTTCATTTGAAGCACAAGAGCAAGGAATTCATCATCAACACACCATCTATTACCTTTTGGAGAGTGGTGTCTCCTAGATTGCTTAGGTGTCTCTTGGGAGCCTCCGTCGTGATGTGGAGTTGAACCAAGAAGTTTGTAAGGGCAAGGAGATTGCCTACTTCGTGAAGATCTACCCGAGTGAGGCAAGTCCTTCGTGGGTGATGGCCATGGTGGGATAGACAAGGTTGCTTATTTGTGGACCCTTCGTGGGTGGAGCCCTCCGTGGACTCGCGCAACTGTTACCCTTCATGGGTTGAAGTCTTCATCAACGTGGATGTACGATAGCACCACCTATCGGAACCACGCCAAAAATTCTCCGCGTCTCCATTGCGTTTGCACACTCCAATCCCATCCCTTTACATTCTTGCACTTGCATGCTTTACTCTTTTCGCTGCTCATACTCTTGCTATGCTTGTGTTGAATGTATTGTATGGCATTAACTTGTGCTAAACTCAACCTTAACTTGAAGAAATTAAAAACTACCACTTTTGCTTGTTAAGGGTCTAATCATCCCCCTCTAGACCTCTCTTCTCGATCCTTTCAATTGGTGCCAGAGCACTGGTCTCCATTGCTTTGGTTTACTCGCCATTGGAGGAAGATGGATGAGTCTATGTTCGGGAGTATTAGACGTAGAGTGCCTATTCTTGATGGGGAGTTTTATGGTTCTTTTAAAAATGAGATGCTTGAGATTTTCAATGAATATAATTTGAACAAGTATATTCTCAGCCCTTATGTGCCTCCCATTGATCCTTTGCATCCTACCTCCGATGAGTATCTTGACATGGTTCGCAATCTTAGGACTATTGATCTTATCATTAGAGGATTGCCTAGAAATTTTCTTGTTTGCTTGCCAACTTTTGAATGCGCATATACTAAATGGAATTATCTTGAGGAACGCTTTCCAAATTACTCTTTGAAAAATCTAGATGAGATTCTTCAAAAATCCATTGCTTTTCATAAGACGAAGCCTAGTGATCCCAAGTTTGATGAATGCTTATTTGAGCTCCGTGATCTTCTGCGTGCCAAGGGTGATGTTGGAATCATTAGTAGCATCATCTCGGAAACAATTAAATTTCATAAATCTGAACATTGTCATGATCATAATTCTAACGAGTCACTTGAACAAGGTGATGATCATACACACAATGATGATGATATTGAGCATGGCTATTATGATGAAGATAAAGAAAATGATATTGATTATGAGGAGACTATGAGGAATCTTAGTATGATGGCAAATCTTTGAAATTACATATCCGGAGGAAAGGAGTGGATTCTTGATAGTGGATGTACATATCACATGACCGGAGATAACAACATGTTCCATGAGCTTGCCAAAAATGATGGTCCACGCAAGTATGTGACTTTTGGAGACAACTCCAAGGGTAAGGTACTTGGCCTTGGTGAAAGGATTGATATGGTTGACTAGAGGGGGGTGAATAGGCAACTACCAATTTTTAGCTTTTCTTAACAAATTAGGGTTAGCAACAATTGGTTGTCTAGATGTGCAACTAGGTGAGCAACCTATATGATGCTAACAACAACAAGAAGAAGAAGAAGAGCAAGCAAAGGATACAACACAATAATAGCTTGCACAAAGTAAAGATAAGAGATAACCACAAGTGGAGCCGGTGGAGACGAGGATGTGTTACTGAAGTTCCTTCCCTTTGAAGGGAAGTACGTTTCCGTTGGAGCGGTGTGGAGGCACAATGCTCCCCAAGAAGCCACTAGGGCCACCGTATTCTCCTCATTCCACTGGACCTTTATAAACAAGGTTGGGGCTCTCTCCACAACCGAATTGGAGGCTCCCAACAAAAACACAGAGCTTCACCACAATGGAATGTGGCTCCGAGTGGACCTCAACCGTCTAGGGTACTCAAACACCCAGGAGTAACAAGATCCGCAAGGGATTAGTGGGGGGAATCAAATTTATCTTGGTGGAAGTGTAGATCGGGGCCTTCTCAACCAATCCCTAGAGAATCAACAAGTTTGATTGGCTAGGGAGAGAGAACGGACGAAAATGAGCTTTGGAGCAACAATGGAGCTTGGGGGAGAAGAGGTGAGTCTTCTTGGGGAAGAATACCCCTATTTATAGTGGGTGGAAATCCAACCGTTTTTCTGTCCTCAGCCCGCATCTAAGCGGTACTACCATTCCTAGGAGCGGTGCTACCGCTTAGGCGGTACTACCTAGTCCAGCACACAAACCAGAGGAAACAGGGGGCGGTAGTGCCGCAGGAGCGGTACTACCGGAGCCCCAAGCGGTACTACCGCTTAGAAGATCTGGCCAGCACTGAGCAGCAGTACTAGGGCGTACTAGGGCGGCAATACCACGCTAAGCGGTACTACCGCACTAGTGCCGCTCTAGTACCGTTTAAGGAAAATAGGCAACCGAAAGTAGCACAGAGGGGAAACCCTAAACGGTACTGGCGACGGTACTAGGCGCGGTAGTACCGCGCGAGCGGTATTACCGTTCTACTGTCGTGCAAGTGCCGCTAAATAAAAATAAGGCAACCAAAAGTTGCAGAGCGAGAGACCCCCTAAGCGGTAGTAGGCCGGTAGTGACCAACGGTAGTACCGTCAGACGGTACTACCGTGGTCACAAGCGGTACTACCGCTTGTGCTAACTTCAGTTAACTTAGAAAACAAGTCAGACGAGCTCCAGGAAAGCGGAAAGGCAACGAGGGTGAAAGTGAGGTTGTCTCTGTGTTGATTCCACCCATACCATTCCAACGCAGACCCCCTCTTAATAGTACGGTTTTCCTACGACTCAAACCACCGAAAAGAAATCATCAGGAAAAACTCCGTCTTCTATGGAAGGCTTCGAGGGGCAGTAATCATCTCGTGCCCTATGATGGAATATCTGAAATGCTCAATGCACACGATTAGTCCGCAAAAGTATTGTCATCAATCACCAAAACCACTAAGGGAGAAATATCCCCTAACAATCTCCCCCTTGTTGGTGGATTGATGACAACACGGGATTTGCACAATGAATATATCTAGAAGATAAGCAAACCCACTCTCTACAAAATATAGACGGGCTCCCCCTAGACGTGTGCACCAATTAGATATGCTTATGGAATGCAAAGCACACACGCTAGGATCAACACTCCCCCTATATTTTATAGACAGGCAATCCTTAGGCATAAACATAAGTAGGAGATAATAATGAGGATGCAAGGACAAACATGTGAGGACAATGAAAGGGGCAAAAACATAATACATCTCACATACTAAAAGGACATAGATAATAACATAGAGATGGCATATATTTTACACCATATGATAAGGTCTCGAATAACAACACATAACCCGAAGCAAACCAAGATAAAGAGTTCATAAGCATAAAACACAAGAAAAAGAGGCAAGCTTGTGACTCGGCAACTCGGCAGAAAAGCAAATCCCCGGTCATAAACCTCTCTCCCCCTTTGGCATCGAGACACCAAAAGGGGCACAGAGTGACATAACGCAACTCCAGGTGGCTCTAGTCTCCTCACCTGGACTCATCAGACTCCTCAGAATCAGACCCATTAGCAGACTCCTCAGCAGACTCCTCGGACTCCTCCTCGCTCTCCTGACCCTGACATGGTGCAGATGTGGCAGCATTGGACTCCTCCGAGTCCGTCCAGTGAGAGTACGGAGAGATCCACTTATCCTCTAGAATAATGCGATGTAACACCCCATGTCATTAACCACAGTAATCACTTTTGATAAAGACAAGTCAGCATGATTAACAGTGCCAAATCATCATTTGCATCATATCGCATTTCAACTCCTAAGTCAAAATTCAAATTTAAATGAAAGTGGAAAATAAAATTTGTTCAACACTGAAACTAAAATGTTCAATAAATATCAAATATTCCAGAGTCTATTCTAAAATTATAATCAACAATTAATAAATTAACTAAGTGACTCTAACAGTAGTAAAACAGAATTGGTTAATACCTTTTTATTTAAATAAAATCCAAATGAAAACATTTGGCCCCAAAACCTTTTTATACCAGGGTTGGATATTGCACTGATATTATATGGGCAAGTGCCCTATTTTACAAAAGTCATTTTGAGGCCTAACTAATTACAAAACAGAAAATAGGAATAAATAAAAGAAAAAGACAAAAACAAAAAACAAAAATAATAAAATAAAAAGAAAAGAAAAGCAAAACCCTCCCCAGGCCCAACTCGGCCTCGGCCCACTTCCCCCTGGCCTATATGGCCCCCAGGGACCCCCGAAACCCTAACCTACCCCATTCCCCCCCCCCCACTCGGTCTCCCCTCTCCCCCCACCCGATCCCATCTGGATCGGGCGCTCGCCCCCGACGCCCTGCGGCCACCGTCGCCCTTGGACCGCGTCGCTCGCCACCTCGCCAGACCTCGGCTCCTCATCCACGTCGCTCGTCCCCGCCCTCCTCCTCGTCCCCCATTGCCTCCCCCTATAGCTCACGGTGAGCTACCGCACCGGCCGCGCCCTCCCCTCTTTCCCCTGTCCCCGCGCGCGCGCCCACGCGGTTGAGACCACACTCCAGCTCGCGCCACTGGCCCCGCCTCCCTCCACTGCCGCCCGCTCACCGTGCCCGCGCCTGCGCCCGCCTCGCTCGCCGCTCGCCACTGCCGCCCGCGCTGCGCCTAGCTGCTGCCGCGCGCGCACACCCGCGCACGCCAACATGCGTGCCCGAGCCCCGCCTCGCTGCGCCTTGCCCCTCTTGCTGCCGTGCGAGGCCGCCGTTGCCTCGGGCTCAGCTCGCACTCGCCGCGGCCTCCTTTCCCACGCGCACCGCCGCCACTCCGCTCGGCGCCCATCCGTGCATCGCCTCACCTTCGTCCCACCGCCGGCGTCGACCTCGCCCCGCACCTGCACCCCCCCTGCGCCGACGCCCAGCCGCTTCCCGTCGGCCTGGCCAGCGCCTGGGCTCGCCCTTGGCCGCGCCCGTGTGCCCGCGCGCCGCGCCCGCGCCCGCAGTGGCCTGTGTGCCACTGAGAGGTGGGGCCGAAGCCCCTGTGCCGCCCCACGCCCTTAAAACGTTTTAAAAATAAAAGAAAATAAAAACATAATTAATAAAATTAATTAATTAATTAAGTTAACTAATCCTGCTTAATTAATCTAATTAAGTAGTTAGTCTAATTAAACAGTAATTAAATTAGTTAAACCCTAATTAACTAAACAGAGTATGACAGGTGGGACCCACTTGTCAGGTTGACCCAGTCAACTGCACTGTTGACTGCTGACGTCAGCATGATGTCATGCTGACATCATCAATTACTATTCTGGATAATGTTGAATTTAAATAATTAATTAAATTCCAGAAATTAATAAAAACTTTAGAAAATCATATTAAATAAACTGTAACTCCGATGAAAATAATTTATATATGAAAGTTGCTCAGAATTTCGATACGAACCCGAATACGTCCTCCGTATTCCTGTCAGATGCCCCTAGCTAGATGAAGATGGAACTTTTAGACCGATTTCGATAAATGAATAGTGCCCAACTTTGATTAAATAAATCCGGATAAATTCCTAAATTAACTAAATCATTTAGTTAGGCAGTAGAACACCTCGACATATCATTTAGGCATGTCATACATATTGTTTGCATTATTGCCATGAATTTATTGTTTCTCTCCCCCTCCTTCTCTCTCGATAGACGCCGAGACCGACGACGTTGCCGCCGGGTACGACTACACTACAGACGAGCAGCCCATTGACGACCCCTCTCTCTTGCCAGAGCAACCAGGCAAGCCCCCCCCCCTTTGAGCATCCAGATATCACCCATTCCATTTCTCCTGCTTGCATTAGATTTTGCTACTGCGAATGTATGCTCCTATTCTGATGCATAGCCTGCTTTTGTAACCTGTTTATTGTTACCTTACCTGCCTATGTTAAACTGCTTAGTATAGGTTGGTAGTGAACCATCAGTGACCCCCACCACCTTACCCTTGTTGCCCCTGCTTGATCGTCGACGACTCGATCAATGCGATCGTCGACCAGAGACCGACACATCACTTCACCCCTTAGTTGTACGACTCTGCATAGTTACTATCGAGTGCCGAGGGTGATACCTCATAACACACTCCTGATGAATACTCCGCAGTGTAGCTGTTCGGTCATGGTCATCGAGGGTGATTCCTCCTTCTCCACTTCCGATATGACTCCGTCGTGCAACCCCTCAGTGTGAACCTCGAGGGTGATGCCTCATATGTTCACCCTGATGATTTCGTCGAGTGGAATCCACCGAGGGTGATTCCTCGGGTTTCCCCCTTGATGTTATGACCACACGGTTACTTGACCTTTGTTACAGGTGGGTCGACCTAGGTGGGTACCCGCTGGGGATCTACGATGTCGGGTGTGCCGGAAGGGCACTCGAGTGTGATATTGTGGCGGAGCATCAGAGACTCTGATTGCCTCCGCGTGATACTAAATGAGCCTATTGGATTTGGGTGTGTGATCTGAGTGGGTCGACGTGCCCTATACGCACTACCACCACGCGGGATAATGGTTCTGGGGCCCTCTGCGATGTACGTTTCTCCCGAAAGCTCGTCAGACGTCACAATTCACCGTGCGGGCTGATTGTCGGGATTGGGCTGGATACTTCACTGACGAGTTCAGTGTCGCGCCTGCACCCCGGCCAGTCTCGCAATGCGCAGGGTGCCCAGGGCGATGGCCCAAGACCTCTGGGTGCATAGGTTAGTCCAGCGTACTGACCTCTCTGCTGAGTCTAGGCAGGGCGCTGCTTCGTGTTGATCTCCCAAGGCCGGGTATTACCCAGCAAGTGTGTCCGGCCATAGGTGATCGAGCGTGTTGGGTAACAGTAGTGCACCCCTGCAGGGATGAATAATCTATCGATAGCCGGTCCTACGGTAAAGGACGCTCAGTTTGTGTATCCCGATCTACTACTTGAACTGGATACTTGTTACTTAATTGAAGCTTTGGGATCACTTTCTCGCTGGGAGTCGAGGAAGGATCTCTGGGCTTTGCTTCAACATGTTTGCTTAATAAAATGCTATTCTACTCTCTCCTACTGCTGCAAGATGGTGGCTCGTGAAGATGTTTGAAGATGCTAGTCTTCGATAGGACTAGGCCTTCTCTCTATTCTGGCATTTCTGCAGCCCAGTCCACATATAGAGCCTTTCTCCATTGATAATGTTGCATATGTAGTATAGATCCTTGCTTGCTGAGTACTTCGGATGAGTACTCACGGTTGCTTTACTTTCTCTTTTCCCCATACCCCCACCTTGATGATACATCAGACGATGGAGTCCAGGAGCCAGATGTCCCAGCCGGAGCTTACTACCAGGCGGGTCCAGACGGCACGTACTACTGGATCGAGCCAGCTGACCAGGAGTAGGATCGGAGGCTCCCAGGCAGGAGGCCAATGCATTTCGATCTAGAGTCGTTGTTTGTGCTAGCCTTCTTAAGGCAAAACTTGTCTAACTATGTCTGTACTCAGATAATATTTGTATGACTGACTTATGTATTCGGATCTTCGGATCCCCGGTCTGTAATATTGTGGACCTCCATTTATTTGTGTTAGAGTTGTGTTGTGATATCTTCCCGTGAGTCCCTGTGCTTGATCGTGCATGTTTGCGTGTATGATTGAGTCGGGGGCATCACATGCGATCCTCAGAACCATCCTGAACCGGAATATCAAGCTTCTTCATGATAGCCTTCCTCTCCCGACGTGCCTTGTTGGTATCCACATGTGCCAAGTACATCTTATGTTGAACATCTGTCTGAAGACAAAAGAGCTTCTTCACCTTGTGTTTGAGCTTAGCAGCCCAACCTGACTGACCGGAGGAATGCTCAGTGTCTGGAGCATAATCATCAACACCATTATCCTCCTCAAAAGCGGAATGAATCATTGGCTCTGGACGATGGGTAGGGGGCCAAAGCTCCTTCTGAAGCAAGTTGAGAACGTCATGAGAAGTCAAGGGCCTGGTCTCAAGAGGCTCACCAGGGAAAGTGGAGTTACAGGTGGTCTGAATCAGCTTGAAGATGAAATGGGCATAGATCGGGCAATGATCACCATAAGTAGCATTCAGGAGCTCCTTCCACATCACATGAGAGACATCCAAGACTGCTCCCATGCCCTTCTCAGAGTGGCACATCAATAACATATCCACAAGATGCCCATGCACCATGTCCAAGTTGCCAACACGAGGAAAGAGGGTGTGTCAGAAAATGTGATGCATAATGTCAAAGAATGGCTTCAGTTCCTTCTTGAGACCTTTATCTGTCTGAGTGATGATCATATGAGGAAGCAACTCATCCTTGTGAGTAGGCTTCCCTCATGGTGAGGACGAAGGCCAAGAGGCTTCTTCGGCCCCTCATCAGGATAGCCCAGAAGCTCCATAAATGCACCCCAAGTGGTGCGCAAATGCCTGCCATTTGTCATCCAGATCATAGTGCGCTCGACAATTGTGACATACCATACGGTTGCAAAGAACTGAGCAACCAACTCTGCATCAAATTCATAGTTGAATGTCATGAGGGGCACGATGTTGAGCTGCTCACAGAGGTCACGAGCTTCTCCGAAATATGCACGGTTTTTCTCCATATGCACCATGTTGATTGACTTCGTCTTGACAAACAAATTCTTCCTTCCCTTAAGTTGGTCATAGTACACAAGGGATTGATCCTTGTTCCAGAAGAGGCTACCAACAAGTGAGGGATCCTGAGGATGGGTGTAGGGGTTCCGCTCACGGTATTGCTAGTACTCATTTTGCTTCAACTCAGCAGCTGTCTTGACAGGTTCCTTCTTCTTGCGAGCAACTGACTTGACAGTGGACTTGCCCTTGTTCCTGGCAGACTGTCAACGAGGTGGTGGTGGTGTGGGAGAAACTTCTTCTTCATCATCTTCTGAATAGATAGGCCTTGCATAGTAAGTGCGCCCACGCTTGGATGGGGGATTCGCATTCTTGCGACGGAACTTGGATCTACTACCACCTGAAGAGGACACAACACAGCGAGGAACCACAGAAGAACAATCAGTGCATAAGCCAAAAGGACACAACAGCGAGAATTGAAGTTATAGGCAAATTTTGGAATTTGGAGTCCAAGCAGTAGTACCACTCCTAAGGAGCGGTAGCACCGCTTGAACGGTAGTACCGCTCGAAGTTGAGCGATAGTACTGCCCGATAACAGGAGCGCACAACAGGGTGCAGATCCGGTAGTACCGGAGATTCTAAATTCAAAAATAGCAACCTAAAACTTCTTTTCTCCTATCTAGCAATCATTCCACGTCCTACTCAAGTCGGGATTTAGCCAAAAATCCCTAAAAACACATGCATTGCCCTAAAAACCTAGATTCAAAGGAGAGAACCATAGGAGGGACGAACGGGGGCAATACCGGGTTCCATGACGAGAGGAGATGGTGGGGATCGATCCCACCGGACGGAATCGAGGAAGATGACACGGAATCAGCCAGTCGGAGCTGCTCTTGGTCACCTGTGAGAGAGAGGGCGACGTGGGGAGAAGGGTGAAAGGGTATGGGGGAGTTAGAACTCCCCTTGCCTGATACACATACCCCCTCGAAACCCCCTAAGCGATAGTACCGCCGACAGGGCGGTAGTACCGCCTCAGTACACCTGCCGGGCAGAGGGCTCAGTAGTATAGCTCAAGCGGTAGTACCATGGATAGGAGCGGTAGTACCGCTAGGAGCAGTAGTACTGGCCCTACCAATGGTAGTGCCGCTTACAGGTGACCAAGCAGCCAAGATTAAGATGGCTTATGCACACAATGGTTTTAAGAAATGAAGAGGCCTGGGTTGGAGACTCGAAAACACCAGCAAAAGGGAAGATCCACTCCAAGTTCAAAAAGCAAACAAAAAGAGAGAAGCTTGGAGTGACTCAAAACACACACAAAGTCCTAAAGACTAGAAAAAGAAACCTCTCAAAGAGAGGGCGGTGGCCGGAGCCACCTATGTTTGAGTCAATTGGTATGGCACCGTGAAGGTTTTAACCTTGGGCCCATGACCAAAACTCATCTTGGAAGCACAAGTACCATCAACAATGGCTAATGTGAAAGACTTGATCGATTTGTGCATAATGGGGGGAGGGGAAGTTCATTGAGAGAAAAACAATCCCCCTATATCCATGCCTACATCTAGAACAAGATAAAGTGATGAATGCGGTGGGGTGTGCCTAGATTCAGGCCACGTTGCTCGAATCAATGATATTTAGCTCATCCCTTAACTCGTGAAATCTTCCTTCATCTAGAGGCTTTGGTGAAAATATCCGCTAGTTGCTCTTGAGTGTTGATGTAGATGTAGATGATCTCAATATCTCCACGCTTGATGTGATGACGAATCTCAATGTGCTTCGCCTTGCTATGCTGCACCGGATTGTGTGAAATCTTGAAAGCACTTTCATTGTCACATAGAAGAGGCACTTTGTCACAAGTGACACCATTATCCTTTAAAGTTTGCCTCATCCATAGCAATTGAGCACAACAACTTGCAGCGGCTACATACTCGGCCTTGGTGGAGGAGAGTGAACACAATTTTGCCTCTTCGAAGACCAACTCACCAAAGAGCGACCAAGGAATTGGCACCCTCCGGAAGTTGACTTCCTCTCCACACAACTCTCGCCCAATCTGAGTCCGAATAACCCATGAGATCAAAGCTTGCTCCTGTGGGGTACCATAAGCCAAAGTTTGGGGTATGAGCCAAATATCGAAAGATTCGCTTGACCGCCACAAAGTGGCTTTCCTTAGGTGTGGCTTGATACCATGCACAAATTATCACACTCAACATGATATCCGGTTTAGATGCACAAAGGTAAAGCAAGGATCCAGCCATGGAGCGATATACCTTTTGATCCACCGCTTTACCATTGGGATCACTATCAAGCTTGCATTTGGTGGGCATGGAAAACTTGACGGGCTTGACATCATCTAGCTTGAATCTCTTGAGCATGTCTTGGGTATACTTGGCTTGGTTGATGAACGTTCCTTCTCTTCTTTGCTTGACTTCGAACCCAAGAAAGAACTTCAACTCTCCCATCATAGACATCTCAAACTTCTCAGTCATTAGAGCGGCAAACTCATCATTGAAAGATTTGTTAGGAGAACCAAATATAATATCATCAACATATAGTTGGCATATGAACAAATCCCCTTTGACCCTCTTAGTAAAAAGAGTGGGGTCAATTTTCCCAATTTCAAACCCATGATCTTGCAACAACTCGGTAAGATGCTCATACCACGCACGGGGGGGCTTGCTTAATGCCATAGAGTGCCTTCTTGAGTTTGTATACATGATTGGGGAGCTTGGGATCCTCGAATCCCGGTGGTTGTTTAACATATACCAACTCATTCAAAGGACCATTAAGAAAAGCACTCTTCACATCCATTTGTTTCAACTTAAAATCATGATGAGATGCATATGCAAGCAACATGTGAATAGATTCAAGACGAGCAAGGGGGGAAAAGGTTTCACCGTAGTCGATACCCTCAACTTGGGAGTATCCAGGTGCCACCAATCTTGCCTTGTTTCGAACCACCACACCGTTCGCATCTTGCTTGTTCTTGAAAATCCATTTGGTCCCAATGACATTGTGTTCCTCCGTTGGCCTTGGCACTAATTCCCAAACTTGGTTGCACTCAAAGTTGTTGAGTGCATCATGCATGGCTTCAAGCCAATCCTCATCATCGAGCGCCTCATGTACCTTTTGGGGTTCAACACACGAAACAAACGTGTGATGCTCACAAAAGTTTGACAATTGTTACGAGTAGTTACCCCTTTTCTCAAGCTTCCAAGCACATTCTCCATGACATGTTGTTGACGCTCGAGCTTGGAAGCCACCTTGGTGGCACGGCGCTCCAAAAGTTCCTCAATAGGCATTTGAGGATCATCATCTTGATCGTCTTGAGATTGCTCTTGATCTTGAGATTGCGCTTGATCTTGAGCATGCTCGGAGTCATGAACTTGATCTTGGGCATCATTTGGTGCATCACCATCTCCATGAGTTTGATCTTGCCCTTGATCTTGTTCATTGGGTTGAGGGCCTTCACTTTTGTTCTTCAGAAGCGTGTGGGTCTAGCGTCGGTGATGGCTCCACTTGAGTAGAGCATTGTCCTTCTCCTTTGGCCACAAGGGGTTTCTCAATGGGGAGTATTTGACCAATCCCCATTCTTCTTATGGCTTGAGGAGGAATTTCATCACCTACATCACAAAGACCACTTTGCTCCACTTGGGAGCCATTATTTTCATCAAACTCCACGTTACACGTCTCCTCAATGAGTCTGTTGGACTTGTTGAGGACATGGTAAGCATGAGAGTTTGTAGCATAACCAACAAATATGCCCTCTTGAGCTCTAGGTTCAAACTTAGACAAATGAACACCTTTCTTGAGAATGAAACACTTACAACCGAACACCCGAAAGTACTTGAGGTTGGGCTTTTTACCGGTAAGTATCTCATATGAACTCTTGTTCAAGCCTTTGCGGAGGTAGAGCCGATTTGATGCATGACATGCGGTGTTGATGGCTTCGGCCCAAAAGTTGTACGGAGATTTGAATTCCGCCATCATGGTCCTTGCCGCATCCATCAACGTCTGGTTCTTCCTCTCCGCTACACCATTTTGTTGAGGGGTATATGGTGTGGCATATTGGTGCTTGATCCCCTCATCACTAAGAAACTCATCCAAGTTGTAGTTCTAAAACTCGGTGCAATTGTTACTTCTGATCATCAATATCTTTGCTTCATGTTGACGTTGATCTTCATTAGCAAAGTCGATGACAGTTTGTTGGGTCTCACTCTTCCTCTTGAAGAAGTACACCCAAGTGTATCTTGAGTAATCATCCACAATCACCAGGCAATACTTTCTTCCCCCAAGACTATAAAAGGATGGAGGACCAGAGATATCCATGTGAAGGAGCTCCAAGGGCCTCTTCGAGTAGATGACAGTCATGGAACTATGAGCCGTTTCATGAAGCTTTCCTTCGATACAAGCACTGCAAGCGCGGTCTTTGGCAAAACTTACATTTGTTAGTCCACGAACGTGGTCACCTTTGAGGAGACTTTGTAAAGATCTCATATTAACATGGTCTAGTCGGTGATGCCAAAGCCATCCCACATCAACTTTAGTTATTAGGCAAGTCGCGGTCTTGATGGGTCGGTCCGAAAAGTTCACCACATAGAGACCATTCTCGGCATGCCCAACAAAGGCTACTTTAAGAGTCTTGCTCCACAAAAGGGCCACGGTATCAAGATCAAAGAATGTTGCATAGCCCATAAGTGCAAGTTGATGAACGAAAAGCAAATTGTATGCAAGGGACTCAACAAGCATGACCTTCTCAATAGATAAATCTTGAGAGATGACCACCTTGCCAAGTCCCAATACCTTAGATGTTTAAGCATCACCGAATTGGACATGGGTGGGCATAGATGGAATTGGATGCACATCCACCACCAAGTCCTTGCTCCTACTCATATGTTTTGTGTCGGTGTAAGCAAATAGAGGTATTTGTTTCCCCCTGGCGGTACCCAGACTCGTGGACAAAAACTGCCCTTGCCGGGCACGACAGCAAACCAAGAAGAACAAGATAGTTGTGGACCACCTTGGGAAGGCCTCCCTTGCCGGGTAGGAGAGCCTGGCCAGGTTGAGGCCGCCCCCAAGGACAAGTCTGGATTTACCCTGGCAGGCTTGTCGGGGCCACCAAGATCAAACCCCACCAAGCTCCTTCAACAAGGAACCTCCACCAAGATGCCACTACTCCACCTCACCACACCCAAGTCACTAATCAGTGCGTGTCAAGGTAATAAGCAACCAGGTGGATCCTATCGAGCACGTGGCAGCATCAAGGTGAAGAGATTATCTTTATTGACACCCGTCCAGGAGGCGTGTCAAGCTGATAAGAAGAGGCAGATAAGCGGCGCGATAGGCTTGCGAGGATTCACCCTCGGCACGACACCTCACAGTGCATTTAATGCGCTTTGTCCTAACTGCCAGAGTTAGGTATGATAGCACTGTTACCTATCTAATCACACCCAAATGATTGTTTTGCCACTGTGGTCACCCCTTAACCTATAAAAGGAGGCCCGAGGCAACCTAGCAAAGGGTTCAAAAACTTTGACCCCCTGCATTTGTAAGCTCATGTCGCTCTTCCCAAGGCACCCTTGCCGGGCTAGAGTGCGTCGAGCCTTCTTCCACCTCCAGATCAATCCACCAAAGTAGGAGTAGGGTTTTACGCTGCAAAGCGGCCCGAACCTGGGTAAAAGAGAGAGAGTCCATCGCCGTGCTGTCCCTCACTGCTTCTGCTATTTTTGCAACGTGGCCGTCCCCATGCCTAACCACAAAGGGGCACCCCTGCCCCATAGGTGATCGTGCTTCCACGCCGACATCTTTGGCGCACCAGGTAGGGGGCGTCGCTCGTGCGAACCTGAAGCGGTGACTAGCGCGTCGATCTTCTGCAGTCTTCATCATCCATGGCTCCCACTAGAGGGGGAGCGGAGCGGCGGCATCGTTCCCCCGCTCTGGTGGTCTTTTCATCTGTGGCTGCGGGCGCCATGAACGCCGCGGTCACAATGGCCGGACCAGCCCTCGCGGGCGGAGCGGCCGCCGCTGGCAATACAGCATCCACCCCGATCGTGGTCTCCTTCGAGCAAGGACCACGTCGACCATGGCACAGGGCGGGCGGTTCGATGGCTGACAGGCCACACCCGATGGCACGAATGTTTGCCCCATAGGGATGCGCGTTCAGCCAAGCGGTAGGCCATGGCAGCTACATCGAGTCTCCGTCCCAGTCCGTGGAGTAGCGTTGCTGCAGAAAGAAGTTGTGGCAGGGTGCATCGCCGCCTTATCCTGGCAAGCCTCACCGCTCATTGCGATACCCTGCGACCACGTGGCCCACGGGATGAACGCAACACATCGTGCATGGGGCTTCCAGGAAAGGGGGAGATTTGCACCTCTGCGGCAACAACAATTACAAGATTGAGAAAAGATAAGTCGCAATGCCTTTCTCCTAGTCTCAGGACCCTTTCTGTGTGCCCCTTGCGACTCCTTTGGTTTAAACCCTAGCATTCTATATGGGATATCCGTAACACGAATGGACTCTTTCGTTGTCGCTTGCATCCTCATCTGTTTCGAGTCCGCTCAACAGACCAAACAGCCGTATCGATAACATCAAAGGGAAACTTGCCGGTGGCGCCTATGCTTGCAAGAATGCCAAGGGCCCGTCCCCACAGCAGCACAGCTAGTACTTGCCCCGACAGGCTCCCAGCATGCGCAGGATTTAATACCATACAAGAACAATGGGCAACATAAACTTAAAGGATAGCATTGGTCCACGCAAACTACTTAAAAGTGATATTACATCACAGAAAGTTGCAAGGCCTAACACAAGGCCGAAATATGTCTTTTTTGTTTAACAGCTCCCAAGCAGGCGTAGCAGGAGAAGCTAGTCTCGGCGTCCTCCTTGGACCCGGGGCACACGAAGGACCTTCTCGGCCAGCGGCCCGACAACTTGGGCAGCAGTAGAAGTATCTGTCCTGGAAGGCAGCCTCTTGAAAGCATCAGAGATGTCGACGTTGGGATGGTGATGCACATAATTGACGAGAAGAGTGAAGATGGCGTCCCAGGCAAACTTTCGAGACTCACTGGCAAAGCATGCTGATCTGTCATCCTCATATGTCTTCAGCCCTTCAATGAGACCCTCAAAGAAAAATGTCAGCTTGACGCTCGGGACCTCATGCTCATTGACGGAGAAGATCCAGCTTTTCATGTTCATCTTGGCAATCTGGGAGGAGATATGCTCAGCTATGTCCATCAAGCTCTTCGACCAGAGATTATACAGATCAACTTGCTCCTTGAGTTTGTACTCTGCATCCTTGCGGAGAGATGCAGCAGTGTTGACTTCTTCCACCAAGGCCCTCTCGCGGTCCTTGGCCTACTCAAGATCCTTCTCAAGGGTGGCAAGCTTGGTTTTCTGATCTTCAATAGTACTGGAAGCAGTCCTTAGGTCTTGGTCCTTGGATGTAAGCTGTGATTGCAGTCCCTCCAGCATGGAGGCTGTTTTTTGTGCTTCTTCCCGGAGGGCCTCGATCTCCTTCTTGTTCTCGGCAGCCTCTTCCTCCAGTTTCCCCGTGCGGTTTTTGAACTCTGCTTTGGCTTTTGAGGCTGCGGCAAGATTTTCAGAGACTTCCTTCAGTTTGGCTGCCACGTCAAGGGCCCGCGAGTCGATGGACTTCTTATGGCTGTCCTCCAAATGCTTGGTGCGCTGCTGAACAAGGGCTTCCAATTCATCGTTTTTGGCATGGAGAGCATCGGCCAGGGCCTGCTCGCGAGTGGTAATATCTCTAGCTTGGGCATTGAGTCAAGCCTCATGCTCTGTCAGCCTAGCATCACGAGTCTTTGCTCTCTCTGCGGCGGGCGCCATCTTCTCCCCTTGGTCTTTGAGCTCGTGGGATCTGCTATTGTACCAGGAGCGCAGTTCTTCTGCCTTGTCTTTCAGTTGCTGGGTGGCGGAACCACAGGCTTTGTGATCATCACGGATCGCTTGTCGCTTCTGGTCGTACCTCTCGTGTACTTCCTTGAGCCCGGCAGCCACTGTTTCTAGGAAGGCCAAGTCTTTGGAGCTATCACCAAGGTCGCTCGCTTCCTTGGTCCTCTGGGTCAAGGGGGCCAGTATGTGGCAGATTTCTTCATCAAAATCCACCCCAGCAATGACTGATGAGCTAGGGGCTGTCGGGGTTGGGTGAACTACAACCATTGCCAAGCTGCTTGTCGGGGTAGTCACCCTCAAGTGGGAGGCGTCGCTCTGAAGAGGTGCCTTCTCCTCAACTTCCATGTCAGGGACGGTCGTGTCACCAAGGATTTCCTCTTCCCCCATTGAGGCTCCTTGGGCGTCCTTGGAGGCCTCGGTATGGCCTTTTTCCGTGGCAATCTTGAGGGCTTCTGCAGCGGCATCCTTTCCTATGTCTACCACTTCCTCCAAAAGTTCCTTTTCTTCGAACATGGGGGCTGCGAAGGAGTGGAGGGAGGAAGGAAATAAAGATCAGAAACCAGAACCAAGAGTTAAGAAAATAGAGAGTCCTCAACATGGACCCAAAGGAAGCTAGATTACCTGTCAGCGGTTGGCGGGAAGAAATCTCTCCTTCCCCGGCAGTGCCTGTCACTAGCGGGCGTCTGGCATATTCTTCTTCCATGGGGCTGACTTCAATACGGGCAGACCCGGCAGAAGGAGCTCTTGTCGGGGTTCCCCTTCCTTGTGTGTCACTCGCAGAAAGAACTGGAGTGGTCACTGTTTGCTGTCGGGCTTCCCTCCGGGGGCTCCCACCAGCATTCTTGGTTGGCGACGGAAGAACTTCAGCATGGCCACCAATGGGCGCAGTCTGGCCCATGCCTTCATGCACGGGGCTGGCCCGAGGGCTGGGGACGAGGTCACCACTGGCATCCCTTGCCGACTCGGTGTCTGACACCGATCCCAGCTCCTTTGTTGTTTTGGTCCGCTTGGCCCGTTGCGCCAGAGTCTCTTCATCCCTGTCAGGGTCAACACCACAAAGATCAGTATAATCTCAAGGAAGAAGTTATTGGAATCAAGAGAAGCAAGTGATTGTTCTCACTCTGGATCATCAAGCATGGCGTCCATCTCATACATCAGAGGCGGGGGTGATTCCCTGGGCCTCTTGAGTGGTAGGGGAGTCCTACTCGCCGATAGTGCTAGGCTTGATGGTGGCGTGGGGTCTACACCCTTCACCACCCGCTGCCGGGGAGGCGGAGTTGGGGCCGGAGCAAGATGGGCCGAGTGACAACGGACGACGTCTTCTATGCTGCTCTTGGTGGTGGTCTTCTTCACTTTGGGCCCAGCCCATGACGAAGACGGCACCACTGGCTCCTAACTCCCCCTCTTGCGCAGCCGCCGCTTCTACTCGGGAGCTTGGGGGCTCTCTTCGAGCCCTTCCTCCTCTCCGAGCGCTGCGGTTCCCTCTGCCCCAGCAGCTCCTGCCCCGGCTACCTCAGACCCAGCAGCTCCTGTCCCGGCAGCCTCGGACCCGACAACCTCGGACCCGAAAGTCCCGGTCCCGGCAGCCGCGACACCCAGCGCCTCAAGCTCAGCAAGCTCTTCATCAACACGCTCTTCCTCTAAGGAGCTCCCTTCATCATCAGCTACCGCGACAGCCTTGGGCCTTCGCACTTCCTCAAGCCTGCTCTTGATGTACTCCTGCTCCTGCTCGGTGGTACCCTTGGTGAAATCAGTCTCCTTCCTGGTGGCTCTCTCCATGAAGCTTGAGGCCCAACTCATCTCATCCTCCAAGCTAGGCAGCTCCCAGTCTGCCTTAACTCCATTAGCATTGCGATCTGGCATCCACTTGAGGATTTGGTCCAGTGCAGAGTTGATGTGAAAAGGAACAATTCTTCCCAGCAAATGGAAGCCGGCCTTGTGGAAAAGTTGCTCGCACAGCCAGGCATGGCTCATGACTGTCAGGTTGTTGGCAACGCTAGGATACAGCCGCATCTAGTCTGCGGCGTTCTTGTACTCCCAAGCGAAGTGGTCCTGTTTCTGTAGCGGGGCAATGCGACGCCGGAGGAAATCAGCACCACGTGTTCGATGGTCAGCCCGGCAGCCTTGAGGCGGGTGACCCTGTTCAGTGCGGTGCGGAGTTTCTCATCAGTTACTCCCGGGTCGCTCCAATCTTTGCCGTGCACCACGCATTTGGTTCGTGGCTGGCAGAACGGAGGGGCTTTCGGGTCCTTGATCCAGCACCAATCCCCTCTCCACTCTTCACACTTGCCATGCAACTGCCCTCCGAGGTAATCCCAATCTTCTCTCCTCCCCCGCGGAATCCATGATATGTTTCCCGAAAGGGATTTATCCTCGATGCGAGGGATGTAGAAGTGGCGGAACAGATCCACGTTGGGGGCAACTACGATGAAATTCTCGCAGAAATGGGCAAACACCGCCATGCATGTCATTGCATTGGGCATGAAGTCCAGCAAGCGGAATCCGAAGAAATACATCATAGCGCTGAAGAAATCGGAGAAAGGAGGGGAAAGTCCGCAATAAAAGTAGGCACAAAAGAATGGGTAGGAGTTGCTTGGAACCTTGGATCCATTGGGGAGAACGACCGGCTCCACATGCCCCTTGGTCTGTCTCCCCCACATGAAGGCATACCTCTGGATCAGGGTATTGCCATCCAAGTCTGACGGTGAGAAGACCACGTTCTCCTGCCACCGCTGAACCAGAGCTTCCGCTTCCATCTTCTTCTCTTCGGCCCTCGGGTCTTCCGGCTTGGCTGTTTGCTTCCCCTTCATGGTGCTCTTCTTGTGCCCCATTTTCTGTGGGCGGAGAAGAAGGGAAGATCTGAAGGTGGAGAAGAGGGAGTGGCAGCGGAGGCAGTTTGCATCGAGAGGAAGAAGATGGAGCGAGAAGGGCGAAAGGCGTGAATGAGTAACGCTCCTCCACACGTGCCCTGTTTTATTGGGACCGAGCGAGGACGCTGGCTCTTCGCTATTCCTTTGCATAAACCGCCATTTCATAGGCACGCTCCCCCAATAACCGATGCAAAACCACGATCACATGGCCCGCAGTAACTGCACAGAGCGGACGTGTGATTGACAAGACAGTAAAATCATTACGCGTGGGCAGAGGGTTTTTTGCCGCGTGTCTGCGCACTGCTTGGGGCCTAACCCAACTCACCCGCAACACGTTTGGCTTAGGACCGGGGGCTACTATTGGTATAAGCAAATATGGGTATTTTTCCCCCTGACGGCACCCAGACTCGCGGACAAAAACTGCCCTTGGCGAGCACGACAGCATACCAAGAAGAATAAGATAGTTGTGGACCACCTTGGGAAGGCCTCCCTTGCCGGGCAGGAGAGCCTGGCCAGGTTGAGGCCGCCCCCAAGGACAAGTCCGGATTTACCCCAGCAGGCTTGCCGGGGCCGCCACGATCAAACCCCGCCAAGCTCCTTCAACAAGGAACCTCCACCAAGACGCCATCGCTCCTCCTCACCACACCCAAGTCACTAATCAGTGCGGTGTCAAGGTAATAAGCAACCAGGTGGTTCCTAGAGCACGTGGCAGCATCAAGCTGAAGAGATTAGCTTTATTGACACCCGTCCAGGAGGAGTGTCAAGATGATAAGAAGAGGCAGATAAGCGGCGCGACAGGCTTGCCGGGATTCGCCCTCAGCACGATACCTCATAGTGCATTTAATGTGCTTTGTCCTAACTGCCAGAGTTAGGTATGATAGCACTGTTAGCTATTTAATCACACCAAAATGACTGTTTTGCCACTGTGGTCGCCCCTTAACCTATAAAAAGAGGCCTGAGGCAACCTAGAAAAGGGTTCGAACACTTCGACCCCCTACATTTGTAAGCTCACGTCGCTCTTCCCAAGGCACCCTTGCCGGGCTAGAGCACGTCGAGCCTTCGTCCACCTCCAGATTAATCCACCAAAGCAGGAGTAGGGTTTTACGCTGCAAAGCGGCCCGAACCTGGGTAAAAGAGAGAGAGTCCATCGCCGTGTTGTCCCTCACTGCTTCTGCTCTTTGTGCAACGCGGCCGTCCCCATGCCGAACCACAAAGGGGCACCCCTGCCCCATAGGTGATCATGCTTCCACGCCTACAATTTGTCGCTCCACTATCAAGCAACCATGACACCCCATCGGAAGCAAACTCCGACAAAAGATTAATGCTTGGATTTAGGTACCCATTTTTGAATGGGTCCTTTGATGTTAGTAACAAGGGTCTTGGGAACCCAAATAGACCATTCAATGGACTCATAAGAAGAACCAACAAATTTGGCATAAACATGCCCATCACTAGCACGACACAAAACATAAGAGGGGTTAAAGTCGCCGACTTTGTTGGTAGGGGCGATTTTGCCCTTCTTGGCATTACCACCCAATTCCTTGTTCTTCTTCTTCTGATGAGTACCCTCACCCGCCTTGACAAAGGCTTCCTTGAGCGGGAGAGGTTTCTTGGTCTTGTTCTTCTTCTATTTCTTCTTAGACTTGGGTACAAACCCAAGTCTTTCCTTTCCCACAACTTCCTTTTGATTACTCAAAAGGTCATTTAGGTTCTTCTCACCTTGTATGCATGTCACAAGGACCTTCTTAAGTTGCTCTTTCAATTTGGAATTTTCCTCCACAAGATGCACATGCTCACAACAAGGGTTAGTAGCATGGGCATTATCAATTACAACGAAGGGAGGACATGTGGAAATCTCCTTGGTTAGCTTCACTTGGAGTTGATCATGAGACTCCTTGAGAGAGGCATGAACACCTTTCAAGACCTTGTGAGCCTTGTCAAGTGTATCAAACTTTTCCTTGAGTCTATCATGGCCAACCCCAAGTGCAACTTTCTCGAATTTAAGCATGCGAGTAAGAACCATAGCATGATCAAGATCTTTTTTCAATTTAGCATGATCAACGTTATGTGACTCCTCAAGAGTCAATCGAAGACCTGGCTCTTCCTCTAGAGCAAAGGAAAGATCCACAATCTCATCGGCATAGTCACGACTATGCCCCTCCAACTTGGAGATCGTATCCTAATGAGACTCAATGATATCATTGGCCTCACCAAGTTGTTCCAAGAGATCAACAAAGTGCTTCTTGGATTCACCCTTGAGCTTACTCAAGAATTTGTCAAACCCATTCTCATCAACTTTCACCACCTCACTATCATCTACACAATCTAACAATGAAGGAGTAGTAGTGATGGTGGTTTTGATGTTGGGAGTTACCTTATTGATACCTTTGGCCATTAGGCACTTGGCAATGAGGTTCTCATTGGGGCACCGAAGAGAGACATCTTGGAGGGGAAAGAGGTGGCAATGGCCACGGTTGCCGTTGCCATTCCTTCACCGCTTGTATCTTCATCATCATCAACGGAGGTGTATTCTTCATGTGCCACCAATCCCTTTGGAGGAATATTCTTGGTGAAGTTGTTCTTTCTAGGAAAGGACTTGGCTTTGTCTTTGCGAATGGGCTTGCCACCATTGTCCACTCTCTTCTCATAGGGACAATCCACCACAAAGTGAATCACATTTCCGCAATTGTAGCAAGTCCTCACTCGTTGCTTGTTCTTTGAACCACTTGAGTTGGTCTTGGTGAAGTTGGGCCTTGAGTTCCTCTTGTTACCCCAAAATTGCCTTGACGCAAGAGCCATGTGCTCGTGGTAAGCATATTTGGTGTCTTCAGGGCAACACTCCTCTTCTTCCTCTTCTTCTTCTAGAATGGCCTTGGCCTTCAAGGCAAGGTTGGGTAAGACTTTCTTTGACCGGACATGATCTAGAGCATTGTCGGTGGTCTTGTTCATGATGTTCATGGCAATGAACTCGTCCAACACTTCACTTGAAGACAAGGTGTGGAAATCAGGCCTTTGACGAATCATGGAGGACATGGCCTTGTTGAATGGCATGATGGCCTTGAGAAACTTTCGCTTGATCCAATTGTCATCTGTATCCATGCTCCCATGATCTTGGAGAGCAACCGCAAGAGTTGTCACCCTCCGGTAGAGATCATGAGGATCCTCATCTTCTAGCATCACAAATTCATCGGCCTCATCAAGGCCCACTTCAAAGTTGGATCGTTGAATGCTTGAGCTCCCCTTGTACAAAGATATGATGTGTTCCCAACAATCCTTTACACGAGTGAAGGGGCTCAAATGAGATAGGTCTTCGGGAGGAACCGCGGCTTGAAGGATGAACAAGGCGGAATGATTGTATTGATTGTCCGCCTCTTCTCTTGGGGTGAAATTGTTTGGATCATGTGGGTAGAAGCCTTGCTCGATGATTCTCCAAAGATTTGTTGAGCTGTGATTCAAATGAGACTTGATGCAAAAAAAAACAATTAGCGAAATCACCCTTAAAAAGCTTAGGAGGAGGACCAAGATGGTTAATATGAGGTGTAGGGACCGGTCCTCCTTAGACCGGGGGAGGGGGAACCAAGGCAAAGGTTCCCGTCCCATTCTTATTGTGAGGGGAAGAAGTTTGAGTACCTTTAGCCGCTTCCTTGCCGGAATTGGCCTCCGACTCCGATGTGGTGGGATTAACCACAACCAAAGGATCGGGAGTAGCTTGCAACCCCTCAAGCAATTCTTTAAGCATGGACTTGACTTCGGTCGTCACAGATGTCTTAAGTGAAGCCATAGCTTCATTTAAGTCGTCTGTGTGATCGAAGTCAACTCCATGGCCTCGGGCACTTCCTCCCCGGTGTCAACCATACTCTTCGGGTGGTGAAACCCTTAAAAAGAGACGAGGCTCTGATACCAATTGAAAGGATCGATATGGTTGACTAGAGGGGGGTGAATAGGCAACTACTAATTTTTAGCTTTTCTTAACAAATTAGGGTTAGCAACAATTGGTTGTCTAGATGTTCAACTAGGTGAGCAACCTATATGATGCTAAGAACAACAATAAGAGCAAGCAATGGATACAACACAATAATAGCTTGCACAAAGTAAAGGTAAGAGATAACCACAAGTGGAGCCGGTGGAGACGAGGATGTGTTACCAAAGTTCCTTCCCTTTGAAGGGAAGTACGTCTCCATTGGAGCGGTGTGGAGGCACAATGCTCCCCAAGAAGCCACTAGGGCCACCGTATTCTCCTCACGCCCTCACACAATGCAAGATGTCGTGATTCCACTAGTGGTGCACTTGAAGGCGGCCACTGGACCTTTACAAACAAGGTTGGGGCTTTGTCCACAACCGAATTGGAGGCTCCCAACAAAACCATGGAGCTTCACCACAATGGAATGTGGCTCCGAGGTGACCTCAACTATCATGGGTGCTCAAACACCCAAGAGTAACAAGATCCGCAAGGGATTAGTGGGGGGAATCAAATTTCTCTTGGTGGAAGTGTAGATCGGGGCCTTCTTAACCAATCCCTAGAGAATCAACAAGTTTGATTGGCTAGGGAGAGAGATCGGGCGAAAATGAGCTTTGGAGCAACAATGGAGCTTGGGGGAAGAAGAGGTGAGTCTTCTTGGGGAAGAAGACCCCCTATTTATAGTGGGGGGAAATCCAACCATTTTTCTGTCCTCAGCCTGCATCTAGCGGTACTGCCACTTAGGCGGTACTACCCAGTCCAGCACAGAAACCAGAGGAAACATGGGGCGGTAGTGCCACAGGAGCGGTACTACCGGAGCCCCAAGCGGTACTACCACTTAGAAGATCTGACCAGCACTGAGCAGCAGTACTAGGGCGTGCTAGGGCAGCAGTACCACGCTAAGCGGTACTACCACACTAGTGCCGCTCTAGTACCGCCTAAGGAAAATAGGTAACCGAAAGTAGCACAGGGGGGAAACCCTAAGCGGTACTGGCGATGGTACTAGGCGCGGTAGTACCGTGCGAGCGGTACTACCGTTCTACTGCCGTGCAAGTGCCGCTAAATAAAAATAAGGCAACCGAAAGTTGCAGAGTGAGAGACCCCCTAAGTTGTAGTAGGCTGGTAGTGACCAACAGTAGTACCGCCGGGCGGTACTACCATGGTCACAAGCGGTACTACCGCTTGTGCTAACTTCATTTGACTTAGAAAACAAGTCAGGCGAGCTCCAGGAAAGCGGAAAGGCAACGAGGGTGCAAGTGAGGTTGTGTCCATGTTGATTCCACCCATACCATTCCAACGTGCCCCCCTCTTAATAGTACGGGTTTCCTATGACTCAAACCACCCAAAAGAAATCATCAGAAAAGCTCCGTCTTCTGTGGAAGGCTTCGAGGGACAGTAACCATCTCATGCCCTATGATGGAATATCTGAAATGCTCAAAGCACATGATTAGTCCGCAAAAGTATTGTCATCAATCACAAAAACCACCAAGGGAGAAATATGCCCTAACATTTGGTAAGGTGGCCATATCCAATGATAGCTCTATTCAAAATGTTATGCTCATTGAATCTCTTGGTTAAAATCTTCTTTCCGTATCTAGGCTAGCCGACTTTGGTTTCAATGTCTTGTTTACCAAAGTAGATTGTCAAGTGTTTCATAGAGATAATAATAATATGGTCTTTACCGGTATTCAAAGAGGTGATCTATACATTGTTGATTTCACTAAGAGAGCCCAACCTCGTAATTGCCTAATTGCTAAATCTTCTAAAGGATGGTCATGGCATAGAAGGTTAGGTCATGTTGGCATGCGTAATCTTGCCAAGCTTATTAAAGGTAATCATATCCTTGGTGTTAAAGATGTTATATTTGACAAGGATAGACTTTGTAGCGCTTGCCAAGCAGGAAAACAAGTTGGAGGAAGTCATCTCGTGAAGAACATCATGACCACAAGAAGACCACTTGAGCTACTTCATATGGATCTCTTCGATCCCAATGCTTATAAGAGCCTTGGTGGTAACTCTTCTGGTTTGGTCATTTTTTATGATTTTTCAAGATTTACGTGGGTGTTCCATCTTGATGACAAATCACAGGTTTAAAAGATCTTCAAGAACTTCACTAAGAAGGCCCAAAATCAATTTGAAGTGAAGATCAAGAAGGTTCAGAGTGATAACGGAACGGAGTTCAAGAACGCCAATGTGGATACCTTTCTTGACGAAGAAGGGATTTCACATGAGTTCTCAGCAACGTACACACCTCAACAAACTGGAGTTGTAGAGAGGAAAAACTCGACACCTATTGAGATGGCGAGAACGATGCTTGATGAATACAAGACGCCAAGATACTTTTGGGCAGAAGTGGTTGAGACAGCTTGTCATGCTATGAACTGACTATATCTTCACAAGCTTCTCGGCAAAACGGCATATGAGCTACTCACTACTAACAAACCCCAAGTTGGATACTTTCGAGTATTTGGCTCAAAGTGCTACATTCTTGATAAGCATCATCATTCAAAATTTGCTCCTAAATCTCATGAAGTTTTTCTACTCGGTTACGGCTCAAACTCTCACACTTATCGTGTCTACAACAATTTCACCCGAAAGGTTGAAGAGATGGTAGATGTGAAGTTTTATGAATCTAACAGCTCGCAGGTAGAGCAATTGCCAATTGATGTGGGAGACAAAGAACCCTCGGAAGCAATTCAAGATCTGTCTATTGGCAAAATTTGCCCAACGGAGGTGAAGGAGAGTACTTCATCCATTGAAGTGGAAGCCTCAACTTCACATCAAGGAGAACCACAAGTTGACATGGAGGCATCCACAAGTGGAACATGTCAAGACGAAGGAAATGAGGAAGTACAACAAGATGACCCACCTCGACCTCCTTCTCCACCGCCACAAGCAAACGACGATGCCAACAACAATGAACAAGAAGAAGATGATGAGGATGTTCCACCACAACCCAAGCAAAATCTCTCACGAGTTAGAGCAAGAGTCTCAAAGGATCATCCCATTGAACAAATCTTTGACGACATCAACACCGGGAGAATCACTCACTTTAAAACTCGTTTGGCCAACCTTTGTGAACATTACTCATTCATTTCTAGTATTGAACCTATGAAGGTAGAAGAAGCCCTTGAGGATCCGGATTGGATAAATGCTTTGCACGAAGAGCTACACAACTTCGAGAGGAATCAAGTATGGACATTGGTTGAAAAGCCCAACGATGATCAAAATGTCATTGTAACCAAGTGGGTGTTCCGGAATAAGCAAGATGAGGATGGAAAAGTTGTACGCAACAAGCCCCGTCTCGTTGATCAAGGCTACACTCAAGTCGAAGGTATGGACTATGGTGAGACATATGCCCCCGTTGCTAGACTTGAGTCCATCCGCATTTTACTTGCTTATGCCAATTACCATGATATCACCTTATTCCAAATGGACATTAAAAGTGCTTTTCTAAATGGAGAAATTGAGGAGGAAGTCTATGTTGAACAACCTCCCAGCTTTGTTAATCCCAAGAAACCTAATCATGTCTACAAGCTGCACAAAGCTCTTTATGGCCTTAAGCAAGCCCCTAGAGCTTGGTACAAATGCTTGACTAAGTTTCTTATTGAAAAAGGCTTTGAAATTGGGAAAATTGATTCTACTCTTTTTACTAAAAGGGTTAATGGAGAATTATTTGTGTGCCAAATCTATGTGGATGATATCATATTTGGTTCTACTAACCCTCATTTTAGTGAAAAGTTTGGCAGGCTAATGTCGGAGAAGTTTGAGATGTCCATGATGAGTGAACTCAATTTTTTCCTTGATTTGCAAATCAAGCAAACTAAGGAAAGTACCTTTGTCTCACAAACAAAGTATACCAAGGATCTTTTCAAGAAGTTCAACATGCAAGAAAGCAAAGGTATGAAAACACTCATGCCTACTAGTGGACATCTTGACTTTACAAAGGATGGCAACCTGGTTGACCGAAAGGTTTACTGATCTATGATTGGATCATTATTATATCTTTGTGCCTCCCGTCCTGATATTATGCTAAGTGTGTGCATGTGTGCATGATATCAAGCGGCTCCTAAAGAATGTCATCTTAAGGCCGTGGAAAGGATAGTGAGATATTTGATTCTACACCAAACTTTGGCATTTGGTACACTAAGAGGTCATCTTTTGATCTTGTTGGCTATTTTGACTCGGACTATGCCGGTGACAAGGTTGATAGGAAGTCCACTTCGGGTACATGTCAATTTCTTGGTAGATCCCTTGTCTCTTGGTCTTCCAAGAAACAAAACTCGGTATCCTTATACACCGCCGAAGCGGAATACATTGCCGCAGGATCATATTATGCTCAATTACTTTGGATGACCCAAAATCTTAAAGATTATGGAATACATGTGAGACATGTTCCATTGCTTTGCGACAATGAGAGTGCTATTAATATTGCACACAATACCATGCAACATTCTCAAAGTAAGCATATTGAAGTTCGTCACCATTTCATTCGTGATCATGTTTCCAAAGGAGATATCATTCTTAAGCATGTTCGTACCGACAAGCAATTAGCGGATATCTTCACTAAACCGCTTGATGAAAAGATATTTTGTCGATTGAGAGGTGAATTGAACATCATCGATGCCTCAAATTTGGACTCGAGACTCCTTCAATACATGCAAGGCAAGAGCCTATATGACTAATCCTTGATATTTCTCTTATGATGATGATCATTTATCTTGGATACAGTTGCACCCTTGTAGGTACTTGGATGAGCCTAAATCCATGAGATTGCAAGTCACTCACATCTTGAGCAATCTCTACATCACCAAGTATCTATGCTTTGGTTGTTGAAGTCAAGGAAGCATGAACTTATTCGACATATCCTTTGACAATATCTATCAGCTGAATTTCACACTTTTCAATTTGGATACACAAGTGCTATTCCTTGCAAGACTAACCCATGTAGGAAGATGAGCTTTAAAGTCCAAAGGATGCCCCCAACTCTTGATGGACAACATCAACATTGGACATCCACTACAAGTTCAACTACATGATCAAATTCAACACCACAACCCAAGGTATGTAGTTCCATCTTAGAGAAGCTTTGCTCTAAGTAATGAATTAAAGCAACTCAACAAGATGAGAATACATCAAGATGCTTAAATGAAAAATGGCAACCCCATTTTGAGCTTAATGATGAGTATGACCTATGATCAAGTGATCTCACTTCACTCCTAAGTCAATATATGTCGGCGTTCTGGGATCAGGGGTACCCAGACTTGCTTGCCTACCACCTAGTGCGTGGCTCCATCGATGGCCCGGTACGGCCCAGCTACAAGACCCTGTAAGCAAGACCCTCACGAGGGTCCCCCGGCCTCGCAAGGCGAGCGATGCCAAGACCTCCCGAGGAGCAGCTTCCTGAGCCTGTCTCCCAAGGAGCGGAGATCTCTATGCAGGTACCCCGCCACACGAGGCTCGCGATGACGTGAGCCATGACGACCAAGGCCAGGCGGGTGCTAGCGGGCGCAGTGGAGGACAATTTCCTCTCTGGTGCTAAGGAGGCAAGGACGTACGCAGGTTCCCAAGGAATCCCCCAAAGGTTTCCATTCAGGTGCAACGGGACCAAGACCACGAGCTCGGCAGGATGGATGTCATCAGCGAGCCCACCGCTCCGTCATGACCAGAAGCTTTGCAGGCGAAGACCACCTTTTGTCAGGATAAGATGTACCTCTTGTCCCCTTTCAAATTGGCCGTTGTGGAATCCCATCCCGCCGAAGCTATGAAGGAAGAGGACCAAGGCCACTATAAATATAGGCTAGTCTCCACCGTAGAGGGGGTCAGAGGTCGATCGATTCTCTCCCTCTGAGCCCTCACGAGGCAGCTTACCCACTGTACTTGTTCATCCTCATCCTCCTCACGAGGCAATCCACCACAAAGAAGGAGTAGGGTTTTACACCGCAAGGTGGCCCGAACCTGGGTAAACTGCTATGTCCCCTCTTTTCCCCGCTCGCATGAACTCGATGAGGCCAAGCCATGAGGCAATGAGCTTGAGGCTGTAGCTGGGTTAGATCTTCGTACACGCCCCAGAGTTCAAACCTTGTTTGGATCCACGGAGCCCCGATTCCCACATTTGGCGCGCCAGGTAGGGGCATGTCGAAGCTCTACCTTCTGCTTCGTTTCGTCATTGCTTCGTCGCTCCCATGGCCGACACTCGCCGAGTTCGCGCCCAGTGCCGGGCCGCTCGCGTCGCCCAGACGGCGCCCGTGGGCCGCGGTGTTCCACGCCGCTCCGTTTCTTCCGCAGCTAACGCTGCCACCGACCCTGCTGCCCATGAGCAGCAGGACTCTTTGCTGCCGCCCTCTGTGTAGTGTGATGGCCGCACTGCCACTCCTTCCCTTGCCCCCGCCATGGCATGGTCTTCCCACCCTCATCGCGGGCCGGCAAACGCGCAGGCTGCGCTACTCATGGCGTGCGAGCTGCTGTGCTACCGCCCCACCGACGAGGGTTATGACGCCTGGCTGGGCCGCATCACCGAGCTCGTCAACACCGTCGGTTAGGCCCCGGCGCCATCCCACTGGCTCTGTCCCCCGCCCTCCCGTGCGGGCGACATAGCTCATGGCGCACCTCCTCCTCCTCTTCGCAGTGCCGATGCTGAGCCTAGGCGCGACACGCGTCCGTGCGACCCGCCGCGTGGGGCGCCGGCACGGGATGAGGCCAGCTGCCAGGTGGTGCAGCAGCCGCAGTACGACGCGCGTGCGCTCCCCGCGCTGCCACGCTAGCACCAAGACCAGGCAGCTCTAGGAGCTGCAACGCATGGGCATCAGGATCATGCTCCCCTCGCGCGGGCCACGCCTGTAAGCGTGGCGGGCTGCCGCACCTTCACCCGTGAGCTGCGCCGTGTCGTTTGGCCCAATAAGTTCAAGCCAGACCTGCACCCGCTCTATGATGGCACCCCAGACCTTGCAGAGTTTCTCCAGCTCTACTCGCTGAGCATCGAGGTGGTAAATGGCGACGCCAAGGTCATGGCGAACTGGTTCCCCATGGCTCTCAAGGACGGTGCACGCTCCTGGCTCTTGCACCTTCCAGAGGGTTCGATCTCCTCGTGGGACGAGCTCCGCGAGCATTCATCACCAACTTCCAGGGCACCCACGACCGCGCTCTCACCATCAATGACCTGCGGTGCATGAAGTAGCAGGCGGGGGAAACCCTCCGCAAGTACATTCAGCACTTCACCAACGTTCGCCTCAATATCCCAAAAGCCTCAGACGAAGCCATCATCTCGGTGTTCATCGAGGGCGTAACGGGCGTCAAGATGAGCGAGGAGCTCGCCATCCACGATGACCTGTGCATGGCGCTGGAGATGTTCAACCTGGCGGACAGATGAGCCAGGGCGGAAGAGGGCCGCCTCTCTCTCCTCAAGCTCCCTGATGTTGATTCCAAAGACAAGAAGGCCAAGGCCAAGGAGGTGAAGTGCAAGGGCTCCACCGTGCTGGCAGCAGAGCCCGAGTTGAAGCACGGCCGCGATCGCAACGAACCAGCCAAGGATAACCGCTCATTCTGCGTCTTCCACAACATTCACACCCACAACACTAATGACTACCAGGAGCTCAGGGCGCTCCGGGACAAGCGCCTGGGCCGCCGCCCCGAGCGCAGCGACCGTGGCTTCGGCCGTGGAGGAGGCCACGGTGGAGGCCGCTGGGACAACCGCAACCCTCGTCAGGACTGGCGTGACCAGCCTCGCGAGGATCGCTGGCGTGATCAGCCTCGCGATGGCCCCTGGTGTGATCAGCCTCGTGAAGCCCATCCTCAGGGCAACGTCGGCCTCCCTCTGCTGCCGCCACCACCAAGAAGGAACGACGACAACCATCAGGACGATGGGGTTAGGGCCTTCCAGGAACCTCGCGTGATTGCCTGCATCCTTGGCGGTGCCAAGGCACCCGCCTCGAACCGCGTCTTCAAGCAGTTCTCTCGCGAGGTGAACGCGGCCCTCTCAAAGCTTGAGGCCGCACGCCCCCTCAGGTGGTCGCAGTACACCATCACCTTTGACTCCAAGGATCACCTCTGGTGCGCGGCCACTGCCTGCGCGCTCCCCATGCTCTGCACGCCCACCATCAGCAACATCTCTGTCACCAAGACTCTCATCGATGGCGGCGCTGGTCTCAATGTGCTCTCTGTCGAGACCTTCGAGATGCTTCAGGTGCCCTATGACTAGCTCATGCCCACCAGACCATTCTCTAGGGTGTGCGACAGTTCCACCATCCCCCTAGGCAGGTGCGCCTCCCTGTCACCTTCGGCAAGCGCGACAACTACCACACCGAGCTCATCGACTTCGACGTCGCCCACATCGGCCTCCCGTACAATGCCATCCTCGGGTACCCTGCCCTCGCCAAGTTCATGGTGGCAACCCACCATGGCTACAACATCCTCAAGATGCCAGGGTGCAGCGGCGTCATCACTGTCGCCTGCGATGAGAAGGACGTAGTCTATTCTCTTGAGCATGCATACCATGCCGCGGCAGCCGAGAACTCTGATGACGAAGGTGGCGTCCTACCTCCCGAGGCCACCCCCGCGAAGAATAAGCAGCTCCTCCCCAAGAGCCGTCCGGAGACCAAGAAACCTGCCGGTAGTGCCTCAGACTCCACGCCCGCTGCTGGGGCGCCTCTTCCTCCCGCATAGGAAGGCACACCCGGGCCTCCCTCAGGATGGGCTTGGGGGCTTCCATCTGGAGAGCCTTTGACCTGACCAGCGCGACGAGGGAGGTGTTCGGGCACCACTTGGAGACATGCCTTGAGGCGCGCCCCCGCGAACAAGGAGCACGGCGCGAGGCGCCAGGAGCGCGAGAATTCATCACCAAGGCAATCGAGGAGCTTCAGGAGGCACAAGCCATGCGCGGCGAGCGCCGCCCCATACGGCCCGCCAGTGCAGCCACCGCCCCCGACGTGGGTGGTGAGCTGCGCGTCTACGTCAACATCCCGGGCCTCAACAGGGCCGCTTCGCAGGACCTCTTCTAGCCGTTGCGCATCGGACGGAGTGGGGGCTACCCCTACAACTACATCTGCATGCCATTCGGCCTGCAGAACGTGGGTGCCTCATACCAGCGCCTTGCGCAGCGTGCTCTGGCGTCTCACAAGGCCGAGCGCTCGGCGGTCGCGTCTCAGGAGGTCCCAGACCCTCATGAGCCCCGTGGGCCTCGCGCCCCCCCCCCCCCAGGCCTCCGGAGCCGTCCGGCTCGTGTGTACCAATCTCCACGGCACGCCTCTTCGGCTACATGGACGCTTCTACAAAGCCGGTGCCAGGTGACTTTTTGGTTTGTTCAATTGAGGGCGCCCCACGGGCTGCATTATCCTCAAGCTGTCAGGGCCCGCCCCTACAGCTATATCATTTTGAGCATTTATCAGAACTAGCTCTGCCTTCGATAAAATCTCCTTAGTATCCCAACCTGCGTGCCCGGTGCTTCGTCACCATGAATGTCGCCGCGCCCTCACAACCCCGCCCTCGACCGCCTCATGATTAAGGGCTGACACGGCGTCTGTGCTCGGGTTCATCCCTGCAGCGTTGTTAAATCCAAGCGATTGAGCTCTGTCTCGTGGGCCAGCTCCCGTGCACGACACCTTCCGGGGTCCTTGGTGCCTTGTCCTCGCATGAGCTACTCACGACTGGGTGAGTTAGGGCGCACGTCCTGGTTCGTACAACTGCAGTCCGGTGCTTCGCCGTCGCGGGAGCCGCGCGCCGGATGTCCTTCCTCGGGTTATTGCATGAGAAGACTTGACACGACGTCTGTGCTTGGGTTCGTCCTTGCAGCATTGATAAACCCAAGCGACCGAGCTCTGTCTGGCGGGCCGGCCCCGTTCACGTCACCTCCTATGGGTCCTTAGTGTTCGGCCTTCTCATGCGATGGCCTCCGGAGGTTCACTCGGTGCAGGTCGCCCCCATCACACAGGTTTCGTAAGAGCACTCTGCGCCAAAAGTTCAGGCACAATCTACCTTGAGGTAGGGCCTCCTGAGTCTCGTGCTAGCTCACGAGTGCCCAGATACACCTCCTCAAAGTTCTGCCGTGCCAGTCATGCGTACGAACGAAATAGGGTTGTACACGCCCGGAGACTCCAAAATAGAGCTCCCTACCCACGCCTAGTGGAAGCCCCATGCTCCGCACTGGCGGATACGGTCGAACCGCGACCATGCCCATGCCCAGTGGAAGCCCCATGCTCCGCGCTGGCGGATACGGTCAAATCGCGACCATGCCCACGCCTAGTGGAAGGCCCATGCTCCGTGCTGGTGGATAAACAACTGAGGGCGCCCTATGGGTTTCATCAACCTCAGGATGGCCTCTCGGCTCTTCACGTGGCACTATTCACAGCATTCCCCTAGGATGCATGTGCGAGGGGGCTGGACACGGTGCCTACGCTTAGGCCAGGCCCGGCACAGGCCACCTCACCAGGTCCCTGGTACCTGGTCTTCCCGCATCCCTCCCAGGTGAAGACTAACGAGAAAAGGTATGAAGGGCCCCGGATTAACCTCGCCACTGCCCATGTTTCCTTCATGAGGGCCGCTCGCACGTCAAAGGGGACCCCTGAGAATCACGACTCAGGGGCCTCACTAGTCACGTAGCCCCTCGCCGCTTGGTTTCGTCCTGGCATCGCGACAAGACGTCCCAATGGCGGTCGAGGTATGCGTGGGGCTGGGCCCTGCTGACGCACATCACAAAGGCAAGCAAGAAGGAAACCAAGCATGAAAAGGAAATCACGGAGTTCAAACAGTTATTACATGCATCGAATGTATTGCAAATTCAAACAAAGTCTTACGCCTCCACGAGGCATGATAAGCATCACAGGATAAATTCTAGGAGGAGGGATCATCGTCGCCATGGCCGTCGCCGCCACCTACCTCAGCCGCGACGGGCTCCTCTTCAATATCACTGTCGCCACCGTTGTCGCCGTCGCTCCCGCTCGCCTCAACTGCCGTAGGTTCGGCGTCAAGGTTGCAGGTGAACTTCCCCAACAGTGCATCCACAAGGTCTTTCACGGCCGTCGTCGCGGTGGCGCGGGACTCGAGAGCAACTGGGCCGGTCACCGTGTCAAAATTAAAGCTGGGGTCGTGGAGGTAATGGTGGATGAAGAAGTGCGTCGCAGCCACGAAGAAGAGGTCACGACACTCCTCCTCCAGGATGGAGTCCACCTTGGCGGCAGCACCTTCGAGCTCCTCGGCAAGCTTGGAAGAAAGCCCTACGTAGCCGCCCCCAGGGGTCACGAGCGGGTCCTTAAACCCTCCTCTGCAGATGGACTGCAGCGCCTGGAGAGCCCTGAGCTCGAGGGAGGGGAAGGCTTCATGCTCCATGGCTGCTCTTCCTTCGGCGCCGGCAAGGATCTTCTCCCTGGCGTCCAGCCGGGCCGTTACCTCAGAGACGTGCTTGGCGTGGGACTCTTGGGCTCCGGCCACCTCCTCCTTCAGCTTGGTCAGGCGCTCACGCTCCGTAGCCTGGTCGACAGCTGCCTTCGATAACACTGAGTCACGATCGGTGAGCTATGCCTCGCGAGCCTTGAGGTCGTCCTCCTGTTGTTGAACCTGTTGCGCGCGTGCGGCCTGTTCCTCCTGGAACGCCTTCAAGCTGGCCTCCGCATCGCCGCAGCGCTTGGCAGCCGCATCTACCTCGGTACACGCCATGTCATGGGTAGTCTTCGCCTCGTCAGCCTCCCTCCTGCTCTCAGCGGCGAGGACTTCGGCGCAATCATGGGTCGCCTTGCTGGCCGTAGATAGCTCACGCCATCCCGCGGCGAGCTTCAGGCGCTCCTGCCTAAGGCGCTCGTCGGTGTCCTAGAGGTCCGCCTTGAGCCGATCAAGCACAGCGGGGGCATCATCCAAGGCCCCGCACCTTATCAGGGGGTCATAGCTCATGAGCTCAAGGGCTGGCAATGGAGGAATTGCCGCGACGTCCCGAGCTGGCGTTACCATGGTGGAAGGACTTGTGACTCCCTCCGCCGGAGGCGCAGTGGGCTCCACGCCGCTCTTCGTGGCTAGCTCTTGTGTCGTGCAACTGGGGGCCGCCGTGTCAACCACCCTGGTCACGGGCATCGGAGTCGCTTGAGGCTACATCACGGGCAGTGAGTCATCGCGTCCGGAAGCGGGGGCTGGAGCGGTAGGAGGAGTCAAGACCGCCGCCCTCTCCCCCGAGGTCAGAGGTGTCGCGAATAAAATGAGCGACGCGGCGCGCTGGATCACCATGGCCTCTAGGCCAACCCCTCGGGCGGCGCCGACGAGGTACCAGGAGCGGGCTGCACGCCAGTGCGCCCTGGCACGGTGCCACCTGTGTGCCCAAGCGTTGCGCCAGGCCGATGCGGTGCGCTTCTGCGCCCGCCGTGGCCGTGATCGGGTGCCGATGGCGCCCTCAGGACAAGGGGATCCTTCGATGTGACGCCCATCTTCTTCTTCTTTGCCGCGTCACCACTTCTGGTCATCAATAGGGGAAATGATATGACCACATGCGCAATCAGTACCCGGTCGGGAAGCAAGGAAGGTCACATGCTTGTCTAGCGCGGCCCACTTCCTCTTCTTCTCCTCCTCGACGGAGGCCGAGGCGCACCCACTCTTCTCCAGCGTGGCCTTGGTCGCGTCCCGGGGGATGGCGGAGTGGCCAACGGCGGGCCCTGCTGCCGCGTCGCTGCCTGGAGGGGTGAGGAGGTCGTCCTGAGGGGTCACGGCCAAAGAGGCCATGTCCGCCCTGGCGGGGCCGCCGCGGCCTTCGACTGAGTGCCTGGTGAAGACGGGCCTGACTCCCTAGCTGCCCCACTGAGGCGTGGGGAGCCCCCGTAGAGGGCACTACCGCGCCCCTGCCTGAGGCCGCCTGGCTAGATGGTCACGTCGTCCAGGGAGCGGGCTTCGACCGCCTAGGGACCCTGACAAAGCGCGGGGAGTACGCAGCCGGGGTCTCGTTAGCATCGTCATCATCCTCAAGATTGCGGAGAAGCTCGCGCTGCGACGGGGGGGACACCTCCTCCAGGTCGTCGTCCTCAGTCTCCTCCGAATCCTCTTCATCGCCGCTGTTGCTAGAGAACAAAGTCACGGGGGTATTGGGGTGTTCGGACAGCTCGAGCCCCTAGTCGTTGAAGGCGGGCATGGCGGCAACTAGATCCTTCCAGTCGTCGCGGCGGTACAACGGGGCATAGGCCTCGGGGATGTCCACCGGAATGCACCCGAGCAGGGTGACCAAGGCCGCGTCCAGCTCCTCACATGTCAGGCCGGTGGGGCGCAGCCTTGCCTCGTCCCTCGTGCCCTGGTACTCCCACAGGGGCTTCATGTGCGACTAGAGCGGCGCCAAGTGCTGCATCAAGAACTCATTCATGATCATCGCGCCGGTCAACAGCTTGGCCTCCATATCCGAGGCTATCCGCTCCAGGACGGGCTTCGCCCGTGGGTCGGTGAGCTTCATGGAGCCCCACTCTGGGATCCGCTTGGGCAGCTCCACCGGAAGCTCTAGTAGCGGATCAGAACCCTGGAAGTCCAGGAAAACCCAGCGGTGCCCAAAGCCTTCCACCTTCTTCCCGACTTTCAGGAGCAAATTTCCGCTCTGGATTACAACGAAGGAGACGCACGTAAATCGCTGCTCCTGGTCGTGGAATCGCAAGCTGAAGTAGTGGAGGAAGAGGGCCATTGAGGGCCTCATGCCCATGAAGGCCTCACAGTAGAAGGCGAAGATGGACCGAAGGAGAATGGAGTTAGTCTGGAGATGGAGGACCTGGATCCTGTTGTGCCTGAGGATGCGCGTAGAAGAACTCGAAGAAGGGCGGGACAAGCCCTGAGAAGATGTTATGGAGGAAGAAGGGGTAGGCCGTCTTCGCCAAGGTGCTCCATTCCCCGGAGCCGGCTCAGATCAGGGTCTCACCCCACTCGTTCATGTCGCCCGCCATCAGCGGGAGCACGGGGCTAAGGTCCCCTTCCTTGGCGACGGAGGAGGCAGTAAGCGCCGGCGGAAGAGATGAGGAAGTTGCGACATGGACTACAGGCTTTGATTTCCCGGCGGGCACCATTCGGGGAGTCGTCAGCGCCGGCGAGGGAAGAAGAGAAGGGCGGCGATGTGATTGGATCTAGAGGAGCTTATGTCTGGAGAAGGGGAACAGGAGCAAGGCGAGGGTGAGCAATGATGGCCCCGCGGCACGTGCTAGGCTTTTGTCAGACTAGGCAGTTGCCGAGGCAACGTGGGGGAGCGGAGGCGTCCGCCTCCCGCCGTGTGCCATGTGTCAAGCTTGGCCCGCATGCGATTGGCACAGCGTCGCTTCGCCCTTCACTCCTTGCCTTCGCTTCGAAGCCAGGCCGAGCGCGCCTTGGTCCCGGGGGCTACTGTCGGTGTTCTGGGATCGGGGGTACCCAGACTTGCCTACCTACGGCCCAGTGTGTGGCTCCATCGATGGCTCGGTACGACCCAGCTACAATACCCTACAAGCAAGATCCTCGCGAGGGTCCCCCGGCCTCGCGAGGCGAGCGACGCCAAGACCTCCCGAGGAGCAGCTTCCTGAGCCTACCTCCCGAGGAGCGGAGATCTCTATGCAGGTACCCCGCCTCACGAGGCTCGCGATGATGTGAGCCATGATGACCAAGGCCAGGCGGGCGCCAGCGGGCGCAGTGGAGGACAGTTTCCTCTTTGGTGCTAAGGAGGCAAGGACGTACGCGGGTTCCCAAGGAATCCCCCAAAGGTTTCCATTCCGGTGCAACGAGACCAAGACCATGAGCTCGGCAGGGCGGATGTCATCACCGAGCCCACCGCTGCGTCATGACCAGAAGCTTTGCTGGTGAAGACCACCTTTGGTCAGGATAAGATGTACCTCTCATCCCCTTCCAAATTAGCCGTTGTGGAATCCCTTCCCGCCGAAGCTCTGAAGGAAGAGGATCAAGGCCACTTTAAATATAGGCTAGTCTCCACCGTAGAGGGGGGTCGGAGGTCGATCGATTCTCTCCCTCTGAGCCCTCACGAGGTAGCTCACCCACTGTACTAGTTCATCGTCATCCTCCTCGCGAGGCAATCCACCACAAAGCAGGAGTAGGGTTTTACACCGCAAGGTGGCCCGAACCTGGGTAAACTATTGTGTCCCCTCTTTTCCCAGCTCGCATGAACTCGACGAGGCCAAGCCATGAGGCGATGAGATTGAGGCTGTAGCTGGGTTAGATCTTTGTACACGCCCTAGAGTTCGAACCTTGTTTGGATCCGTGGAGCCCTGATTCTGACAATATACTCTAACATGGGTGACCTTGTCGCCGACCACCTCTAGATGAAGTTTTCTAGTGTTTGTTCTTGTTCATTGCATTCCTTTTTGCATTTCTTCATGCAAGTGTGTTTCCCTTCTAAAACAAAACAAAAACTTCATCTAGATCTCTTTGTGTTGTCTGCATTTTACTTCTGTCTCTGAGTTTTTAATTCATTGCAAATCTTATGCAAATTCCTTGAAAATCCTTGTGAAGTTTCATTTGCAAGTGAGCTGAGTTGACAAAATCTTTTCTCTACATTGTACTCGGTTCCACCGATCCAAGCCTACCAGGCAGACTGAAACACAAGTTCTACTTGGACACAGTTCACCGGTTCTACCGAAACAGACTAACTCGGTCTCACTGATGCGCACCTTCAGTGCCTCTGCTATCTCAGAGTCACCAATTGAAATGTACCGGTGCCTCCGATTTCACTACTGAGAAAACTTTTTGCCATCTTACAATGCCTATTTGTTTCAGCTCCACTCAATGATTCTTTCCCTCTATCTGCATCTTGAACTGCATTCTGCTTACTACTCTCTATATAATTCACTTAAAGCTTTGATGTATGTTATCATCAATTACCAAAAAGGGGAGATTGAAAGCACAAGTGCTCCCTGGGTGATTTTGGTAATTAATGTCAACATATCCCTTGTTGGACTAATAGTTTTATCCAGTATATTTCAGATAAGTTCAACAGTGGAGTGGCAAGGACAAGAGGATGTGGAACCCCTTCAAAATGCTAAGGACAAGGATTGGCAAAAGCTCAAGAGACTCTACATTTTTGTTTAAGTGATCCAAGATCACATTGAGTCCATAGGAAAGCCAATACTATTAAAAGGGGACGAGGTGTTGCTTAATGGTCTACTTGCTCAAGTGCTTAGTGATATTGCTCCAAACCCTCAACCACTTTCTCTATCCAAATATGTCCAAAACCTAAATTCCAACTCGGCCCCACCGATATTTCCTATCCAGAGCCACCGAGTTCATCTTGACATAGCCACTGCCAGAAACCCTAACAGTTCGGCCACACCGATATGGATCTCGGTCTCACTGAGATGGCCCTGCCAACTCTTTGTTACTTCTTGCAATTATTTCGGTCTCACAGAGAATTGCAATTGGTCTCACCGAGATGGCTTGTCAACTCTATTGTCTTATTGCTTCACTTCGGTCTCATCGAGTTCATGCAATTGGTGCCATCGAGACTGTTGGAAATATGCCGTAGAGGCAATAATAAAGTGGTTATTATTATATTTCCTTATTCATGATAATCGTTTATTATCCATGCTATAATTATATTGATTGGAAACTCAAATACATGTGTGGATGAATAGACAACAACATGTCCCTAGTGAGCCTCTACCGGACTAGCTCGTTGATCAAAGATGGCTATGGTTTCCTAGCCATAGAAATGAGTTGTCATTTGATAACGGGATCACATCATTAGGAGAATGATGTGAGGAGTACCTTGTGTGTATCAAACGTCGCAAGGTGACTGGGTTACTATAAAGATGCTCTACAGGTATCTCCAAGGGTGTCTGTTGAGTTGGCATGGATCAAGACTGGGATTTGTATCTCCGTATGACGAAGAAGTATCTTGGGGCCCACTCGGTAATACAGCATCACAATGAGCTTGCAAGCAATGTGACTGAAGATTTAGCCACAGGATCTTGTATTACGGAACGAGTAAAGAGACTTGTCGGTAATGATATTGAACTAGGTATGGAGATACTGACGATCGAATCTCGGGCAAGTAACATACCGATAGACAAAGGGAACTGTATACGGCATTAGCTGAATCTTTGACATCGTGGTTCAACAGATAAAGATCTTCATGGAATATGTAGGAATCAATATGGGCATCCAGGTCCCACTATTGGTTATTGACTGGAGAGGAGTCTCGGTCATGTCTACATGATTCTCGAACCCGTAGGGTTGCACGCTTAACATTCGGTAGCGCTAGGGTACTATTGAGATATTAATAGTGGAAAGTTCGAAGGTTGTTCGGTGTCCCGGATGGGATCCAAGACATCACCAGGAGCTCCGGAATAGTCCGGAGGTAAAGATTCATATATGGAAAGTTGTTATCGAGGTTCCGAAAAAAATTCAAGTTTTTTCGGTATTGCACCGAGAAGGTTCTAGAAGGTTTTGGAGTGGGGCCCACCTGCATGGGGGACCCACATGAACGTTGGTAGTGGGGAAAGTCCCCACAACCCTGGTCTAGGTGCACCAAGATCCTCCCTTAAAAGGAATAGGATAAGATCAGGATCCCTAAAAAGGGGGGAAAGCGATAGGTGGGGAAGGAAAGGTGCGATTTCCTTCCTCCCCCTTTGTCCAACGACCCTAGGGCCTTGGAGGGAAAGCCACCAGCCCCCTCCACGCCTATATAAAGGTTGGGAGGCGTTGGGGGCAGCCACCCTTCGACCCTTGCCCGTTACCTCTCCCAACACCTCCCACGTTTCATCAGTACGTGCTTGGCGAAGCCCTGCCGGAATTCCGCTGCCACCACCACCACCATACCATCTTGTTGGTCCCGATCTCATCTACCCCCTCTCTCTCGCTTGTTGGATCAAGAAGGAGAGGATGCCGCCGAGCCGCACATGTGCTAAACTCGGAGGTTTCGTCTGTTCGGCACTTGATCGGGAGTTCGTGGACGGATCGTGATTGGATCGCGAAGACGTTCTACTACATCAACCGTGTTTCTTAACGCTTCCGCTTAGTGATCTACATGGGTATGTAGATCCAATCTCTCCTCTCATAGATGTGCATCTCCAAGATTGATCTTGGTGAGCGTAGGAAATTTTTGTTTCGCATGCAACGTTCCCCAACAGTGGCATCATGAGCTAGGTCTATGCATAGATGACATCACGAGTAGAATACAAAGGAGTTTGTGGGCGTTGATGTTCAGATTGCTTACTTCCTTAGTCTTATCTTGATTCAGCGGTATTCACTACAAAAAAATCACTTTCGTGATGATACGTGTTTGTCACAGTAGGTCACATTTTCTGTCGTGCATGTACATCCATGACGATTTTATGACAGAATCAAGATAGTCATACATGTGCTGTCGTAGAAGTGTTCCATGACAATACCAAAATTATCATCATGGAAGTGTCCACTTCCATGACGATAAATGGCGCGTCATGGAAGTGCTTTCGTCAAGGGTAACCGACATGTGTCATCCACCATAACGGGTCGCCGTTAAGCTATCGGGTTTCGGTTTGGATCTGATAACCCGTTAACAGCTGGGACCAATGAGGATTTTCCACGTGTAAAATTCTCATTGGTTATAGCAATCACGTGTCAGCACCGCGGAAGGACAGATGTCAACCGCCCAATGGACAGGAGGCGCCTATGATACATCGACACGTGGCAAGGCCCAACAACAGCCCATTTAGGTTAAAAAGGCTGGCCCAATCAAAATTAGCTGGCTGGCACATTAACGGCCTGCTTGCAGACGACCCATTCGTAGTTAAGGCCCGTATGACTAGTGTCAAATCGGCCCGTCAACGGCCCGTTCTAGACTTGTCATCATTGTGGCCCATGGTTGCTTCTGGCCCATTAACAGTCTGCTAAGTATTTGGGCCGAATTACGGCCCGGTGTGTTTCCGGCCTGTTAAAGGTCCTGTTTCATTTGGGCCCATTTATTGGTCATTGAAACTTTTGGCCCATAAACTATCGTGAAGGAATTGGGTCATATTTGGCCATGTCTGACATTCGTCCTGTTAGAGGCCCACTGTAGATTTGGGCCACTTCTAGCCTGTTATGTTTTTCGGCCTGTTAACGTCAGACAAAATCCATGGGCCATATGTGGCCCAACGTCACATCGGGCCTATTAACGGCGCATATAAAACTGATACTAATCAAACCCAACCGCACTTCTGGCCTGGTAAAGGCCCGTGTAGTAGGTCGGCGCATTTTTGGCCTGTCTGAATTTTGGCCTATGAATGATCTGCATTGTAAATGGGCCACCACGAGCTGAGATACATTTCGGCCTGCTAATGACCAGTGGGTTATTTGGCACAATCAGGGCCCAATCTCACTTTCGGCCTATTAAAGGCCCATGTTATTTATGGGCTCAAGATATTTACACATGTTAATGGCCTGTTGTTACTGAGGGCCCAAATTATGTTTAGGCCTGTTAAAGGCCCACTATGGGCACAGGCCTACCAAAAATAAGAAAGCTTATGTTGATTTAGGCCCAGATATTTTTAGTGGGCTACATGCAAATTACGTCCCATAATCGTTTCTAGCCCAATTGGAATTATGGGCCCGGTGAATGTTGGCACGTTGGGCTCCTACGAAGCTTTCGGCCGAATACATTACTAAGATAAACCTACACTATACAAAAATAGCGTCGTAATTTCTACAGCCTTTGGCAGCATGATAAATGTTGTATCACAACAAAATAAGTTCCAGCCATACAACAAAAGGCATGTTGGCATAAAGTTTACAGTTCTTGTAGATAAAAGCACCATTAGATGTATAGAAGCACGAATCATTTGACCTGAGTGCTAATGTTTCAGGCTGTAGAATCTGATGGAGCAGCATGATCTTCCCCTTTTTTCCGCCATTGCTCTTGAACAACGAAGCAAATGTCTGATAGTCTGGTTTCAAAACCATTCATATCTTGACGACATTTATCAACCACTATTGTTGTTTCCGAAACGACCTCCATTAGGGATTGGACTTGTGTCTGGAGCACAGATATATCACTCTGTCTAGCCGAAAGATTTTATTTAGTAGGCGATTTGGATGAGGTTATCTTGACAACCAACCCAGAATTACGTAGGAAGGTGCTTTTTGTACTGTTAGTGGAGAGATACTAACGCACTGCAGCAAGAGGTGACATTGTGCCTGTGGTAGCCTCGTCACCTTCAGGTGGTTGTGGCTATTCAATCATTTGTTCCATAGCTTGCTGAAAGTTTGAACTTGTAGATTAGTGTACCAGATAAGTTACTAATAAGACAAAAACAAACAAAGTAGGTTTCACATTAATACATAACTTATTTTGGTGAACTACTGTAATACATTAGCATGTATTGTAGTGCCAACTACATAATAAAATCACTTTCGGAACATATGTCCATGTAGCATGCCTATAGTATTGTCTATTTCCTCACATTCGTTGACATCTAAGGATAAAGAGACATGGTTTAAAGTAGGATGAACATAGTATGACATCATTCATATCATGGGCAAATAGATATCAAACAAACAGGCTATTGTATCATTGTGTGGGCACGTGAACATCACAACTAGATTACAGATCAAGACCAAAAGAATATCCTTCCTCTCTTTTAAATCGTGTAAGGTGAAATGATACGTTAAGACAACTGTGTATAAAAGTGAACAGAGTAACCGACATTGGCTGCAAACCAAGTAGTTAAATGAACACGTCACAATAACAAGCAGTTCAAAGGCAGGAGGAGTAAGGACTTACAACGGCGGCTTGACCTGGTGTGCTCATGCCCTTCATCTTGCTGGTGTGGCAATCCTTGAAGATTTCCACTGCATTCGGTTCAGGTTCTTTTTGGTCCGCACGGGCTTTCCTCTGTATTTGGAACAAGTCAATATAGATATGATAATATGGCACAGAAAAAGGAAGGAAGTAGCAGCTATTTACAAGAGCCTCGCAGTGTGCAATATAGCTATGAGATCCTGTTGTCTGTTGGAATTTCACTTTAGAACGGTTGGTCTTGTTCTTCAAACAGTTAGCCTAGAAGAAGATACACTTGTAAGGCACATACGTAAATACGAGTTCAATATGTGATCTGATCAAATACATATTCCCTACCTGATACTTTCGATCAGACCAGTGTTTAACAAGGGTTGTCCAATATTCATCTGTAATATATTCCACTGGAGATGTTTGGGCGATTTCATTTTTAGCCTTGCCTTCAAAGTGAGTTTTTCTAAGGTGATACCGATACTGTCACAGAGCAGACTGAAAAACATGAGTGCATGCTTGTTTAGTTGCATCATCTTTCGGATCCAACTTGAACCTCATCTGTTGAAAAAAGAATGTGAGCCTTATTAGGAGGAAGCTAGAAAGTATGGGACAGAGCAAGACAATATTACAAATTGCGATGAATAACATTGCTTACGGATAAATGGTCAAGGAAGGTGTTAAACTGGGTATCGTCTTTCTCATTCCTGTACTGGATCCATGTTGGGAGGATACATGCATGACACCTAACGGTAACGGCTGCCTCTGATACTAACTTGGCTAACTCTGTAGCATCACGTGGATTTTTTAAACCTGCCTCAAAATGGATCTCCATTCTTCCTCCTTTAGATTTTGTTAATCTGTCAAGCATTATCCCTGATGTCTATTTCTTCTTGCGCCGTGGTGCTAGTTCAACAACGAATATGGAAAGTGTTAGTGCACATCAAACTATGAGAGTACATATAAAGGAGCATGCTACTGCAACTTGACTCGGTCAGGTACCGTCTTGGTGTTGATGCTCATGAGGTTCATCTGATCTTGCCAAGTCCTGTTGTGTCAGCAGTGCTTCAGAAGTAGTGTTAGGTGTGAGGGCGGCTTGGAAACAGGCATGTTGCGGAGCAAATGAATGAGTAACTCGTTGAGATCCCGGTACAGTTGAAGGGGATGCTGCAGCTGGTGGAGCAGGTGATACTGTGTTTGTAGATTTAGACGGTGGACTTGGACCTTCTACTGCACTATAAGTACAAGCAGAATCTCGAGGGAAGATCCTTTTCCGTTGCACCCAATGAGTAACACCATTCCCTACTATATTCTTTTCCTTGCTCTTTTTTGACTTTGCCATGTCAAGCCGTACCCACAACACAAAAGAATAAAATCACTCTTCAGAACTCATTGATGCTTGATACAGACAAGCAATACTTTGATGTAAGACAACTGTATGAGGAGGATGGAATATGTAAGAAAAATAGGACGGCGTGACATATTCACACCTACCATTTGTAAACTAAGCAGAAGGAGTTTCAAGAAAATAGAAGTAATGCAAGCTATACACCATATGAAAGATGCAACCAATATCACTCTGCCAAGTTAAAAGTGTCTTGTCATAAGAGGCATTTCGAAAAATTAGAAGCAGTACAACCTAGAAATCAATGCAAGATGCAATCACTATCACACTGCCAAGTTAAAAGCGTCCAATCTTGAGTGAGTGATGTGGGATAAACAACGACAGTACTTTGATGTAAGAACATGGTATGATAGATAGATGCAGTGTATTCTAGACACAGAAAGGCATGTCATATGCACATGTATAACGTATAAACTCAGCATGTGCAATTTAATCAAAATAGAAGAAATACAAGCTAGACAACATATGCAACATGAAACCAATTATCACACTTTCAACTTAGAGCAAGCACCTGCGATGGTGGAGTAGGGGAGATGAACTCATCATGTAGACTTGGGACGTCAACTGCATTAGCAGTAGCAGTGGCAAATCTAGAGAGTCTCCGTTTGCGTCGGTCCGGAGGACCACCAACATCCCCTAACTTACACTTTTCCTTCCTCTTTTTTGATATTGCCTTCTGAAGTTAAAACCACAAGAAGATGAATAAAATTAGCTCTGCATAACTGGTTGATGCATGATACAGACGGACACTACTTTGACGTAAGGCAAGCGCATGCTAGGAGGATGGAATATATACAAAAAAACAATAGCCTTGCATATTCACACGTACGATAGGAGGATGGAATATGTATGAAAAACAGTAAGCAGAAGGCATTTCAACAAAATTAGAAGAAATGAAAGCTAGGCACCATATGAACATGCAACCAATATCACTCTACCAGGTAAAAAGTGTCTCGTCACAAATGCCATTTCAACAAATTAGAAGTAGTACAAGCTAGAAGACAATGCAAGATGCAACCTAAATCACACTCCCAAGTTAAATGTGTCTTATGGGTAAGTGATTGTTGCAGGTATGAGTTGTAAGCTACGCAGATGCAATTCAACAAAATTAGAAGCAATACAAACTAGACATCATACAAAACACGCAACCACATATAACAGTGCCAAGTTAGAGCAAGCACCTGTGATGGTGGAGTAGGGGAGATGTGCTCATCATCTAAATAGCTACATTGACTGTCCAGCCTTGTGTTGTCTTGCGAATCTTGTTGGGAGGATGGCGGAGTAGAATCTGTAGAGACCCTCTGTTTGAGTTGCTCCGAAGGACCACCATCATCCACTGCCTTACTAATTTCCTTCAGCTGTATTGATTTTGCATTGTGAAGTCAAACCAATAAGAAAAAAGAATAAAATTTGCTCTTCAGAACTCATTCATGCATGATACTGACAAACACTACTCGGATGAAAGGCAAACACATGCTACGAGGATGGAATATGTACGAAAAACAGGACGGCGTGACATATTCAGACCTATGATGTTGTAACTAAGCAAAAGGCATTTCAACAAATTAGAAGCACTGCACGCTAGATGATAACCCACAAGTATAGGGGATCAGTTGTAGCCTTTCTCGATAAATAAGAGTGTCAAACACAACGAGGAGCTAAAGGTAGGATTTGTATTCCCTTCAAGTTCTATCGACCACCGATACAACTCTACGCGCACTTAACGTTCACTTTACCTAAAACAAGTATGAAACTAGAATCATGAACATATTGCAAACCCTACAATGGGGATCCCTCACGCTTGCGCGACACGGAGAGCACCATAGGGCAACACCAATAATAATCATACAACTCAAACCAATCATGATCATCAATCAACCCATAGGACAAAACGGATCTACTCAAACATCATAGGATAGCCATACATCATTGGGAAATAATATATAGCGTTGAGCACCATGTTTAAGTAGATATTACAACAGGGAGAAGAGGTGTTACACCTCTGCATAGAGGGGGAGAGATTTGGTGATGACGGCGGCGAAGTTGTTGGTGTAGATCATCGTCACGATGATGGCCCCGGCGGCGTTCCGGCGCCACTGGGAGAGAGGGGGAGAGAACCCCCCCCCCCCCCCTCCTTCTTCTTCTTCCTTGACCTTCCCCCTAGATGGGAGAAGGGTTTCCCCTCTGGTCCATGGCCTCCATGGCAGTGTAGGGGCAGGAGCCCCTCCGAGAATGGATCTCTCTCTCTGTTTCCTTCTGTTTCTGCGTTCCCAGATTCTGGCCTTTGACCGTTTCTTAAATTCCCGGAGATCCGTAACTCCGATTGGGCTGAAATTTTAACACGATTTTTATCCAGATATTATATTTCTTGCAGCCGAAGAAGGGCACCAACCACCTTACGGGGTGACCACAAGGGTCCAGGGCGCGCCCTACCCCCTAGGGCGCGCCCCCTGCCTTGTGGCCCCCTTGGGCATCGTCTCGCGTTGATTCTTTTTCCCAAAAATCACATATATTCCAAAAGAAATCTCCGTAAGTTTTTATCATGTTTGGACTCCGTTTGATATGGATTTTCAGTGAAACAAAAAACATGCAACAAACAGGAACTTGCACTGGGCACTGGATCAATATGTTAGTCCCAAAAATAATATAAAAAGTTGCCAAAAAGTGTATAAAAGTTGTAGAATATTGGCATGGAACAATCAAAAATTATAGATACGACGGAGACGTATCAGCATCCCCAAGCTTAATTCCTGCTCGTCCTCGAGTAGGTAAATGATAAAAAAGATATTTTTTTATGTGGACTGCTACCTAGCATAATCTTGATCACATAATCTAATCATGGCATGAATATTAAGATACGAGTGATTCAAAGCAATAGTCTATCATTTGACATAAAAACAATAATACTTCAAGCATACTAATAAAGCAATTATGTCTTCTCAAAATAACATGGCCAAAGAAAGTTACCCCTACAAAATCATATAGTCTGGCTATGCTCCATCTTCACCACACAAAGTATTTCATCATGCACAACCCCGATGACAAGCCAAGCAATTGTTTCATACTTTTAATGTTCTCAAGCCTTTTCAACTTTCACGCAATACATGAGCGTGAGCCATGGATATAGCACTATAGGTGGAATAGAATATGATGGTGGGGGTTGTGTGGAGAAGACGAAAAAAGGAGAAAGTCTCACATCGACGCGGCTAATCAACGGGCTATGGAGATGCCCATCAATTGATGTCAATGCGAGGAGTAGGGATTGCCACGCAACGGATGCACTAGAGCTATAAGTGTATGAAAGCTCAAACTAAAACTAAGTGGGTGTGCATCCAACTTGCTTGCTCATGAAGACCTCAGGCATTTGAGGAAGCCCATCATTGGAATATACAAGCCAAGTTCTATAATGAAAATTCCCACTAGTATATGAAAGTGATAACTCAAGAGACTCTCTATATGAAGAACATGGTGCTACTCTGAAGCACAAGTGTGGTAAAAGGATAGTAACATTGTCCCTTCTCTCTTTTCTCTCAGTTTTTTTTCTTTTTTTTCTTTTTTTCTTTTTTTTGGTGGGCTTCTTTGGCCTTTTTTTTATTTGGGCTTCTTTGGCCTCTTTTATTTTTCATAAAGTCCGGAGACTCAACCCAAGTTGTAAGGGAATCATAGCTTCCATCATCCTTTCCTCACTGGGACAATGCTCTAATAATGATGATCATCACACTTTTATTTACTTACAACTCAATATTACAACTCGATACTTGAACAAAATATGACTCTATATGAATGCATCTGGCGGTGTACCAGGATGTGCAATGATCTAGCATAGCAAAGATATCAAAAAACGGACAAGCCATGAAAATATCATGCTAGCTATCTTACGATCATGCAAAGCAATATGACAATGAATGCTCAAGTCATGTATATGATGATGATGGAAGTTGCATGGCAATATATCTCGGAATGGCTATGGAAATGCCATGATAGGTAGCTATGGTGGCTGTTTTGAGGAAGATATAAGGAGGCTTATGTGTGATAGAGCGTATCATATCACGGGGTTTGGATGCAGCGGCGAAGTTTGCACCGACTCTCGAGGTGAGAAAGGGCAATGCACGGTACTGAAGAGGCTAGCAATGGTGGAAGGGTGAGAGTGCGTATAATCCATGGACTCAACATTAGTCATATAGAACTCACATACTTATTGCAAAAATCTATTAGAGATCGAAACAAAGTACTACACGCATGCTCCTAGGGGGATAGATTGGTAGGAAAAGACCATCGCTCGTCCCCGACCGCCACTCATAAGGAAGACAATCAAAAAATAAATCATGCTCCGACTTCATCACATAACGGTTCACCATACGTGCATGCTTCGGGAATCACAAACCTTAACACAAGTATTTCTACCAATCCACAATTACTCACTAGCATGACTCTAATATCACCATCTTCATATCACAAAACTATTGCAAGGAATCAAACATATCATATTCAGTGATCCACAAGTTTTATGTAGGATTTTATGACTAACCATGTGAACGACCAATTCCTGTCAACTCTATAAATAGATATAAGTGAAGCAAGAGAGTTTAATTCTTTCTACAAAAGATATGCCCACGCTCTAACAAATATAAGTGAAGCAAAAGAGCATTCTACAAATGGCGATTTTCTATGTGAAGAGAAACAGGCAATCCAAACTTCAAATGATATAAGTGAAGCACATGAAGCATTCTATAAAGCCATACTCAAAAGATATAGGTGAAGTGCATGAAGCATTCTATAAATCAACCAAGGACTATCTCATACCAGCATGGTGCATTATTAAAAGAAAAATGAAAAGCACACGCCGCTCCAAGATTTACGCATATCATGTGATGAATAAAAATATAGCTCCAAGTAAAATTACCGATGATCGTTAGAAGAAAGAGGGGATGCCTTCCGGAGCATCCCCAAGCTTAGTTGCTTGGGAGTCCTTGAATATTACCTTGGGGTGCCTCGGGCATCCCCAAGTTTAGGCTCTTGCCACTCCTTATTCCTTCATCCATCGTGATCTCACCCAAAACTTGAAAACTTCAATCACACAAAACTTAACAAAACCCTCGTGAGATCCGTTAGTATAATAAAGCAAATCACCACTTTAAGTACTGTTGAAAACTCATTAATATTTTATTTTTGAATTTTAGCTACTGTATTATAACTTTTCCATGGCTTATACCACCAATACAATCGATAGTTTCATCAAAACGAGCAAAACAATGCATCAAAAACAGAATCTGTCAAAAACAGGACAGTCTGTAGCAATCTGAAAATCTACCATACTTCTGTAACTATAAAAATTCTTAAAAATTAGGAAACAATAAACAATTTGTATGGAAGTACTGTGAAAAACGTTTCAGAAGCGTTTGACTTTCCAGTAAAAAATGTAAAATCACGCACTACAGCCAAAGTTTCTGTTTTTGCACCGCACATACCAAACAAGCAATCTAATCATCCTAAAGGCAAATCTTGGCACATTATTTTTATAATACAATGAATTTGTACAAGGGGATAATTATTTTTGTTCAAAATTTTCTGTAATTCAAGATTTGCAAAGTTTCCATGGGCATGAACAAAGTTCAAGGAGCTCCCCCACTTCAACGGTGCTCGTCCTTCTTACTTTCACTTTTCTTTTTGAAAAGTTTAAGGTTCCCCACTTTATTTTTTTGTTTTTAAACTTTATAAAAGCACACAACAGAAATAAATGACTCTCTAAAACTTCCGGGTTGTCTCCCTGGCAGCGCTTTCTTTAAAGCCATTAAGCTAGGCATATAGTGCTCAAGTAATGGATCCAACCGGATCCCAAGGTATATCAAAGCCAATTTTAATTAACAATGATTTGTATTTTAGTAGTGAGCACAAAGCAACATATATCATGCAACAACGAAGTCTAACTCTCTTCCTATGCATTGGCATGTCATAAAAGAACAATTCATGCACACAAAGTAAAGGCCAATGCATAGTATAAACAATTTCTTGCAATTTTATCGTATTGGAAACATAGGGAGGCAGAGATGTAGTTCCTCTTTCATAATAACTGCAAATAGGAGCAGCAAGCACATGCATATTATATTTATCAAAATCATCACGTGCAATAGTAGAACGCAACCCATCAATATAGTCCTTAATAAGCGCAAACTTCTCCGATATGGTATAGTTGGGAGAATTCAAAAAGATAATAGGACTATCATGCGTGGGTGTAGTAGAAACAATTTCATTCTTAACAAAAGGAACTATAACAAGTTCATCTCCATAAGCATAATTCATATTGGCATCATCGCCATAAGCATAGCAAGCATCAAGTTCATCAAAAAGGGATATTTCAAACGAATCAAAGGGATCATAGCAATCATCCTTCGGTAAGCACTAAGGGAAATTAAACAATGTATGTGTTGAAGAGTTACTCTCATTAGAAGGTGGGCACGGGTGATCAATCCGCTCTTCCTCCTTTTGTTCTTCGCTCTCCTCATCATCTTTTTCATCTAATGAGCTCACAGTTTCAGCAATTTCTTCTTCCATAGATTCCTGCAAAATATTAGTCTCTTCTTGGACAGCGGAGACTTTCTCAATAAATGCATCAATATCGGCATTGTATTCATAATTCTCATAGCAATATTTAAGTATAGCAAAATTTTCAGGAATGTAAACATTATCATCAAAAGCTTCATACTTTTCAAACAAAGATTCAATTTCATAAGCACCCTTAAAAGCAACAAATTCTTCTATTCGTTCCACATCATAGTAATCATATCTACCATTAGCATAAGAAGCTAACGTTTCATTATCATTAAATTTACATGAAAAGGGAAGGTGTGGAGCCTTCATCCTAGAGCAACAAGTATAATCATATCTCAAGCATAGTTCCCGAGCATACCAATGCAACATATGAATTTGATCCCATAACAGTTTCCCTTTTTGAGTCAAGCGATAATCCCTAAAGTATTCACGTTGATCCAACGTGTCTCCCATTATATAATTGAATGTGGTTTTCTCAGGATTATTAAAGTAGTGCATAATATCTTTCACATAATGAGTGTCGAGGGTTTTAGGAGGTTCCCCATCTACATGAGTAGCAAGTACACCTAATTTTTTTGGTATTTCGTGTTCCATATCCATAACTAAAGATATAGAACAACTTAGAACAGCAAATAAAATCTACTTAGTGATAAAGCAAACAAGCACACACGAGAATATTCACTACACGCTATTGCTCCCCGGCAACGGCGCCAGAAAAAGGTCTTGATAACCCACAAGTATAGGGGATCGGCTGTAGCCTTTCTTGATAAATAAGAGTGTCGAACCCAACGAGGAGCTAAAGGTAGGATTTGTATTCCCTTCAAGTTCTATCGACCACAGATACAACTCTACGCGCACTTAACGTTCACTTTACCTAAAACAAGTATGAAACTAGAAGTACTTTGTAGGTGTGATAGGATAGGTTTGCAAGATAATAAAGAGCATGTAAATAAAAACTGGGGGCTGTTTAGATAAAGAAACAACTAAGTTAGTTTTAGTAGAGAGCTTTTTGTCACAAGAAAGTTATTTGTCCCTAGGCAATCGATAACTAGACCGGTAATCATTATTGCAATTTTATATGAGGGAGAGGCATAAGCTAACATACTTTATCTTCTTGGATCATATGCACTTATGATTGGAACTCTAGCAAACATCCGTAACTACTAAAGATCATTAAGGTAAAACCCAACCATAGCATTAAAGTATCAAGTCCTCTTTACTCCCATACGCAAACAACCTACTTACTCGGGTCTGTGCTTCTGTCACTCATGCCACCCACCATAAGCGAATCATGAACATATTGCAAACCCTACAACAGGGATCCCTCACGCTTGCGTGACACAGAGAGCACCATAGGACAGCACCAATAATAAAACATACAACTCAAACCAATCATGATCATCAATCAACCCATAGGACAAAACGGATCTACTCAAACATCATAGGATAGCCATACATCATTGGGAAATAATATATAGCATTGAGCACCATGTTTAAGTAGAGATTACAGTGGGGAGAAGAGATGTTACACCGCTGCATAGAGGGGGAGAGAGTTGGTGATGACGGCGGCAAAGTTGTTGGTGTAGATCGCCGTCACGATGATGGCCCCGGCGGCGTTCCGGCGCCACCGGGAGAGAGGGGGAGAGAACCCCCTCCTTATTCTTCTTACTTGACCTTCCCCCTAGATGGGAGAAGGGTTTACCCTTTGGTCCATGGCCTCCATGGTGGCGGAGGGGCGGGAGCCCCTCCGAGATTGGATCTCTCTCTCTGGTTCCTTCTGTTTCTGCATTCCCAGATTCTAGCCTTTGACCGTTTCTTAAATTCCCGGAGATCCGTAACTCCGATTGGGCTGAAATTTTAACACAATTTTTATCCGGATATTAGCTTTCTTGTGGCCGAAGAAGGGCACCAACCGCCTTACAGGGTGACCACAAGGGTCCAGGGCGCGCCCCCTGCCTTGTGGCCCCCTCGGGTATCGTCTCGCGTTGGTTCTTTTTCCCAAAAATCACATATATTCCAAAAAAAATCTCCGTATGTTTTTATCGCGTTTGGACTCCGTTTGATATGGATTTTCTGCGAAACAAAAAACATGCAACAAACAGGAACTGGCACTGGGCACTGGATCAATAAGTTAGTCCAAAAATAATATAAAAAGTTGCCAAAAGTGTATAAAAGTTGTAGAATATTGGCATGGAACAATCAAAAATTATAGATACGACGGAGACGTATCACTAGACACCATACGAAAGATGCAACCAATATCACTCTGCCAAGTTCAAACTGTCTGGCATTTCAACAAATTAGAAGCGGTACATGCTAGAAATCATATGCAAGACGCAACCAATATCACAGTGGCGACTTAAAGGTGCCTCATCATAAGTGACTGATGCGGGATACGCAAGAACAGTAGCCTGATGTAAGAACATGGTGTGATCAGATATAGTATGTTCTAGAAAGAGGAACACGTGTCATATTCATAGGTATGATGTGTAAAGTAAGCAGATGCAATACAACAAAGTTAGAAGCAATACAAGCTAGGCATCATACGCAACATGCAACCACATATAATAGTGCCAAGTTAGAGCAAACACCTGTGATGGTGGAGTAGGGGAGATGTGCTCATCATCTACATAGCTGTGTTGACTGTCTAGCCTTGCGTTGTCTTGCGAATCTTCTTGGGAGGATGGTGGAGTAGAATCTGTAGAGACCCTCCGTTTCAGTTGCTCGGAAGGACCACCATCATCCAATGTCTTGCCAATTTCCTTCCGCTTTATTGATTTTGCATTGTGAGGTCAAACCGACAAGAAAAAGGAATAAAATTCGCTCTTTAGAACTCATTCGTGCATGATACTGACGAACACTACTCTGATGAAAGGCAAAGTCATGATATGAGGATGGAATATGTACGAAAAACTGGACGGCGTGACATATTCACACATATGATGTGGTAACTAAACAGAAGGCACTTCAACAAATTCGAAGCACTGCAAGCTTGACACCATGGAAGGTGCAACCAATATCACTCTGCCACGTTAAAACTGTCTCGTCATAGGTGGGGTTCATCAAATTAGAAGCACTACATGCTAGAAATCATATTCAAGACGCAAACCAATATCACAGTGCCAACTTAAAGGTGTCTCATCATAAGTGACTGATGCACGATACACAAGAAGAGTAGTTTCATGTAAGAATATGGTGTGATAGACAGATATAGTATGTACCAAAAACAGGAAGGCGTGTCATATTCACATGTATAATGTGTAAGCTAAGCAGATGCAGTTTACACTAATTAAAAGCAATACAAGCTAGACACCATATGCAACATGCAACCAGATATCACACTGCCAAGTTAGAGCAAGCACTTGGGATGGTGGAGTAGGGGAGCGGAGACTTGGAACTTGTAATGCACTAGCAGTACGAGGAGAATCTGTACAGATGCTCCGTTTACGTTGCTTCAGAGGACCACCATCATCGCCTTCCTTACTCTTTTCCTTCCTCATTTTTGATTTTGCCTTGTCAAGTCAAACCCACAAGAAAAGGAATAAAATTTGCTCTTCAGAACTCATTTATGCATGATACTGACAAACACTACTTTCATGTAAGGCAGCCGCATGATAGGAGGATGGAATATGTATGAAAAACTGGACGGCATGGCATATTGACATGTATGATGTGTAAAGTGTAAACTAAGCACAAGGTGTTTGAACTAATTAGAAGCAATGCAAGCTAGACACCATGAAAGATGAAACCAATATCACTCTGCCAAATTAAAAGGGTGGCCTCATAAATGTATTTGACCAAATTAGAAGCAATACATGTCAACAGGCTAGAAATAATATGCAATATGCAACGAATATAGGTGTCCCATCGTAAGTGATTGATGCAGGATACAGAAGAGCGGTAGTTTCATGTAAGAACACGGTTAACAGATAGATGTAGTATGTACCAAAAATAGGAACGCATGTCATATTCACAGCTATAATGTGTAAACTAAGCAGATGCAATTTACCCTAATTAGAAGCATTACAAGCTAGACACTGTATGCAACATGCAACCACATATCACACTGCGAAGTTAGAGCAAGCACCTGCGATGGTGTAGGGGAAATGCGGTCTTCAAGTACAGAGCTACGTTCAATATCTTCATTTAGACTTGCTGTTTCTTGAGAATCATGTTGGAAGGATGAAACTGCACTCTTTATAAGAGTAGCGCATCTCATACTAACCCACGGGCGTGACTGTCTCATCATAAGTGATAGATGCATGATACACAAGAACAGTAGTTTGATGTAAGAACATGGTGTGATAGGCAGATGTAGTATGTACCAAAAACAGGAAGGCGTATCATATTCACATGTATAATGTATAAGCTAAGGAGATGCAATTTAACAAATTAGGAGCAATACGAGCTAGGCACCATACGCAACATGCAACCAGATATCACATTGCCATGTTAGAGCAGGCACCTGGGGTTGTGGAGTAGGGGAGATGAGATTTGGAACTTGCACTGCAGTAGGAGTAGCAGGAGAATCTGCAGAGATCATCTATTTTGGTTGCTCCAGAGGACCACCATCATCCCGTGCGTTCATCCTTTTAGAGTTTGCCTTGTCAAGTCAAACACACAAGAAAAAGGAATGAAATTCGCTCTTCCAAATTCATTGATGCATGATACTGATGAACACAACTTTTATGTAAGGCAACCACATTGTAGGAAAATGGAATATTTACGAAAAACAGTAAGCAGAAGGCATTTCAACAAATTGGAAGCAATGCAAGCTAGACACCATATGAAAGATCCAACCAAAATCACTCTACCAAGTTGGAAGTGTCTCATTATAAGTGGCATTTCAACAAATTAGAGGCAGGGCATGCTTGAAAAGATATGCAAGATGCAACCAATATTACACTGTCAATTTGAAGGTGTCTCGTCAGAAGTGATTGATGAGGGATACACAAGAAAAGTAGTTTGATGTAAGAATATGGTTAATAGAAAGACGTAGTATGTACAAAAAACAGGAAGGCATGTCATATTCACAGGTATAATGTGTTAATTAAGCAGATGCAATTTACCCAAATTAGAAGCATTACAAGGTAGACACCATATGCAACATGCAACCACATATCACATAGCCAAGTAAGAGCAAACACCTGCGATGGTGGTGTAGGGGAATTGCGGTCATCAACTACAGAACTACGTTGACTATCTTCATTTAGCCTTGCTGTTTCTTGAGAATCATGTGGGGAGGATGACACTGCACTCTTTAAAAGAGTAGCACGTCTCACAGTAACCCACTGGGGTGACTGTCTCATCATAAGTGATTGATGAGGGATACACAAGAGCATTAGTTTGATGTAAGAACATGATTAATAGACAGATGTAGTACGTATCAAAAATAGGAAGGCATGTCATTATCAAAGGTATAATGTGTAAAGTAAGAAGATGCAATTCAACCAAATTGCAAGCAATACAAGCTAGACACCATATGCAACATGCAACCACATTTGACAGCGCAAAGTTAAAGCAAGAACCTGGGATGGTTGTGTGTGGCAATTGAGACCATCAACTGCAGAGCTACATTTACTGTCTCCATCTGCTGACACTACACCCTTTAGAGCGCTGAAACGCTTAGTGCTTATCCTCGAATTACACAGGAGCAACTTCTGTCTTTTCTTTTGTGTATTCATCAATAGTGCGTCAGAGTCTGAAATACCCATGCATAAAAAAACAATAGTATGAGTATGGGTGAAGTGTGTGCACAAGTAGTACAGTGTAAAAGTAGCAGATAGTAGGTGGGTGAGAAATAAATGACGGGACACATATGATAGCTCTACAACATGCATGGCACACGAAATTAGATTCTAGGATTTTGAAATATGAGCACAGGGATGGCTGGGAAATGCAGATACTCCTCCAGCACACCACAAGGTGTGGTCCTATGAAAATAACAGTCGACTGAAAACAAATAGGTCAGTCCATATTTTTTGCACCGTCCGATGTACAAAGAATGGGAAGATCGCCTTCATCTACCTCCAGCCAGTCAGTGTTGACATCTTCCTCGAAACGCCAGCGACCATCGGCCCAGTCCCCTGCCTCCGCCCTCCCCTCGACCTCACCGCACCATCGTGCTTGGCACCGCCCCCCGACCAACCCTTCAAGCCCTGTCAACCTCCAGATCGGGTGCAAGCAGCTCCTGCGCCCCACACCCCTATGATAGACACCGATGCGCCGCTTCCCCGGCGAACAAGCGGACTATGTGCTCCGCGCACCTAAGCGGGCGCTGCTTCTTTTAATTGCGAATCAACTGACCCTAAATTGAAATCCAGGCGGGCGACTGACCTCTAGCTAAGGTGAAATAGTAAATGGGAGGAAACCTTGTGCATTTAGTATCACGAAGAAGGTGCAGTAAGAAGTGCTCAACTAGTTTCTTTTGTGGGATGAATACGGTGTGAGCATAGACATAAGATTTGCACGAATAAGGGAATAGGAGTACCTCTTTCTGCTGGCAGTGCTGTGTTCTCCTCTTGTTTTTCCAACGATCTTCTTGTGGTTCGCTGGAAACAAGAAGTTCTGGAGGACGGTGGATCCTTGGACGAACCCATGGCCAAGTTATTGAGTGTGGTGCGGTGGCCGTCTGTCGGCGGCGGGGAACTAGATCCGAGGCGGTGAACAACAGCGTAGCGGGAACAGCTCCGGCGTGGTGGACGGTTGTGACAGTGGAGCGGCAGCGGTGAGGCACAGGACAGCGTGGTCGAAGTGGTTCTGGCATGACGCACGTCGGCGTCGTGGAGGCAGCTCTACCTCGACTTCAGCTGCTAAGTCCTTGAGGGTGTTGTGGTTGCGGTTGCGTTGGACGACGACATCGGGGTACCGGCTCGGGCGTGATGGAGGAGGGGGGTGGTGGGTTGGGAGTGGTGGGGTGGAGGACGGAGGAGGCTGGGGTTTCACGGCTGGTGGAGAGGGCGTTTTGGCGCCCACGGAGTATGAATGGGGAAACGGAGGGAGGGGGAAACTAAGGGGGGACAATGTTTCGGTTTGGGACGCGCTTGTTTGAAATTTGGGGAAAGTTACAAACTTTGCCCCCATCTAAAGTTTCAGACATATTGCGGGTCGGGGGTAGGACAGTAATCTCAGGTGTCCCAAATAGTGGGCGGGATATATTTCGGTCGAGCTAATGAGTGTTTAGGTGCCCGTGGTGTATGAATGCTTCTCGGAGGCGGTTGACTGGTGTCTTGGTGAAGTTACAAACCTACCCCGGTTTAGACCTTTGGACATCGGCCGATAGGCTACACGGGTCAGAGTTAGGAGAGTAATTTCCTAACACCAAACATTAGTCACGCGCGGTTTCGGGCAACCAGAGGCTTATTTGGCGCTTCGTTCAATATTTGGGAGCAGAAGCATTAACGTTTACAGTTCTTTTGAATTGAACTTTCAGGATTTGTCAAACTTCAAAAATCTTGACTGTTGAAATTCCTAAAACTACGATTATTTTGGAATGGAGGGGGTACATTTGAATATACATTGTACACGAGTATATGTTGAAAAATATGCAACTTAGCTCAATTCATGCATGCTTCCAGATATAATCTCCTTGGTTGCAAAAAAATAGTCAGACATGCGTATGAATATATAGCATGTTCAAACGCACAACAAAGATTGATGCCACCTTTTAGATCTGATTTACAAATGCCATTATCTTGAATTCAAAAAGATGAATGCGCTTCCTATGAATTCGAATCTTCGAAACCATCTTTTTTTTGCGGGGAGCTTCGAAACCATCTTTATGTTGAATTGAACATGTATTCTATTTCGTAGCTAGCAATTTGGAATGCATCCATGTATGTGACAAAAGTATAAAGTGCCTGACACTAACAACACGGAGTGCACTAATTAATGTTTATATATGAATTGCAAAAGCCATGCATTGTATGTATTTCAAACCACTCTCACTCTATGGATCAATAATATGAAATAAACCCATACACATGCTCGAATTCAATAGAGTATGGGTGTCTGATAGACCAATGTTCGTTCATATGCAAATTCCAAATTCATGATCTCATCCAAAAAATTAATGCAATTTATATTTTAATTTAATGTATAGAACTGCCTTTTACGCATAGATGCACTATGCCTCGGCCCGTCCTCACAACGCGCTATATATCTCTCTATCTGATGCATAAGTGCACACACTTTATATACATTGGCATTTCTCTCTCACACTCTCTCGCGGGGTGTCTTGCACACACACTCTCTATATATCTCCCCCTCTCTCTCTTACTACTATGTACCACTCTTTTCACTAATCTCAGTTGGAAAACACTATTTCTCTCACATGCATATATACACACGCACGGTCTCTGCTGGCCCTCTATATGCACATACATGTGCCTAAGTGCCTCCCGCACGCACATTATCTTTAGGCCTCTCTCGCACAACATTTTTTTTGCCCCCCCCCCCCCCCCCCCCCCCCCCACAAACACACCTCTCTCTTGTTGGCGGTATTGATTCCATCAGATCATTCGTTTAGATATCTGATATGTCCATTTTGCATCATGTTTTTCTACTGTTATTTATAATGTTTTTATGCATAATAATGCTTTTTGGAGTAATTCTAGTGCCTTTTCTCTCATAATATGCAAGGTTCACACAAAGAGGGAGAATTCCAGCAGCTGGAAATCTGGACCTGAAAAAGCTACGTCAGGCTACCTATTATGCACAACTCCAAATGAGCTGAAACTTCATGAGGAATTTTTATGGAGTATATAAGAAATACTGGAGCAAATAACTATCAGAGGGGGGCCACCTGGTGAGCACAAGACACCAGGGTGCGCCAGGCCCCCCCACGCCCGCCCTGGTGGGTTGTGCTCAGCCCAGCCCACCTCCGGTGCCCATCTTCTGGTATATAAGTCATCTTGACCTAGAAAAAATTAGAGAGGACTTTCGGGATGGAGCACTACCGTCTCGAGGCGGAACTTGGGCAGGAGCACTTTTGCCCTCCGGCGGAGCGATTTCGCCGGGGGAACTTCCCTCCCGGAGGGGGAAATCATCGTCATCATCATCACCAACAACTCTCCCATCTTGGGGAGAGCAATCTCCATAAACATCTTCAACAGCACCATCTCCTCTCAAACCCTAGTTCATCTCTTGTGTTCAATCATTGTATCGGAACTATAGATTGGTACTTGTGGGTGACTAGTAGTGTTGATTACATCTTGTAGTTGATTACTATATGGTTTATTTGGGGGAAGATTATATGTTCAGATCCATTATGCTATTTAATACCCCTCTGATCTTGAGCATGATTATTATTTGTGAGTAGTTACTTTTGTTCTTGAGGTCACAGGAGAAATCATGTTGCAAGTAATCATGTGAACTTGATGTGTGTTCGATATTTTGATGATATGTATGTTGTGATTCCCTTAGTGGTATCATGTGAACGTCGACTACATGACACTTCACCATATTTGGGCCTAAGGGAATGCATTGTGGAGTAGTTATTAGATGATGGGTTGCGAGAGTGATAGAAGCTTAAACCCTAGTTTAATAGCTATTCCGTAAGGGACCGATTGGATCCAAAAGTTTAATGCTATGGTTAGAATTTATTCTTAATACTTGTCTCGTAGTTGCGGATGCTTGCAAGGGGGTTAATCTTAAGTAGGAGGTTTGTTCAAGTAAGAACAGCACCTAAGCACCGATCCACCCACATATCAAATTATCAAAGTAGTGAACACAAATCAAGCCAACATGATGAAAGTGACTAGATGAAATTCCCGTGTACCCTCAAGAACACTTTGCTTATCATAAGAGACCGTTTTGGCCTGTCCTTTGCCTCAAAAGGATTGGGCTACCTTGCTGCACTTTTGTTACTATTATTGCTACTTGCCCGTTACAAATTATCTTGCTATCAAACTACTTGCTACTTATAATTTCAGTGCTTGCAGACATTACCTTGCTGAAAACCGCTTGCCATTTCCTTCTGCTCCTCATTGGGTTCGACACTCTTACTTATTGAAAGGACTACGATTGATCCCCTATACTTGTGGGTCATCAAGGCTCTTTTCTGGCACCATTGCCGGGGAGTGAAGCGCTCTTGGTATGTGGAAATCGGTAAGGAAAAATTATTACTACGTGCTGAAATTTACTGTCACTTGTTACTATGGAGAACAATCCTTTGAGGGGTTTGTTCGGGGTATCTTCACCTCGACCGGAACCACAATTAGTCACCCCTCAACCTAATGCACCTACTGAAAATATTGAATATGAAATTCCTTTGGGTATGATAGAACAACTGCTAGCTAATCCTTATGCAGGAGATGGAACCGAACATCCTGATATGCACTTGATATATGTAGATGAAATTTGTGGATTGTTTAAGCTTGCAGGTTTACCCAGAGATGAAGCTAAGTAGAAAGTTTTCCCTTTATCTTTGAAGGGAAAGGCATTGACATGGTATAGGCTATGCGATGATATTGGATCTTGGAATTGGAATCGATTGAAATTGGAGTTCCACCAAAAAAAATATCCTATGCATCTAGTTCATCGTGATCGGAATTATATATATAATTTTTGGCCTCGTGAAGGAGAAAGTATCGCTCTAGCTTGGGGGAGGCTTAAGTCAATGTTATATTCATGCCCCAATCATGATCTCTCAAGAGAAATTATTATTCAGAACTTTTATGCTTGGCTTTCTCATAATGATCGATCCATGCTCGATACTTCTTGTACTGGTTCCTTTATGAAGAAGACTATTGAGTTCCGGTGGGATCTTTTAGAAATAATTAAATGCAACATTGAAGATTGGGAACTCGACGAAGGTAAAGAGTCAGGTATTAAGCTTGAGTTTGATTGTGTTAAATCTTTTATGAATACCGATGCTTTTCAAAAGTTCAGCACTAAATATGGACTTGACTCTGAGATAGTAGCCTCCTTTTGTGAATCTTTTGCTACTCATGTTGATCTCCCTAAGGAGAAGTGGTTTAAATATCACCCACCTATTAAAGAAGAAATTAAAGAACCGGTAATAGCTAAAGATGAAACTATTATTTATAATGTTGATCCAGTTGTTCCTACTACTTATATTGAAAAACCACCTTTCCCTGTTAGGATGAAGGAACATGCTAAAGTTTCAACTGTGGTCAATAAAAGTTATATTAGAACACCTAAACCAGCTGAACAAATCAAGGTAGAACCTAGTGTTGCTATGGTTAAGGATCTCCTAGCTGATAATATTGATGGGCATATTATTTACTTCCGTGATGAAGCTGCTAGAATCGCCAAACCCGATGAAAAAGATAAACATAGACCTGTTGTTGGCATGCATGTTGTCTCAGTTAAAATAGGAGATCACTGTTATCATGGTTTATGTGACATAGGTGCTAGCGTGAGTGCTATTCCTTTTACCTTATATCAAGAAATTATGAATGACATAGCACCTGCTGAGATAGAAGACATAGATGTTACTATTAAACTTGCTAATAGAGACACCATCACACCACTTGGGATTGTTAGAGATGTTGAAGTCTTGTGTCAGAAAATAAAATATCCTACTGATTTTCTAGTTCTTGGTTCCCCACAAGATGACTTTTGTCCCATTATCTTTGGTAGACCTTTCTTGAACACCGTTAATGCTAAAATAGATTGTGAGAAACAAACTTTCGGTGTTAGTTTTGGTGATGAGTCTCATGAGTTTAATTTTTTCAAGTTTAGTAGAAAACCACATAAAAAAGAATTGCCTAGTAAGGATGAGATTATTGGTCTTGCTTCTATTGCTGTACCTCCTACTGATCCTTTAGAACAATATCTGCTAGACCATGAAAATGATTTGCATATGCATGAAAGAAATGAAATAGATAAGATTTTCTTCGAACAACAACCTCTGCTTAAGCACAATTTGCCTATTGAAACTTTAAGAGGTCCTCCTCCACCCAATGGTGATCTTGTGTTTGAATTAAAACAATTGCCAAACACTTTGAAATATGCTTATCTTGATGAGAAGAAGATATATCCTGTTATTATTAGTGCTAACCTTTCAGAACATGAAGAAGAAAGATTATTGAAAGTTCTAAGGAAGCACCAAGCTGCTATTGGATATACTCTTGATGATCTTAAGGGCATTAGTCCCACTCTATGTCAGCACAAGATTAATATAGAACCTGATGCTAAACCCGTTGTTGATCACCAACGTCGGTTAAATCCAAAGATGAAAGAAGTGGTAAGAACGGAAATATTAAAACTTCTGGAAGCAGGTATAATCTATCCTATAGCTGATAGTAGATGGGTAAGTCCTGTTCATTGTGTCCCTAAGAAAGGAGGTATCACTGTTGTTCCTAATGATAAGAATGAACTTATTCCACAAAGAATTGTTACAGGCTATAGAATGGTAATTGCTTTTAGAAAATTAAACAAAGCAACTAGAAAAAGATCATTACCCTCTGCCTTTTATTGATCAAATGCTAGAAAGATTATCTAAGCACACACATTTTTGCTTCCTTGATGGATATTCTGGTTTTTCACAAATACCTGTTTCTCAACCTGATCAAGAAAAGACCACTTTTACTTGTCCTTTTGGAACTTATGCTTATAGACATATGCCTTTTGGTTTATGTAATGCACCTGCTACCTTTCAAAGATGTATGACTGCTATATTCTCTGACTTTTGTGAAAAGATTGTTGAGGTCTTCATGGATGACTTTTCTGTTTATGGGAAGTCTTTTGATGATTGCTTAAGCAATCTTGATCGAGTTTTTCAGAGATGTCAGCAAACAAATCTTGTCTTGAATTGGGAGAAGTGCCACTTTATGGTTAACGAAGGTATTGTTTTGGGCCATAAAATTTCTAAAAGAGGTATTGAGGTATAAAAAGCTATGGTTGATGCAATTGAGAAAATGCCATGTCCTAAAGATATCAAAGGGACAAATCCTACGGAAATGTCACTTTGAAGCTTATGGAGGACATCATGCGGGAGACAGAACTGCTCACAAGGTATTGCAATCTGGGTTTTATTGGCCTACTCTCTTCAAGGATGCTCGTAAGTTTGTTTTATCTTGTGATGAATGTCAAAGAATTGGTAATATCGGTAAGCATCAAGAAATGCCTATGAATTATTCACTTGTTGTTGAACCATTTGATGTTTGGGGATTTGATTACATGGGACATTTTCCTTCCTCTAATGGGTATACTCATATTTTGGTTGCTGTTGACTATGTTACTAAGTGGGTAGAAGCTATTCCAACTAGTAGTGCTGATCACAACACCTCTATTAAAATGCTTAAAGAAGTTATTTTCCCGAGGTTTGGAGTCCCAAGATATTTAATGACTGATGATGGTTCACACTTTATTCATGGTGCTTTCCGTAAAATGCTTGCCAAGTATGATGTTAACCATAGAATTGCATCACCCTATCATCCTCAATCTAGTGGTCAAGTTGAACTTAGCAATAGAGAAATAAAATTAATTTTACAAAAGACTGTCAATAGGTCCCGGAAGAATTGGTCTAAGAAATTAGATGATGCACTTTGGGCCTATAGAACAACATATAAAAATCCTATGGGTATGTCTCCTTATAAAATGGTTTATGGAAAAGCTTGTCATTTGCCTCTTGAGTTAGAACATAAAGCTTATTGGGCAATTAAAGAACTCAACTATGATTTCAAACTTGCTGGCGAGAAGAGGTTATTTGATATTAGCTCATTAGACGAATGCAGAACCCAAGCTTATGAAAATGCCAAGTTATTTAAAGAAAAAGTTAAAAGATGGCATGATAAAAGAATCCAAAAGCGTGAGTTCAAGGTTGGAGAATATGTTCTTTTGTACAACTCTCGTTTCAGATTCTTTGCAGGAAAACTCCTCTCCAAATGGGAAGGACCCTATGTTATCGAGGAGGTTTATCAATCTGGAGCTATCAAAATAAATAATGCCGAAGGAACTAACCCGAAGGTTGTTAATGGGCAACGAATAAAACATTATATCTCAGGTACGCCCATTAATGTTGAAAGCAATATTATCCAAACTATGACACCGGAAGAACACATAAAAGAAACCATCCGGAATACTCCAGAATCGTGAAAAAAGAGGAGGTACGTGATACGGTAAGTAAACGGACTCCGAAAAATATGCAAAAATATTTTCTGTCCGTTTTGGAATATAACAATAATTAGGAAAATAAGAAACAACCAGGAAGGCACCCCTGGTGGGCACAAGACACCAGGGTGCGCCTGGCTTGCCAGGCGCGCCCAGGTGGGTTGTGCCCACCTCGGGTACCTTCCGGACTCCGTTTTTCTTCCGTTTGCTTGTTTCCCAAGATAAAAAATCTTTATATACCCCCCGAACCTATTGACCTCCGTATCACGGAGAAATCTCCTGTTTTCTTTTCTTGTTGTTTTCTGTCAGATCTGTTAAGCCAGGCATCATGTCTTCTTCTTCCTCCAACAATGTGGAAGGGAATGCTTGGTTGATGAAGATCGAGCTGAAGAGAGAAGAGCCCGTGGAAGCCATCAAGGGGGACAAGAGCAAGGAGGCTACCGGAGATCAAGCACCGGTGGTTGAGCAGGCCTGGCCTACCGAAGAAGAAGAAGAAGATATCCTTAAACCTTACTATGATCATCTCACCCCCACCGAGATCGAAGCCTTCCGGATCATCAAAACGGTTCATGTGCAAAATAAATATCTCACTCGTGAAAATATTCTGTTGCAAGAGCACATCATTGCCCTTCGGAGCGTCATCCGTAGATTGGAGAATCTCCTGATCATGAAGGACAAGATTGCTACCACTTCATCACCACCACATCCTACTTCATAACCAAAAGAAAATTGAGTATCGGGTATGGGCACTCCCCTTGGCTTACGCCAAGCTTGGGGGAGGTGCCCCGGTATCGTATCACCTCCACTATCTTTTGCCTTTACTTTTCTTAGTTCGATACATAGTTATCTTTTGCTTTAGATGAATAAAAGTTTAGTTCGATCCTTTATTTTTGAGAGTTTGCTTAGTGATCTTTCCTTGTAATCGTGTGCGAGATATATAATAAAGTTTAGTTTGAGTTTTGCTTTCTTTACTTTCAAGTTTCAATAAAAAGAAAGGAAATAAATGAAAAAGATCATATGCTAATCTTATGGTAAGTAATGACACCACATAAGGAAAAGTATAAGTAGAAAATTTTATTGGAGATTGACAAACATAGCATTAGTCAATGATGCAATTCATGAAAGAATTAATAAGGGAAGAGAAGATTCACATGCAAATATACTATCTTGGAAATCTTTTGTGATTGTGAGCCCCCATCAAAATATTATATGCCAAAATTGTTGATGTTGTACAAGGAAGACAATGTAATGATTTATGTTTGTTCATATTCACATAGAAGTTATATTGTCATAGATCCTTCAACATGTGGTGCTTGCCCCCTATCTCTGCTAGCCAAAAATTCTGCACCAAGTAGAGATACTACTTGTGCATCCAAAAACCCTTAAACCCAAATCTTGTTTTGAGAGTCCAGCATACCTACCTATGGATTGAGTAAGATCCTTCAAGTAAGTTGTCATCGGTGCAATAAGGCAATAAAAATTGCTTCTAAAAGTGTTAGATCATTTAGTGTAAGAGAAAATTGAGCATTGTACGAACTTGTGATGGCAAAGAATAAGAGCAACAGACTACATAATAAAGTTTGCTATCATAAGGGGCAATATAAAGTGACGTTCTTTTGCACTAAGGGATTGAGCATACAAACAAAAAGCGCATGGCAACCTCTGCTTCCCTCTGCGAAAGGCCTATCTTTTACTTTTATGTATTTACTTTTTATGCAAGAGTCAAAGTTCTTCTCTCTATTCCTTTTTATTTTCTCTTTTGGCAAGCAACATGTGGTGAGGAAAGATCTAGGCACATATATCTAGTTGAATATGGGTAGCATGAGTTATTATTGTTGACATCACCCTTGAGGTGAATACGTTGGGAGGCGAAACTATCAGCCCCTATCTTTCTATGTGTCCGGTTGAAACATTTTGCTCATGTGTATGCGGTGAGTGTTAGCAATCTTAGAAGACTATATGATGGTTGAGTATGTGGACTTGCCTAAAGGCTCCGATACGTGACCCTTCCTAAAAAGATGATGAATTGTAGTTGCAAAGTTGACTAAGAACATAGTTTGTTGGTTTTCAATAGAGTTTATGCTTTATACTTCGATGCTATGATGAATTGTTACTTATTCATGAGAAGTCTATGATAAAAGTTCTATGATAAGGTTTTATGTTAAAGTTTGTTGCTGTTATAATAATCTACATGATGCTTATATGTCCGTATTTTGTTTTTATCGGCACCTCTCTCTCTCCAAGCATGTGGACATGTTTTCGATTTTGGCTTTCGCTTGAGGACAAGCGAGGTCTAAGCTTGGGGGAGTTGATACGTCCATTTTGCAACATGTTTTCCTACTGTTATTTATAATGTTTTTATGCATAATAATGCTTTTTGGAGTAATTCTAATGCCTTTTCTCTCATAATATGCAAGGTTCACACAAAGAGGGAGAATTCCGGCAGCTGGAAATCTGGACCTGAAAAAGCTACGTCAGGCTACCTATTCTGCACAACTCCAAATGAGCTGAAACTTCACGAGGAATTTTTATGGAATAAATAAGAAATATTGGAACAAATAACTACCGGAGGGGGGCCACCTGGTGAGCACAAGACACCAGGGCGCGCCAGGCCCCCCCAGGCACGCCCTGGTGGGTTGTGCTCAGCCCAGCCCACCTCCGGTGCCCATCTTCTGGTATATAAGTCATCTTGACCTAGAAAAAATCAGGAGAGGACTTTCGGGATGGAGCGCCGCCATCTCGAGGCGGAACTTGGGCAGGAGCACTTTTGCCCTCCGGCGGAGCGATTCCGCCAGGGGAACTTCCCTCCCGTAGGGGGAAATCATCGACATCATCATCACCAACAACTCTCCCATCTTGGGGAGAGCAATCTCCATCAACATCTTCAACAGCACCATCTCCTCTCAAACCCTAGTTCATCTCTTGTGTTCAATCTTTGTATCGGAACTATAGATTGGTACTTGTGGGTGACGAGTAGTGTTGATTACATCTTGTAGTTGATTACTATATGGTTTATTTGGTGGAAGATTATATGTTCAGATCCATTATGCTATTTAATACCCCTCTCATCTTGAGCATGATTATTATTTGTGAGTAGTTACTTTTGTTCTTGAGGTCACGGGAGAAATCATGTTGCAAGTAATCATGTGAACTTGATGTGTGTTCGATATTTTGATGATATGTATGTTGTGATTCCCTTAGTGGTATCATGTGAACGTTGATTACATGACACTTCACCATATTTGGGCCTAAGGGAATGCATTGTGGAGTAGTTATTAGATGATGGGTTGCGAGAGTGACAGAAGCTTAAACCCTAGTTTATGCGCTATTCCGTAAGGGATCGATTGGATCCAAAAGTTTAATGCTATGGTTAGAATATATTCTTAATACTTTTCTCGTAGTTGCGGATGCTTGCATGGGGGTTAATCATAAGTAGGAGGTTTGTTCAAGTAAGAACAGCACCTAAGCATCGATCCACCCACATATCAAATTATCAAAGTAGTGAACACAAATCAAGCCAACATGATGAAAGTGACTAGATGAAATTCCCGTGTACCCTCAAGAACACTTTGCTTATCATAAGAGACCGTTTTGGCATGTCCTTTGCCTCAAAAGGATTGGGCTACCTTGCTGCACTTTTGTTACTATTATTGCTACTTGCCCATTACAAATTATCTTGCAATCAAACTACATGCTACTTATAATTTCAGTGCTTGCAGACATTACCTTGCTGAAAACCGCTTGTCATTTCCTTCTGCTCCTCGTTGGGTTCGACACTCTTACTTATCGAAAGGACTATGATTGATCCCCTATACTTGTGGGTCATCAATATCCCTGACTGTTAGGCTAGATGGTAATACGAGGCAAAGTTTTACCCAAGTCTGGGCCCTTGTAGTTGAGGAAAAAGCCTACTCCTAGTATTGTATATTTGTGATAGGGGTGTGTACAAAGTACACATGAATACCAGGCATTGTGTGTGTGTGTATACTATCAACAAACTAGCCCCCGGGCTTATATAACATACTCGGGGCCTATAGTTACAAATCATATATAGCTGGCTTATCATCAGTGGGGATAGAGTCCTCCACGACTCTGGTAGCTTTGTGTTGTACGCCGAGTCCTCCATGGGCTTCGTATAACGTGTCTCGGTCCAACCTATGTGGAGTAGGATGTAACCGACCCATGAGTCCTCACGTCGACCCACCACAACTAGAAATGATGTGCCCACCACACCCCGCACACAATCGGCCACTAAGAAAATAAGTATATACAATATTACAAAGTTATACGGAGTACATGAAAGTTAATTGCATGGTGCATCCAATAATATTTGTTCCGCATTGTGAATGTTTATATCTTCTCCTAAAAAAATAGGCACGGGAAAGAGAAACGAAGGGCATATCTCTCTTTGTCTCCACCGCACACCCCCTCTCTCTACACCACTTTCACGTACGCACACAAACTATCTCTCGGCCCTCTAAAAGTATGCCCCTGACACATTCACACGTGACGGTCACTGTATTTCAAGCGAAAGCACAATACAATCACTGGACTTTAGAATATGTTCATTACGATCACCGTATACATTCTTGTGGTCATCATACGGTATGTAGCTCGCCATATGTCTCTGTATTTTGTTGATGACACTGACGGTCATTGTATTTGATGCGTGCTCCGTATTTTGTTGATGACACTTACGGTCATTGTATTTGAAGCGAAAGCATGATATGGTCACTGGACTTCAGAATAAGCTCATTACGGTGACCATATATATTTTGTGGTGCTAACCAACCTGTGGTTGGATGGTTAGGAGGACAGTGGTATCCCCAGCCCAACAGGATTAAAGTCCTAGTGCTCGCATCTATCCTAGATTAATTTCAGTATTTCCGCCGATGTGCGTTTAGTGGGAGGAGACGTTCCCCTCGACTACGAGGCGCCTATGGTTACTTCGTAAAATGTCAAGATGATATGCTGGCTCACTCTCTCGAGGGTGCTCATAGGGGTAGGGTGTGCGTGTGTGCGCTTATAGCGGTGAGTGTTTGCGCGTATATATGAGCGCTTGCATTTGTACCATGTTAAAAAAATACATGTCGTGATTATACGGTCACTGGCTCACCGTACAACTCCATAATTTGTTGATGACTCGATCAATTGACCAGTCAAACGTTCCACGTGGCGCAACTAGTGTTGCACCATTAGCGCACGTAACCATGGGGCCCACCTGTCAGTGCGTATATGAAAGAAAGAAATGGTAGCTTGCGTCTGTACTATGTTAATAAAATACATTTTGTGGTGATCATACGGTCACTGGCTCACCATACAGCTCCATAATTTTTTTGATGACATGATCAATTGACCAGTCAAACGGTCCACGTTCATCAGCACACATTACCATAGTGCCCACCTGTCAGCGCATATATGAAAGACAGAAATGGTAATAAATTAGTGGTCGGTGGGGATTCGAAGTCGTGAGACCTCTGGTTGGCAGCCCACGCGCACTAACCACAGCGGACAAGGTCGCCTTGTGATGATATGTTGAGCCGGCCGTTTTAATTGCACGCACGCACGAGCCACTGTGGTGAATACAAACACATCACACATGCGCACAAACACGCCCGCAACACCCGCATGCATGCATGCAATACTCACACGTACACATGCATGCACGCAACACTCGCACGAACACACGCACGCATGTAGGCGTGCAACACTGACACGTACACATGCACGCACGAACACACGCATGCACGCATGCAACACTGAAACATACACATGCACGCACGCAACACTCGCATGCCTTCATGCACAGAGCACGCGACGCAAGACACACGCTCAACCTATACGTGCATGCACCCTTTGTTAAGGACATGGATTGTTACGAGTATTAATCAATCTTATCTGTGATAAGCAGAACATTGATGTTTGCAGCGGTCTTTATGAATCACAACGTATCGAACGGGCTATCAACGTATATATGAAAAAATTAAAATTCTCTTACAATATATAGTAGGCTTATCAACCTACATGAATTAGATGATGTCACACTCAATGAACAATCATCGGTTTATGAAATGCCCGCTTCTCACCGCCCTGGCCCACCAAAAGCTCCTCTGTCGTGCGCTGCTAGCGTTGGTTCACTAACATGCAGGCCATGTACCCAACGAGCCCACACGTTAGTGGAAGAATGGTGCGGTGTCGTACGTCAGAGTCCAGGGCGCCGCTCACTGCACGCCCGGCTGAACACGCCTCCTTGCCGCATTCAAACGCCTCCATGAAACCCGTGTGGAAGCTGAGAAACCCACTCCGGCCACACGTCCGTTCATGACCGGGCCAGCATTAAACGCAACACCGGCCGAGCTCCTCCTGTCTGCCGTCTATTTAATCTCCTATTTAAACGAGGCCAGGCACCGGCCAAGAATCGCACACCTCCGCCGCTCCCCTATCTCCTCCTTCACCATTTTCTCCACTCTTACAATGGCTTACGAAGAGTAGTTATCTGGCATCCAAGTCGGCTGGGTGGCCCGCCGAGCCCGCTGGATACGAGCTATGCAGCTCGCTCATCCACTTCCCTTCCCTCGCCCGACGGAGCCAGTTGCCGCCCCAAGCCGGCGCGTGGTTCAGCAACTCGCCGCTCCAGGCCAGCTCGACGAGGAGTGGCGAGCTGCTCCACGCCGGCACGGCGGGGAGCACGGGCGTCATCGCTGCCGTCCACACCGCCGCCTCGTACCGTGCCTCCCGTGTCTGCGACCGCGTCTCCCGTGTCTATGGCCAAGACTCCCATGCCTGCGGCCACGCCATGCAAGCAGAGACAGAAGTTAGGTGCGCGGAGAGTGATGAGTCAGTGGCCAGCGCCTCCACGTCCGCCGCCATCATCGAGGAGAAGTAGAACACGGGAGGCCGCCGCCGCTTGGGTCCCATGAATGCCACCGCCGAGGCGACGCCGGCGTACACAGCAGGTGTCTTGCTGGATCCTTCTGTTGCCGACAAATGGATCCGCGGGCGACCATTTAGGTTAGGTATTATTATACCTATGTTGTTCAGGAGTAGCACCGCTTACTTGATTTAAATGTAATGAAATCCATCATGTTTATATGAAAATCCGGTATTTTATATGAATTCCGTCATTGTTTATATGAAATATCGCCGTGTTTGCATGAATTTCGTCTGGCTGGTTGAGTTGCCATCAGAATGTGTGCGGCTATGGTTGGATGGCGTATTTTGCGGGTCGCCGGTCGGTCTGCGGCCAGCTCGGGCGGCGAGGTGGGACAAAATAAGTACAGCTCATGCGAGCTCGTCTCCAACGCGCGCGCTGGAGGATGCATGAGCACACGGGCTCTACCTCGTTCATCGGTGGCAAAGGCACAGGTGGACAAAAGGGTCGCCAATATTTTGGCTACCCCAGGCAAGATCCAAACAGCCCCTTCCAGCCCACTCCTCCCAGCACATTCAAACCCCTCGTTCGCCGTGAAATTTTGCCATGTGTTGTTTTCATGGATATTTTGTTGTGTGAAAACAAATTTAAATATGAACGAATAATCGGCGTCCGCGGTCTTCTTCCGGGACATAGTTGGGTGGCCTCATAGTAGTAGTGTAGAGTAGTAGGAGTAGTACAGTGGTAGGAGTAGTACTACACAACAATTTCCTTGGAGTCCGTGCTACAACAAGCTACCCTAGGCTATGTTACTACTCCCTCCTTTCTGGTTTATAAGGCTCCATTTCAAAATCTCTCCAACCAAGGTAGACGGTGAGTGGTGGAATTAATTTCGTAGTTTGCACAAGTACTTAATTAGTACGCTCATTTTTCTCAAAAATTTATGTTTTCCGATGCATTAATTTCAATGAATGCATGCATGACCACTAAATTTCCATGAACTTCTACATGCATTGGTGAGTTTTCTCTTGATACTGCTTGCATCGGGTGATTTAATGCACCTCGAAATCCAAACATGTGATGGTAAGTACTAGTAGAATTGAGACTTATAAAACGGAAAAAAGGATTTTTTTTAGATGAGCCCTATAAACCGGAAAGGAGGGAGTAGTAAGTAGTACTACCTCCATAGTGGGTACGTACTCCGTGAAATCAGATTTTCCCAAAACTAAGTCGCTCAACCTTTATTTGCTTGTTTCCCTTCATGCCTTGTTGCCTCGAACAGACTATATGCCAGACTCCCCTGCCTGTCGTGCGGGAAAAGACCCGCCCTTGCCTTTTTTAGTCCGGGTTTGTATCGATGGATCACGCGAAGCAGCAAAAATTAAGTCGTGTCTTGTACTCCTCCATCGTACTAAAAGAGTGGAGACGCTCGCTTTCATGAATGGTGTATTTCCTCTCGCCAACATGTGGGACATATGGCAACCGGGTTGACGTGTCATGCACCAAATAATAGTGCAGAACAGCAGGGGGACACACCCCTGTCGTAGCGCCCCAGTAGTAGTAATGAGCAATGAGACGTCAAATCACAAAGCCACACCTTTCGCCCAGACGGACGAAGCAACCATTATTTCACACCTCACTGTATCCGCTTCTCCATCATCTCCTTCAATAAAACCACGTGTTGCTTCTGCAATTGTTCCGCCTCAAGAGGGACGCGCATCGCCTTGGTACATCATGACACGTGGGACCGCATGACAGGCCATGCTCCCCCGCCCACCACTCTGGTAAAATCACCTCATTTTTACTAATCTGGATACTATCTTTTTAGATGAATCTAGCAAGATGCCCATGCATTGCACGGAACATCAAGATGCATTTGTATGAGTAGTTTATCTTGTGGGAGAAAAGGATGAATGAGGGAAGGCCTTATTTGAAAATGTGGAGAGGGGTGTGGGTATCTTTTTTGCAAAATTGCCATAGTTTCCTTCCTATCTGTCAGATATAAATCAGACGGCCTATATTGCAGGATGGCAGGCATACCATCATCACCAACTCTATTTTTTATAAGAGTAGGGATAGTCGGGATTCACCAAGGAGCAAAACCTAGTGGTAGGCTGCTCCTGTAGCGTTGGCGTAGCAACTCAACAGGGTCAGTCCGCACATGAATTGCCGACACACTTACAGGACCCCTTTGGCCGAGGTGTTGCTCATCCACCGTCTTGTTCCACTGTCCAGTTCGGAGCAGTGGTTGGACTTGGAGGCACCCCAGTCGTAGCGCCGCAGTAGTAGTAAATGAGCGATGAGGGGTCAAATCACAAAGCCCCACCTTTCCCGCATTAAGCTGGACGGACGAAGCAACCATCGTTTCACTCTTGGGCGCAAGAGCATAAAGAAAAAACAAAACCAATAATGCGTGCGGCAGCTACCTAGGGCCCCCTAGGGTAGGAGCCTCCGCTACTGATCCGCTTCTCCCTCGTCCTCTTGAAGAAAACCGATCATGCGTGCGGCGGGTAGGGTTTGTAGGAGTAGGATTGAGGGGCCACACCGTAGTAAACGGGAGATGGATTGAGTTCGAGTCGACGCCTTAATATGGGTGGGACGCTCGGTTTTACGGGAACAAGGCAGAATTTTGGGTTCAGGGAGCAGTGGAGATATACGTACAAAAAATTGTGGATGTAGGTTCGACCGAAAGGCAATGACGCATGGGCCCCGCATTTTGATATACCCGCGGCCGCGTGACATTTGCTACTCAAAATAATGCATAAAAGTTTCGCCAAAAACATCTATAACTAATGGGAAGTGAATGTATGCTTAAAATGAAAATGTAATACAAAGAGAAAAAATGAATTGCAGTTAAAAGAATGACATTTCTAACAAAAATGTGAATGTGAACTACATATGTGTGCACGTGACCAACAAATATATTGTCAATACAAAATCTAACGCAAGAAACTTATGAGTAACATGCACGAATTGATGATGTGGTGCTTGCATGCATAGAGTATAAAAACAATGTGATTTATGACTGCATGCATGACGTGTTCATGTTCCATAGTTGCATGTCCAGGAAAAAAGCTAGTGGGTTGTACTAGCTATTTAGGAATATAAGATGTATATATGGAAGTTGTAGGGAAAGATATGACATGTATCTCAATTCCTATGAGTAGGGATTGGAAAAGAGATGTCATTTGGTTCACATCATAGGAACTTTTCTATTGAATCTAGAGATGACATGTATCTCAATTCCTATGAGGAGGGATTGGAAAAGAGATGTCATTTGGTTCACATCATAGGAACTTTTCTATTGAATCTAGGCTAATGTTTATTTTCCTTTGAAATTGTGGGAGTATAGGAATCCATTCATATGAACCAAGTGGCTCCAAAGCTATAAAAATGATATCATGTTTATTTTCCTTTGAAATGTGGAGTATATGAATCTATTCCTATGAACAAATTGGCTCTAAAGGAAAAATTCCTATAAAAATCATATCACATAGAGTTCCTATGATATTCCTCCACGCCAAAGGATGGTTGAAATTGATGTAGGTGATACGATGGTCTTTCTTTGTACACTCCTCCCCCATCTTTATAGTTACCTCTTGAAGATGAATGAAATGATATATACTGGGTATTCTATATGTGCATTTTGGTATACGAAAACTCGGTAGAAGTTTGCGAGGTTCGAATTTTCAATAAAGCTATATGCACTAACTTTTGGAATGGAGGGAGGAGCATACGGCAGTTGCTAACACTCACATGGAAGATTTGTGTGTTGGAGGAGTGGCTGCTCTGTTAAATGCCATGGCAAAACTGACACTGTCGGATGCCGATCTAACGGTTCTTATGGCATTCATCGGGAAACGGCTTGTGCCGAACATTCGTCAGATATGATTTATGGACACATGCATTGCATTGATACGTGCCCCCTCTCTCTCACGCATACACGCACCCTCATGAGTCACGACTCTCCCGAGTCCTCTCGCGCCCACCATCTATCTGTAGGTAGACGTCACACACATATGTGCTCTTCACACCCTACCCTCAGAACTTCTAAAAAATAAAAGACGTCACGCACCTTTTATTTTAACTCACACGTCACACACTTATAATGTTACTCTTGTGGCGAACATTCTTTGGGCGTAGTATATTGTACTCTCACGAAGAGAAGCGGTGCACGCACGCACTAGTTCTCTCATATCCACTCGTAGGTAGACGTAGGAGCGCATTTTTTTAAGCTAGGAGCGCATTTGTTTACAAAGAGGCATCCCAATTGACATTTTGACTAGTCTAGTTTTCAACTTGATGGAGGGTCAGGGAACGTACATGAATGATACAGTACATAGTGCGTCCTGGACGCGGTGAATTGATAGTGCGACCTGGAAGCGGTGGCACGTTATTGATCGAGTTTTATTTTTACTTGAACTTTAAATGAAAATAGTGGTTCGCGCGTATTCAGTTTAATAACGGTTACTTCAACAAAATCACTACACTATATATATAAGCAGGAGCCTCAGCGCTTGCTTTACCAGGGTTCCTCTCTTTCACTCTCTCATGCTCTCCAGATCTAAGCAAGACATAGGTGGCCACACTCTCTCTCTGCTCACCGCTGGTCACAAATCCGGCCGGACCACCTCAGCCAGGGTAGGGGTGTAGGTGCATCATTCACGCGGTCGGCAGCGGCGAGGGAGGAGACCAACAGCTGCCCGCGCGTCCCGATCGGCGGCCGTGTCGTTCTCTCTGAGACAGCGCCGGCTCGGGAGGGCCTCCGACCCCTTCTTCCTCCCTGCGGTATTGTGGCCAAGATGCGGCCTCCCGACGCCGTCTTTGCCACATCCCGACGACCCTCAGGTACATATTCCGTCGAAACCTGCCTTGCTCTACTGCCCCAGCTCCCCACGTGGCTGCGTGTGGATCTTTTTCTACTTCCGTCGGCTGTTCCAAAGCCACCTAGACTTTTAATATTATTAGAGGTAAAGCTAGTTCACACCATCGAATCTAAGAGTTGGTTCAAACAGGGAAGAAAGTGGGAAAGCTATAGCATGAATCTAGGACTTGGTTCTAAGAGGAAAGGGGGGAAAGTAGTAGATAGTGGCTACCCAACCGGTCTCTTGGTTGAAAAGGCAAAGAAAGCGGGGTGGATGGCGGAGGGTGGGGGAAAGTGGACCTGTCTCTTGGTCGAAAAAGGAAAGAAAGTGAGGGGTGTTGGGGGGACAACGCAAATGAGAACGAGCAGGTCTAGATTTCCTGTGCTCACATAGGAAAATGTCGCCGAGGAGATAAAAAATGGGGAAAATGCAGACATGCTGCCTGAATGTTTGCCACTCTCGGCAACCACATATGCCTCACCACTTTATGCCCTTGCTATCCCTACGCCCATATAGCTACTGTTAATATAAAATCACATGAAGCATGAAGCAATGCCACCTAATGTCACTATTAAGTAATGCTGCTGTCGGTCTAGTGCCGTCGATAAATTGAAACAATGACACCACCATTTTATGAAGTGCTTCCGTCTTGCTTTATTTCCCATGAATTGTGTTTTTGCAGTTACACTTAAATCTCACACCGCTAGCATTGCTTCATCCCAGTGGAACTGCACAAATTTATTTGCACATTTACTGACCATGTGCTACTCTCATGACAGTAATACTAATGCTATTGTTCTGCATGTTAATCTAGTGGCAGTGTTGATGTGATGTGATGCTACTTCTTACTTAATGGCACTTTTTCATACTATCAATGTAGTGCCAATTATACCACAATAGATGCTGTTGTTAATCATATGCCACTGCAAATAACTGTCACTGCTTAAATAACCGTATTTCATATTTGCGCAAATAGGGATGTCTATCTCCATATCATTTCTATTTGTGCAATAAAAAGTACACACCTCAGTTTTAGTAGAACTGCACAAAATGAGATGGCTATTCCTCGCTGCTGTTGTCTAACCTCCCGTCTTCCAGGTATTCCTACATTGGTAGTAACTAGGTAGAATGACCAACGCAATCTAAAAGAAGCTGATTCATATGTTTATTTCCTGATTGCAGTGCAGGGACGAGCGAAAACAACTGCATCCTAGTCGGGAATGCACTTTCTCCCAGATCAAGGATGGACAGAGGACTAGCTGGCACAGCTGCGCGGAGGTTTTTGGGACAGGTGCGCGGACAAGAGGCATTGTTGTTTGCTTATTTCTGCAAATAGTGGTGCTTAAATTTAGTGGAACTGCACAAGAAGTTCAGATGGTCAGTACACTACATGGTTCAGTTCAGCATTCCAACTAAGAGCACAATTATAATTGGTTATTCTAGAATGAGAGAACCTAACCCTGGATGGTGGCAACAAGAAAAACCAGAGTGAACTCCAGGAAATTAAAGCCTGCCTAGGGAGGCCCTTTGCTCAGAGAATCCTTGCTTGATTTTCCTTGATTTGTGAACATTCTCACAACTTTTTCTTTTGTTGTGAACTAGTAAATGTTGGTTATGTTCTATGAATCATTGAGATGTATAAAATTGCTGAACTTATGCTTGTCAAGTATTTTATGAAGCTGAGTTTAATGTGAATGTTCCACATGAACGCTGGACTGGCGTGTGAACGTTCGGAATTTACATTGTGGCCTCAGTTAACTGCATGAACCACTGTAACAAGATACGTAGTTGCTTATATGTCAGACAGTAGAGTATTGTTGTTAGCTGGTCGATAGCCGACTTTTCTAGTGTTGAAGCGAGCTGAGCCAATGTGCCGTGTTTTGCACAACTGCTTACAAGTGGGGTAGCACCAACAGTGTTTACAAGTACTTAACTAGCCTTACGTACCCTATGTATATGTCGGCGCACAGTTCTCGAACAAGTACTCTATTTCATCAAACACACACTGCTCGTATGATAAACCGTGACAACTTATGTCTTGCCATGCCATATTACATGAAAAAACTAGTGAGGACGCATCTGTTTTGGCAACAATTAGGATGGTTCTCACATGATTCACGGGCACACAAAAGTAGCAGTAGTTCCCATAGACGGATTCAAACAGAGTACTAGCCCAGAGGGCTCGATAATAGGCAAGGTTCAGATAATTAGACACAATCCAAACTACTTTTAAACACTAGCTGGGCCAACTTTTTCATGCCTCGATCTAATTTGGGATGGGCACAAGACGGACCTTGCCATGAACATCATCGAGGCGTCCGGCAGCAGCTCAATCCTATGAACCTTCCTGAAGATAATCTTGTGGCCTTGCCACTCATAAACTTGTTTGTGGCGTCATCTTCCTGCGTAAGCTTGACAAGAACAGTATGCCTCTCAAAGGAAGGAGTAGCTTTGAACTTCTTGTGCTTCAGTACACCCTGGACAACACGCCTAACAATAGTGTGGCTGGAATACATCTCAACTTTGGTATAACTGCAAATGGCTTCCAGGATCCAACAGCCTAAGAACTTTGTTTTCCCAGTGCGTATACTCAGGTCATCCGCCTCATAGCGAGTGACATGTACAACCACACAATCCTTGTCTGCATCAGGGCTCTAATTGAAACAGAAAGAAATTCTGAATTACTTTCCAATATAAAAAACACAAGTTATTTAAACCACTATGTAGAGTCAAAAGTATGCATGACAGGGAAGGTAGCATGGCATCGAAGCTAATAAAATTTTGCATTATTTATCACCACATACTTAGATGAAAAACTACAATCGAGATCAGCAAAGAAGAAAATCACCTTGCGCAGCTTAGCGGGGGGGGGGGCACATCCTCGAAGGGGAAAACTGCTCCTGCAGGGCCACGGGGGTTGTAACCACAAATGGGGCGTTGACCATCTCAGTAGTGACTGCGAGCGTATCTGGGGTCGGCTCGGTGGCGGCCTCCATCTTCTTGGAGCTCTCTATCTCGTGGGGATCAGCCTCCCACGTCTGCTCTAACATCGGCAGATCTTTGCCTGGTTCTCTTTGGTCCATCATGAAACTGACGAAGACTAGGAAACAACTGAAAGGAAAACACAATCGCAATGACAATGAAACAAAACAGAGAGTGAGGATCAGTTACTGCTTTGCAAAAGTTCTTTTTTTCTAAAAGAAAATATACCAACATCACGGATCCGCTTACCTTCTCTTCGTTGGGAGAGAAGAACAATGGCAGATGCGAGTGTTGGCTTTCTTGAAGACGGTGAGGGAGAAGGGGATTCAGCGAAGAGTGAAATGATGGTTGCTTCGTCCGTCAAACTTAGACTGCGGGGAGGTGGGGTTTTGTGATATGACGGCTCGTTACTGCCACGCTACGACCGGGGTGACTCTCTGCCTGCATACCGCCTTCTAATTTGCTGGATGGCATTTGGGCCCGCGCGCTGCATGGCCTGCATGTCGGTGAACCAAAGTAAATCGGCATTCAGTAGCGGGAGAAGTTTCGATGACCTCGGAGGAGCCAGAAGCGGTAGTGTATCCATTGTACTAGTAGTAATTCTTTTTCTAGGTAGCTATAGAGTGTCCCCACTGTCCTGGTAGTAATTGGTTCTCTGGGCCCAAGACAAAAGAGCCCATCCACCCTAGTAAATAATAAAAACAATTCAAAAGCCCATATATTTACTTAATGAGAGGCGCTACCCAGCACACCGCCCCTCAAAAAAACCTGGGTGCTCTTCTTCCTCCTCACTCCCACCGACCTCACGTCAGCTCGCTCTACTCGTACCCCCAAATTCCTCACCTCACTCCTACAGAAACCCCAGCTCCCCTTCTTCCTCACTACTACAGAAAACCCCAGCTCCCGCACCAGGCAGCGCGGGGAGAAGGGCCCACCCCCCTGGATCCAAGGAACCCGTAGAATCTCGGGTGGACCGCATCAGCAATCTCCCACACACCATCCTTGGGGAGATCATCTCGCTTCTTCCCACCAAGGATTGCTGCCGCACCCAAGTCCTCTCAACTCGGTGGCGCCCTCTATGGCGCGCCGCGCCCCTTAATCTCGACTGCCGTCAGCTATCTCTCTTCAATTATTTTGAACTTCCCGGAGCCATCTTCTTCTCCCACCAGGGCTCCGTTCAAGGCCTCTACAACCCAGCATGCTACCTGAGCATGCCCTGCATGGTGGACGCCTGGCTGAAATCCCCTGAATTCACAGAACTACAGCTGCTTGAGTTCTACTATTCCCCCAGAAATCACATACCACATACCAAATGCCATGTACTTGTGCCCTCAGCACTGATGTCCATCTCGCGGTTTTCCTCCTCTCTCCACACCGCCACCTTTGCGTTGTGCAACCTACCAGACAATCTGGTACTAATCCTTTGACTCCCATTTCTCAAAAACCTTTCACTTGTGCGGGTTCGTATGTCGGAGGCCTCATTGCACAGCATCATCCACTCCAGTTGCCCTGCCCTGGAGTGCTTGGTTCTTGTTTTCACAGTTAGAATTGGTTGTCTCCAAATAAAGTCGCCTAACCTTGTAAGAATTGGAATTTCTTTTGACGGAAGGCAGCTCATCATCGAAGATGCCCCTTCACTTCAAAGGTTGATCCTTGATTCTCGTTATTCACCGTCGGAAATAATTGTCGTCTCTACGCCTAAACTGGAGAGCTTGGGTGTAATACATGATCTTTGTGCTCATTTCAAGATGGTGTTTGGCTCCACAGTTCTTTAGGTACTGTATATTATCATCTACACTTGTAATCATAAGCTGCATTTTAAATTTCTGCGCGTAAGTTCTATATCATCTTGGAGTACACTTTTTGTACTAATATTATGTTATATGCTCAATGAAGAGTTTGTCCATGGATAGCCTATCAATGGTGTTGGATTCTGTCAAGATCTTATATATCCATATGAATAGTTTTGATCTGAACAAGATTATTGGCTTGCTGCATTGCTTTCCATGTCTGGAGAAGTTGTATATAAAGGTGATAATTTCACGCACATTGGAAGCCCGAAAAAGTGTACTAGAATTAACCGTTCAACTGTTGCTCTTTCGACACTCTTTTTTTAGACCTTAACTATTTTCAATCTTCATGTCTATTTAGGCAATAGGACGGGGTAAGAAAGTTATAACCAATCGGTGGATTCGTAAGCACCGGGATTTTCTCAGTTCTCATGACATTCGATTGAACACAATAACGCTAGAACGATATGTAACCAACCATGCAAACACTAGATTTGTCACATTCTTCCTGCTGAATGCGAGGTTACTATTGTCCATCGGGATTAAGTTTATCAGTAGCATGGTTTTGACGGATGGGTATATCGAAGAGCAAAAAAAGGAGTTTCAGGTGGACAAAAGGGCTTCTGAACATGTCGGGCTTCTATTTACAACATCTTGTGGTCATAATCCGGTAAATTTTATGACCCAGGATGTTCATTCTATGGACCTGACCAATCCATTTGATTGCGACTGCCGAAAACAGTGCTGGAGTTAGATGTTGTTGCCCTTTTCAATCTATGTTTTGTCTAAACCCAATGAACAATTAACCCTCGTGCTTTTGTACAGTTTGTAAGCTGGAGTTAGATGTTGTTGCCCTTTTCAACTCGGCTGTGACTGTCATATTTTCTTTGAAACAAGGCAAATGGCTTGCCATTTGTTTAATTAAGAGAGAAATATTGTAACAAATCCCAACCAAGGGAAATAACATCACTCTCGCCGGCTGCTTGAGCTCACTGTGCATTACAGAACCCAAGTGATTAGCCCCCACCAGCACCCACGCAAACTTATTTTGAACTAGCACACCAAATGGGCTGTAAATTTTCATAAGAAAGGCTGCATGGCCGTGACAAATTTGGATTCTGACATTTGGGACCCACGAGGAAAAAGCCTATCCAAGGTGGTGTCGACTTACTAGTCAACAAATGATTCTGCCTACCAGCCGTTGGATTGACATCCAACATCTGTCGTGTATGTTCTATCTCTTGTCTTCATCCTCCAGCCGCCCAAACCAAACCACCCCATCGGTCCCGCCTGCTCCCGCCTCCCACGGCTGGTTGCGCCTCCGCCGCCCTACCGTACCCTCAAACGTTGGTCAGTCCATCCCTCTATTCCCCCACACATCATGTTATTCTTCGGCGACATCATCCCCAACACGCATCCGCACCCGAACCAGTCAACCCTCGTACTCCCCTCCGCCTGCGACTAGACTGCCGCATCTTCCATGGCTCCTGTTTGTTCCCGTCCGAGGCCTCGCCGTTGTCCTCCGCCTTGGTTCGCTCACCATGCGTGGTGCGCTGCCGTCTGGCGTTGTCATCGTGGTCAACAACCGAGAGGAATAAGGAGATGATTGTACGTGGAGAGGATGACAGTAGGGACCTACCAGGGTCATGGCAGTACGCAAGCAAGTACCTCGTTATTACAAGCCCGAAAAAATAGTTCCTCCTAATGGTTGGACATCTGGGTCCCACGCAATTGTCAACATAGTCAATAAACGAGAGAATTACACAACGAGCGGCTAACACCAGGGACCCAGCAGGTCGCGTAGTTGTTATTTACTTTTTTAGGAACAAGCAGTTGTTATTTAGTACTAGTTTTAGAGACGGATCAGGGTAACAATGGGGCTATGCGGGGGCTGTGGCCCGTCTACCCAGGGTTTTATTTTATGTTTACCACATGATGAGCCCAGTTGTGTTTTTTCCTTTCTGAAAATGGCTAGCCCAGTTCTACTTTTTTTAAAGAAATACCCAACGGAGGCCTACTTGCTTTCTCAGCCCTGCTGGGCTGCAAATCTTTCAAGACGAGAGCGATGTATTCGCTTGCCTAGAAAATGAAGTAGTAAGAAATGGGATGTAAATTTTAAAAACACAGCAAACCGGCAATTAGTTTCAAATATCTTTTTTTAAGATTTCGAGATTTTGAATTTAATTGTTTTTTTGCGGGGAAAATTAGGTTGGATTTTAAATTGATATAAATTTATTATTTCAAAATTAGTTTGAATGTGATTCGAAATTTCGGGATTAAAAACAGTTCGGACCGCACGAAAATATGAAAATTTGGTTGAATTTTTAACCGTGGCCAGAATATGGGCTGTAATGGTAAAAAAAGAATATGGGCTTCAAAAAATTTCTTAAGAATTAGCCAATGGCATGTACATTTATTATGTTGTTTTCCACATCTATAATACCTAAATAGTTCATCCCCACTATCTCATTTCTCTTTACATGCAGACATGCCACATCACTACACATGCCAACTCAGCTTTTCCAGCCAACCACGTCATGACATTTGTTTCCACATGCACCGCACATACGATGAAACCACGCCATTCATTGTTGTCATCAACTTCTATAAAGCACCTTACGATTTGCACAGTCCGTGTACCAGCGTTGTAGTTATTGCTGTTGTAGTTGCTTCGTACTACTTTCCCACAACCCCTCGGTTAATTGGCCTCCAGCATGCAGATTTGACCTTTTATCTCCCCACATAACTAGGTGCATGTACACAATACCCTTGAGGAAGACGAACAATCGCTACCGAGGTAAGCGGGCAGCAGGCCACCCTCGAGCATGCAAGTTGTCCCTTCCTCTCCTCAGAGCACTAGGAGCATGCACACAAGGAAAAGGTGAGGCAGGCGACCATCGGGCTGCCAAGTTAAACGAGCGGCGGGCTCCCTATTTATTCTCCTATGCCATGAATCTGTGTCTTGGACAACCATCTCCTGGACTATTTGGCTCCTCTCATGGCCGCTGTGAGTTCTGCTAATCAGGTACCTCAGGTTGATAATCACCAAGAGGATCCCGTAGTTCATCGTGCGTAGCAATATATACCTTCATGGCATCCTTCTTCGAAGGCTCAATCAGTGGAATCACCATCTTTCTGGAGATTTAGCATCCACAGGAAGACCACAATAGTGACGGATGCGATGCAAACGGTGAGGTCCACCACCAAGAAGCTGGCATGGCGCCATCGGCCAACACCGGCTGGAACGTTGGCTATCCATTGCAAAATCTGTGACCACTGAGGTACCGACCATGGGATTTCTCTTCCATCTCACTCCTACATATTTTATTCATTTTATAATTTTATTTGCACTCCAGGATTAACATTATTACTTTGGTCAGTTTAGCCTTTTGCCATCTAACACATTCTATTTTTTCATCGTCTTTCTTTTTGCATCAATAGGTCGTTATGTGGCTACAGTTTACGGGCAAGAGATTCCAACCGGCAGGCATAAAGCTCAACATTTGGGTCATAATATTTGTAACCATGTTGTATTTTTCTCCTCTCCTATTTTATTCCACTTCCTGCTTCCGAGATTGGACAACTGCTCCTCTTTCATGAATTAGAGCAATTCATTTTTTCTTTCAAATATGTATCTTTTGTTCCGGTTATTTCAACATTTTTTGAGATACAGATCCATTGTTCCCAACAAGAGATAGATGGCAACCCTTTTCCAAAGAATTAAAGAAAAGAATAAGACCCCACCTTTTATTATGTGCAGATTAAATGTACGGATCCTCTTGAGAAATCGTTACATTTTGGTTAGTACCATTCCAGGTTAATCATTGGATGATTTATATTAAAATTTTAACAAGCCTTCTGTTCTCTTATAAATAATCAAATTATCCATCGATGATATTTATATCATTTCTGGGAGTCTGTTCAGAAATTTATTCTATATATCGTGTGTATACAGAAAAAAAAGTTATTTACTGAAAATTTGTCTATGTGTAACATTTCATCAAATGTTGCTATAATTTTTTAATATACACACTACATTTGGTAAGGTATAGTTGTATTTAATCTTGAAACCCTCCTCAAATTAATACATGGGATTCACTGGGGCAAAGCACGAGGAACTTAGAAAATACACTTTTAGCTCTTATTCTCCATCACTCAAGTTCTGCTCTTACTATTATTTCAGCAATTCTATAAAGATACAACTACATGTACCCGCAGCAACGCGCGGGGTATCATCTAGTATTTGAGGTTGAATTGTCGGCCTACTGGGTTGACGCGTAGGCTTTCCTAAAAAAAGGTTGACGCGCATGCAAGGCCTTGTCAACTTAGTCAACACACGAGAGCAGTGACTGTTGGATGTCCATGCAACGGCCGTTGTGCTTCTTCAATCTCTCCTCTTCCTCCTCCAGCCGCTCAAACCAGCGCCGGCGGGACTGCCTGCTCCCTCCTCCCGTGGCCGGCTATGCTGCCACGCAGGCCTCACCGCCCCACCCTACTCCCATTACTGGCCTGGCCATCCCTCTCCTCACCCACACCTGCTGTTATTCTCCGGCGACGGTAGCCGAACCAGTAAACCCTCCTGCTCCCCTCCGCGTGGGAAACACCTGTTGAGTCTTCCCTGGCTCCGTGTCGTTCCCTTCCTAGGCCTCGCCATCGTCCACCGCCCTGGTGCTCTTGGCACGGCATGGTCAACGTGGTCAATGAACGACCTCCATCGGAAGAGGATTGTACGTGGAGAGGCTGATAGCTGGGTCCACGGCCGCACGCAAGGAAGTGCCTCCTTATTATGTGCAAAATAATGATTCCTCCACCTGGCAGCGGGGACTGCTACTTCTTGAGCTTGCGTTGGTTTTTCCCTTGAAGAGGAAAGGGTGATGCAGCAAAGTAGAGATAAGTATTTCCCTCAGTTAGAGAACCAAGGTATCAATCCAGTAGGAGGTACAAGCAAGTCCCCAATCTATGCACCTGCACAAACAATCAAACACTTGCACCCAACGCGATAAAGGGGTTTTCAATCCCTTCACGGTCAACTGCAACGGTGAGATCTGATAGAGATAGGTATAAAAGATTGCTAGAACAGAAAAGTAAATAAATTGCAGCGAGATATTTTTGGTTTATAGATCTGAAAATATAATATGGAAAATAGACCCCGGGGCCATAGTTTTCACTAGAGGCTTCTCTCTTGAAGGCAAGTAATACGGTGGGTGAACAAATTACTGTCGAGCAATTGATAGAAAAGTGCAAACTTATGACGATATCCAAGGCAATGATTATGCATATAGGCATGACGTCTGTGTCAAGTAGACCAAAACGATTCTGCATCTACTACTATTACTCCACACATCGACAGACTCCTGCCTGCATCTAGAGTATTAAGTCCATAAAGAACAGAGTAACACATTAAGTAAGATGACATTATGTAGAGGGATAAACTCAAGCAATATGATGAAAACCCCATCTTTTTATCCTTGATGGCAACAATACAATACGTGCCTCGCTACCCCTACTTTGGCACTGGGTGTGGAGACCGCAAGATTGAACCCAAAACTAAGCACCTCTCGCATTGCAAGAAATACCAATCTAGTTGGCCAAACCAAACCGATAATTCGAAGAGAAATACAAAGATATCAAATCATGCATATAAGAATTCAGAGAAGATTCAAATAATATTCATAGATAATCTAATCATAAATCCACAATTCATCGGATCTCGACAAACACACCGCAAAAGAGTATTACATCGGATAGATCTCCAAGAACATCAAGGAGAACATGGTATTGAGAATCAAAGAGAGAGAAGAAGCCATCTAGCTACTAGCTATGGACCCGTAGGTCTGAGGTAAACTACTCACGCTTCATTGGAAGGGCAATAGGGTTGATGTAGATGCCCTCCGTGATCGAATCCCCCTCTGGCAGATCGCCGGAAAAGGCCCCAAGATGGGATCTCACGGGAACAGAGGATTGTGGCGGTGGAAAAGTATTTTCGTGGATGCCTCTGAGGGTTTTGGAATATATGTGAATTTATAGGACGAAGAAGTAGGTCAGGGGGTCTTCGAGGGGGCCACAAGCCAGGGGGGTGCCCCCCCTAGGGCGCGCCCCTGTGGCTTGTCGTCTCCTCCAAGGTCTTCTGACTTGGAGTCCAAGTCCAATAGGTGTCTTCTGGTGCAAGAAAAGCATCGCGAAAGTTTTATTCCGTTTGGACTCCGTTTGATATTCCTTTTCTGCGAAATTCAAAAACAAGGAAAAAAACAGAAACTGGCACTGGGCTCTAGGTTAATAGGTTAGTCCCAAAAATAATATAAAATAGCATATTAATGCATATACAACATCCAAAACAGATAATATAATAGCATGGAATAATAAAAAATTATAGATACGTTGGAGACGTTTCAAGCATCCCCAAGCTTAATTCCTACTCGTCCTCGAGTAGGTAAATGATAAAAACAAAAAAAATTGAAGTGGAATGCTACCTAACATATTTATCCATGTAATTTTCTTTATTGTGGCATGAATATTCAGATCCATATGCTTCAAACAAAAGTTTAATATTGACATAAAAACAATAATACTTCAAGCATACTAATAAAGCAATCATGTCTTCTCAAAATAACATGGCCCAAGAAAGTTATCCCAACAAAATCATATAGTATGGCTATGCTCCATCTTCATCACACAAAGTATTAAATCATGCACAACCCCGATGACAAGCCAAGAAATTGTTTCATACTTTTGATGTTCTCAAACTTTTTCAACTTTCACGCAATACATGAGCGTGAGCCATCGATATAACACTATAGGTGGAATAGAATATGGTGGTTGTGGAGAAGACAAAAAGAAGGAGATAATCTCACATCAACAGGCTACGGAGATGCCCATCAATAGATATCAATGTGAATGAGTAGGGATTGCCTTGCAACGGATGCACTAGAGCTATAAGTATATGAAAGCTCAAAAAGAAACTAAGTGGGTGTGCATCCAACTTGCTTGCTCACGAAGACCTAGGGAAATTTGATGAAGCCCATCATTGGAATATACAAACCAAGTTCTATAATGAAAAATTCCCACTAGTATATGAAAGTGACAACATAGGAGACTCTCTATCATGAAGATCATGGTGCTACTTTGAAGCACAAGTGTGGAAAAAAAGATAGTAACATTGCCCCTTCTCTCTTTTCTCTCTTTTTTTTTATTTTGGGCTCGTTGGCCTCTTTTTTTTCTCTCTTTTTTTTTGTCCGGAGTCTCATCCCGACTTGTGGGGGAATCATAGCATCCATCATCCTTTCCTCACATGGGACAATGCTCTAATAATGATGATCATCACACTTTTATTTACTTACAACTCAAGAGTAACAACTCGATACTTAGAACAAAATATGACTCTATATGAATGCCTCCGGCGGTGTACCAGGATGTGCAATGACTCAAGAGTGACATGTATAAAAAAATATGAATGGTGGCCTTGCCACAAATACGATGTCAACTACATGATCATGCAAAGCAATATGACAATGATGAAGCGTGTCATAATAAATGGAACGGTGGAAGTTTCATGGCAATATATCTCGGAATGGCTATGGAAATGCCATAATAGGTAGGTATGTTGGCTGTTTTGAGGAAGGTATATGGTGGGTGTAATGCACCGGCGAAAGTTGCGCGGTACTAGAGAGGCTAGCAATGGTGGAAGGGTGAGAGTGCGTATAATCCATGGACTCAACATTAGTCATAAAGAACTCACATACTTATTGCAAAAGTCTATTAGCTATCGAAACAAAGTATTAGACGCATGCTCCTAGGGGGATATATTGGTAGGAAAAGACCATCGCTCATCCCCGACTGCCACTCATAAGGAAGACAATCAATAAATAAATCATGCTCCGACTTCATCACATAACGGTTCACCATACGTGCATGCTACGGGAATCACAAACTTTAACACAAGTATTTCTACCAATCCACAATTACTCACTAGCATAACTCTAATATCACCATCTTTATATCTCAAAACAATCATAAGGAATCAAACTTCACATATTATTCAATGCACTTTATATGAAAGTTTTTATTGTATCCATCTTGGATGCCCATAATATTAGGACTAAATTCATAACCAAAGAAAATTACCATGCTGTTTAGAGACTCTCAAAATAATATAAGTGAATAAATAGAGTTCAACAATTTCTATAAAATAAAGCCACCGCAGTGCTCTAAAAAGATATAAGTGAAGCACTAGAGCAAAATTGCCTAGCTCAAAAGATATAAGTGAAGCACATAGAGTATTCTAATAAATTCACGATTCATGTGTGTCCCTCTCAAAAGGTGTGTACAGCAAGGATGATTGTGTCAAACTAAAAATCAAAGACTCATATCATACAAGACGCTCCAAGCAAAACACATATCATGTGGTGAATAAAAATATAGCCTCAAGTAAATTTACCGATAGACGAAAACGAAAGAGGGGATGCCTTCCGGGGCATCCCCAAGCTTAGGCTCTTGGTTGTCCTTGAATATTACCTTGGGGTGCCTTGGGCATCCCCAAGCTTAGGCTGTTGCCACTCCTTATTCCATAGTCCATCAAATCTTTACCCAAAACTTGAAAACTTCACAACACAAAACTCAACAGAAAACTCATGAGATCCGTTAGTATAAGAAAATAAATCTCCACTTTTTGGTACTGTTGTGAACTCATTATTTATTTATATTGGTGTAATATCTATTGTATTCCAACTTCTCCATGGTTCATACCCCCCGATACTACCCATAGATTCATCAAAATAAGCAAACAACACATAGAAAACAGAATCTATCAAAAACAGAACAGTCTGCGAAGATCCGAATTGTTCTGACACTTACGTAACATCAAAACTTCTAAAAAATTAGGAAAACGGATGAAATTTGTATATCAATCTTGTGTAAAAAATTCAGGGCTTTTCGTCGCTTCTGTGAATTATCAAAATTCTGCAACTGGACGCAAAAGTTTCTGTTTTTCTGCAAGATCAAATCAACTATCACCGTAAGCCATGCCAAAGGTCTTACTTGGCTCAAACACTAATTAAAACATGAAAACACATCTAACCAGAGGCTAGATGAAAAATTTATTGAAAAACAGAACCAAAAAAGCAAGAACAAAAATAAAATTGGGTTGCCTCCCAACAAGCGCTATTGTTTAACGCCCTTAGCTGGGCATAACGCAATAGATCTAGGTATTGTCATCTTTGGTATGCAATCCCATGGATGGGTTCTCTTCGGGAGGTTTTGCAAACACAACTTGAAACACATTATCCATAGAAATTTTGGCATCATTAATTTGCCCATCTACGTATCCCCTTTGGTTTCCGGCTACAATCCAAGAATACTATTGATTAACATTATTGAAAACTTGTTGGATCATATCTAAAACGGGGATTTTCTTTTTGAGATTCTCATAATTTTTTTGATTATTTCCAAACAAGTGTCTCAAGGCATAGTCACTATTGTAAATAATCTCATCTATCACCGGTTTTTCATGATTCATACCATAATGATCAAAAATTTCCCTAGCTTCCCGTACTATGTGATCAAACTCATTCTTAAGAACTTGGGTTGCTATCTTTTTAGCCTTAGGATCTTTTATCACGGGTAACTCATAAAACAATCTTGCAAAGTAGGATGAGTATGGATGAATCTATGTTCAAATTTCAGAACTAGTGCTGAAATAACTTCCGCATAAGTTTTAGTCCTTTTAAGTATGGGAACATCATCAAGAGTCAAGTTGCCTACACAATTGAAAAATTCTTGTATATGTTCTTTCCCCATAAAATTCCCTTGACCCAAAACAAAGGTTTTAACATCCAGATTTCCTAAAAGTCCAATTTTAGGAGTCAGGCCATCATCGGTTTCTGCCATGCGAAACTCACTCATGGTGATGCGTTCAAACAAACAAAAGATCGGAAGGAAGAAGGGCGAATAAAAAGGCAAATCTTTTTCTGTTTTTCTGAAAATCATTTTAGAGGTGGGAGAGAGGAAAACGAGAGGCAAATGGCGAATAATGTAATGCAAGAGATGAGAGTTTATGATGGGTAATTGGTAGGCTTGATGTAGACCTCCCCGGCAACGGCGCCAGAAATTCTTCCTGCTACTTCTTGAGCTTGCATTGGTTTTTCCCTTGAAGACAAAAGGGTGATGCAGCAAAGTAGAGATAAGTATTCCCCTCAGTTAAAGAACCAAGGTATCAATCTAGTAGGAGGTACAAGCAAGTCCCCAATCTATGCACCTGCACAAACAATCAAACACTTGCACCCAACGCGATAAAGAGGTTGTCAATCCCTTCATGGTCAATTGCAACGGTGAGATCTGATAGAGATAGGTATAAAAGATTGCTAGAACGGAAAAGTAAATAAATTGCAGCGAGATATTTTTGGTATTTTTGGTTTATAGATCTAGAAAGATAATATGGAAAATAGACCCGGGGGCCATAGTTTTCACAAGAGGCTTCTATCTTGAAGGCAAATAATACGGTGGGTGAACAAATTACTGTCGAGCAATTGATAGAAAAGCGCAAAGTTATGACGATATCCAAGGCAATGATTATGCATATAGGCATCACGTACGTGTCAAGTAGACCGAAACGATTCTGCATCTACTACTATTACTCCACACATCGACCGACTCCTGCCTGCATCTAGAGTATTAAGTCCATAAAGAACAGAGTAACGCATTATGTAAGTTGACATGATGTAGAGGGATAAACTCAAGCAATATGATGAAAACCCCATCTTTTTATCCTTGATGGCAACAATACAATACGTGCCTCGCTACCCCTACTTTGTCACTGGGTGCGGAGACCACAAGATTGAACCCAAAACTAAGCACCTCTCCCATTGCAAGAAATACCAATCTAGTTGGCCAAACCAAACTGATAATTCGAAGAGAAATACAAAGATATCAAATCATGCATATAAGAATTCAGAGAAGATTCAAATAATATTCATAGATAATCTAATCATAAATCCACAATTCATCGGATCTCGACAAACACACCGCAAAAGAGTATTACATCGGATAGATCTCCAAGAACATCGAGGAGAAAATGGTATTGAGAATCAAAGAGAGAGAGAAGAAGCCATCTAGCTACTAGCAATGGACCCATAGGTCTGAGGTAAACTACTCACGCTTCATCAGAAGGGCAATAGGGTTGATTTAGATGCCCTCCGTGATCGAATCCCCCTCTGGCAGGTCGGCGAAAAAGGCCCCAAGATGGGATCTCACGGGAACAGAGGCTTGCGGCGGTGGAAAAGTATTTTCGTGGATGCCTCTGAGGGTTTTGGAATATATGTGAATTTATAGGACGAAGAAGTAGGTCAGGGGGTCTTCGAGGGGGCCACAAGCCAGGGGGGCGCCCCCCCTAGGGCGCGCCCCTGTGGCTTGTCGTCTCCTCCAAGGTCTTCTGACTTGGAGTCCAAGTCCAACAGGTGTCTTCTGGTCCAAGAAAAATCATCGCGAAAGTTTTATTCCGTTTGGACTCCGTTTGATATTCCTTTTCTGCGAAACTCAAAAACAATGAAAAAACAGAAACTGGCACTGGGCTCTAGGTTAATAGGTTAGTCCCAAAAATTATATAAAATAGCATATTAATGCATATAAAACATCCAAAATAGATAATATAATAGCATGGAACAATCAAAAAATATAGATACGTTGGAGACGTATCAGGGACCCACCGGAAGGCCTCTGTATTTCGTAAAAAATGTTCCTTCCGCTGACAGCTCGGACCCACAAGCTATATCTTCGCATGCAAGGAAGTGCCTCCTTATTACGCACAAAAAAATGAATACTCCCCCTGCTAGCTAGGACCCACCATATTTGGAGGCTAACTTGTGGGCCTACTAAGTTGACGCGGACGGAGGCTTTGTCAACTTAGGCAATATAAATGATTCTAGCTGCAGTGACCGTACGATGTCCATCCAACGACCGTCATCCTTCTTCAACCTCTGGTCTTCTTGCTCTAGCCGCCCAAACTAGCGCCCGTCGTGCCGCTTGCTCCTGCCTCCCGTGGTCGGCTGTGCTACCGCGCAGTCCTCACCACCCCACCCTACTCCCATCGTTGGCCTGGCCATCCCTGTACTCACCCAGAACTCCTGTTATTCTCCGGCGATGGCAGCCTAACGCTGCAGCCAAACCAGTAAACCCTCGTACTCCCCTCTGCGTCGGAAACAACTACCGAGTCTTCCCCAGCTCCGGGTCATTCCCTTCCTAGGCCTCGCCGTCATCCACCGCCTTGGTGCTCTTGCCGTGGCATGGTCAATGTGGTCAAGGAACGACTTACATCGGAAAAGGACTGTACGTGGAGAGGCTGACAGCTGGGTCCACGGCCGCAGCAAGGAAGTGCCTTCTTATTACGCAGAAAATAATGATTCCTCCACCTGACAGCGGGGACCTACCGAAAGGGCCTCTATATTTTTCAAAAAAACATTTCCCCCTTGACAGCTGGGACCCACCAGTTATATCTTCGCACACAAGGAAGTGCCTCCTTATCCTCCCTGACAGCTGGGACCCACCCGGTCAAACCGTACGTAGGGTTGTCTGTCTGGTCGTGAACGTGTACGTACATACTGGTCGATCGATCTCTCTGCAACGATGAACCGTGGCCGAGCAAGCAGCGGCACGTGTAGTAGTAGAGCCCCCGACATAGCAGTTCAGGCAATCCAGTCAAAACCGTGTACATGTACGTACAGCCAGATGCCAAAAAATACGGCCACGTACGTACATACGGGCGGGGTCTCGAACGCGTACTCGCGCATATGTACGGCCAGGGCTCATGTACAAGGAGAGGCAACGGACGGCAGCAACGACTTCCTGTTCATCGGAAGCCAACCGGCTAGGTCAGAACGGAGAAACTGCATCGTGTTCATCGGGAGCCAACCGGCTTGGACGGAACAGCCAAAACGGGGTCTGGCGTACCGCAGAACGGAGCAAACGGCCTTCTGTTCGAGTGCCTGCGGTCAAAACGGGGGCTGTTGATCGGGAGGGGTGTGGCGTACCGCAAAACGGAGGAAACGGACTTGTGTTGGAGCGCCTACGGTCGAAACGGGGTCCTGTTCATCGGGAGGGGTGCGGTGTACCGCAAAACGGGACTCCACGGGGGGTACTGTTCATCCACCGTCTACTGCCTCGCTCCAGCCTCCACGGGATACTGTTCATCCACCGTCGACTTCCTCCAGCCTCCATGGGCTACTGTTCATCCACCGTTGACTTCCTCCTGCCTCCACCAGCTACTGTTCATCCACGGGGGGTCCTGTTCATCCAGCCTCCACCGGCTACTATTCAACCAGCCCTCCACGAGGTCCTATTCATCCAGCCTCCACCGGCTACTGTTCAACCAGTCCTCCACGGGGTCCTTTTCATCCAGACTTGGGTTCGTGAATTTGGATCATGTTACACTAGGACAACCGGAGGGATGTTGATTTGAGTGGGAGTTCTTAGGTAATACGATTAATTGAACTCATTGTCTTGAACAATAGTCTAAGTTATCTTTGCAAATTATGTTGTAGATCAATGGCTCGCGCAGTAGCTCCCTCGAATTTCAATGCATTCCTCGAGAAAGCTAAGATGAAAGATGATGGAAGCAACTTTGTGGACTGGGCCCGTAATCTAAGGATTATCCTGACAGCTGCCCAAAAGTCTTATGTCCTTGATGCACCGCTTGGTGCGCCACCCCCTCCAGAGACTGTGGACATTATGAACGCCTGGCAGTCGTGTGTTGATGACTACTCAATAGTTTAGTGCGCCATGTTGTATGGCTTAGAACCGGGACTTCAAAGGCGTTTTTGAGAAGAATGCCTGGATCAAGAGGTATGAGACCTCCGATAAGTTCTATGCCTGCAAAATGGAGGAGAATAGCTCTGTCAGTGAGCACATACTCAGAATGTCTGGGTATTACAACCGTCTGGCTGAGTTGGGAGTTGAGCTCCCGCCTGAGGCGATCACTGATAGAGTTCTTCAATCGCTACCACCTAGCTACAAGAGCTTTGTGTTGAACTATAACATGCAAGGGATTTACAAGTCAGTCTCTGAGTTGTTTGCGATGCTGAAAGTCGCTGAGTCAGACATCCAGAAGGAGCATCAAGTGATGATGGTCAATAAAACCACTAGTTTCAAGAAGAGCAAGGGAAAGAAGGGAAACTTCAAGAAGGGTGGCAAAGCAGTTGCTCCTCCCATGAAGAAACCCAAGGCTGGACCCAAGCCAGAAACTGAGTGCTTCTATTGCAAGGGAACTGGCCACTGGAAGTGGAATTGCCCCAAGTATCTAGTCGACAAGAAGGGGGACAACATCAACAAAGGTATATATGATATACATGTTATTGATGTGCACCTTACCAGTTCTCATTGTAGTGCCTGGGTATTTGATACCGGTGCGGTTGCTCACATTTGCAACTCTAAACAGGAACTACGGAATAGATGAAGGCTGGCGAAGGACGAAGTGACGATGCGCGTGGGAAATGGTTCTAAGGTTGATGTGATCACCGTCGAAACGCTCGCTCTTCGACTACTATCGGGATTAGTGATAAACCTGAATAATTGTTATTTAGTGCCTGCGTTGAGCATGAACATTATATCTGGATCTTGTTTAATGTGAGACGGTTACTAATTTAAATTAGAGAATAATGGTTGTTCTATTTATATTTATATGGGTAATATCTTTTATGGTCATGCACCCATTGTGAGGAGTTCATTCTTATTGAATCTCGATAGTGATGATACACATGTTCATAACATTGATGCCAAAAGATGTAGACTTGATAATGATAGTACCACTTTCTTGTGGCACTACCGCTTAGGTCATATTGGTGTAAATAAAGCTCATGAAGAAACTCCATGCTGATGGACTTTTGGAGTCACTTGATTTTGAATCACTTGACACATGCGAACGGGCAAGTGACTTGTTGGAAATCATACATACTGATGTGTGCAGTCCAATGAGTGTTGGCGCGCGTGGTGGATATCGTTACTTTCTCACCTTCACCGATGATTTGAGTAGATATGGGTATATTTACTTAATGAAGCATAAGTCTGAAACATTTGAAAAGTTCAAGCAATTTCAGAGTGAAGTTGAGAATCATCATAACAAGAAGATTAAGTTCCTACAATCCGATCGAGGGGGAGAATATCTGAGTTATGAGTTTGGCAATCACTTAAGACAATGTGAATTGTTTCACAGCTGACGCCACCTGGAATACCACAGTGTAATGGTGTGTCCGAACTTCATAATCGTACCTTATAGGATATGGTAAGTTCTATGATGTCCCTTACCGATCTGCCACTCTTGTTTTGGGGTTATGCATTAGAGACAGCTGCATTCACTTTAAATAGGGAACTATCTAAGTCCGTAGATACGACATCGTATGAACTATGGTTTCGCAAGAAACCTAAGCTGTCGTTTCTTAAGGTTTGGGGCTGTGATGCTTATGTCAAAAGGCTTCAGCCGGAAAAGCTCAAACCCAAAGCGGACAAATGCGTCTTCATAGGATACCCAAAGGAGACGATTGGGTATACCTTCCATCTCAGATCCGAGGGCAAAGTATTTGTCACTAAGAACGGGTCCTTTCTCAAGAAAGAGTTTCTCTCGAAGGAATTGAGTGGGAGGAAGATAGAACTTGATGAGGTTGTTGAACCTTTACTTCAACCAGAGACTAGCACAACACAGAAAGATGTTTCTGTGGCACCTATGCCAGTTGAAGAGGAAGCTAACAATAGTGATCATGAAGTTTCGGATCAAGTTACTATCAAACCTCATAGGTGGACAAGGATATGTACTACTCCTGAGTAGTACGGTAACCCTGTCTTAGAGGTCATGTTGTTGGTCAACGATGAACCTACGAGCTATGGAGAAGCGATGGTGGGCCCGGATTCTAACAAATGGTTAGAGGCCATGAAATCCGAGATGGGATCCATGTATGAAAAGAAAGTCTAGACTTTGGAAGTATTACCTGGAGGGCGAAAGGCCATTCAGAAAAATGGATCTTCAAGAAGAAAACGAACACGGACGGTAATGTCACCTTCTATAAAGCTCGACTTGTGGCAAAGGGGTTTTCACAAGTTCAAGGAGTTGACTACGATGACACTTTCTCACCCATAGCGATGCTTAAGTCCGTCAGAATCATGTTGGCAATAGCCGCATTTTTTCGATTATGAAATCTGGCAGATGGATGTCAAAACAACGTTCCTTAACAGTTTCCTTAAGGAAGAGTTGTATATGATGCAACCGGAAGGTTTTGTCGATCCAGAGAATGCTGACAAAGTATGCAAGCTCCAGCGATCCATTTATGGACTGGTGCAAGCATCTCAGAGTTGGAATCTTCGCTTTGATGAGGTGATCAAAGTGTTTGGGTTTATACAAGTTTATGGATAAGCTTGTATTTACAAGAAAGTGAGTGGGAGCTCTATAGCGTTTCTAATATTATATGTGGATGACATATTGCTGATTGGAAACAATATAGAACTTTTGGAAAACATGAAGGAATATTTGAACAAGAGTTTTTCAATGAAGGACCTAGGAGAAGCTGCTTTCATATTAGGCATCAAGATCTATAGAGATAGATCGAGACGCTTAAAAGGACTTTCACAAAGCACATACCTTGATAAGATTTTTAAGAAGTTCAAAATGGATCAGTCCAAGAAGGGGTTCTTGCCTGTTTTGCAAGGTGTGAAGTTGAGTAAGACTCAATGCCCAACGACTACAGAGGATAGAGAAAAGGTGAGTGTCATCCCCTATGCTTCTGCCATAGGCTCTATCATCTATGCGATGTTGTGCACAAGACCAGATGTCAGCCTTGCCATAAGTATGGCCTAAAGGTTTCAAAGTGATCCAGGAGTGGAACACTGGACAACGGTCAAGAATATCCTTAAGTACCTGAAAAGGACTAAGGAAATGTTTCTCGTTTATGGAGGTGATTAAGAGCTCGTCATAAAGGGTTACGTCGATGCAAGCTTTGATACTGATCCGGATGACTCTAAGTCTCAAACCGGATATGTATATATTCTAAATGGGGGAGCGGTAAGCTGGTGCAGTTCCAAGCAAAGCGTGGTAGCTGATTCTACATGTGAAGCAGAGTACATAGCTGTCTCGGAGGCAGCGAAGGAAGGTGTCTGGATGAAGCAGTTCATGACAGATCTTGGAGTTGTGCCCAGTGCACTGGACCCAATGACTCTGTTCTGTGACAACACTAGTGCCATTGCTCTAGCCAAGGAACCAAGGTTTCACAAGAATACTAGACACATAAAGCGACGCTTCAATTCCATCCGTGATGCGATCAAGGAGGAGGACATAAACATTTGCAAAGTACATACGGATCTGAATGTTGCAGATCCGTTGACTAAACCTCTTCCACGGGCAAAACATGATCAACACCAGGACTCTATGGGTGTTAGATTCATTACCATGTAATGCTAGATTATTGACTCTAGTGCAAGTGGGAGACTTTTGGAAATATGCCCTAGAGGCAATAATAAAGTGGTTATTATTATATTTCCTTGTTCATGATAATCATTTATTATCCATGCTATAATTGTATTGATTGGAAACTCAAATACATGTGTGGATGCATAGACAACAACATGTCCCTAGTAATCCTCTACCGGACTAGCTCGTTGATCAAAGATGGCTATGGTTTCCTAGCCATAGACATGAATTGTCATTTGATAACGGGATCACATCATTAGGAGAATGATGTGATGGACAAGACCCAAACTATAAACATAGCATATGATCGTATCAAGTTTATTGCTATCGTTTTATGCATGTCAAGTATCTATTCCTATGACCATGAGATCATGCAACTCACTGACACCAGAGGAGTACCTTGTGTGTATCAAACATTGCAACGTAGCTGGGTGACTATAAAGATGCTCTACAGGTATCTCCAAGGGTGTCTGTTGGGTTGGCATGGATCAAGACTGGGATTTATCACTCCATATGATGGAGAGGTATCTCGGGGCCCACTCAGTAATACAACATCACAATGAGCTTGCAAGCAATGTGACTAAAGAGTTAGCCATAGGATCTTGTATTACGGAATGAGTAAAGAGACTTGCCGGTAACGAGATTTAACTAGGTATGGAGATACAGACGATCGAATCTCGGGCAAGTAACATACCGATAGACAGAGGGAACTACATACGAGATTAGTTGAATCCTTGACATCGTGGTTCAACCGATAAAGATCTTCGTGGAATATGTAGGAATCAATATGGGCATCCAGGGCCCGCTATTGGTTATTGATCAGAGAGGAGTCTCGGTCATGTCTACATGATTCTCGAACCCGTAGGGTCACACGCTTAACGTTCGGTAGCGCTAGGGTAGTATTGAGATATTAATAGTGGAAAGTTCGAAGAGTATGGCGTCTATCGAGGGAAATTACCATCGTAGAGGTACTTACTTTGATGGTACTATTTTTGCTAGTTGGAAGCATAAGATGAAAATGCATATTCTTGGTCATAACCCCGCCGTTTGGGCTATTGTGCGTGTTGGCTTGCAAGGTGAATACTTGGAGGATGGAAGAGAACCGGATCATGAATCAACCGCGGAAGAATTGAAGATGTTGCAATACAATGCTCAAGCTTGCGATATTCTCTTCAACGAATTGTGCCCCGGAGAATTCAACAAAATCAGCCGTCTTGAGAATGCAAAGGAAATTTGGGATACTTTAGTTGATATGCACGAAGGTACCGAGTCCGTCAAGGAATCCAAATTGGATGTGCTTCAAAGTCAACTTGACAAGTTCAAAATGAAGGATGGTGAAGGAGTCGCTGAAATGTACTCTAGGCTTGCTCTCATCACAAATGAGATTGCCGGCTTAGGAAGCGAAGAGATGACCGACAAATTCATCATCAAGAAGATCCTAAGAGCCTTGGGTGGAAAATATGATACCGTGTGCACCTTGATCCAAATGATGCCCAATTACAAAGATCTCAAGCCAACGGAAGTCATTGGTAGAATTGTTGCTCATGAGATGTCAGTCAAGGATAAGGAAGAGCTCCACAACAAGTCAAGTGGTGCTTACAAAGCTTCATGTGATGCTCCTACAACATCAAGTGAGAAACAGTCTTCAATGAAGAATTGAGCTTAATGGTGAAGAACTTCAACAAGTTCTACAAGAGTAGAAGCAAAGAGAGAAGTTCCAAGTCAAGGTCCTACAATGACAAAAGATCTTCTAGTCGTGATCACAATTGCTACAATTGTGGAAGACCCGGACACTACTCCAATGAGTGTACGGCTCCCTACAAGAAAAGAGAAGATTCTCCCAAGAGAAGAAGTAGAAGAGAAGAATCACCACCAACAGAGAGAAGGAGTAGAGATGATCGTTATGAACGAAGACCCTCTCGAAGAAGCAAGGATTCGAAAAGGAAGGACAAGTCATCAAAGAGCTACACAAGACGAAGACATCAAGCTCATGTTGGTGAATGGGTATCCGGTTCCGACTCCGACCACTACTCCGAGAGAAGTTATCACTCCGACTCCGAATATACTCAAGATGAAGGTGTTGCCGGTCTTGCACTTGTGTCATCCAACTCCTACAACATATTTGACTCACCAAATGAGGGAATTGGAAGATGCTTCATGGCTAAAGGCCCTAAGGTATCACACCCCGAGTATGTTGATTTCAATAGTGATGAAGATGATTTGCTAGGTGATTATGATTTACTTATTGACAACACTAGTGATGCAAACTATGATGAAATTGCTAATAATCATGCTAATCAAGATGAAACGAATGACAATGATAAGAAGGACATTGAGCGTCTAACTAAAGAACTAAACACTCTTAAGTTAGCTCATGAAACTACCTTAGAAGATCATCGAGAGCTTTTAAAGACTCATGAGAAGCTACGCTTTGAGAAGCTCAATTTAGAGCAAGAGCATGGGTTCTTAAAAGCAATCAATGATGATCTTCGTAAGAAAAGTTCTTCTTACATTGCCAAGCATTTACTCTTGTCTACTTACATGCCACAAGTAAAATCTAGCAACAAGAGCAAGAAAGATTCTTCTTCTAGTAGTAACAATAATCATGTTAAATCCAATATTGTTGCTTCTAGTAGTTCTCTTGATTCCACCAATGATTCTCTTAGCCAAGTTACACTTGAGCAAGAAAATAGCTTATTGAAGGGAATTATAGAGAAAGGTGTTTACAAGAGCCTTGCCGGAAGTAAGCAATTTGAGGAAATTGTACGCAAGCAAGGAAGGCACCGGAAGAATCAAGGTATTGGTTTTGAACGAAAGTTCAATGCCAATGGAGTTGAGTGGGAAGAAGATCAATACCCCAAGACGAAGTTTGTTCCTCAACAAGAGAAGTATGACCCCACTTCTTTCAAGGGAACACAAGCTCAATATGATCTTCCACCACAAGACCACAAGCTAAAAGGCAAGGACAAGCTTCAAGAAGAGATTGATGCATTTGAAGAAGCTCCTAAGGTCTTGGTCAAGTGGGTTCCCAAGACTACATCAAGTTCTACTTCATCAAGTACGACTACAACTCCAAGGATTCCCATCAAATTGATGTGGGTCCCAAAGAAGAAGAACTAGAGAGTTCTTGAGGGTGACTCCGCCAACATACTTCACTCATGTTCATTTTGGCAAGGACAAGTGCAATCAACTTTCATATCTTGCACTAGTTCAAGGATTCACAAACCCTCTTGTTGGTAAGACAAGGGACAAGGTAACCTAATGCTTTCATGGACATCATCATATGTGTGTTTCATTCTATGTCTATGGATATCCTTGTGTGTTCTGTGTGGGACTAACCCATGTAGGTATTGAAAGTGCAACTCACTCCAATGGATTGCTCCAAATGATCTACATCAACATTGAGTATCCACATCTTCAACACCTACATGAAGTCATCAACGACAAAACCCAAGGTTAGTTCATCCCTCTAAGGGGGGATATCACATCTAGGGGGAGCTTTACTCTAAGAATTGAGCTAAAGCAACTCTAATGGTGTGAACACAACAATGCTGTATGTAAAAGTGGAAACCCCACTTGTGCTTAAACGATGAGTATGACCTATGATCAAATGTTCTCATTTGACTTCTAAGTCAATATACTCATATATAAGGACCTAGTCATCGCCAATTGGTTGATAGATGCTAGAGTGTTTGTGCATGCTTTGCCACATGTTTTATTTGCCATCTTATTGTGTGAGCATGTTGGTTGCATAATTTTCTCCATTCGAGGACATCCATTTGTTGCTTTGATTGTTTGGTTTTTTTCTTTTGCCAAATGGATGGACAAGAATGCCTAAGTTCACCCTCTAGCTATCTATGCTTTTCTCGTCTCAAACTCTATTCATGCTACATCACAAAGTTTGAACAAGTTGAATTCGGACCCTCCGGGTGAGGAGCACTCGGAGCCACCGATCCATCAAGGGCTTAAACTTCCAAAACCTCTTAATGCATCTCGGACAGACCAACTCACTCCTACTCGGTCTCACCGAATTCATTAAGTTGATCTAGGTTTTCAACTCGGTGCAACCGATTAGAACAATTCAGTCACACCGAGTTGCAGCAACTGCTAGCAGTCTTGCAGCTCGGTGCCACCGAGTCGTTCCACTCGGTCACATCGACAGTGACTGGGTATATATACTGCGGGTTGAAAAATTGTAAATTCCTCCAAACCACTCGACCACGCCTTCCCAGCTCTGCCACCCCCTTGGTCTCCGGATCGTCACCGTCGTCGCCAGTGCCTCCTGCTGCTGGTCTCCGTCGCCGTCAATGGGAATCTCATCGCCGTTGTCGCCGTAGCAAGTTTGTCGCCAAGTTAGGGTATGGACTTGACCTCTTTGTGAGCTCCACTACTCTGATTCTTGCACAAAGATTATTGCCATTGTTCTTTCCACGAATGAGATAAATCTATCCACCAAAAAATTTCATTAGAATAGATTTGATGCAAAAACTTAGGGTTAGGTTTCCGCCGAACTCATCTCGGACCGACCGATCTGAGGATCTCGGTCTCACTGATTTGGCTCAGGCCATTGCACAAGTACAACTCGGTCTGACCGAAGTGTACTAATCGGTGTGACCGAAATCACTTTCTCTGTGAAACCCTAGCATCTCGGAGTCACCGAACTGCATTTTGGTCTGACCGAAACTGCATGTTTAGACTCAGTTTGTGCTTTGGTGTCACCGAGTTTGTCATATCGGTAGCTCCGAAATGCTTTCTGCAGAAAACTAAAGTTAAGTTTTTGTCTCAATATTTTTGCAAAATAGCTGTGCTTTGTGATGCTCATCCACTCTATCTATACCCATCTATTCACAGGGTCAGTTTCAGATATGTCAAAGGGCAGTGACAGCCAGAACAGGTCTGAAGAGCAAGTGAATCTCAGTGAGGGCACTAGTCCCTCAAACAACAGTTATGATGAAGGTAGCAGAAGCACTCCAAGCAACTTGCCTAAGGATGCTACTAGGCAAAGGAAGAAGAGAACCTCAGACTCTGAGGATGAGCATTTTGTTGTTGAGGAGGAGGTGACCTCCAAGAAGAAAGTGCTGAAGAAGGAGTATGTTGCTGCTACTGTCACAAAGCCTGGTATGCCAAAGAAGGCTCCTGCCAAGAGAGTCCCTATGTCTAAACCCAGGAAAGTTCCAACTGGAGAAACTATACAGTTTGCAATTGAGCAGCCTGATGATGATGCGGTAGCTGGAGATGGAAAGAAAAGGAAGAAAGCTAGAACCACCACTGCCAGAGTTCTTGGATGCCTTTCCATGAGGAGGAGTGATGAGGAGGAGGAGGAAGAGCCTGTTGCACCTCCTGCAAAGACTCAAAAGCTCATGGGGGATGCTATAAGATCAGGGGCTGCTCCATATAAGCCCAAGACAGTCCCTGTAACACCCCCAGTGGTTAACTACAGTAATCCCATTTTGATTATGCCACGTCAGCATGATTAACAGTGCATGATCATCAGTAGCATCATAATGCATTTCAGCTTCTAACTCAAAATCCAAATTTAAATGAAAGTGGAAAATAAAAGTTGTTCAAACTGGAAAACTAAAATGTGCCTCATGTTGCAAATATTCCCATAGCATTTGTAAAAATGATTGCAACATTAGTTGGAATTGTAATAGGACTCGAGCAACAAGGAACAACAGCAACATAACACTGTTTAATCCTTTTTCAATTTAAATAAAATCCAAACAAAAAGATATGGACCCCAAACCAATTTCTAGCAGTGACAACTAATACACTGTAAATAATGGAGCAAGTCTCATATTTTACAAAATCTTTTGGACTAAAAATAAGACAAAACAGAAAAAGAAAAAAAAAGGAAAACCTCCCCTTCCCCCCCCCCCCCCCGACTGGGCCAGGCCCAGCCAGCCACCCCACCAGCCAACCCCAACCGGCCCACCCCCACTCTCCCTTAACCCCCCCCTCCCACCGAAACCCAATTCCCCCCCCCCCCCCTCGCTTCTCCCCCCCCCCCATCCAGAAATTCTGGATCGGGATCGAACCCCGTCGCCCGCGCCGCCTCGGCGCCCTCACCGGCCGGCCTTCTCCACGCCATCGCCGGTCTGCCGTGCCCCCGCCGCCGCCGCCTCCTCCTCCTTGCCACGCTCGCCCCCGCGCCTCACACCCGCCCCTCGGCGCCCGCGCCCACCTCACCTCGCCAGCCGTCCCCGACGTCGCCCCTCCACCTCGCCGGCCGTCCCCGACCGCCTCCCCGCGCCGATCCCTCCCTCGCCTTCGCCTCTCCTACCCCTCCTCACTCGCCCCCTCCCTGGATCGGCCGGGGCAGAGCGCCCCGATCCCGTCGCCCGTCCCGCGCTCCCGCCGCCTGCTCTCGCGTCGCGCTTCCCCCTTCCCCCCTCGCCGCCCGCGACTCGCGGACGCGTCGCCCCCGCCTCCGCCTCTCGCTCCACCTCTCGCTCACTCAGCCTAACCCTTCCCCTCTTGGAGCTGTGTCCCTGCCGCTCCCACTCGTCCTCTACGAGGGTCACCCGTCATCGTCGCGCGCCCTCTCTCGCCTCGTCCTCATCCGCTCCGTCCGGCCCTTCGCTCTGGCGCCCCTCTCCCTCCTCTCTCCCTACGCGCCCCCCGCCCACGTCGCCAGTCCCGCTCGCGCACGGCCTCACCCTTCCCCGTCGCCTCGTCCCCTGCTCCGCCCGAGCGCCCACGTTCGCCGCGCGCGCGCCACGCGAGCCCCGCCCACCACCGCGCTGCCGCTCTGCGGCCCTCCCGCTCCGCTCCGCCCCGCTCCACCCGCGCCGCCACCGGTCCCCCGCAGCCCGCTCACCATGCCACTGCCACTGGACCTCCCTCCCCCCTGTGCCGCTGACAGACGGGGCCCAGCCCCCAAAAACGTTTTAGATAAATAATAAAAATAAAAATAAAAAATTAACTAATTAATTAATTAATTAGTTAATTAATCCTGATTAGGTTAATCTAATTAATTAATTAGTTTAATTAATTAGTTAACCCTAATTAACCCTAACAGTCCCCTGACGTCATGCTGACGTCATGCTGACGTCAGCAAGACACTTTTCGGATAATGTTAATTTAAATAATTAATTAAATTCCAGAAATTAATAGAATCTTTAGAAAATCATATAAAATAATCCGTTAGCTCAGAGAAAATACTTTTGACATGAAATTTCTCAGAACAAGACGAATCTGAATCGCGGTCCGTTCGCCCGTCACGCGTCCCTAACTATCCGAACTTGCAACCGTTCCCCTCTTATCCTCTGCCCGATAATTCCAAGATCGGAAATATCGTCAGATATTCTCCCGCTCCGTCTGTTACGTGTATGCTGCGTTAGACTACTACCCCTAGCACCGTGTATCGTATTGTCATGCTCATGTTTGCTATATATTTATAACTGTTTCCTCCTCCCTCTCTCTCTTCGATAGCCCCCGACCCCGACTCGTCCCCGAGACCGACGCAGCTCCGATCCCGAAGACACCATAGACGACCTTGCCTTGCCGCCGAGCAACCAGGCAAGCCCCTCCCTTGAGCATACCGATATCGCCCATCTAAATTTCTCATCTTGCATTAGAATTACTGCTGCTGCTGCTTTACCTATTCTGATGCATAGCCTGTTCATTGTAACCTGCTGTGTATAATTACCTGCATATCCTAAACTGTTTAGTCTAGGCTGGGTAGAGACCTATCAGTGACCCCACTTATCCCGACTGCCGCGCTGGATGTCAGAAGACCCGATCATGGGATTGAAGACCAGACCCGACACCGAACCACCCCCCCTTAGTTTGTAACGACACGCAGCGTTACATCGAGTGCCAGGTGAAACCTCTTGTAGCACTTCTGATGTTAACTCTGTAGAGTACTATTCGGTCGTGGTCATCGAGGGTGATTCCTCTTCACCGCTTCCGATAACGACCTGTCCTACAACACCTCAAGTGTGGACCCGTAGGGTGTCCTCCTAGTTCACCTTGACGGATACATCGATTGGGAATTCAATGAGGGTGAACCTCGGATTCCCTGATGTTATGGCACAACGGATACTTACCTTATCTGTTACTTGGAAAGGCGGGTCGACCCTGAGGTACCCGCGTGTGATGTGAAGGCGGGTTGCCAGTGTGGTGCCCGAGTGGTATACGAGGCGCGGCCGGGCATTCTTAACCCTTGCCGCAGTCCTCGAACGGGGCGACGGGGTCACATCCTTCGTGAGTCTCTGCTCGTTACCGCAAGCCCTAGTCCTAACGATTTGGATATTTGATCCAGCAGACCTCTGGTCTGATAGCACTAACCATCACGTGGGCATAGTATGGGCGTTCTGCATCGTATGCATCAGCCGAAACTCTGTCAGACGTCCAGTTCAGCCTCGTGGCCGGCCGGGCCAGTACCATCCAGGACTGAGGTGGTGCTCGTCCCGACCCTGCACACACCGACCCGGATGCACAGGGCGATGGCCCATGACCCCTGAGCGCTTAGGATATAGACCGACGGGGACCTCTCTGCGGAGCTGTAGGTAGGGTTGCGATGTGTCGTTTGGCCGAGGCCGGGCATGACCCAGGAAAGTGTGTCCGGCCGAAGTTAATCGAGCGTGTTGGGTAAGTTGGTGCACCCGCAGGGAAGAACATTTCTATCGTACCGGTCCTACGGTAAAGGACACTCGGAGTTGTATCCTGATTGTACAATTTAGAACTGGATACCTGTGATGAAACCTGTATTATGGCTCGGGATTGCTTTCTCGCAGGGAGTCCAGAAAGGATCTCTGGGTGAGGTTGATATTATTATTGCTACATTATATTGTATTGTTCTACTCTCTTCTACTGCTGCAAGACTGCTGAAGATCTAGTCTTCGATAGGACTAGGCCTTCTCTCTATTCTGGCATTTCTGCAGCCTAGTCCCACATACAGCCTCCCTTTGAAAATGTTGCATATGTAGTGTAGATCCTTGCTTGCTGAGTACTTCTGAGTACTCACGGTGCTTTGTTTTCCCTTTTCTCCCCATATCAGTTTGACGTGACCAGAGGACGGACCCCCCTGAGACAGATGCCCACGATCGTTACTACTACTACCCAGAGGATGGATACTACTACAGTTGACTAACGACCAGGAGTAGGATCGGAGGGTCCCAGGCAGGAGGCCTTCGCCTTTCGATCGTAGTGTTTTTTTTGCCCCCGCTTCCTAAAGGCCTTCTGTTTCTATTTCATATCTGTTACTCAGATATCTGATGCTTCGCTGACACTTGTTCGCAAGCTTATGTATTCGAGCCTCGAGGCCCCTGGCTTGTATATAGCTTGTATGACTTTATTTATGTTTTAGAGTTGTGTGTGATATCTTCCCGTGAGTCCTTAGGCTTGATCGTGTGCATTTGCGTGTTTGATTAGTGCACGATCGGGCTGGGGGCGTCACAAGTTGGTATCAGAGCCGACTGCCTGTAGGAATCCCCTTTCCAACTCCTTGGCCGAAGTTGAGTCTAGTAACCGGAAACTGTTTTCTAACTGGTTTGTGCTTTACGGGCCCACGTCGCCAATTGGGAGGTATAGTATCTTTTATTCCTCATCTTTACTCTGGACTCTGACCTCTCTTCCTTTCGGTTAACTAAAGTTTACTAACGCCGACACTTAGGATTTCGTAATTCTCGTCCACCCGGAGAGCTGGATATGGTGCGATTTCCCTGACATTGATCTGATTAGTCTGATAATCATTTTCCTTTCCATTGTTTGTCTAACCTTTCTCTCCGAGATCGGTTATACTTCTCCTTGTCTTTTGACCAACATGAGTTTCTCTGTTTCAGATGGATCGTTTGTTTCCCACCACACCCTCGACGCAGCTACCAGCTGTTCGAGCAGGGATACATCCAGAGACACTTCTTTATCCACTGGGCAGATGTCATCCGTTACAATACCCCAGTACTACTCCTCCAATACCCGCAAAGACTTTGTGATCTATTGTGACCATCCCGTGAAGGATTAGGCTGTGTCCTAATGCAAGAGCGTAAAGTGATTGCTTATGGCTCTCGTCAGTTGCGCCCACATGAAGAGAATTATCCGGTCATGATCTAGAACTAGCTGCTGTCATCTATGCACTACAGTTTATGGCGACATTACCCTCCTCGGTAATCGTTGCGGAGATCTACACGGATCATAAAAGTTTGAAGTACTTGTTCCCTCAGCCATCTTTGAATCTCCGTCAGCAAAGATGGATGGAGACCATTGCGGACTATGACTTGGGTATTTCTTATACCCTGGCAAGGCTATGTAATGCCTATGCGTTAGCCGCAAATCCTATTGCTGCGAACTTGAGGTTCACTACAGCAACCCCTTCTGTATGAAGAGCTTCGAAAGCTAAATCTCAGATAGTTCCCCAAGGATACCTAAAAACCTGGTTGTTGACCAGACCTTGAGAAAGCTTTAGAATGCGCAAGTTAAAGATGTTGAAATTGATTTGATGAAGAAAGACCTTCACCTTGTAAAGTACAGGGATTTCTCGCTGTCTGAGATGGAACCTTTATTTCAGAGACGCATTGTCGTACCTCGCTTCGAGCTTATGACTGACAAAGTCATGAAGGAGGCACATGATACCCCGCTGTCTTATCATCCGGGTAGCACCAAGATGTATCGTGATCTCCGTCAAAGGTACTGGTGGTCTAAAATAGCAGGACATTGCTCCTATGTTGCTGAATGTGATGTGTTCGACGCGTTAAAGCAGAATCATAAGCCCTTGGAATTCTGCAACCACTTCCTATTCCTTTATGGAAATGATAAGGTTCAGATGGATTTCGTTACAGACTTCCCAGGTCACAGAAGGGTCACGATGCTATTCTTGTCTCGTCCAGACACTCTCCAAAGTTGCACACTTTCTGCTGTCAAGGAGACGACACTGCTAGTCAGTTAGCAGAGTTATTATCTCCAGAATTGTTTCACTCCACGGTATTCCGAAGAGATCAGTTTCAGACCGTGGCAGCATATTCACTGGTCATTTCTGGGAAAGTTTCCAAAAGGCTATGGGAACCATATTACCTGGAGTTCAGCTTATCATCCTCAATCCCAAGGCCAAGTTGAACGAGTTAATCAAGTGCTTGAAGACATGCTACGAGCTTGTGTTGTTTCTTTCGGCAAGAAGTGGGAAGAATCTCTCCATATGCCGTTCTCCTATAACAACAGCTATCAAGCCAGCTTGAAATGGCCCCCTTCGAAGTCTATCTATGGACGTAAGTGTCGAACCCCTCTGAATTGGTCAGAAACTGGGGAACGACCGCTCGTGGGTCCAGATATTATTCAACACGCCGAAGAACAAGTCCGAATTGTCCGGGAAAATCTCAAGGCGGCTCAGGACCGCCAGAAGAGCACTATGATCGCAAACGATGGGGTTTGACTTATCAACCTGGTGATCAAGCTTATCTTCGTGTCACACCTATGAAGGGCACTCACCTTTTGGAATCAAGGGCAAGTTAGCTCCGCGCTACATTGGTCCTTTCGCATTGTTGCTAGGCGTGGTCAAGTGGCATATAAATTGGAGTTGCCGCCGCAATTCTCTATATCCATGATGTCTTCCATGTGTCGCAACTTCGTAAATGCTTCAAGGAATCTCCGCACCGATCTGTGGATCACGAGATGCTTGAATTGCAAGGTGATCTATCTTATAAGGAGCACCGATCCGCATTCTCGATGAAGCTGAACGTCGAACCCGTCAGAAGGTTCCAAGTTCCTCAAAGTGCAGTGGTCAAATCATACTGAAAATGAAGCCACTTGGGAACCAGGTAATCTTCGTGCGGAATACCCCGAACTTTTTCCTTCTACTTCTTAATTCTCGGGACGAGAATTCTTGTTAGTAGAGGAGATTTGTAACACCCCAGGGGTTAACTACAGTAATCCCATTTTGATTATGCCACGTCACCATGATTAACAGTGCATGCATCAGTAGCATCATATGCATTTCAGCTTCTAACTCAAAATCAAATTTAAATGAAGTGGAAAATAAAAGTTGTTCAAACTGGAAAACTAAAATGTGCCTCATGTTGCAATATTCCCATAGCATTTGTAAAAATGATTGCAACATTAGTTGAATTGTAATAGGACTCGAGCAAACAGGAACACAGCAACATAACACTGTTTAATCCTTTTTCAATTTAAATAAAATCCAAACAAAAAGATATGGACCCCAACCAATTTCTAGCAGTGACAATAATACACTTAAATATGGGACAAGTCTCATATTTTACAAAAGTCTTTTGGACTAAAAATAAAGACAAACAGAAAAAAAAAAAAGGAAAACTCCCCTTCCCCCCCCCCCCCCGACTGGGCCAGGCCAGCCAGCCACCCCCACAGGCCAACCCCAACCGGCCCACCCCCACTCTCCCTTAACCCCCTCCCCACCGAAACCCTAATTCCCCCCCCCTCGCTTCTCCCCCCCCCCCCGATCCAAAATTCTGGATCGGGATCGAACCCCGTCGCCCGGCCGCCTCGGCGCCCGTCACCGGCCGGCCTTCCCGACGCATCGCCGGTCTGCCTGCCCCGCCGCCGGCCGCCTCCTCCTCCTTGCCACGCTCGCAGCCCCGCGCCTCACCGCGCCCTCGGCGCCCGGCGCCACCTCACCGTCGCCCGAAGCCGTCCCCGACGTCGCCCCTCCACCTCGCCGGCCGTCCCCGACCGCCTCCCCGCGCCGATCTGCCTCGCCTGTCGCCTCTCCTACCGCCTCCTCCACTCGACCCCCTCCCCTGGATCGGACCGGGGCAGAGGCGCCCCGATCCCGTCGCCCGTCGCCGCGCTCCCCGCCGCTGCTCGCGCTCGCTTCCGCCTCGCCGCCCGCGCTCGGACGCCGTCGCCGGGACCTCGCCTCCCCGTCTCCTCACCGAATCGCCTCAGCGAGCGCTCGCACCCGTCGCCGCTGCCCGACGCCGTCGCCGACTCGGCCGCATCGTCGCCGTCGCTTCCTCGCCTCGCCATCATCCCCGTCCGGCCCCCTGTGAGCCGCGCCCCTCTCCTCTCCTCTCTCCCTGACGCCGCGCCCGCACGTCGCCGCCAGTCCCGCTCGCGCACGGCCTCACCCTTCCCCGTCGCCTCGTCCCCTGCTCCGCCCCGAGCCGCCCACCGTTCGCCGCGCGCGCGCACGCGCGAGCCCGCGCCCACGCACCGCGCTGCCGCTCTGCGGCCCGTCGCCGCGCTCCGCCGCGCGCCCGCGCGCACGCACCGCGCGCCCGTCACCCGCGCCCGTGGCCACGTGCCACTGACCGGTGGGCCCTGCCCCCCTGTGCCGCTGACAGACGGGGCCCAGCCCCAAAAACGTTTTAGATAAATAAATAAAAATAAAAATAAAAATAATTAAACTAATTAATTAATTAATTAGTTAATTAATCCTGATTAGGTTAATCTAATTAATTAATTAGTTTAATTAATTAGTTAACCCTAATTAACCCTAACAGTCCCCTGACGTCATGCTGACGTCATGCTGACGTCAGCAAGACACTGTTTCGGATAATGTTAATTTAAATAATTAATTAAATTCCAGAAATTAATAGAATCTTTAGAAAATCATATAAAATAATCCGTAGCTCAGATGAAAATACTTTGTACATGAAAGTTGCTCAGAACGACGAGACGAATCTGAATACGCGGTCCGTTCGCCCGTCACGCGTCCCTAACTATCCGAACTTGCAACCGTTCCCCTCTTATCCTCTGCCCGATAATTCCAAAGATCCGGGAAATATCGTCAGATATTCTCCCGCTCCGTCTGTTACGTGTGATGCTGCGTTAGACTACCCCTAGCACCGTGTATCGTATTTGTCATGCTCATGTTTGCTATATATTTATACTGTTTCCTCCCCCTCTTCTCTCTCGATAGCCCCCGACCCCGACGTCGTCCCCGAGACCGACGCAGCTCCGGATCCCGAAGACACCATAGACGACCTTGCCCTTGCCGCCGAGCAACCAGGCAAGCCCCTCCCTTGAGCATACCGATATCGCCCATTCTAAATTTCTCATGCTTGCATTAGAATTACTGCTGCTGCTGCTTTACCTATTCTGATGCATAGCCTGTTCATTGTAACCTGCTGTTGATAATTACCTGCATATCCTAAACTGTTTAGTCTAGGCTGGGTAGAGACCTATCAGTGACCCCACTTATCCCGACTGCCGCGCTGGATCGTCAGAAGACCCGATCAATGGGATTGAAGACCAGGACCCGACACCGCACATCACCCCCCCTTAGTTGTAACGACACTGCAGCGTTACTATCGAGTGCCGAGGGTGAAACCTCTTGTAGCACTTCTGATGTTAACTCTGTAGAGTAGCTATTCGGTCATGGTCATCGAGGGTGATTCCTCCTTCACCGCTTCCGATAACGACGCTGTCGTACAACACCTCAAGTGTGGACCCAGTGAGGGTGATTCCTCCTAGTTCACCTTGACGGATACATCGAGTGGGAATTCAACGAGGGTGATACCTCGGATTCCCTGATGTTATGGACACACGGATACTTGGACCTTACAATGTTACTTGGAAAGGCGGGTCGACCCTGAGGGGTACCCGCGTGTGATGTGAAGGCGGGTTGCCAGTGTGGTGCCCGAGTGGTGAATACGAGGCGCGGCCGGGCATTCTTAACCCTTGCCGCAAGTCCTCGAGACGGGGCGACGGGGTCACATCTTTCGTGAGTCTCTGCTCATTACCGCAAGCCCTAGTCCTAACGATTTGGATATTTGATCCGAGCAGACCTCTGGTCTGATAGCACTAACCATCACGTGGGCATAGTATGGGCGTTCTGCATCGTATGCATCAGCCGAAAGCTCTGTCAGACGTCCAGTTCAGCCTCGTGGCCGGGCCGGGCCAGTACCATCCAGGACTGAGGTGGTGCTCGTCCCGACCCTGCACACACCGACCCGGAGTGCACAGGGCGATGGCCCATGACCCCTGAGCGCTTAGGATATAGACCGACGGGGACCTCTCTGCTGAGCTGTAGGTAGGGTTGCGATGTGTCGTTTGGCCGAGGCCGGGCATGACCCAGGAAAGTGTGTCCGGCCGAAGTTAATCGAGCGTGTTGGGTAAGTTGGTGCACCCCTGCAGGGAAGAACATTTCTATCGATAGCCGGTCCTACGGTAAAGGACACTCGGAGTTGTATCCTGATTGATACAATTTAGAACTGGATACCTGTGATGAGACCTGTATATATGGCTCGGGGATTGCTTTCTCGCAGGGAGTCCAGAAAGGATCTCTGGGTGAGGTTGATATTATTATTGCTACATTATATTGTATTGTTCTACTCTCTTCTACTGCTGCAAGACTGCTGAAGATGCTAGTCTTCGATAGGACTAGGCCTTCTCTCTATTCTGGCATTTCTGCAGCCTAGTCCACATATACAGCCTCCCTTTGAAAATGTTGCATATGTAGTGTAGATCCTTGCTTGCTGAGTACTTCTGAGTACTCACGGTTGCTTTGTTTTCCCTTTTCTCCCCATATCAGTTTGACGTGACCAGAGGACGGAGCCCCCTGAGACAGATGCCCCGACGATCGTTACTACTACTACCCAGAGGATGGATACTACTACGAGTTGACTAACGACCAGGAGTAGGATCGGAGGGTCCCAGGCAGGAGGCCTTCGCCTTTCGATCGTAGTGTTTTATTTTGCCCCGCCTTCCTAAAGGCCTTTCTGTTTCTATTTCATATCTGTACTCAGATATCTGATGCTTCCGCTGACACTTGTTCGCAAGCTTATGTATTCGAGCCCTCGAGGCCCCTGGCTTGTAATATAAAGCTTGTATGACTTTATTTATGTTTTAGAGTTGTGTTGTGATATCTTCCCGTGAGTCCTTAGGCTTGATCGTGTGCATTTGCGTGTATGATTAGTGCACGATCGGGCTGGGGGCGTCACAAGTTGGTATCAGAGCCGACTGCCTGTAGGAATCCCCTTTCCAACTCCTTGGCCGAAGTTGAGTCTAGTAACCGGAAAACTGTTTTACTAACTTGGTTGTGTGGCTTACGGGCCCACGTCGCCAATTGGGAGGTATTAGTATCTTTTATTCCTCATCTTTACTCTGGGACTCTGACCTCTCTTCCTTTCGGGTTAACTAAAGTTTACTAACGCCGACACTTAGGATCTCGTAATTCTCGTCCACCCGGAGAGCTGGATATCTGTGCGATTTCCCTGACATTGATCTGATTAGTCTGATAATCATTTTCCTTTCCATTGTTTTGTCTAACCTTTCTCTCCGAGATCGGTTATACTTCTCCTTGTCTTTTGACAATCATGAGTTTCCTCTGTTTCAGATGGATCGTTTGTTTCCACCACACCCTGCGACGCAGCTACCAGCTGTTCGAGCAGGGATACATCCAGAGTACATTCTTTATCCACTGGGGCAGATGTCAATCCGTTACAATACCCCAGTACTATCTCCTCCAGATACCCGCAAAGACTTTGTGATCTATTGTGACGCATCCCGTGAAGGATTAGGCTGTGTCCTAATGCAAGAGCGTAAAGTGATTGCTTATGGCTCTCGTCAGTTGCGCCCACATGAAGAGAATTATCCGGTACATGATCTAGAACTAGCTGCTGTCATCTATGCACTACAGTTATGGCGACATTACCTCCTCGGTAATCGTTGCGAGATCTACACGGATCATAAAAGTTTGAAGTACTTGTTCACTCAGCCATCTTTGAATCTCCGTCAGCAAAGATGGATGGAGACCATTGCGGACTATGACTTGGGTATTTCTTATACCCCTGGCAAGGCTAATGTAATGCCTGATGCGTTGAGCCGCAAATCCTATTGCTGCGAACTTGAGGTTCAGCTACAGCAACCCCTTCTGTATGAAGAGCTTCGAAAGCTAAATCTCGAGATAGTTCCCCAAGGATACCTAAAAACCTTGGTTGTTGAACCAGACCTTGAGAAAGCTGTTAAGAATGCGCAAGTTAAAGATGGTGAAATTGATTTGATGAAGAAAGACCTTCACCTTGTAAAGTACAGGGATTTCTCGCTGTCTGAAGATGGAACCTTGTATTTCAGAGACCGCATTGTCGTACCTCGCTTCGAGCTTATGACTGACAAAGTCATGAAGGAGGCACATGATACCCCGCTGTCTATTCATCCGGGTAGCACCAAGATGTATCGTGATCTCCGTCAAAGGTACTGGTGGTCTAAAATGAAGCAGGACATTGCTCGCTATGTTGCTGAATGTGATGTGTGTCGACGCGTTAAAGCAGAACATCAGAAGCCTGCTGGAATTCTGCAACCACTTCCTATTCCTTTATGGAAATGGGATAAGGTTCAGATGGATTTCGTTACAGGACTTCCCAGGTCACAGAAGGGTCACGATGCTATTCTTGTCGTCGTCGACCAACTCTCCAAAGTTGCACACTTTCTGCCTGTCAAGGAGACGATCACTGCTAGTCAGTTAGCAGAGTTATATATCTCCAGAATTGTTTCACTCCACGGTATTCCGAAAGAGATCAGTTCAGACCGTGGCAGCATATTCACTGGTCATTTCTGGGAAAGTTTCCAAAAGGCTATGGGAACTCATATTACCTGGAGTTCAGCTTATCATCCTCAATCCCAAGGCCAAGTTGAACGAGTTAATCAAGTGCTTGAAGACATGCTACGAGCTTGTGTTGTTTCTTTCGGCAAGAAGTGGGAAGAATCTCTTCCATATGCCGAGTTCTCCTACAACAACAGCTATCAAGCCAGCTTGAAAATGGCCCCCTTCGAAGTACTCTATGGACGTAAGTGTCGAACCCCTCTGAATTGGTCAGAAACTGGGGAACGACCGCTCGTGGGTCCAGATATTATTCAACACGCCGAAGAACAAGTCCGAATTGTCCGGGAAAATCTCAAGGCGGCTCAGGACCGCCAGAAGAGCAACTATGATCGCAAACGATGGGGTTTGACTTATCAACCTGGTGATCAAGCTTATCTTCGTGTCACTCCTATGAAAGGCACTCACCGTTTTGGAATCAAGGGCAAGTTAGCTCCCCGCTACATTGGTCCTTTCCGCATTGTTGCAAGACGTGGTCAAGTGGCATATAAATTGGAATTGCCGCCGCAATTCTCTCATATCCACGACGTCTTCCATGTGTCGCAACTTCGTAAATGCTTCAAGGAATCTCCGCACCGATCTGTGGATCACGAGATGCTTGAATTGCAAGATGATCTATCTTATAAGGAGCATCCGATCCGCATTCTCGATGAAGCTGAACGTCGAACCCGTCAGAAGGTTACCAAGTTCCTCAAAGTGCAGTGGTCAAATCATACTGAAAACGAAGTCACTTGGGAACGCGAGGATAATCTTCGTGCGGAATACCCCGAACTTTTTCCTTCTACTTCTTAATTCTCGGGACGAGAATTCTTGTTAGTAGAGGAGATTTGTAACACCCCCAGTGGTTAACTACAGTAATCACCCTTTTGATTATGCCATGTCATCATGTTTAACAGTGCATGATCATCATTTGCATCATAATGCATTTCAACTTCTAACTCAAATTCAAATTAAATTAAAGTGGAAAATAAAAGTTGTTCAAACTGGAAAACTAAAATGTGCATCTTGTTGCAAATATTCCCCTAGCATTTATAAAAATGATTGCAACATTAGTTGGAATTGTAAAAGGACTCGAACAACTAGAAACAGCAGCAACATAGCACTATTCAATCCTTTTTCAATTTAAATAAAATCCAAACAAAAAGATATGGATCCCAAACCAATTTCTAGCAGTGACAGATAATGCACTGTAAATAATGGAGCAAGTCTCGAATTTTACAAAAGTCTTTTGGAATAAAAATAAAAGAGAAAACAGAAAAGGAAAATAAATAATATAAAAAAAAAGTAAAAAGGAAAAGCCCCCCCCCGGACCAACTGGGCCGTGGCCCAGCTGGCCACCAGGCCACCACCCAGGCCGGCCCACCCCGGGCCTATAACCCCCTCCCCTCACCCCGAAACCCTAATCCCCCCCTCGCTCCTCTTCCCCCCGCGATCCAGAAATTCTGGATCGGGATCGAACCCCGTCGCCCGCGCCGCCTCGGCGCCCGTCGCCGGCCGGCCGTCCCCGACCGCCTCCCCGCGCCGATCTGCCTCGCCTGTCGCCTCTCCTACCGCCTCCTCCACTCGACCCCCCTCCCCTGGATCGGACCGGGGCAGAGGCGCCCCGATCCCGTCGCCCGTCGCCGCGCTCCCCGCCGCTGCTCGCGCTCGCTTCCGCCTCGCCGCCCGCGCTCGGACGCCGTCGCCGGGACCTCGCCTCCCCGTCTCCTCCCCGAATCGCCTCAGCGAGCGCTCGCACCCATCGCCGCTGCCCGACGCCGTCGCCGACTCGGCCGCATCGTCGTCGTCGCTTCCTCGCCTCGCCATCATCCCCGTCCGGCCCCCTGTGAGCCGCGCCCCTCTCCTCTCCTCTCTCCCTGACGCCGCGCCCGCACGTCGCCGCCAGTCCCGCTCGCGCACGGCCTCACCCTTCCCCGTCGCCTCGTCCCCTGCTCCGCCCCGAGCCGCCCACCGTTCGCCGCGCGCGCGCACGCGCGAGCCCGCGCCCACGCACCGCGCTGCCGCTCTGCGGCCCGTCGCCGCGCCCCGCCGCGCGCCCGCGCGCACGCACCGCGCGCCCGTCACCCGCGCCCGTGGCCACGTGCCACTGACCGGTGGGCCCTGCCCCCCTGTGCCGCTGACAGACGGGGCCCAGCCCCAAAAACGTTTTAGATAAATAAATATAAATAAAAATAAAAATAATTAAACTAATTAATTAATTAATTAGTTAATTAATCCTGATTAGGTTAATCTAATTAATTAATTAGTTTAATTAAGTATTAATTAATTAGTTAACCCTAATTAACCCTAACAGTCCCCTGACGTCATGCTGACGTCATGCTGACGTCAGCAAGACACTGTTTCGGATAATGTTAATTTAAATAATTAATTAAATTCCAGAAATTAATAGAATCTTTAGAAAATCATATAAAATAATCCGTAGCTCAGATGAAAATACTTTGTACATGAAAGTTGCTCAGAACGACGAGACGAATCTGAATACACGGTCCGTTCGCCCGTCACGCGTCCCTAACTATCCGAACTTGCAACCATTCCCCTCTTATCCTCTGCCCGATAATTCCAAAGACCCGGGAAATATCGTCAGATATTCTCCCGCTCCGTCTGTTACGTGTGATGCTGCGTTAGACTACCCCTAGCACCGTGTATCGTATTTGTCATGCTCATGTTTGCTATATATTTATACTGTTTCCTCCCCCTCTTCTCTCTCGATAGCCCCCGACCCCGACGTCGTCCCCGAGACCGACGCAGCTCCGGATCCCAAAAACACCATAGACGACCTTGCCCTTGCCGCCGAGCAACCAGGCAAGCCCCTCCCTTGAGCATACCGATATCGCCCATTCTAAATTTCTCATGCTTGCATTAGAATTACTGCTGCTGCTGCTTTACCTATTCTGATGCATAGCCTGTTCATTGTAACCTGCTGTTGATAATTACCTGCATATCCTAAACTGTTTAGTCTAGGCTGGGTAGAGACCTATCAGTGACCCCACTTATCCCGACTGCCGCGCTGGATCGTCAGAAGACCCGATCAATGGGATTGAAGACCAGGACCCGACACCGCACATCACCCCCCTTAGTTGTAACGACACTGCAGCGTTACTATCGAGTGCCGAGGGTGAAACCTCTTGTAGCACTTCTGATGTTAACTCTGTAGAGTAGCTATTCGGTCGTGGTCATCGAGGGTGATTCCTCCTTCACCGCTTCCGATAACGACGCTGTCCTACAACACCTCAAGTGTGGACCCAGTGAGGGTGATTCCTCCTAGTTCACCTTGACGGATACATCGATTGGGAATTCAATGAGGGTGATACCTCGGATTCCCTGATGTTATGGACACACGGATACTTGGACCTTACAATGTTACTTGGAAAGGCGGGTCGACCCTGAGGGGTACCCGCGTGTGATGTGAAGGCGGGTTGCCAGTGTGGTGCCCGAGTGGTGAATACGAGGCGCGGCCGGGCATTCTTAACCCTTGCCGCAAGTCCTCGAGACGGGGCGACGGGGTCACATCCTTCGTGAGTCTCTGCTCGTTACCGCAAGCCCTAGTCCTAACGATTTGGATATTTGATCCGAGCAGACCTCTGGTCTGATAGCACTAACCATCACGTGGGCATAGTATGGGCGTTCTGCATCGTATGCATCAGCCGAAAGCTCTGTCAGACGTCCAGTTCAGCCTCGTGGCCGGGCCGGGCCAGTACCATCCAGGACTGAGGTGGTGCTCGTCCCGACCCTGCACACACCGACCCGGAGTGCACAGGGCGATGGCCCATGACCCCTGAGCGCTTAGGATATAGACCGACGGGGACCTCTCTGCTGAGCTGTAGGTAGGGTTGCGATGTGTCGTTTGGCCGAGGCCGGGCATGACCCAGGAAAGTGTGTCCGGCCGAAGTTAATCGAGCGTGTTGGGTAAGTTGGTGCACCCCTGCAGGGAAGAACATTTCTATCGATAGCCGGTCCTACGGTAAAGGACACTCGGAGTTGTATCCTGATTGATACAATTTAGAACTGGATACCTGTGATGAGACCTGTATATATGGCTCGGGGATTGCTTTCTCGCAGGGAGTCCAGAAAGGATCTCTGGGTGAGGTTGATATTATTATTGCTACATTATATTGTATTGTTCTACTCTCTTCTACTGCTGCAAGACTGCTGAAGATGCTAGTCTTCGATAGGACTAGGCCTTCTCTCTATTCTGGCATTTCTGCAGCCCAGTCCACATATACAGCCTCCCTTTGAAAATGTTGCATATGTAGTGTAGATCCTTGCTTGCTGAGTACTCACGGTTGCTTTGTTTTCCCTTTTCTCCCCATATCAGTTTGACGTGACCAGAGGACGGAGCCCCCTGAGACAGATGCCCCGATGATCGTTACTACTACTACCCAGAGGATGGATACTACTACGAGTTGACTGACGACCAGGAGTAGGATCGGAGGGTCCCAGGCAGGAGGCCTTCGCCTTTCGATCGTAGTGTTTTATTTTGCCCCGCCTTCCTAAAGGCCTTTCTGTTTCTATTTCATATTTGTACTTAGATATCTGATGCTTCCGCTGACGCTTGTTCGCAAGCTTATGTATTCGAGCCCTCGAGGCCCCTGGCTTGTAATATAAAGCTTGTATGACTTTATTTATGTTTTAGAGTTGTGTTGTGATATCTTCCCGTGAATCCTTAGGCTTGATCGTGTGCATTTGCGTGTATGATTAGTGCACGATCGGGCCGGGGGCGTCACAGTCCCCAAGCCTCCAACTCAAGCTCGAGCTCCAAAACCTTCTGCACCCAAGAGATCCACCAGTAACATATCTGCTGCTGAGAAGAACAAGGCCCCAGTGCCTGAAATTCAAGAGGATGAAGAGCAACACGTGCTTAGAAAGCTGAAGCCAAAGATTCCAGATCATAGTGATGATCATCCAGTTGCTGAAAACATGAAGGAAAGGAAGGATGCAGGTCTGAGATTATGGAGACAGACTGATCCCTATGCCACCAGGAGAAGGACTGCTGTAGATTATTGTTTCCACACCAAGGAACAGCAGGACTTCTATGAGACAGTCTTGTTAGACAAGAAGCCCATTGTCAGTGACATGAGATGGGTTGACTGGAAGTACATTGATGACAATGAGGACTACTTCCCAGGTGTACATGAGAGCTTCAGTATGAATGAAGTTGACAAGTTTGTTGGTCAGAAGTTGACCAAGTGGAATGATGAAATGATAATGCAATTCTACTCCACTGCTCATTTCTACCCAGATGGAAGGATTGTCTGGATGACAGGGGGAACCAAGTATCAATCAACTATTTCTGAATGGGCCAAGTTGATCAATGCCCCCAAGGAAGATGAAAATGACACTGATGTATATGCCAAGCCAAGAAAGGATCACAACTCCATGGCAAATATGTACAAGACCATTCCTGATGATGCCTTGGAGACTCACAAGCTTGGGTCTATATACTATCTATTGTCAGGTTTGACCACCATCAACACCATTCTGAGGCACACTCTGTTGCCCAAGTCAGGAGATCATAGAATGATCCATGGTCACTCCATCAACCTGCTCCATATGTTTGATGTGCCACAGAAGTTCAAAGTGATGACTTTGATTGTTGAAACAGTGGAGAGAACTACAGCTGATCAGAAGAGATCATGTGGATATGCCCCTCATATACAGATGTTGATCAACTCCAAGATGGGAACAGGGACATATCTTCTAGATAAAGAGCATCTTCCCCTGAGGCCAGATTTTGAGGACAATGAGATTGTCATGGATGCATCTCATCCAACATGTGCTAAAGCTCAGGAGAAGAGAGAGAGAGAGAGAGAGCAAAGGCTACAAAAGCAGCAAAGGCAGCTAGTGCACCAGATGCTTCAACTATGATGCTCAAGACCAAGCAAGATCGACTCAGTTATCTGCTTGAGGCTACTGTGAGGATTGAGAAGGGCTTGGCCACCCTGACTCAGAATCAAGAAAGTCTTGAGAGAATCATTGAGACTAAATTCCATGATCTAGATGTGAAGGTCACAGAGATCCAGACCACTGTGGAGAAGCTCCAGGAAGAAGTTGAGGACAGGAATGACAGACCTACCATAGACACTTTCCAGCGAGTGCCAAGGGCACAAAGGTCAACAGCAGTGCCAGTTGTCAGTGATGCCAGTACTACACTTTTAGCACCTGCAGCAACTGCCACTATTGCACCTCCAGTTTCAACTCCTCCAGCTCCATAGACGTCAGCTGAAGTATTTGCAGACGGACTCCTCTCCACGCCATCTACGCACACTGGAGCAACTAGCCAGAAGACCACTTCAGGAGCTCCCGAAGATCGTGCCTAGAGTGACGCATAGCACTATGCATTTTCAAGCTTTTGGTAACTTGTTGCCAAAGGGGGAGAAAGTGTATAGATCATTAGGCTTCGAGAGAGAGAGAGTGTTTTGCTTTTTGTTGCCTCTCTTGCTACTTTGATCATTTGCTTTGATCATTTGCTTGTTTAATTCCTATGCTACTTTTTGTGTTCTGTTTGTGATATACTCGTGTGATCATGTGTTTGATCAGACTATTCTTTAATGTGTGCTTGCATGATGATATTTATGATATTTATGTATGATCAATCATGTTTTACCTTGGTGATGAGTGCATGTTATTTATCTCTTATCATTTTGAGCGCTCCACCAAGATGTGTGTGACATGGAAGAGTAACCCATGATCCTAATCGATTGTGCATTTGCATTCAAAAGCAAATCTTAAATAGTGCAAAAATTTAGGGGGAGCTCTTGCTTATCACATACTTCTCAAAGCGACGATGTATTTCATTCATATTATCATTTGTCGAAGCTTTGATCTATATGTTGTCATCAATTACCAAAAAGGGGGAGATTGAAAGTGCAACTAATCCCCGGGTGGTTTTGGTAATTCATAACAACATATATCTCATTGATCTAATATCCATTCAAGTTGAATATTTCAGAAAGTTCAATGATTGGCATGGCATGGACTAGAGATGTGGACCCCTCAAAATGCTAAGGACAAAGATTGGCAAAGGCTCAAGACTCTTCATTTTCATTTTAGTGATCCAAGATCACATTGAGTCCATAGGAAAGCCAATACTATTAAAAGGGGATGAGGTGTTGCTTAATGGTCTACTTGCTCAAAGTTCTTAGTGATATTGCTCCAAAACCCTCAGCCACTTTCTCATTTCCACATATGTCCAAAACCCAAAGTCAAACTCGGCCCCACCGATTTGATCTATCCAGCGCCACCGAGTTCACTTGACATAGCCACTGCCAGAAACCCTAGACAATTCGGTCTCACCGATACGGATCTCGGTCTCACCGAGATGGCCTTGCAAACTCTCTGTTTCCCTTTGTAACATTTCGGTCTCACCGAAATGAGCAATCGGTCCCACCGAGTTTGCTTGACCAACTCTCTGTTTGCTCATTGCTGAAATCGGTCTCACCGAGTTCATGCAATCGGTCTAACCGAGATGAGGTTTTGCCCTAGCCCTAGCACATCGGTCCCACCGAGTTGATCATGTCGGTCCCACCGAGATTCCTAACGTTCACATTTTGAACTGAATCGGTCTCACCGAGTTCTCCTATTCGGTCTGACCGAGTTGGGTCAAATGTGTGTAAGGTTGGATTTTGTGTGGAGGCTATATATACCATTCCACCCCCTTTTCCATTTGAGAGAGAGCCATCAGAACGTGCCTACACTTCGACTACTCATTTTCTGAGAGAGAACCACCTACTCATGTGTTGAGACCAAGACATTCCAATCCAACCACAAGAATCTTGATCTCTAGCCTTCCCCAAGTTGCTTTCCACTCAAATCATGTTTCCACCATAGCCAAATCTGTGAGAGAGAGTTGAGTGTTGGGGAGACTATCATTTGAAGCACAAGAGCAAGGAGTTCATCATCAACACACCATCTATTACCTTTTGGAGAGTGGTGTCTCCTAGATTGGTTAGGTGTTACTTGGGAGCCTCCGACAAGATTGTGGAGTTGAACCAAGGAGTTTGTAAGGACAAGGAGATCGCCTACTTCGTGAAGATCTACCCGAGTGTGGCAAGTCCTTCGTGGATGATGGCCATGGTGGGATAGACAAGGTTGCTTCTTCGTGGACCCTTCGTGGGTGGAGCCCTCTGTGGACTCGCGCAACCATTACCCTTCGTGGGTTGAAGTCTCCATCAACGTGGATGTACGATAGCACCACCTATCGGAACCACGCCAAAAATCTCCGTGTCTACATTCCGTTTGCCTTCTCCAAACCCTTCCCTTTACCTTCATATGCAATGTTTTACTTTCCGCTGCTACACTCCTAGTATTGCATGTGTAGGTTGATTGCTTGACTTGTGCTAAGTTGCTAAAATCTGCAAAGACTTAAAATTGGGAAAAGGCTAGATTTTTATTTGGTCAAGTAGTCTAATCACCCCCCCCCTCTAGACCTACTTTCGATCCTACAGCTAGCCTCTTTGGTACCGTGCATTGCCCTTTCTCACCTCGAGAGTTGGTGCAAACTTCGCCGGTGGATCCAAACACCGTGATATGATACGCTCTATCACACATAAGCCTTCTTATATCTTCCTCAAAACAGCCACCATACCTACCTATCATGTCATTTCCATAGCCATTCCGAGATATGTTGCCATGCAACTTCCACCGTTCTGTTTATATGACACACATCATCATTGTCATATTGCTTTGCATGATCATATAGCCGAGATAGTATTTGTGGCTCAGCCACCGTTCATAATTATCATACATGTTACCCTAGCATCATTACACATCCTGGTACACTACCAGAGGCATTCATATAGAGTCACATTTGTTCTAGTATCGAGTTGTAAGTAAATAGAAGTGTGATGATCATCATTATTAGAGCATTGTCCCAGTGAGGAAATAAAAAAAGAGGCCAAAAAGAGCCCACCAAAAAAAGAGAGAAAAAGATAGAAGGGGCAATGTTACTATCCTTTTCCACACTTGTGCTTCAAAGTAGCACCATGTTTTTCATATAGAGAGTCTCTGATGTTGTCACTTTCATATACTAGTGGGAATTTTTCATTTAGAACTTGGCTTGTACATTCCGATGATGGGCTTCCTCAAATGCCTAAGGTCTTCATGAGCAAGCAAGCTAGATGCACACACATTGAGCATTCGTACACTTATAGCTCTTAGTGCATCCGTTGCATGGAAATCCCTACTCCTTGCATTGACATCAATTGATGGGTATCTCCATAGCCCATTGATTAGCCACGTCGATGTGACACTATCTTCCTTTTTGACTTCCCCTTATTAATCTCTATCACCGCATTCTACTCCACCCATAGTGTTATGTCCATGGCTTATGTGATGCCCCCGGCTCAATCGTGCACTAATCATACACGCAAATGCACACGATCAAGCCTAAGGACTCACGGGAAGATATCACAACACAACTCTAAAACATAAATAAAGGCATACAAGCATTATATTACAAGCCAGGGCCTCGAGGGCTCGAATACATAAGATTGATGCCAAACAAGCATCAGCGGAAGCATCAGATATCTGAGTACAGATATAAAAGAAAACACAAATAGGCCCTTAGAAGGCGGGGCAAAAGAAAACACTACGATCGAAAGGCGCAGGCCTCCTGCCTGGGACCCTCCGAACCTACTCCTGGTCGTCGGCCAACTCGTAGAAGTATCCACCCTCGGGGTAGTAGTAGTAGCGATCGTCGGCGGGGGCAGCTGAATCTGGGGCTCTGTCATCTGGTTGCATCAAAAGGATATATGGGGAAAAAAAGGAAGCAAAGCAACCGTGCGAAGTACTCAGCAAGCAAGGATCTACACTACATATGCAACATTATCAAAGGAAGGCTGTATATGTGGACTGGGCTGCAGAAATGCCAGAATAGAGGGGAAAGCCTAGTCCTATCGAAGACTAGCATCTTCAACGGTCTTGCAGCATTAGAAGAATGTAGATTAGTACAGTATAGAATAGTAGTATCATCAACCTCACCCAGAGATCCTTTCTCGACTCCCTGCAAGAAAGCAATCCCAGAGCCATACAGTCATCAACCTCGTCCTGAGATCCCTTCTCGACTCCCTGCGAGAAGCAATCCCAGAGCCATAGTATCCAATTCTAGTTGTATCGATTGGGATACAACTCCGAGCGTCCGTTACCGAGGATCCGGTTGTGCATAGATTAGTTCTTCCCTGCAGGGGTGCACCAACTTACCCACCACGCTCGCTTAACTCTAGCCGGACACACTTTTCAGGGTCATGCCCGGCCTCGGCCAAACGACACACCGCAACCCTACTTAGAGCTCAGCAGAGAGGTCCCCGTCGTTCTACATCCTAAGCGCTCAGAGGTCTTGGGCCATTGCCCTGTGCACTCCGAGTCATTGCATGCAGGGGGAAGCCAGGCACCAGGGGGGCGCCGGTCCGTCCCGGCCGCAATGCTGAACTGGACGTCTGACAGAGCTTTTGGCTGATGCCACGATGCAGAGTACCCATATTTATTCCCGCGTGATGGTTAGTGCTATTGGGCCAGAGGCCCACTCGAATCAAATATCCAAATCGTTAGTACCTTGGGGGTGCAGTAACGAGCAGAGACTCACGATCGATGTGACCCCGTCGCCCCGTCTCGAGGACTTGCGGCAAGGGCCAAGAATGCCCGACCACGCCTCGTATTCATCACTCGGGCACCATCCAGGTCAACCCGTCTCCATATCACTCGCTGGTACCCCTCAGGGTCGACCCGCCTTCCAAGTAACAGTGTAAAATCCAATTATCCGTGTGTCCATAACATCAAGGGAATCCGAGGTATCACCCTCGTTGGATTCCTACTCGATGTAATCGTCAAGGTGAACTCGGAGGAATCACCCTCGATGGGTTCACACTTGTGGTGTTGCACGACAGCGTCGTTATCGGAAGTGGTGAAGGAGGAATCACCCTCGATGGCCACGACCGAATAGCTACTCTACAGAGTTAACATCAGAAGTGCTACACGAGGTATCACCCTCGGCACTCGATAGTAACGCTGCAGTGTCGTTACAACTAAGGGGGTGATGTGCGGTGCCGGGGCCTAGTTGTCGAGTCTTCTGATAATCCAGCAGGGCAATCGGGACAAGTGGGGTCACTGATACGTCTCTACCCAGCCTATACTAGACAGTTTAGGATAAGCAGGTAAGGTTTCAATAGCAGGTTACAATAAACAGGCTATGCATCGGAATAGGTAAAGCAGTAGCAGCAGCATTTCTAATGCAAGCACAAGAGAGAAAGAATAGGCGATATCGGTATGCTCAAAGAGGGGGGTGCTTGCCTGGTTGCTCTGGCAAGAAGGAGGGGTCGTCGGAAGGCTGCTCGTCCGGAGCGTAGTCGTACTCAGCTGCAACGGCGTCGGTCTCGGTGTCTATCGAGAGAGAAGGAGGGGGGAAGAAACACTAAATACTAAGCAAACAAGTGCTACACAATGTATGACATGACTATATGCAGTGCCGGGTGTGTCCTAACGTACGGTTGCACGTCACCGAGGAAGGGGGAATCCATCCGGGAATGTTTTTCCGGTTCCAGACATTTGTCAGACAGATGACCGGAGGGGAACGGTTCCATGTTCGGATAGTTAGGGACGTGTGACGGACGAACGGACCGCGTATTTGGATTCGTCTCAAAATTCTGAGCAACTTTCATGTACAAAGTATTTTATCGGAGTTACGGATTATTTTATATTAAATCCTGAAGTTTTATTAATCATTTTGAATTATTTAATTAATTAAATCAAAATTATCCGAAACAGTGTGTGCTGATGTCATCATGACGTCAGCATGACATCAGTAGTCTATTAAGATTAATTAGGGTTTAATTAGACTAATTATAGATTAATTAGACTAACTAATTAATTAGTTTTAACTAAACAGAATTAATTAGATTATTTATTTATTTATTTTTATTATGTTTTTATTTTCTTTATTATCTGGGAGCTGGGCCCCACGTGTCATTGACCCAGGGGGTTGGGCCCCACCTGGCAGTGGCACTGGGCCACTGTTGGGCATCAACGCGCGCGCGCGTGCACAGCACGCGGCGACGCGGCTACAGGCGCGCGCCGACGCGGGGAGCGGCGAGGCGAGGCCAGGCAGCGGAGGCCGGTGCGAGCGGGCGGAGCAGCGGGAGGCCGGCGAGCGGCGGGAGGCGGGCACGCGGGTGAGCGGAGGCGGGCGCAGCGAGCGAGAGCAGCGCGCGGACGGGCAGCGGCGAGGGCGAGCAGACGGGGCTCGTGGTCGGGACGTGGCCCGGCCCGTGGCGAGCACGAACAGAGTGCGGCGAGCACAGAGGCGAGGCGGAGGCGAGCGAGGGAGGCCTAGGGCCTCACCAGCGTTGACGGGGAGAGGGACGGTGAGGCGTGGTGACGCGGCTTGGGGGGGCGGTCGGGGACGGCGAGGCGACGAGGGGCGACGGGTGACGGCGGTTCGGGGTGGCGTCGAGGTCGTGCCCCGATCCAGCTCTGGATGGGGGAGGGGTGAGGACGGGGAGGCAAGCGACGGGGTCAAGGTGGCGATGGCGGGGCGGCGCCGGAGACGACGAGCGGCGTCGGGGCGCCGAGGAGCGGCGTTCGGCGATGGGGATCGATCCCGATCCAGAGCGGATCGAGAGGGGGAGAGGGAGAGCGATGGGGGGGAGTGGGGGTCGGGCTGGGTAGTGGCTAGGGTTTCGGTGGGGAGTGGGGGGTTATGGGGATGGGGTGGGCCGGTCGGGCCGGCCTGGTCGGCTGAGCCGACTGGGCCAAGAGGCCCAGTGGGGAAGGGGGCCCCTTTGCCTTTTCTTTTTTGCCTTTTCTCTTTTCTCTTTTCTGTTTTCTTTTCTTATTTCTGTTTTCTCTTTTCTTTTTAAACCAAATGACTTTTGTAAAATAGGTGAACTAGCCACATATTTCTAGTGCTATTTCTAGCTCTGTTATAAAAAAGTTTGGAGGCAAATGAATTTTATTTGGATTTTAATTAAATGAATATGGGTTAATTATTTCTGCTATGTTGCTGTTAGAGGCACATAATTAATTTAGTATATGTTGATTATAATTTTAGAATTGTCTCTGGAATATTTACAATATTATGAACATTTTAGTTTTCAATTTTGAACAACTTTTATTTGCACTTTCAGTTAGAAATTCCATTTGAATTGGAATTTGAAAAGAGATATGATCCAAATGATATTTAAGCACTGTTGATCATGATGACATGGCATTATCAAAAGGATGATCACTGTAGCTTAATACATGGGGTGTTACAGCTTACGCTCATGTATTGCCTTGGGGTTAAAAAAGCTGAAGCGCGTTAAAAAAGTATGAGCCAATTGATTGGCTTGTCATCGGGGTTGTACATGATAAATACTTTGTGTTAAGAAGATGGGGCATGACAAGATTATATGATTTTGTAGGGATAGCATTCTTTAGCATTTTTATTTTGAAAGGCGTGATTGTTTGTTGGTATGTCTGAGTATTGATGTCTTTATATCAAAGTATAGACTATTGCTTTGAATCATTCGAATCTGATTGTTCATACTCTAAAAGAAGGATTACATGATGAACATGCTAGGTAGCATTCCACATCCAAAATTTTGTTTTTATCATTTACCTACTCGAGGATGAGCAGAAATTAAGCTTGGGGATGCTTGGTACGTCTCCAGTGTATCTATTATTTTGGGGATCGCCGCCCGCATTGCCGCCCTCCTCACCGCCCGCGTTGCCGCCATCATTGCCGCCCTCCTCGTCGGAGATGACGATAACTTTGCCGTCATTGACGGTGAAGATCGCCCGCTCCGCCTCCACTAACTCCGGGTACTGCCATCGGAGCTTGTCCATGTAGGCCTCGTTGACGGCCTCGGCCTCGAGGCGCTCCCTCACACTCCCGTTCCTCCTGCGCCATCCGAGCGGACACCACCCCCGGCTCCGGCGGGACAAGGTCGACCGGTCACGTTCCAATGGGAAAATTGAGCCTCACGTCGCGGCCTTGCAACCGGACCTGCCAGCGGTTGTATTCCATGGCCGTGAGCTTGGCGGTGTGGAAGGAGCCAACCCTATCTGCTTGTGGGTATCGCGGTCGATGATTTCGGCCACCCACATCCCCCACGAACGCTGTTGAACGCCCAAGAAGGTCCTCCTCGGCGGCCGCGGCGGAGGAAGGCCCGGGAAGTCCTCAAACCATGTGGGGGTCGTGGCGGCGGGCGGATCGGCCGAGCGGCGGCGGCTCGAGGAAGCGGCCGCGGACGACGACCCGCGGACATAGTAGCGCAGATCCGCGCTGCGGGTCGGCGAAGGGGACCGGCAGCCACCGCGTCCGACTATCGGGAGGAGGGAGGGCAGCGGATCGTGGCGGGGGTCACGGCAGCGACGGGGCGGGGGGAGAAGAGGAGGCGGGGGAGAGGACGAGAGAGTGAGGATTTTTTTACTCGGCTGCTGCGAGCCAGAGTAAATATAAGGAGAGGATTGGGGATGGAGTAAAAAATTTACTTCACTAACGGTTATAAGGGATCGGCTAGGTACGGTTTAGAGAAGAAAAAAGTCAAATTTACTCCCTTTGTGAACGGAGCAATATCAAATATGCTTTTTTTACCCTTATTGATGATAAGAAGGAGAGGTACTCCCCTACTATCATTGAAGCAAAAGATGAAGTGGAGATGTCGAGAAATGAGCGATGTACTTGGGAGTATAAAATCAACAGCTATTATTGGACGTGCTCAAGTTTATGGGTTGATGTACATTGGTATAGGTAGATGAAGCATAACCAAACTTGTTTGAATAATTGGTACCAAAAGATTCAGTTTTAGAGACAGATATCAAGAAGGAGAAAGAAAAAGGACAACTGCAAGCAGTAATGCCTAATTTTTTTTTATGTCGTCATCATTTTTTTTTTGAGAATTTGTCATCATTTTTATTTGTACAGGCTGATGGTATTTTTCCAATTAGAGGAACCTAGGCAACCTAGGCCCAAATAAATAAGAACCACCTCAGTGGTTGGGCCTATGAAGACTTTTTGCGGCGGATCAGCCCGAGGAGCGAGGTCGCTAGCGGGAGCGCCTAACGGGTGCCTTCAGCGCCGGTTCCCAGTTCTGGCGCCCAGCGCCCGCGAACTGGGCTGGCCCATGTTGCCTCATTCGCGAAATTTCAATCGATTGCAAACGAAGTTCGCTCGCTCGTGGGTAGCACGAAAAAATGCTCTCCTCGTGGATCGAACACACGAGGTGACAACAACATTTAACTATGCCTAACCACCTGACCTAAGTACGTGCTAGTGACCAAGTCCAGGGCAAATTATTTAAGAACATTTATAGCATCACAATTTATTTACTGTAGCACTTGATTTTTTAACTATTTGAAACATTTTGAAAAAAAATCATGAATTATTTAAAGAAATCATTGAATTTGAAATAAAATCATTGATTTTGAAAAATCATCAATTTTGAAAAAAAACTTCATGATTTTGAGAAAAAGTTCATCAAATTTGAAGAAAGTTCATCAATTTGAAAAAATAGTTCACAAAAATAGAGAAAAAGTTCAAGAATCTGAAAAAATTTCATGAAATTTTGAAAAAAGTTCACCGATTTTGAAAAGGTTCATCGATTTTGAAAAAAAATTCATCGAATTTTTTAAAAAGTTCATCAAATTTGAAAAAAAGTTCACCGATTTTAAAAAAAGTTCATCAATTTTAAAGGAATATTCAGCGAATTTGAAAAAAAGGTTCGTACAATTGAAAAAAATCATCAATTTTGAACAAGTTCATCGATGAAAAAGTTTCATGAATTTTGAAAAAATAAAAGAAAAAGAAAAGGAAAAGACAGAAGAAACCCGGCTAAAACACAAAAACTGGAAAAATCACAACACGGGTTATTTAAAGAAGCGTGAAGGAAGGTAATTAGCACAAAAGGAAAACGATGCCCGGGTGCTTACTGTGGTTGTTCGATCTCCAAAAGGAGGGCCACAGGTGTATAGTTCGAACCACGCAGGCGCCCCTTTTTTCAAAGTTTTTACAGAAAAAATAACATAACATGGGCCGGCACGACCGGTCACAAAAACCGACCCAACTGCAGCACTTAAATGGGCTTCAAACGTCCGGGTTGACCGGCACATCTTATATCCGTCTCAAATGTATGGCAGATATGAGGCGACCCGGGCTCATCAGCACGGGCCATCGCTGGCCCACCTCGACCCCACAAAATCCCTCGTTCGAAAGAAACCCTAGCTCACTCCGCTCCCCGACGCTCCCATTTCCTCAATCCGTCCAATCCCTAGCGCCGACGAGCATGTCCAGCACTGGCAGTCACTTCGACGGCAGCTCCACAGGCGAGGAGGAGCTGACGCTCCGTATCATGCTCGAGCACTCGCGGGTCGATACGGGCGGCAGCTCCGAGTCCGGTGCAACGCCACTTGTCGCCCGTCGCCGCGGCGCTGACGCCAGCGCTGGCCCTTCCTGCTCCGCACGGGGATCTGCGAGGCCTGCCCAATCTGCTCCTCCCGCCCGATGGCCTCCTCCACCTCCGGTCGTTGCTCCGCGCGGCGCAGTAGTGGGTTCTAGTGCCCGCTCCGCCGATGCCGCGGATGCAGACTCCAGAGTCAGAGGAACGTACCACCCGTCGCGAGAGGCAGAGGGCAAGGAAGGTGGGGGCGGGTCCGACGTGGCTGCGCAGTCTGCCCGCCGCCGCCGCGTGATGTGTGTGCCCGACGATGAGGACCATCTCCTCGAGTGCGTGTGCCGTGCGTCACTTACACTGGCGGAGACGAAGGCCTGACAGCTCCGGAGGATCAACGCCAAGCAGCTTCGGCTCGGCATTGAGCACTACGAGCGGGAGGCGGCAGATGCAGCGGGAGAGGCGGCGAGGGTGGCCAAGCTCAAACGCAAGCAAGACCACATCGTCCGGCGCTTGCAAGGCTACATCCTCATCTCGGATTCCTCCTCCTCCGACGGGTCCGACGGCTCCGACATGGACCCACTGATAACCCACAAGTATAGGGGATCAATTGTAGCCTTTCTCGATAAGTAAGAGTGTCGAACCCAACGAGGAGCTAAAGGTAGAATTTATATTCCCTTCAAGTTCTATCGACCACCGATACAACTCTACGCACGCTTAATGTTCTCTTTACCTAAAAGAAGTATGAAATTAGAAGTACTTTGTAGGTGTGATAGGATAGGTTTGCAATATAATAAAGAATACGTAAATAAAAGTTAGGGACTGTTTAGATAAAGAAGCAATCAAGTTAGTTTTAGTAGAGAGTTTTTTGTCACAAGAAAGTTATTTGTCCTTAGGCAATCGATGACTAGACCGGTAATCATTATTGCAATTTTATATGAGGAAGAGGCATAAGCTAACATACTTTCTCTACTTTGATCATATGCATTTATGATTGGAACTCTAGCAAGCATCCGTAACTACTAAAGATCATTAAGGTAAAACCCAACCATAGCATTAAAGTATCAAGTCCTCTTTACTCCCTTACGCAAACAACCTACTTACTCGGGTCTGTGCTTCTGTCACTCACGCCACCCACCATAAGCGAATCATGAAAATATTGCAAACCCTACAGCGGGGATCCCTCATGCTTGCGCGACACGGAGAGCACCATAGGACAACACCAATAATAAAACATACAACTCAAACCAATCATGATCATCAATCAACCCATAGGACAAAACGGATCTACTCAAACATCATAGGATAGCCATACATCATTGGGAAATAATATATAGCGTTGAGCACCATGTTTAAGTAGAGATTACAGCGGGGAGAAAAGGTGTTACACCGCTTCATAGAGGGGGAGAGAGTTGGTGATGACGGAGGCGAAGTTGTTGGTGTAGATCGTCGTCACGATGATGGCCCCGGCGGTTTTCCGGCGCCACCGGGAGAGAGGGGGAGATAGCCCCCTCATTCTTCTTCTTCCTTGACCTCTCCCTAGATGGGAGGAGGGTTTCCCCTCTGGTCCTTGGCCTCCATGGCGGTGGAGGGGCGGGAGCCCCTCTGAGATTGGATCTCTCTCTCTCTCTCTCTCTCTCTCTCTCTCTTTCCTTCTGTTTCTGCGTTCCTGTTTTCTGGCCTTTCACCGTTTCTTCAAATCCCGGAGATCCATAACTCCGATTGGGCTGAAATTTTAACACGATTTTTATCCGGATATTATCTTTCTTGCGGCCGAAGAAGGGCACCAACTGCCTTACGGGGTGTCCACAAGCCTCCCAGGAGCGCCCAAGGTAGGGAGCGCGCCCCTAGGGGCTTGTGGGCCCCTCGGGCATCGTCTCGCGTTGATTCTTTTTCCCAAAAATCACATATATTCCAAAAAAAATCTCCGTAAGTTTTTATCGCACTTGGACTCCATTTGATATGGATATTCTGCGAAACAAAAACATGCAACAAAGAGGAACTGGCACTGGGCACTGGATCAATATGTTAGTCCCAAAAATAATATAAAAAGTTGCCAAAAGTATATGAAAGTTGTAGAATATTGGCATGAAACAATCAAAAATTATAGATACGACGGAGACGTATCAGCATCCCCAAGCTTAATTCCTGCTCGTTCTCGAGTAGGTAAATGATAAAAAAGATAATTTTTTATGTGGAATGCTACCTAGCATAATCTTGATCATATAATATAATCATGGCATGAATATTAAGACATGAGTGATTCAAAGAAATAGTTTATAATTTGACATAAAGACAATAATACTTCAAGCATACTAATAAATCAAGCATGTCTTCTCAAAATACCATAGCTAAAAGAAAGTTATCCCTACAAAATCTTATAGTCTGGCTATGCTCCATCTTCATCACACAAAGTATTTTATCATACACAACCCCGATGACAAGCCAAGCAATTGTTTCATACTTCTAATGTTCTCTTTCAGTTTTCCCGCCATACATGAGCGTGACCCATGGATATAGCACTATAGGTGGAATAGATTATGGTGGTTGTGAGGGGAAGACAAAAAGGGAGAAAGTCTCACATCAACTAGGCAAATTAATGGGCTATGGAGATGCCCATCAATGAATATCGATGCAAGTGAGTAGGGATTGCCATGCAACGGATGCACTAGATCTATAAGTGTATGAAAGCTCAAAAGAAAACTAAGTGGGTGTGCATCCAAGTTGCTTGCTCACGAAGACCTAGGGCAATTTGAGGAAGCCAATCATTGGAATATACAAGCCAAGTTCTATAATGAAAAATTCCCACTAGTATATGAAAGTGATAAAAATAGGAGACTCTCTATCATGAAGAACATGGTACTATTTTTGAAGCACAAGTGTGGAAAAGGATAGTAACATTGTCCCTTCTCTCTTTTTCTCTCATTTTTTTATTTTGGGCTCTTTGGCCTCTCTTTTTTTATTTGGGCTTCTTTGGCCTCTCTTTTTTAAGTCCGGAGACTCATCCCAACTTGTGAGGGAATTATAGCTTCCATCATCCTTTCCTCACATGGGACAATGCTCTAATAATGATGATCATCACACTTTTATTTACTTACAACTCAATAATTACAACTCGATACTAGAACAAAGATATGACTCTATATGAATGCCTCTGAAAGTGTACCGGGATGTGCAATGATCTAGCGTAGCAATGACAACAAAAAATGGACAAGCCATGAAAACATCATGCTAGCTATCTTACGATCATGCAAAGCAATATGACAATGATAATGCGTGTCATAATAAACGGAACGGTGGAAGTTGCATGGCAATATATTTCGGAATGGCTATGGAAATGCCATAATAGGTAGGTATGGTGGCTATTTTTAGGAAGGGTATATAGTGGGTTTAATGCACCAGCGAAAGTTGCGCGGTACTAGAGAGGCTAGCAATGGTGGAAGGGTAAGAGTGCGTATAATCCATGGACTCAACATTAGTCATAAAGAACTCACATACTTATTGCCAAAATTTATTAGCCATCGAAGCAAAGTACTAATATGCATGCCCCTAGGGGGATAGATTGGTATGAAAGGACCATCGCTCGTCCCCGACCGCCACGCATAAGGAAGACAATCAAAAAATAAATCATGCTCCGACTTCATCACATAACGGTTCACCATACGTGCATGCTTCGGGAATCACAAACCTTAACACAAGTATTTATATCAATCCACAATTACTCACTAGCATGACTCTAATATCACCATTTTTATATCGCAAAACTATTGCAAGGAATCAAACATATCATATTCAGTGATCTACAAGTTTTTATGTAGGATTTTATGACTAACCATGTGAATGACCAATTCCTGTTGACTCTCTAAATAGATATAAGTGAAGCATGAGAGTTTAATTCTTTCTACAAAAGATATGCCCATGCTCTAACAAATATAAGTGAAGCAAAAGAGCATTCTACAAATGGCGGTTTTCTATGTGTAGAGAAACAGGCAATCCAAACTTCAAATGATATAAGTGAAGCACATGAAGCATTCTATAAAGTCATACTCAAAAGATATAAGTGAAGTGCATGAAGCATTCTATAAATCAACCAAGGACTATCTCATACCAGCATGGTGCATTATTAAAAGAAAAATAAAAGGCACACGATGCTCCAAGAATTTACGCATATCATGTGACGAATAAAAATATAGCTCCAAGTAAAATTACCGATGGTCGTTAGAAGAAAGAGGGGATGCCTTCCGGGGCATCCCCAAGCTTAGTTGCTTGGGAGTCCTTGAATATTACCTTGGGGTGCCTTGGGCATCCCCAAGCTTAGTCTCTTGCCACTCCTTATTCCTTCATCCATCGTGATCTTACCCAAAACTTGAAAACTTCAATCACACAAAACTTAACAAAACCCTCGTGAGATCCGTTAGTATAATAAAGCAAATCACTACTTTAAGTACTGTTGCTAACCAATTCATATTTTATTTTTGCATTATACCTATTGTACTCTAACTTCACCATGCCTTATATCACCGATACAATCCATAGATTCATCAAAACACGCAAAACAATGTATCAAAAACAGAATCTGTCAAAAACAGAACTGTCTATAGAAATCTGAACATTAACCATACTTCTGTAACTCCAAAAATTCTGAAAAATTAGGAAAAAAAATGTATAGAAGTACCGTGTAAAAATTTCGGAAACTTTTTACGTTCCAGTAAAAAATGTAAAATCACGCACTACAGCCAAAGTTTCTGTTTTTGCACTGCACAAACCAAACAAGCAATCCAATCATCCTAAAGGCAAATCTTGGCACATTATTTTTATAATACAATGGATTTGTACAAGGGGATAATTATTTTTGTTGAAAAGTTTCTGTAATCAAGGTTCACAAAGTTTCCATGGACATGAACAAAGTTCAAGGCTAGCTCCCACTTTAACAATGCTCGTCTTTCTCACTTTCGCTTTTCTTTTTGGAAAAGTTTTTAGGTCCCCCTCTATATTTTTTTGTTTTTAAACTTTATAAAAGCACTCAACAGAATAAAATGACTCTAAAACTTCTGGGTTGTCTCCCTGACAGCGCTTTCTTTAAAGCCATTAAGCTAGGCATATAGTGCTCAACTAATTGATCCATCCGGATCCCAAGGTATATCAAAGCCAATTTTAATTAACAATGATTTGTAATTTAGTAGTGAGCACAAAGTAACATGTACCATCCATCGACGGAGTCTAACTCTCTTCCTATGCATCGGCATGTCATAAAAGAACAATTCATGCACACAAAGTAAAGGTCGATACATAGTATAAACAATTTCTTGCAAATTTATCGTATTGGAAACATAGAGAGGCGGAGATGTAGTTCCTCTCTCATAATAATTGCAAGTAGGAGCAGAAAGCACATGCATATTATATTCATCAAAATCATCATGTGTAGTGGTAAAACGCAACCCATCAATATAATCCTTAATAAGCGCAAACTTCTCCGATATAGTGTAGTTGGGAGAATTCAAAAAGATAATAGGACTATCATGTGTGGGTGCAATAGCAACAATTTCTTTCATAACATAAGGAACTATAGCAAGTTCATCTCCATAAGCATAATGCATATTGGCATCTTGGTCATAAGCATAGCAAGCATCAATTTCATCAAAAAGGGATATTTCAAACGAATCCAAGGGATCATAGCAATTATCATAGCATTCATCCTTCGGTAAGCACGAAGGGAAATTAAACAATGTATGGGTTAAAGAGTTACTCTCATTAGAAGGTGGGCACGGGTAGCTAATCCGCTCTTCCTGTTCTTCGCTCTCCTCGTCATCTTTTTCATCTAATGAGCTCACAGTGTCATCAATTTCTTCTTCCATAGATTCCTGCAAAATATTAGTCTCTTCTTGGACAGCGGAGACTTTCTCAATAAACTCATTAATATCAGCATTATATTCATAATTCTCATAGCAATATTTAAGTATAGCATAATTTTCAGGTCTGTAAACAACATCATCATAATTTTCACACTTTTCAAACAAAGATTCAATTTCATAAGCACCCTTAAAAGCAATGAATTCTTCTATTTGTTCCACATCATAGAAATCATATATACCATTAGCATAAGAAGCCAAGGTTTCATTATCATTAAATTTACATGAAAAGGGAAGGTGTGGAGCCTTCATCCTAGAGCAACAAGTATAATCATATCTCAAGCAAAGATCCCGAGCATACCAATGCAACATATGAATTTGATCCCATAAGAGTTTCCCTTTTTGAGTCAAGCGATAATCCCTAAAGTATTCACGTTGATCCAACGTGTCTCCCATTATCAAGTTGAATGGGGTTTTCTTAGGATTATCAAAGTAGTGTTTAATATTTTTCACGTAACGAGCATCGAGGGTTTTAGGTGGTTCCACATCTCCATGAGTAGCAAGTACACCTTTTTTTTTGCTATTTCATGTTCCATACCCATAACTGAAGATAGAGAACAACTTAGAACAGAAAATAAAAATTACTTAGTGATAAAGCAAACAAGCACACACGAGAATATTCACCCCACGCTATTGCTCCCCGGCAACGGCGCCAGAAAAAGGTCTTGATAACCCACAAGTATAGGGGATCAATTGTAGCCTTTCTCGATAAGTAAGAGTGTTGAACCCAATGAAGAGCTAAAGGTAGAATTTATGTTCCCTTCAAGTTCTATCGACCACCGATACAACTCTACGCACGCTTAATGTTTGCTTTACCTAGAACAAGTATGAAACTAGAAGTACTTTGTAGGTGTGATAGCATAGGTTTGCAAGATAATAAAGAGTACGTAAATAAAAGTTAGGGGCTGTTTAGATAAAGAAACAATTAAGTTAGTTTTAGTAGAGAGCTTTTTGTCACAAGAAAGTTATTTGTCCCTAGGCAATCGATAACTAGACCGGTAATCATTATTGCAATTTTATATGAGGGAGAGGCATAAGCTAACATATTTTCTCTACTTGGATCATATGCACTTATGATTAGAACTCTAGCAAGCATCCGCAACTGCTAAAGATCATTAAGGTAAAACCCAACCATAGCATTAAAGTATCAAGTCCTCTTTACTCCCATACGCAAACAACCTACTTACTCGGGTCTGTGCTTCTGTCACTCACTCCACCCACCATAAGCGAATCATGAACATATTGCAAACCCTACAGCGGGGATCCCTCACACTTGCCCGACACGGAGAGCACCATAGGATGGCACCAATAATAAAACATACAACTCAAACCAATCATGATCATCAATCAACCCATAGGACAAAACGGATCTACTCAAACATCATAGGATAGCCATACATCATTGGGAAATAATATATATATCGTTGATCACCATATTTAAGTAGAGATTACGGCGGGGAGAAGAGGTGTTACACCGCTGCATAGAGGGGGAGAGAGTTGGTGATGACGGCGGCGAAGTTGTTGGTATAGATCGCCGTCACAATGATGGCCCGGCGGCGTTCCGGTGCCACCGGGAGAGAGGGGAAGATAGCCCCCTCCTCCTTATTCTTCCTTGACCTCCCCCTAGATGGGAGGAGGGCTTCCCCTCTGGTCTTTGGCCTCCATGCCGGTGGAGGGCGGGAGCCCCTCCGAGATTGGATCTATCTATGTTTCCTTCTGTTTCTGCGTTCCTGTTTTCTGGCCTTTCACCGTTTCTTAAATTCCCGGAGATCCGTAACTCCGATTGGGCTGAAATTTTCACATGATTTTTATCCAGATATTATCTTTCTTACGGCTGAAGAAGGGCACCAACCGCCTTACGGGGTGGCCACAAGCCTCCCAAGCGCGCCCAGGGTAGGGGGCGCGCCCCTAGGGCTTGTGGGTCCCTCGGGCATCGTCTCGCGTTGATTCTTTTTCCTAAAAATCACATATATTCCCAAAAAAATCTTCGTAAATTTTTATCGTGTTTGGACTCCGTTTGATATGGATATTCTGCGAAACAAAAATCATGCAACAAACAGGAACTGACACTGGGCACTGGATCAATATGTTAGTCCCAAAAATAATATTAAAAGTTGCCAAAAGTATATGAAAGTTGTAGAATATTGGCATGAAAGAATAAAAAATTATAGATACGACGGAGACGTATCACCCACCTCCTGCCACGGACTCCTACAGCCACGCCACTGACAGGAAGGGCAAAGGGCCGGCGAGGAAGTGGTGAAGCTCGCCCTCTCATGTTTATAATCTAGTTCTAGTATGTAGTTAGAATCTGTCGGATCGTTGAACTGTGTGACTTATGCCTGTTTGGTGATCTTTATGCGAATTATGCCTGTTTGGTACCAGTTTATATGTTCGTTTCCTGTCGATTTTGATTGTTTCGTGATCTACGTAGTAGTTGCATAAATTTGTTTGGATATAGGGTTCGGAATATGAGATACGCGGGTGTGGAGGCGTGAATTTAGGGAGTGCCCCGTCCGTGTCCGCGGGCGTGCCCGGACGTGTCCATGGAAGTATAGGGGGCTGGATTTGCCAAGTCCGGCTTTAGATGCTCTTAAGAGCATCTACAGCCGGACCTCTCAAACCCGCCTCATACGCCCGGGTGGGCCGCCCGGTCATTGACCGATCACGTTTTTTCGACCCAGACGGACGCCTCAAACGGGCCTCAAATGCCCGTGCTGACCGGCACCCCCCATATCCAACCCATATATGGGGCGGATATGGGGGCGCCCGGGCACGCCCGCCACGTCGGACCCGGCCCATGCTGGCCCACCCGACCCCACTTATATTCGTCCCCATCCGCTCGCCGGAGCAAACTCTAGCCACTTCACTCCACTCCCCTCCGCCACCCGAGCTCACCACCGACGGTTTCCGGCCTTCTCCGCCATGGCAGGCAGCGGATCGCACTCTGACCAGTCCAAATCCGTCAACTGGGATGTCATCCCGTGTGGGTTGGAGGAGGCAATGGCAGTCCACATTGCACTCCACCGCTCCCGGGAGGACAACGCCTGGTCGACGGACGGATCCGTCCGCCGCAACGTCATAGCGTCGGCTCACCGGGCGCTCGGGTCCTCTGGTGTTGGATTATCGCGGTCCCGGCAGCCGAAACACCTCTCCTTCCCCATCACCGGTCGGGCAGACTATGAGTCCCACCGGGAACGGGCGACCCGCCGTGGGAAGGAGAGGATAAGGGCCGCCGAGGCCCGTATCACGGCGGAAATGGCGGCGACGGAGGCGACTGATGCGGCAGCGCGGGCGGCCGCAGAGGAGGAAGCCATCCGCGCCCGCATTGTGAAGAAACGGCAGTGGAGGAATATGCGCGCCCTCGCCCGAGAGCAGAATCTGGCGGTCCGTGCCATGGCCGGACTGCCACCGAAGGAGGAGAAGGAGGACAGTGACGACGAGGACAGCTCCAGCGACGAGCAGATCCGGCTCGATCCGTACTGCGTCTTCGACCGGTACTTCCACGAGAAGGACGACAAGGACGCCGGGAAGGGCAAGGGCAGTCGTGGATGAACTCCACCATAGTCAAACATGCCAAATTTTGGTAATCCGATGACTGTTTAGTGTAGTGTGATGGAGTAGCCGGACGATGCGTGTGCGTTGACGTAGTTGCATGCGTTTGTATGGATTTGAGATATGGTAATTGAGGTGTCCGGATGTGGATTATATTTTTTGAGAGGTTCCCGGTCAATGCCCGCGGACGCGCCCGAACGCGTCCATGGGTGTTTGAGGGGCCGGATTTGCTGAGTCCGGCTGTAGATGCTCTAATATGCTTGATTGTATGGCTGAGGATGGTAAAACGATGTGGTTGCTCGTAGGTAGTTCTGTTCTACTGTTTTGTAATTTGAAATTTTGCAGGGAATGGTAAAGGCGGCGACTTAGACGGTAGATAGTTCATGGACATGATTGTAATTTTTATCATCTCTGTTGTATTTGTACTGTCATAATTAAAGATGAATAGATTGAAAGTTTCTCACATAAAAAAAATAGAAGACGAGCAAGAATGCACTAGTACAGTATTTTGGAAAAGTTTCCAGGTGACGAAAATCAATTAGCCGGTATTAATCAGTATATCCAGAACAACAAGAATGACGTAAATGGCCACAGCGGTCCACATAAACTCTCGAAAATCCAGAAAAAACTGTACTACTACAACTTAGTACTTTATACCACTAAATGATGGACTGCTACTAACATGTAAATTTCCATGGAGCTGGACAGGCACCCTTTTCTATCTCGTATGCAAGCTTAACTCAAGGCCTTGTGTTTGTGTCCTTGTGGGCGCAACGCAAGGCTGCGCGTGGAGCCGACCTCATGATCGCAAAGCAGAGTCAGTCTCACTGTGCTCACTTCATCACCTCCCACATTCTAAAGCGACGCGTCACTTTATTGCCCTCACCTACAACGGCGCCACAGCGTATCCGATCTTTCAATACCACCACCACCAACATCATCGGGTCGTCAGTCACCGACATCCATACCTTGGACTACTCCACTCGTACGTGCTCCACTCGTACGTACGCATGAAGCCAGAGCAGAGCACGCGAGATCGCTCAGAAACAGAGCCTCTTCCGGCACATGGCACCGCCGCCGTGGTCGCGCCCGCGGCCAAACTGGCCGAACGGCGCCTGCGCTTCCCGCTCGGAGTGCCCGAGCAGCTCCGTCACGACGTCCAAGACCAGTTCCTGCAGGATGGCGCGCTCCAGCGCGGCGCCGATGAGGCCGGCCTCCCACCGCTCCTCGCCGCCGCCCTGCCCCCACACCTCCCCCACGCTCTCCACCATCGCGCGGCTCCGCTCTGGGCCCTGGAGGCCCCACCGTCGCCGATGCTGCCAGCCCTTCGCCTCGGCTGCCGACGGCGTCCACCGCGGCATTCCCTCGACGGCCGCCACCGTCGCCGGGTGGTGGTACATGGCCATGGCGTGCAGCTCGTTGCAGTATTGCTTGATCTTGCAGTAGTCCCCTGCATGAACGAGACGAGAAACCACACGTGTTACCGTGAAGCCCGCAGCATATTTTTCACGACAGAAGATAATGACAACTGACAAATTTGATGTGGCACGTAAACCGCTAAACTTAAGCTTAATTAATCTGGAGAAACTAACACGGTGCAGATCATCAGAGTACTATAAAATGCGTGCACGTATACGTGAATTATATGGAGAACTGTGTATTTGAGCGACAGAGAATCAGAAATACCACCACGTACCGGAGAGAACAAGTGTTCGGGAGGGCTTCACGATCTTGGATCGTACTATGAGCGCGTCGTTACCGCAATGGGAAATCTCGGGCTTGCTGTCTGCATCGAGATGTGTGCATGGAGACGACCGCTTCCTGCATGGAAATCTCGGTGAGGTGATGGCGTCCAGCATCGAGTCCGGGCTGGGATACTGCGCCTCGGCCCGCTGCTTCTGCTGCAGCGGCGGCGAGCCGTCCATCCACTTGGCGCCCTTGCCTTCCCCTGCCGGAGCCGGCGAGACGTCGGACGCAGCGGCCGAGCGCAGCTCGGCAGCCCGGACGGCCGCGATGATCCGCCGCAGTGTCTGGAGGTCGTCATCGCATTTCTCCAGCGCGCCCAGCAGCTTGCGCCGCTTCTCCGCGGCCATCTCTGGTGGCGGGGGAGGAGGAGGGCGGGTCGGCAGCGGTCGTGGCCGCGGGGTCGTGGCGGGAGAAGCTGGCGCGGACTCCTCCAGGCCCATTAGGCGCGCCACGATAGCTGGCGGCGGCGGCCTGGGGCTGTCACAGCTGGCTCGGCGGTACTCCGGAGCGATCGTCGGGCTCCGAGGCGCTTCGCATGAACGCCGCCGCCGGACAGCTGTCTGCGTCTGCGGCTTCCCTGGGGCCTGTGTCGGTGACGGCGACGCTGCCGGCTTCTTCATCGGCGGTGGAGACGGGGGCGGTAGGGAGGCCTCGGGCGTGGCGTTCTTGGCGGTGAGGCGCTTCCGGTGGCGATGGTACGGGGAGAGCAGGCGGAGGAGGCCGGCCATGCACCCCACGCTCCGCCGGGGCGCCGTGCCGGCCGTGGACGAGGCCCGGCGCTGGGCGGACTCCGTCGACTGCATCACGTCTTGACTCGTCAATGTGGAAGGTGAGAGTTGTAGCTACACTACACCCGCGTGCTACGTTAGCGTGGGTGGCATTATAATTGGCGAAGAGGACGCGCGCAATGACTGCGTCACCCCCGGTGTCCACAGCCTCGGCCCTAATAATAGCAAGGGCATTTTAGGAAATTTCTCAGCTTGCGCTTTGTTAGAAGAGACGGGACAAAAGCTGGAGGACGTACACGAGCTAAACTGCACTCTGCAGCAGTGGAAGCCTAGCCTAACTAGCTGAGCCACCTTGCTCGGGAGCAGGCGGCAGCATGCAGCCGCTGCGCTGCAGCAAGCAGTGAGTAATTAACCTGACATTAATTTGAACGGCAGGCAAGTACGGTGTGTCATAGTGACATAAATACTAACATACATGCCACATAAGAAAAAAGATAATGTGGTATGTAATTAAAGAGGAGAGAGACAAATAGAGGAGTAACATAAGAGCATGGTTAATAGTATAGCCAACTGCTGGCTATAAGTCATTGACATGTCATCTATAGCCCATCTTATAGCCAATATGTACAATAATTGATTAGAAGACTGTACTAGTACTTTTTTATTATATGGCCCACCTTTCACTCTTACAAAGTGTCTAGGAGCACGTGTTAGAGCTGGCTCTTCACCAAAGCCCGCTTACCTTCTCTCCTCTTTTCTTTCCTCCAACTAAGCAAGAATATACTAATTTATTTCTTATAGCCAGCTGACTCAGCTCTATTGTACTTGCTCTAAGGCTGGTTGTAATGGGGAGTATCATATACTAGTATAGTAACATATGAAGGTACTAGTAACATAGACTAGTAACGTATGTCTAAGTTACTCTCCACTATGACCAGTCTAAGCCGGGTGGTGTGGGGATTAGCGAATAATAGTCTGGATGATCATGCATGCATCTCGAGGCAGAACAGGAACTTGGCAATGATAATGTCCTGAGCAGGATTTTGGTCGGTGAATTTTGGGGCCGGCGAGTGGTGCTCTGCTCTGCTCTGCTGGGCAAACACATCACATGGTAAAAAGGGAGATTATTGAGTTTTCCAGCATCATGATGAGACATGCAGCTCTGCAATTGTTTTTCCCCCGTTGCTTTAGCTTCAAGTTTACACCTACGGCCTGTAAATATACTAAAGTGTCAAGATACGACCCAGTGCCCGGCCGGCCTTTGTGGATCAACACCTAAAGCTTCCACAGGACGCGTGCGTGTACAGCAATTTCCTCTTCCATTCTGCTAGTTGCTGCTACAAAAAAACAATGGCTTCGGAAGCGTAAGAAATATCAAGTTCACTATTTCCACTCTCCTCTGGGATATGCGTGCGCTCTACACTACTTCAATCTTATGTTGGTTTACAAACAAAATTGACAGTTGTACTTCAATTATGTGTTGCTTTATTTAGGGTTTCAGTTTGTCTAATTCACATCTAGATGTTTTTTAAGGATGTCACATCTAAGCTCACACAAATAACACAGCAGTAAAGAAAAAAAAAGCTCGAACAAAAAATAAAAATAAACCATAAACATAGTGGACATCAGATTAGATGTGATGTCACATCTAGATGTGTCCTAGACAGAGCCTTAGAATTTAGTGGAGTGAGAGAAGAGAACGAAAAAAGCATGCGGCGGCATGGTTAGCATGCAGTGACAGTAGCACGGCATCTTAAAGAAGCGAGAGGAGAAATGCACAGCACATAGTGTGAGAGTGGGTAGAAAGCAAAAGAGGCCATGCATGCAGAAGAGAAAAGAAAAGAAAAGAAAAGGCTCCCGCTCCATCCATCGATCAGTCCATCACTACGAGGTCGAGGTCGAACGGATCCTAAGCTCTTTTGTACCTTGGGAGACACCACCACGTGGCGCCACACTGGCACCCTGTGCACACGCAGTAGCTCTATACGCAAGTGTAGTCTACACACTAGTCTACCCCTGTGCCAGCACTACTCACTCATTCCTCTCTGCCCGCCTCGTCTTTCTCTCACGTGGTGCCGCAGCGCTTCTGAAATCTGAATGCTCACTTGAAACTGATGAATAGAAAAGGTCCGTGGGGATCTTTCTTGATAAGTTAATATCGAGCCGATGGAAGCTATACTAGTACAGTAGTACTAGTAGTGTAGGAGCACTATTGTACAAAGCAAGCAGCAATAGTGCGACCGCGCGCGCGAAAGGAGAGTGGGGCCCGGTCGCCGCGATGTGCTCGGCGGCGCTCGCGCGGCAGGTACGTACGGCCACGGGATCCCGCGCACCTACTCGCATCGTTTTGCGCCGCGGCCGGTGGCGCGGGGACGGGCGTGAATACCATGCCATGCCCCCGTCCTAGCCGAAATCTGCTGCGTCGTGTCTGGTGGCGAGCGCTCTGGCTCTGCCCGTGCCGTGCATCCATGGAGATGGAGCCAGCGCTGTCCGCTAGCGTTCCGTGGTAACGGCCCGGCTATCAGAGCAGACATGCATGTCGGGGCGATCGAGCTCAGCAGCCTGTCTAAATGATGCCCGCGCTTCGTAATCAGTGAAGCTGGCGCTAACCGTTGTCTTATACCGGTGTAACCATTTTGCTGACACGCCAACGTCAGAGAGCTGGGCGTCTCGAACCCTCCTCAAACCCCGCCCGACGGTCCGGTCACTGGTCAATAAAGAAAAACCGGACGGGCATCTCGAACGCCTAGCTGACCAGCACCCAGGGGCGGACACAGGGGGACGCAGCTAATCACATCATTAGCCCGTATACAATCTACCCATTCGAGAGTGCTCTTGTGAGCTCGAGCTCATATGCACCCTTGCTACAGTAAAATCGAAAAAAATAGTTAGAAAGTTAAAAAAAATCTGAATTTTTTTGACAACAAACATTGATGTCTTTTGCACATGCGTGCAAAAATTCATGGCAAAATGACATTCATGTAGGTCTCGGTTAAAAAAACAAAATCAATACTCCAAAATGCTTTCAAAAACCTTTTTTTCAAGCATGATTTTGTCTTTTTTGCCGAGGACTCCACCAATGTCATTTCATCACGAAAATTGGCACGCATGTGTAATACTCATCAATGTTTTGTTGCCAAAAAATTCAGATTTTTTTGAAAAATTTTTTTTACTGTAGCAAAGGGTGCATGTGAGCTCGAGCTCACATACTCCATGTCCCCCAGCTACACCGAATATAGATGACCAGAGCCCAATAGCCCATAGATATGTACGCGGCTATTGTTTGCTCTATGGACAATCTAATCGATCCGATCGATTGATCTACGTTTGTATTCTCCTGGACCGCTTAGGGCATTTGCCGCTGTTGCCGGCCGCCGCTAGTGCCATCCGCCGCTGTGCGTGTCGTGCTAGGGCGTTTACGGTTGCCGCGGCAGCCATCTTGGTCGCCACGACAACGACTCCACCCACTAATCTATCCTCTACAGCCCGCTGTCCGCATACGATTGACTAGATGCAGGCCGATCAGATCATCAGAATACAGCTAGAGGTTGCTAGCCAGGTGACCAGGATTGAATATGTTGGCAGCAGGTACCACTACGCACCAATAGCTATTAATAATTACTGTTTATTTTTTTCTGAATTATGATCTTAGTCTTGTTAATTAGCATCATTTATCTTCTGCATCCACGACATGAGTTTTTTTTTGTATTCTATCTATTAAACTAAAGCATCACAACTCAATTCCAAATATGGCTCCGACTTCTACTTCTTTTGCTCGTTCCGAGCCCGAACGGAGCCGCCGTCATTCCGTTGCTCTGGTTGCCGCCGACGCCGGCGAGCTGCTTAATGCAGCGCCGCCCGAGCCTCTCCGACTTGTCTGTAGGGCTTCTGGCACTCGCAGTAGGCCGCCTAGCCGCACAGCTCGCTCGGGAACGGCCCGAAGCTGTGATTCCGACCACGCCCGAATGCCACCGCCACCTCCACTCGTCGCCGGCAGCGTTCCGGCCATCCCCGAGTCGAACCATTAGCACCACACGATGTGCGGCAGCTCTAGCGTTCGAACGCAAGTCGCGGCGCACGGAATGGTGGACCGTGGCGGTTTTTCGGCCATCTCCGGCGAAACAGCCATCGAGGAGAGCTCGCCGGAGCCGCTCCGGTCGCCGACCGCTGATCTTGCCTGACCGGTGGGCCACCCCGAGTCGCTGGCAGCTGGGTCCCGCGGGCCCAGTTGACCGAGTCAACGCCACTAACGTGGCGGCTGCTGACACTGACCAGTGGGCCCCCTGTGATTAACTAAACTAATTAGTTTTTAAAACTAATTTGGTAATTAATTAGACACTGACATGTGGGGTCCACTCACTAATTAGTCTGTTAGATTAGTTTAACTCACTGTTAGACTCACAATGGCTGACAGGTGGGTCCCACCTGTAAGTTTGACCAGTCAGCAGCTCAGTTGACTGGCTGATGCAGTAGTGACCTCATGCTGACATCATAATTCACTTTTAGTAATTCCTGTTAATTTAAATAATTCAAAAAATGTTTTAATCTTTGAAAATTCATAGGAATTAAACCGTAGCTCGGACCAAAAAACTTTCTACATGAAAGTTGATCAGAAAAATGAGACGAATCCGAATATGCCCTCCTAATACCTGTCACATGCCTCTAGCATGATGAACATGGAACTTTCCCCTCCGTTTCATCTATCCGATAATCACCCGGAGCTGGGAGAACACTCCCGGATAATTTCCCGCTCCCACCAACTTGCGTAGTACTGCATTAAGGCCCGTCTCGAATAACGTGCTGCCATGCCATGCTTCTGTGATTGCAATTGTTTGTCTTTTATTTATTATTTCTTCCCCCTCTTCTATTTCGATAGACCCCGAGACCGACGCAGCTCAGGAGCCCGACGACATCGTTGACGACCTTGCTTTTGCCGCAAAGCAACCAGGCAAGCACCCCCCTTGAGCATGCCTATATCGCCTATTCTTTCTCTCTTATGCTTGCATTAGAAATTGCTGCTGCTATTGTTTATCCTATTTCTGATGCATAGCCTGTTTTTGTAACTACTGTTGATACCTTCCTGGTTATCCTAAACTGCATAGTATAGGCTGGGTAGAGACCCACCAGAGACCCCACTTTGACCCAGTTGCCCTCGCTGGTTTATCAGATGACTCGATCAACGCGATCGACAACCAGGCCCCGGCACCGCACATCACCCCCCTTAGTTGTACGACACTACTGGGTTACTATCGAGTGCCGAGGGTGATACCTCGTCAGCACTTCTGATGTTAACCTTGTAGCGTAGTTAATTGGTCGTGGTCATCGAGGGTGATTCCTCCTACACCACTCCCGATACGACTCTGTCGTGCAGCACTTCAAGTGTGAACCTCGAGGGTGATTCCTCCTAGGTTCACCTTGACGACTACTTCAGGTGGAATCTATCGAGGGTGATTCCTCAGGTTTCCCCCTGGTGTTTGGACACACGGTTACTTTGACTAAACACAGAACCATGATGACATCGGGTCAACCCTGAGGGGCACCCGTGAGGTTGTGGAGACGGGTTGACCTGGAGGGTGCCCGTGAGAAAAATACGAGGCGTGGCCGGGCATTGTTAGCCCTTGCCACAAGTCCTCGAGACGGGGCGACGGGGTCACATTGATCGTGAGTCTCTGCTTGTTACCGCACTACCAAAACACTAACGATTTGGATATTTGATACGAGTGGGCCTCTGGCCCTATAGCACTAACCATCACACGGGAAAAGTTATGGGCACGCTGCATCGTAGCATCAGCCGAAAGCTCTGTCAGACGTCCAGTTCAGCATCGCGGCACGGCTGGGCCGGCGCCATCCTGTAGTGGTGGTACCGAGATTCGCCCTGCGTGCAACGACCCGGAGTGCAAAGGGCGATGGCCCATGACCCCTGAGCGCTTAGGATATAGACCGACGGGGACCTCTCTGCTAAACTCTAGGTAGGGTTGCGGTGTGTCGTTTGGCCGAGGCCGGGCATGACCCAGAAAAGTGTGTCCGTCCGGAGTTAAGCGAGCGTGGTGGGTAAGTTGGTGCACTCCTGCAGGGAAGAATTAATCTATGCATAGCCGGATCCTCGGTAATGGACGCTCGGAGTTGTATCCCGATCGATACAACTAGAACTGGATACTGGAGATGATAACTGGATAGTATGGCTCTGGGGTTGCTTTCTCGTAGGGAGTCGAGGAAGGATCTCTGGGCGAGGTTGATAACACTACCACTATGGCTCTGGGATTGCTTTCTCGTAGGGAGTCGAGGAAGGATCTCTTGGTGAGGTTGATTACACTACTATTACTTTATATTATGATTTTTTGTACTCTTCTAAACGCTGCAAGATGCTCGAAGATGCTTGAAGAGGCTTGAAGATGCTAGTCTTCGATAGGACTAGGCCTTCTCTCTATTCTAGCATTTCTGCAGCCCAGTCCACATATACAGCCTTTCTTTGATAATGTTGCATATGTAGTGTAGATCCTTGCTTGCTGAGTACTTCGGATGAGTACTCACGGTTGCTTTGCTTCCTCTTTTTCCCCATATCCGTTTGATGCAACCAGATGACGGAGCCCCGGAGCCTGATGCCCCCGCCGATGACAACTACTACTACCCCGGGGTTGGTTACTACTTTGAGTTGGCTGACGACCAGGAGTAGGATCGGAGGGTCCCAGGCAGGAGGCCTTCGCCTTTTTGATCGTAGCTTTTGTTTTGCCCCGCCTTCTTAAAGGCTTATCGGTTTCTCTTTTATATCTGTACTCAGATATCTGATGCTTCTGCTGATGCTTGTATGCGAGCTTATGTATTCGAGCCCTCGAGGCCCCTGGCTTGTAATATAAAGCTTGTATGACTTTATTTATGATTTAGAGTTGTGTTATGATATCTTCAAGCGAGTCCTTAGGCTTGATCATGTGCATTTGCGTGTATGGTTAGTGCACGATTAAGCCGAGGGTGTCACAGGTTGGTATCAGAGCCGACTGCCTGTAGGAACCCCCCTTCCAACTCCTTGGCCGAAGTTGAGTCTAGTCAATGAAAACTGTTTTACTAACATGGTTGTGTGGCTTACGGGCCCACGTCGCCAATTGGGTAGTATTAGGATCTTTTATTCTTCGTCTTTACTCTGGGACTCTGATCTCTCTTCTATTCGGGTTAAAGATTTTGCTAACTCTAACACTAGGTTCACGTAACTGATTCTCCCCGGAGAGCCCCCCCCAGTCCAGATGATCATCTGCTTCATCAGAAGACTCTGAAGATATTCTCTGACCACCGATAAACTCCGATGGATAACTACTTACACTCGTCGTTCATATATTCATTCCAGTTACTCTCGGGTTCCATCCGACATATCAAAATACTATACGACATTTCGAGAATTCTCTGAACCTACTGCCTTGCAGTTCCTTTCCGCCCGAACACACCTACGAATAAATCCTCATACTTAACAGGGGTCCGTTCATCCCAGTTACACAAGAGATTCCCAGAACACATTGAATTACTATCTGATCTCCCGAAAATCCTCTACAGCCTATTGCTCTTGAAATTCTTGTCTGCCTGCATTATGGTTAAATCCATCTGTCTCACAATATTCATTAGCATCCTTTGTCAGTGTCATTATGAACCTTTTGTTTCATTATGTATGTGCATACTCCCTATCATCAGTTGATTCCTAGAATTCGTCATTCCGGCTCAGACGTCATTTTGGACCTGAGTTGATTCTCGGCCAATCATGTTGCAATTGATTGTCCATCTAGTTCTCTTCAACTTAACCATCCCTTATCGGAGCATTGCCCCTGATCCTTCGTTTTGGAAATTATAATTCTTTTGCATTTGAACGCCGAATTATTCAGATGTTTATATAATCCGATGCCTTCACATTCTTTCTTCTTCTGTTTGAGTACCGATACTCACATTGGATCCTTTGCCGACCATCTCATCTTTTGTTGGGTTGATATCCGACAGCGTCGTTCTTGTTCAATAACCTTGTGAGTCTTCCCTCGGATACATAATGCCTTTGGTAGAGTGTATCCTCTCCTTTTGTCAACCATGCTCTGCTTCCGAGCTTAAGTTCATTACTTCTGCAAATTGTGGTATATGTTCCTAAGATGCCCCGAGGGGTTGAACATATGCCTTCTCTAATCTGTGTAAACCCGATAATTTTCGTGGGTCATACTCCTCTGGTATTTCACCAGGTAGTTCTTCATGTTCATATAATTTTTAACAGAGCAGTGAATGAAAAGATTATGCATTGGAGAAGTGGGAGTCGACCTTGAACTTTGTGTTCATGCCCATAGACACGATGTAGATCTTATCATGGAAGCTTCTCTTAAAATCAATCTTTTCCCTTGGTATAAGTTCATCTTGTATCATTGGTCCTCATGCCCGGATTAACTTCCGACGATGAGCTAAGCTTACGTCGATCTTCTTCATCTTATCATTTCACCTCGAACAACAATCTTGATTTCGAGCTTGTGTCTTATCCATGGTTCCAATAACCTTTCGTTGCATCATTCCTTTTGCTTGAAGTCATCGCAGTTCGATGGCATCCTTATAGCGCCTCTCGACAAAATTTTTCGTGACCCCCGTCAATATATTGACTTGTTCTAAGATATCAATTGAAATCATGATGAGAAATACCATCCTTGCCCCTCGATCAATTGTGTTGTCATCGACAACATCCTTGCATCCCTGCCAACTCAGACTTGGTTATCTTTTGCTTACACCTTGCTTTCCCTGCTATTCTTGAAATCGATCCTTTGTAACTCTTGTGATCTTTAGACCCAACTTTCACTTGAAACACCATAATATTGCTACCTCAAAGCATAACTCTGGTATTTCGAATAACAACAAGAACATTGGAAGCACATTGCCAAATGCTTCTTGATCTATTATCCAAACACCGTTGTATGGGTAATAGCATGATTTTCCCTCACCCCTCTATCTAAATGCTTTTGAACTTGCTATCCTATCATGTATATCATGCTCCGCCTTTCCTTGGGAAGGATATGCTCCTAGTTCTTGTGAGAAAACACATTTTCCTTTCCAATGGTCTGTTTAATTCTGATAATCACATTTTCCTTTCCATTGGTTTGTTTAACCTTTCTTGTGATCTATATGATATAAGCAGAAATAATTTCCTGCTTATAAAACACCTCGATGTACAACCTTGTCAGTGAGACCCTGTTACTAATGTTGATGACATTCCGGTAACCACCGATGGACGAGAACTTTGCCTATTGGTTCGCCTCGTTCAACGAGCAGGAAAATGGTTCTCTTCGTCCCTCGCCCTTGGTACCGATGTTGTCGCCGACATAACTGACAGACTATCCTATGACATACCTTGATGTCGTGACCGGTAAGATGTCACCGTTCTCCATATTTTTGATCGACACCCCCCACAGTTCCACAGGATCGGAACCTGACTCTCCTGTATATCCTTGATTCCGAAGTATCATATGCTCTTGGTTTTGTGTGTTATCACGAGCCACCCTCCGAGAGATGATCTATTCCCGATGCTCTGAAACCCTTTTCACACTCTGTTCAGGTATCGATCGGATGTCCATTCGCTTGAAACTTCCTATTGTACCTTCATACTTTGCTCCCGATGTTTTCTTAAGTTTCAAATCGAGAGTTACTTCTGCCACTTTCCCTGAATTGTTCACCAGATAATTAACCCTATAAGGGCCAGTTCTCCCGAAGTTACCCTTTACTTCCCCACTTAAATCTCAGGACGAGATTTCTTGTAGTGGAGGAGATTTGTAACATCCCCAGCATCGCACTACAGTAATTCCTTATGATCAGTGCCAAGTCATCTTGATTTACAAAGCTTAATCATATTGGATTAATACCTCATTTCAAATTCCCCCTCTGAAATCAATTCAAATTTTAAGTGCAATTTGAAGTTGCACAAAAGTTGCTGGAAAATTGTTCATTATTCAGCAAATATTCCAAAACAAATTGTTGTTATGGAAAACAACATCACCATCAACTATAATTTGGGTTAGGGCAATTAAATAGTGCCAAAACAGCACTTTAAATGCCATTTCATTTTTGAAAAATCCAAATGAATTCCAAAATTTCCCAAACTTTTTGTGGCAGTGCTGAATAATGCATTTTATTTTGTGGACAAGTTTCACATTTTTCTAAATGCATTTAACAGCTCCTTTAATTCTCAAAACCTTCTGTAAAAAGGAAAACAGAAAAGAAAATGGAAAAAGGCCTAAACTGGACTGGGCCTAAGTGCACAGTACCCTGGCCCAGCCCAGCCGGCCCCATCTCCCTCCTCTCTTCTCTCTCCCTCGCGTTGTCAGCACGCGCCTGGCCGCGATGGCTAGCATCGCCCGTTCGTCGACACGACGACGCCACCGACAGCGAGAGGATAAGGCCTCGCCCGAGCCTTCCCCCCTGGCCGCCTCGCCTCACTCTCTCACCTTCCCTCTCTCTCATGTGCACTCGCTCTCTCCCCTCTCTCTTTGCCCGAGTGTGCAGCCGTCGTCGTCCGTCTCCGCTGCAGCCACCTTGTCTCCCGCGCAGCCCAGCCGTGCCCGTCGTCTCCGCCTCACTCGGCTACGTCGCATCCGCGCCACCGCCCGAGCTCTGCGCCACTACAGCGGGCGAATCAAGCTCTTCCCCAACCTCGGACGCCGCCGCCGCCACTGCCTCGCCGTGGACATGGCCAACGGCTTCTCCGAGCCGCTTCGTCGCATCCGCTGGCTCCCTCGACATCGGCCTCAACTTCTGCGCGCCCGCAGCAGACCGGAGCTGCTACCCTGCAACGGCGGCACCTCGACTTCTACCTCGGGCCGGTGAGATCGCTGTGAGCACTCCGTCGCCTCCGGGGTCTCCCCTGCGCTACTAAGCCACCACAGGCCACCGTGAGCCACTGCGGTGAGCTCCGTTTACCCTCCCTACTTCTTTTGCTCGTTCCGAGCCCGAACAGAGCCGCCGTCGTTCCGTTGCTCTGGTTGCCGCCGACGCCGGCGAGCTGCTCAATACAGCGCCGCCCGAGCCTCTCCGACTTGTCCGTAGGGCTTCTGGCACTCGCAGTAGGCCGCCTAGCCACGCAGCTCGCTCGGGAATGGCCCGAAGCCGTGATTCCGACCACGCCCGAATGCCACCGCCGCCTCCACTCGTCGCCGGCAGCGTTACGGCCACCCCCGAGTCGAACCATTAGCACCACACGACGTGCGGCAGCTCTAGCGTTCGAACGCAAGTCGCGGCACACGAAATGGTGGACCGTGGTGGTTTTCCAGCCATCTCTGGCGAAACAGCCGTCGAGGAGAGCTCACTAGAGCCGCTCCAGTCGCCGACCGCCGCTCTGGCCAGACCGGTGGGCCACCCCGAGTCGCTGGCAGCTGGGTCCCGTGGGCCCAGTTGACTAGTTGACCGAGTCAACGCCGCTGACATGGCGGCTGCTGACACTGACCAGTGGGCCCCCTGCGATTAACTAAACTAATTAGTTTTTAAAACTAATCTGGTAATTAATTAGAGACTGAAATGTGGGGTCCACTCACTAATTAGTCTGTTAGATTAGTTTAACTCATTGTTAGACTCACAGTGGCTGACAGGTGGGTCCCACCTGTCAGTTTGACCAGTCAGCAGCTTAGTTGACTGGCTGACGCAGTAGTGACCTCATGCTGACATCATAATTCACTTTTAGTAATTCCTGTTAATTTAAATAATTTAAAAATGTTTTAATCTTTGAAAATTCATAGGAATTAAACCGTAGCTCGGATCGAAAAACTTTCTACATGAAAGTTGATCAGAAAAACGAGACGAATCCGAATATGCCCTCCTCATACCTGTCACATGCCTCTAGCATGATGAACATGGAACTTTCCCCTCCGTTTCATCTGTCCGATAATCACCCGGAGATGGCAGAACACTCCCGGATAATTTCCCGCTCCCACTAACTTGCGTAGTACTGCATTAGGGAACCTCTCGAATAACGTGCTGCCATGCCATGCTTCTGTGATTGCAATTGTCTGCCTTTTATTTATTATTTCTTCCTCCACTTCTATTCCGATAGACCCCGAGACCGACACAGCTCAGGAGCCCGACGACACCGTTGACGACCTTGCTTTTGCCGCAAAGCAACCAGGCAAGCACCCCCCCTTGAGCATGCCTATATCGCCTATTCTTTCTCTCTTATGCTTGCATTAGAAATTGCTGCTGCTATTGTTTATCCTATTTCTGATGCATAGCCTGTTTTTGTAACTGCTGTTGATACCTTCCTGGTTATCCTAAACTGCTTAGTATAGGCTGGGTAGAGACCCACCAGAGACCCCACTTTGACCCAGTTGCCCCCGCAGGTTTATCAGATGACTCGATCAACGCGATCGACAACCAGGCCCCGGCACCGCACATCACCCCCCTTAGTTGTACGACACTACTGGGTTACTATCGAGTGCCAAGGGTGATACCTCATCAGCACTTCTGATGTTAACCTTGTAGCGTAGTTAATTGGTCGTGGTCATCGAGGGTGATTCCTCCTACACCACTTTCGATACGACTCTGTCGTGCAGCACTTCAAGTGTGAACCTCGAGGGTGATTCCTCCTAGGTTCACCTTGACGACTACTTCAGGTGGAATCTATCAAGGGTGATTCCTCAGGTTTCCCCCTGGTGTTTGGACACACGGTTACTTGGACTAAACACAGAACCATGATGACATCGGGTCGACCCTGAGGGGTACCCGCGAGGTCGTGGAGACGGGTAGACCTGGAGGGTGCCCGTGAGATAAATATGAGGCGTGGCCGAGCATTCTTAGCCCTTGCTGCAAGTCCTCGAGACGGGGCAACGGGGTCACATCGATCATGAGTCTCTGCTCGTTACCGCACTACCAAAACACTAATGATTTGGATATTTGATATGAGTGGGCCTTTGGCCTGATAGCACTAACCATCACGCGGGAAAAGTTATGGGCACTCTGCATCGTAGCATCAGCCGAAAGCTCTGTCAGACGTCCAGTTCAGCATCGCAGCACGGCTGGGCCGGCGCCATCCTGTAGTGGTGGTACCAAGATTCGCCCTGCGCGCAATGACCCGGAGTGCAAAGGGCGATGGCCCATGACCCCTGAGCGCTTAGGATATAGACCGACGGGGACCTCTCTGCTGAGCTCTAGGTAGGGTTGCGGTGTGTCGTTTGGCCGAGGCCGGGCATGACCCAGAAAAGTGTATCCGGCCAGAGTTAAGCGAGCATGGTGGGTAAGTTGGTGCATCCCTGCAGGGAAGAACTAATATATGCATAGTCGGATCCTCAGTAACGGACGCTCGAAGTTGTATCCCGATCGATACAACTAGAACTGGATACTGGAGATGATAACTGGATAGTATGGCTCTGGGGTTGCTTTCTCGCAGGGAGTCGAGGAAGGATCTCTGTGCGACGTTGATAACACTACCACTATGGCTCTGGGATTGCTTTCTCGCAGGGAGTCGAGGAAGGATCTCTAGGTGAGGTTGATTACACTACTATTACTTTATATTATGATTTTCTGTACTCTTCTAAATGTTGCAAGATGCTCGAAGATGCTTGAAGAGGCTTGAAGATGCTAGTCTTCGATAGGACTAGGCCTTCTCTCTATTCTGGCATTTCTGCAGCCCAGTCCACATATACAGCCTTTCTTTGATAATGTTGCATATGTAGTACAGATCCTTGCTTGCTAAGTACTTCGGATGAGTACTCACAGTTGCTTTGCTTCCTCTTTTTCCCCATATCTGTTTGATGCAAACAGATGACGGAGCCCCGGAGCCAGATGCCCCCGCCGACGACTACTACTACTACCCCGAGGTTGGTTACTACTTCGAGTTGGCTGACGACCAGGAGTAGGATCGGAGGGTCCCAGGCAGGAGGCCTGCGCCTTTTCGATCGTAGCTTTTGTTTTGCCCCGCCTTCTTAAAGGCTTATCTGTTTCTCTTTTATATCTGTTCTCAGATATCTGATGCTTCCACTGACGCTTGTATGCGAGCTTATGTATTCGAGCCCTCGAGGCCCCTGGCTTGAATATAAAGCTTGTATGACTTTATTTATGATTTAGAGTTGTGTTGTGATATCTTCAAGTGAGTCCTTAGGCTTGAACGTGTGCATTTGCGTGTATGGTTAGTGCACGATTAAGCCGGGGGCGTCACACTCCGGGACTGGATCATCGCGGTCCTCCCAGGAGCCTTTCAATCTCTCTTTCCCCATCACCGGTCCGGTGGATTATGAGTGCTACCGATCGGGCTTAAGTTTTACAACTTCGCTCGGCATACCGAGGCAAATTTAAATTGTTTTTTCAAACTCACTCCTCGGGCTCAGGGTCAACGCCAGTCAGCTCCAGGAAGTCATCCAAGTCGATGAAGGAGGCCACTCGGTTGGCGCCATAGTGAAACCTTGGGAAAATCTCATCAAGGTCCACTTACTCGCCTTGCTCGTCGATGGGGATGCCCTTCTTGACGTCTGCAAGGCCCTCGACATTCCGAAACTGCCCTTGCACAAGAGTCAGAGACGTTAAGGCTTCGCCCTGGCAGACGACTCCTTCCAGTGCATGCCACAGGCCAGGGACATCAACTGGAGCAAGTGCATCCATCCACAGGGTTGTATAGACCCCTTGTGCAGCCACTTCAATCGCTCCAGCAGGCTGATGGTCTTCCCCAGCCGGTCCTCAAGCGTGGCCAGACTCTTATCCAACTGTTTTGGATTAGCGATAGTGGACAAGGCGGCCCCCACGTCCAGGCATTACTCTGCACAAAGGAAACAATTACAGATAGCAACTAAGTCAATTCAGTCGAACAAATGTTCTTCTCTTCGGAGAGAAAAGAAAAATGAAACAAATGTTCTTCTCCTTCGGGAGAAAAGACTCACCAGACAGACGTTGACTGGAGAATTGCAGACGGCCGGCAAGTACCAACCTGAAGGAAGCATGGCTCTCCCCAAGCTGGGTCATAGCCGCCTGGTGCTCCGCACTTAGGTTGTAACACTCTCGGACCAGATCATCGAAGTTGCCTTGAACTCGCGTTCATGGCAGAGGTCGTGGCCTCGTGGGGGACGTGCTTCCAAATTGAGGCCAGGTCGGGCTTCTGGGTCGAGGCCATGGTGATCTTAAGGGCTTGGGAAAATGTACTGCTTCGGTGATGGCGGAAGTCATGGGGGTCGTGCAAAAACCCTCCCGCGTACGGTCGGGTATTTTACCTGACTCGACGACGAACCAGTATTCTTACTAAAGTACAATTACTCACTAACATGGCTCACATATTATCATCTCCATATCGCAAAACTATTGCAAGGAATCAAACTTATCATATCCAATGATCTTTATGAAAGTTTTTATTATATCCTTCTTGGATATTCATCATATTGGGACTAAATGCATATCTTGTGCAAATTACCATTACTATTATCAACTCTCAAAATATATAAGTGAAGCATGAGAGTGCAAATATTTCTTCAAAATATAAGCTTATCAACTCTCAGAAATATATAAGTGAAGCACTAGGCAACTATCTAGCTCAAAAGATATAAGTGAAGCACAAAGAGTATTCTAACAAATCATGATAAATGCGTGTCTCTCTCAAAATAGGTGTGTTCAGCAATGATGATTGTTACAAACTAAAAAGGAAACAAAGCAAAGACTCATATAATACACAACGCTCCAAGCAAAACTCATGACATGTGATGAATAAAAATATAGCTCCAAGTAATATTACCGATGGTCGTTAGAAGAAAGAGGGGATGCCTTCCGGGGCATCCCCATGCTTAGTTGCTTGGGAGTCCTTGAATATTACCTTGGGGTGCCTCGGGCATCCCCAAGCTTAGGCTCTTGCCACTCCTTATTCCTTCATACATCGTGATCTCACTCAAAACTTTAAAACTTCAACCACACAAAACTTAACAAAACCTTCGTGAGATCCGTTAGTATAATAAAATAAATCACTACTTTAAGTACTGTTGCAAACCCATTCGTATTTTCTTTTGCATTATACCTACTGTATTCTTTTTAATGGCTTATACCCCCCGATACAATCCATAGTTCCATCAAAACAAGCAAAACAATGCATCAAAAATAGAATCTGTAAAAAACAAAACAGTCTGTAGCAATATGAATATTAGTCATACTTTTGTAACTCCAACAATTCTGAAAAATTAGGACAATATGGGAAATTTGTATATCAATCATGTGTAAAACATTCAGAATTTTTCCACATTCCAGCAAATTTTGGTAATTCTGCTACTGGACGTAAAAGCTTCTATTTTTTCACTTAATCAAATCAACTATGATCCAAATCATCCCAAAGGCTTTACTTGGCACAAACACTAATTAAAACATAAAAAACACAATTATAACAGTAGCATAATTGTTTGAACACAAGAAAACAAAAAAAATAAACAAGAAAAATTAAGATAACTATTGGGTTGCCTCCCAACTAGCGTTATTATTTTTCGCCCCTAGCTAGGCATAATGCATAGTTTCAAGTATTGCCATACTTAGTTTTAATAATCTTTGTAGGAGTTTTTCTCAAATCCAGGAGGTTCTTTACGTTTATCATTATTCTCTAAGAAAGAAGCAATTTTAATATCTAAAATATCCATATGCTTGTTGCAAAGGAAGATCAAAGTATTCATGCGACTGAGGTTTCCACTAATATTTTTAAGAGGTTCATTAGATTTTTGTAACTCAACCAAATTTTTATGCATCTCACCCGTTTGTCTAATATTTGAATTCCCTCTTGAGTAAGAACAAATCCCTTTTGTGGGGATGGGACCCCCAATATGCCCTCCATTATTTCATAAGCAGTGATGGCATCACATTCAATAAAATTAACATTTGCGGCAAAATCCAAGAGTTGTCTATGAGGCATGGTTAATCCTACGTAAAAATTACGACGCAAAATATTTACATCCCCTTTTATAGTGCAAACATGATAAGATTCCATTAATCTATACCAATCATCTCTCAAATTTTCTCCTTATTTCTGCTTGAAGTATAGAACTTCAAAATCCGGTGACAAAGGAGGGATAGTTATGCTAGACATATTGGAAAAGGGCAAATGAACAAGCAAAAAGCAAACAAAAAATATTTTTGTATTTTTTTGTAAAAACTTTTTAGAAGTGGGGAAGATGAAAACGAGAGGCAAAGGCGAATAAAGTAAATGCAAGGAGATGAAAGTTTATGCGTAGGTACTTGGTAGATGTTGATGATGTCTCCCCGGTAACGGCGCCAGAACTTCTTCCTACTACTTGTGAGCTGCGTTGGGATTTCCTCGAAGAGGAGATGATTATGCAGTACAGTAGAGATAAATATTTCCCTCGGTTAAGAACCAAGGTTATCAATCCAGTAGGAGAACCACGCAACACCTCGTTAACAGTACATGCACACAAGATAACAAATCCTTGCACCCAACGTGAACAAGGGTTGTTAATCCCTTGGCGGTTACTTGCAAGATTAAATTGCATGGTGATAGATAGATATATCGCACAAAAATATAAAATAAAATAAAGAATGAAAAATTACAGCAAGGTATTTTCGGATTTTAATATATGGTAAAAGTATACCCGGGGGCCATAGTTTTCACTAGAGGCTTCTCCTGATAAAATAACATACGGTGGGTAGACAAATTACTGTTGGGCAATTGATAGAAAAGCAAATAATCATGACGATATCCAAGGCAATGATCATGTATATAGGCATCACGTCCGAGACAAGTAGACCGAAATGATTCTGCATCTACTACTATTACTCCACACATCAACCGCTATCCATAATGCATCTAGAGTATTAAGTTCATAAAGAACGGACTAACGCCTTAAGCAAGATAACATGATGTAGACAAAGTAAACTCACACATGAATAAACCACATCTTTTTACCCTTAATAGAAACGATACATACGTGTCATGTCCCCTTCTGTCACTAGGATTGAGCACCGCAAGATCGAACCCATTACAAAGCACCTCTGCCATTGCAATATAAATCAATATATTGGCCAAACCAAATCAATAGACCGGAGAGAAATACGAAGCTATAACAATCATGCATAAAAGAGTTCAGAGAAAACTCAAATATTATTCATGGATAATCTGATCATAAACTCACAATTCATCGGATCCCAACAAACACATCGCAAAAAGGAATTATATCGGATAGAACTCCAAGAACATCAAGGAGAACATTGTATTGAAGAACATCGAGAGAGAAGAAGCCATCTAGATACTAACTATGGACCCGTAGGTCTATGGTAAACTACTCGCTCATCAACGGAAGGGCAGCAAGGTTGATGTAGAGCCCATCCGCGATCGATTCCCCATCCGGAGGAGTGCTGGCGGAGGCCTCCAGATGGGATCTCACGAGAACAGAAACTTGCGGCGGTGAAAAAAGTATTTCGGGTGGCTCTCTGATCTAAGGTCAAAACATGCCACGAGGGGCCCACAAGCCAGTGGGGGGCGCGCCTCATGGGCTTGTGGGCCCCTCATGGCATGTTTCCCCCGAACCTTCTAGGGTCTCTTCTGGTCTAGCAAAAATTAAATAAAGTTTTTTCTTTGTTTGGACTCTGTTTGATATTGATTTATTGAAAAGTCAAAAACAGGCAAAAAATAGCAACTGGCACTGGACACTAAGTTAATAGGTTAGTCCCAAAAAATGATATAAAGTTGCTTGTAAATGAATATAAAATATCTAAGATTGATAGTATAATAGCATGGAACAATAAAAAATTATAGATATGCTTCTTGACATGGTGACACACGGGTCTTGGCTCCCGGCAGACTGACGACTCTTGTCGCCGGACCGGTTTGGAGAGCGCTCGCCTCCGTCGCCCCCGTCCGCCGAAGGCGTCTGGGACGGCAGCTTCGAAGTAGACGGCATGCCTGCCACCACGCTCTTCTTCTTGGGCGCCATGGACGAAGAAGATGGTGAAACTTGCACGAAGACTGTTGGAGTAGATCTGCACAAGAGACCCCCCTGCCTGGCATGCCGAGGATGTCATAGTACAATGATCTATGAGACCAGCAAAGCCCCTTTTTTAGTCAGTCTGGGGTGATCGACAAGCACAGCGAGCAAATCCAAGAATCAATGCGCGAGGTTTTCCCAGGTTCGAGCCATTGTGGGGGCATAAAACCCTACTCCTGCTTTGTGGGTGGATTAACTTGGAGCACAAGTTACAAGCGCAACTTGTCGGAAAAATGCGTGCAAGGTGCAACTACTGTGTAAGCGAGTGCAAAGTATCGACCTGTGCCAAGGTAGCCATGGGCCTTCTTTTATAGACAAAAGGGGCTACCGCAGTGGCAACTTGGTCATTACATGTCCGTGGAACAGTGGCTTCGATGTTATCCAACCTAATCTCGCGGGAGTAGGACAAGGGCATTTAATGCACCATGAGCTGGTCACCATCCTTCGCAAGGAAGGCGTCTCTCCTTCTGTGCCGCTGATACGTCCATCTTGCATCATGCTTTTATGTTGATATTTATTGCATTATGGGTTGTTATTTCACATTATGGTACAATACGTATGCCTTTTCTCTCTTATTTTACAAGGTTTACACAAAGAGGGAGAACGCGGGCAGCTAGAATTCTGGACCAGAAAGGAGCAAATCTGAGATACCTATTCTACACAACTCCAAAAGTCCTGAAAATTTACAGAGAATTATTTTGGAATATATAAAAAATATTGGGCGAAGAAACTACCAGAGGGGACCCACCAAGTGGCCACAAGCCTGGGGGGCGCGCCCTACCCCCCAGGGCGCGCCCCAGGGCTTGTGGGCCCCCTGGCCATCGTCTGGTGCCCTTCTTCTGCTATATGAAAGGTTTTGACCTAGAAAAAATTATAAGGAAGCTTTCGGGATGAAGTGTCACCATCTCGAGGCGGAACTTGGGCAGGAGCAATCTAGGGCTCCAGCAGAGCGATTCTGCCGGGGAAACTTCCCTCCCGGAGGGGGAAATCGAAGCCATCGTCATCACCAACGATCCTCTCATCATGGGAGGGTCAATCTCTATCAACATCTTCACCAGCACCATCTCCTCTCAAACCCTAGTTCATTTCTTGTATTCAATCTTTGTCTCAAAACCTCAGATTGGTACCTGTAGGTTGCTAGTAGTGTTGATTACTCTCCGTAGTTGATGCTAGTTTGTTTATTTGGTGGAAGATCATATGTTCAGATCCTTAATGATATTCAATACCCCTCTGATCTTGAACATGAACATGCTTTGTGAGTAGTTACATTTGTTCCTGAGGACATGGGAGAAAACTTGTTATAAGTAATCGTGTGAATTTGGTATTCGTTTGATATTTTGATGAGATGTATGTTGTCTTTCCTCTAGTGGTGTTATGTGAACGTCGACTACATGACACTTCACCATGATTTGGGTCTAGGGGACGGCATTGGGAAGTAATAGGTAGATGATGGGTTGCTAGAGTGACAGAAGCTTAAACCCTAGTTTATGCGTTGCTTCGTAAGGGGCTGATTTGGATCCACATGTTTCATGCTATGGTTAGATTTATCTTAATTCTTCTTTCATAGTTGTGGATGCTTGCGAGAGGGGTTAATCATAAGTGGGAGGCTTGTCCAAGTAAGGACAACACCCAAGCACCAGTCCACCCACATATCAAATTATCAAAGTAACGAACACGAATCATATGACACTTTGCTTTATATAAGAGTTCGTCCAGGCTTATCCTTTGCTACAAAAAGGATTGGTGAGGGAGTCATGGACTAAGGGGTCCTCGGGGCGATGGCCCATTGTACATGGGCCGGACTGGCGGAGCCGTGTGGTGACCGGAGACCGATGAAGCCGTGGTGTGCCCTCCAAGTTAAGGATGGACGAGATCCCTTTCCCTCTTGTTGTAATCTATCTTCGGTAACCCTAACCCTATCGGTGTCTATATAAACCGAGGGTTGTAGTCATTAGGGTTAGAGCTATATTCATCACCTCATAGCCTAGGGTTTAGCTCATGTTGATCTTGAGGTAGATCTACTATGTAAACTCCATCATATATTCAATACAATCAAGCAGGACGTAGGGTTTTACCTCTTCAAGAGGGCCCGAACCTGGGTAAACACTGTGTTCGTCGTCCCCTATTATCCATTGATCCTAGATCCACAGCTCGGGACCCCCTACCCCGAGGTCTACCGGTTCTGACACCGACATTGGAGCTTTCATTGAGAGTTTCGCTGTTGGATCGCCGGAAGGATCGATGGCTCGCCTAGTCCTTGGAGAGGACATCGGATCCATGGACCTCTTCGTCCCTGGACAACTCTTCGCTTTTGGCAACATCGTGTTGCACGCTGATCCGATTGGCCGTCTTGGCCAGGTCAACAACTTCGCTCCCGAACACCGGATTCGATTAGGCAATCTAGAGTATGTCACTGACGCGCGGGGGGGGGGGTCTGGTTTTCACCGGATTCACCACCCCCGCAGGCCTTGCCGCGCCTACTCCGGCGTACGCCTCCGATCCGATCTGCCAATTGGCCCCAGTCTACCAAACAGCTTTGAGCCAGGAAGGACTCCTTGAGAGAGGGGACCTCACCCCAGTGTCAACCGAACTTACATCGGCGGAGGATTTACCCCCGGCCCTCGAGGCAGAACCAGAGGTCAGAGGCCAAGATTCTCAGCTGAGCTCCTCCCCACAATATCCTGCTGGCTTCTAGCCCGCACCCTGAGTCGGCAAATAGCGGTCAGGGGTCATCCCCGGCCCAAAATGACCCAACCTCAAACATCGGCGTGGAAGGTGCACGGGAGGGTCAAAGCACACCCTCAGTTTCCAAGGAAAATCCGGTGCCTCTCGAGGCTTCGGTTCCGAATCCTGAAGATAGGTCCGTCCGAAGCCAAGGATCGGTTGAGTCACAGACCGACCTCCGCTTCATCACCACAAGGCCTGGCCTAGAGCCCTCAAGCCCGGTAACCCTCGATATGTTGAACGAGGCGCTGGACCGGATTCAGAAATTGACCATCCAGGAGAACCTGCCCTCCGCCTTCAATAGCCAACCCTTCGAGGCATTCGATAGGGAATTTTGCGCCCCACCCACCACCCATTTGGTAGCAACTATCAATGATTTAACCGATATGTTAGACTATAATTCGGAGAATGCCAAATACATGGATGAGGAGGACGTAACCGCGGCTAATGCTGAGGTCGGTCCCCCCATCACCGGCCGCTGGACGGCCACGTCCACCTACGATATTTACATGGTGGACACCCCCAAAGACGGCGACGACAGCCGCAATCAGGACAGAGGCAAGCCCAGAGACGAGCCACCCAAACGTCGAAAACAATCCTACCGGTCAAAGCCACGCCGAAGCCATGCGAGCAACATAGACTCAATGGAGAACGGCACCGATAGCAATACAGAGGACCCCGCCGGAGACGCGGCCAATGGACATCATCAAGATAACCCTGCAGGGCAGGAGGACCCATTCAACACGGAAGACCCCGGCGACTCTGAGGACATCAACTACCTCCCACTCTCTAAAGAGGAGGCAAGTCTTGGGGAGGATGACTTTATCGTCCCCGAAGACCCTCTCGAGCAGGAAAGGTTCAAGCGGAGGCTTTTAGCCACCGCCCGCAGCCTGAAGAAACAAAAGCGCAAAATCAAGGCCAAACAAGACACCCGCAATGAGCGGTGGACCAAAGTCCTAGCCACCGAAGAAGGATATGGCCACGAACAGCAAGTTAAGAGCTATCCTAAGTGAAAATTGCTACCCCAGTTCGACGATGAAGCCTTAGAGCCAACATGTCCAACATACACACGCACCGAACAGCCGGACCGTCCCCCTAGAGGATGGGACAGAGAAGCTAACGAGGCCGAACACCCAGCCGCCCCACCTCACCGTTACGGCAAGGATCAAGCGCGGCCCACTTACGAGTATGACCTTCGCCATGACCTAGACGCTAGGGAAGGTCGCACCAGGTCCATTTACGGACCCAGGGAAGACTCGCTCGCTTACCGGGAAGCATACTATGATCGGGTAAACCCAAACGATAGAGTCCGGGAACAGCAGCAGATTCGGAGGACCGAAGACCTCCGACGCGACATAGCCCGAGCCCGGTGCGCCGCACACCCCTTGTGCTTCACAGAGAGGGTAATGCAACATCAATTCCTGGAAGGCTTCAAGCCTGTGAACATTGAATCATACGATGGAACCACGGATCCAGCCGTATGGATAGAGGATTTCCTCCTCCACATTCACATGGCACGAGGAGATGACCTCCACGCCATTAAATATCTGCCGCTAAAGCTCAAAGGCCCAGCTCAGCACTGGTTGGACAGCCTCCCCGAAGACTCTATAGGTTGTTGGGAAGAGCTGGAGGACGTTTTTGAGCAAACTTTTAGGGCACCTATGTCCGGCCTTCGGACGCTGACGACCTAAATCGCATTACTCAACAACCCGAAGAATCTGCCCGATAGTTCTGGAACCGATTCCTCACCAAGAAAAACCAGATTGTTGACTGTCCGAACACCGATGCCTTGCCCGCCTTCAAGCATAGTGTTAGGGATGAATGGCTCATAAGGTAGCTCGGCCAGGATAAACCACGAACCATGGCAGCCCTCACTTCTCTCATGACCCGCTTTTGCACAGGCAAGGACAGTTGGCTTGCTCGTAAAACCACCAATCCCGATACCCCTGGTACTTCTGAAGTCCAGGACGGAAATAGAAAGCCGCGACGTAGCAAGAACAAACGTCGCCACAATGATGGCGAAGGTGAGGATACGGCAGTAAATGCCAGATTCTGAAACTCGAAGTTCGGGCAGCGCAAAAAGGCCCCTAAAGGCAACAGCGACGGCCCGTCCAGGCTAGACACAATTTTGGACAGGCCCTGCCAGATCCATGGCATGTCCGAAAAGCCTGCCAACCACACCAACCATAATTGTTGGGTGATAAAGCAGGCCGGCAAGCTCAACGCCGAAGACTCGGGCAGACGCCCACGCAGCGAGGACGATGATGAGCCCCGCAGGCAGAATAGTGGAGGCCAGAAACCCTTCCCCTCCGAAGTCAAGACGGTAAACATGATCTACGCAACCCATATACCGAAGAAGGAGAGGAAGTGAGCGCTACGGGATGTATACTCCGTCGAACCAGTATCACCGAAGTTCAATCCATGGTCGGCTTGCCCGATCACGTTCTATCGTAGGGACCACCCCATGAGCATACGCCATGGGGGGTCCGCAGCCCTAGTGCTAGATCCCATTATCAATGGATTCCACCTCACTAGAGTCCTAATGGATGGAGGAAGCAGCCTCAATCTGATATACAAGGATACAGTGAAGAAAATGGGGATCGATCCATCAAGGATTAAACCCAGTAATACCACATTCAAGGGGGTCATTCCAGGAGTGGAGGCCCGTTGCACGGGCACCGTGACGCTTGAAGTAGTGTTCGGATCTCCAGACAACTTCCGAAGCGAGGACTTGATCTTCGATATTGCACCTTTCCGCAGTGGCTATCACGCCCTCCTCGACCGCACAGCGTTCGCCAAATTCAATGCCGTCCCGCATTACGCGTACCTCAAGCTGAAGATGCCTGGCCCTTCAGGGGTCATAACTATCAACGGCAACACCGAACACTCACTTCGAACTGAAGAACACACTACGGCCCTAACGGCCGAATATAACACCGGCCCATATAGGCCCGGATGCCGACCCGCCGTAAAGGACGGCGACAACAGCAAACGGGTTCGAACACGTTCTCCGTCATGGGAGCCCGCATGCATTCGCCGCAAATAGGGATACGCGCCCCATGGCACGCCTATCTTCTCCATGCCCCATGTGCCTCGCCAGCACAACTTTGCGCTTAAAATTCCATGGGCAGCCATGAGGCATTCATTAATCCGAAGTACATGTTCGGCTCAACCGAACTTCAGAGCGATCTCATCTTCGGATGACCCAGGGACTAACTCCGGATACCCCCAAGCATAAAGCACCACAAGCAGAACCCTCGCCCATCAAGGTCTCATTGAAGGTCTCAGCCCCCACTTATCAGAAGCAAAGGCGCAGACGTGCAGCAGGGTACAGTGAAGGCTTCAACTCACGCATCAAGGCCCTGCGTCAACCTTTCCTCTGCAAAATCTCCTTTTTCCTTCTTACAATTGCTGCCTTTGCAGTTCGAATTGTGCGGTTAGACGTCCTAAGCTTATGAGAAATAATAAAATACCCTTTATGGTGTTCGGATATCCACTTTCTTGCAATTTTTCTGTCCCTTTCTGACTCTCTCATCTCTCTTCGAACAGCCCGGCATGAAAAATATATTAATCAGTCACGAGTTCGATTTATGTGTCAGCTCAATATCCTTAAGTCCGGCACCGCTACCCGCTAGGTGTCCGGTGTCTCGAATATTGCACTATATGCATATGTTCCGAACTATGTCTTGGGTCAATAGTTGGGTTACCCGGCTCTTGTGTTTGCCCCTTATGTTCCGCTAGTTCGTCTAAGAGGGCAAAGGGAGAACCCTTGCGATTGTACTACTGGCTTGCTTGGTCAAGTACCTTAGGAGGAAAAAGCCGAAAACTGATCGTCATAGTAAGCATGAATGGGTCTGCCATCCGATGATGAGGTTGGACTCTAAAAACTCGTTGGCGATTTAGCCGTGTCACACGAAGGGTTCGTCTTAACACAAACCATGTGATTGGAAAGGGTAAGCTTTGACCCCCAAGTACATCACACATACACTGGGGGCTAGTCCCTAGTCCCCACCGTCAAGCTCCTACGGCTAAGTGAAGGCAGTAAAACCGAATAGTCTGATTGCCTGGTTTCGTTCCCACACTACCGCCTCCGGGCACCAAGACGTTGGCTAAGGGTTATAGTGCGGAGACAAAACACCCCTCGTGATACTCACTTGGGGGCTAAAGCCGATGACTGGTAGCGTTCAGAATTAACATACGGCCACACATGAGTCAAAATTAAATCATGACACAAGTCAGGCAGGTGCATAATAAAGCATAAGTTCCACTTGATACAAACTTGCTACAACTACTCAAGCATTACATTTTTCGAACATTGGCCCTCTATCGCCCGCGCTCCGGTCATCGCCTGCGTGAAGTACAGATCAGGGCGGCGATGCTCCTTCCCCTGGGGTTGAGGACCAGTGGCCATCTCCATTGGATTAATCCTTGGCCAATGAACCATGGTCTTCGCAAACGCAAGCTGAGCCCCCTCAAGGCAAGCCGACCTCTTCACAGCGTCAATCCGGAGCGGCGCCTCCCTCAGCCTCTACATAAGGCCGAAGTAGGTGTCCGGAAGGGGCTCGGCCGGCCACAGGTTGACATAGAGGTCCTTCAAGGCCAGCTCGGACATCTGATGCATCTCCATCAGCTGCTTCATTTGATCACTGAGGAGGGGCGGACGCTCTGAGTCCAGAAACTGCTACCAAAAAAGCCGCTGCGTGGCGTCCTCCTCACGGGTGGCATAGTGCCTCGCCGCGGCCGCCGCATTCTTCGGGAGGTCGGTGAAAACGCCTACGGAGCGCCAGACCCTCGTCAGCCGGGCGAATCTGTTGCCTCCGAACACACTCTGCAGTAAATATTTCTTACCATCGGCAATTTGCGCGGCTTGCCGGAGCTCCTCCTGGACACCTCGAGTGTCGCTCCTCACCTCCTGAAGCTCCTTCTCTGCCTTAGATAGCCGGGAGGATCGCTCCTCCTGCCCCTTCTCAAGGACCTCTAGCTTCTTGGCGGCATCCTGGAGCTCCACTTGGACTTCGGTCACCCGAGCCTCATGTTGCTCGGCAGCTAGCCTGGCCCTCTCAAGCTCAGCCACTGCCTTCTCAGCGGCTGCCTTCTTCTCGGTCGCCTCAGCCTCGGCCTTCCTAAGGGCCTCCTTTAAGTCCTCGACCTTGGCGGCAGCAGCTACAAGATCATCACGATAAAGAATGAGTAAATAGTTCGGACAGTCACTATCTGGCAAGTACACATCTTTTTACGGAGCTTACCTTGCACCTCATCAAGCCGTTTGTTGACAAGGTTTAGCTCTTGATCGGAAAGCTTGAGCTTCCGATCCATCTCCTCTAACACCGTGACATTAGCAGCCGCGGCCACGGATGATGCCTGCGTCAGCAAAAGAAATGTCGACATTGTTAATCGACCTACCAAATTTGATCCTCTGCAGGTCTCTTCGAGGTCCTGGCAGAGTCTCGGGGGCTGCTATGTATGTGGCCTACCTAAACCAACAATTATAACCGCATTATAAGGAAAGATCAGTACTTGACTTACCTCAAAGCCTGTTAGAAGGCCTTGAACAGCGTCGCTCAGTCCAGATTGGACGGACCGAACACTCTGCATTACCGCACCCATAAGGGTGCGGTGTCCTTCAACGATGGCGGAGTTCCTCACCAACTCCTCCAGCGTGGCCGGCCAGCCAACCGTCGCTTGTGCGGAGGTGTTCGGCACCGGAGTCAGCTCCTCGACCCCCACCCCACTGGGAGGAGCATGTGCCGTCGAGGGCCTCGGAGGCTCGGGAGCGGTCGACGGAGTGGGTCCGGATGGCCCAAACCCTTTTCCCTCATCGGCCAGGAGGGACCCTCCCTCCTGGTCTTCGGCGACCGAGGTGTTGACCTCGGTCATTACGGCATCTACCTCCCCCTCCGTGTTTGGAGGAGGAGGAGTCCTTTGTGAACGCACCTCTTTGGCCTCTTCGAGGGTCAAAGGAGGCACGGAATGCGCCATGGACCCACTGTCCGCCAGTTCGGCGGGCAGAGACGTCCCCTCCGAAATCTGCTCGGTGGGGTGCTCGCGTGGGGGACTGCAATTCAAAGGGGTTAACCTTCAACTAAAGCAAACTACTAAAAGCATAACAGCTTAAAATACAAACACCTTGCCTGCTGCCAGGGGGCTTGACCCTGGGCTCCTTCTTCGAGGGCTCCTCGGATGCCTCGGACTTATCGTCGTCCGAGCTATTGGTGTTGGTGTCAAAACCGGCAGACCTCGGGGTAGGGGGTCCCGAGCTGTGGATCTAGGATCAATGGATAACAGGGGATGACGAACACAGTGTTTACCCAGGTTCAGGCCCTCTCAAAAAGGTAAAACCCTACGTCCTGCTTGATTGTATTGAATATATGATGGAGTTTACAGAGTAGATCTACCTCGAGATCAGCATGAGCTAAACCCTAGGCTATGAGGTGATGAATATAGCTCTAACCCTAATGACTACAACCCTCGGTTTATATAGACACCGATAGGGTTAGGGTTACCGAAGATAGATTACAACAAGAGGGAAAGGGGTCTCGTCCACCTTTAACATGGCGGGCACACCACGGCTTCACATGTCTCCGGTCACCACACGGCTCCACCAGTCCGGCCCACGTACAATGGGCCATCGTCCCGAGGACCTCTTAGTCCATGACTCCCTCAGTAGCCCCCGAACTTGCCTCCAACGCCGGGGATCGTCTTCTGGAATCTTCAAATCATCATCGGCTTGCGAGACAAGTTTCTTCATTCCGTTTGAAGCCGTGTTAGTGTCGCCGAACATTATCCAGGAGTCGCTCTAATGCACTTGGGTCCGGACAGTCTCAAGATTCAAGGATCCGAAGACATCTCGAGATCGAGGTGGGACCATCAGAATTTAATGTCGCTCCTCGGGGCAAGGGCTTCGCACACCCTTCCAGAAGGCGTGTGGCCCAAAGCCATCTTTCACGCGCCCGTCCTTTGAGCTTCACAATAAGGCGCTTATTTATAGATCCAAAGGCGCTAAGAACAGTTATCTTCCCCATCGCCAAGAACGACACCGAAAAAATTCCCCAAAGCCATGGCCGACACCCCAGGTTCTTCCTCGCGCCCTCACGGCCCGCTCCTAGGTGAGTGGTTGAGCTGCTCGGTCTCACACATCCAGTTGAGTCGCCTGCAGACGCAATGCTTCCTCCCCTTGGCCGATTTGGTTCCAGTCCGCGCCGGTCTCATCTCCATCGATGGCCATGCCCTCACCGAGAATTCCCCCCCCCCAAACATGGATGAGAGGGTGTGTCTTGTGCCCTTCCTCCTAAGAGGTTTGGGCTTTCCCATTCATCCTTTCCTACGGGGTTTATTAGAGTTCTATGGGATCCAGCTCCACAACCTCACCCCAGGGTCGATATTGCACATTTCCGGCTTCGTGGCCTTGTGCGAGATATTTCTGAGTTGCGAGCCCCACTTTGACTTGTGGAGGAAGTATTTCTGTCTTCTCCCCCGCCTCCGGGAGGGATCTATATTTGAGGTGGGCGGTGCCAAAATATGGTGAATAGATGGGACAGGGTACCCAATCGGGACCCCACAGAAAGATCCCGAAGGATGGACTTCGGAGTGGTTTTACATCGAGGATGTTCCCCTCACCGACCCAATTCGGCAAGGGCTACCCGAATATTCAAATGATCCGCCCATAAAACAGTACAACTGGCGGCCCAGAGGCCCTTCCCAACAGGACAGCGAAGAAGTGCGTGCACTGTCGGCCAAGATCAGACTGCTCACTAGCTGCAAGCTGACCATGATCGAAGTTATGGGCATCGCCATTACCCGATGCGTGCAACCCCTCCAATAGCGGGGTCACCCTTTATGGTGTTATAATGGGACCAACGATGTGACATGTCACCAGCGGCAAGGGCCGGAGAACAAGGCGGCCCTAGCCAAAATACTGGCCGATCTCTTCAAGAGAGATGAAGCGGAGTTCGCCCGCATGAGTTTTCGAGAAGGCTGCTCCGGATACAATCCGATGGACTGGGTAAGTCACGACCCACTACTTTGAGTCTGTAGATTACGCCAAATTTTTACCGGTCGTCGTATAAACAGGGGTGGAGGCGTCAGGTTGCCTCCTTTAGTTGTCCTCCTCCACAACCAGAGAGTCACTCTCGAGACGGCGATCCGGGGTATCACGATGATCCAGAAACATCAATTAAATTTGAATAAGGTGTGTTCTATTAGGAGGGCCTTGATGGCGCCAAGGTGGCTGTAACCGCCGATCACCCTGGGGCTCTTCCCTCTTCAGTAAGTGAAAAGAAGAACCCCTCCCGAACAGGAAGCTCGTCTCGTGCTACCCCCCACGTGCTGACTTCTACTCCCAAGGGTCGCCATACTACACGTAAAAATGCCTCGGGAGGAGCGCGGACCGTGCCAGCTTCGACCCTTGATGGGAGGTCTAAACGGAAGGCTTCCACCGGGGTGGACGCACCTGCCCCCTTGCCCAGAGGTAACATGTTTTAGAATTGCGGCGAGGATCGCCTTTGTCACTTGTTTATCAAAGACTGCTCAACTTTGCAAAAGGCGTGTGTCTCTACATCAATCCGAAGACATCCCGGATGCGACGAACCGCAACTCCGGTCCACAGTCTTCGGCACGGGCCGGAGCCCCCTCCAAACATGCGGCGGTTGGCGTGCCTCCGGTGGACTCCGATGATGTTTCGGTCAATAATTCCGAAGTCGAGAGCGTAATGAACCATCGCCGCCGGAGGGAGACTTTGCGCCATGCTACCTTTACCGAACAAGAGTTTAATGCTTTTAATTCGGTAGACGCGTACCTTGGAGCGGCCCGGACAGGTCTTGATGGGATTGCTGGTCTATTTGTCGCCCAGGTGAAGGTATATAACTTTAAAGCAAGTTCCCTAACTAACTAGCCCCCAAGCCTTAATTTGGGCGGAACGACCGAGTTAAGGATTTTTAACGATTTGAGTTTGTAGGCCGCAAGAGAGCAAAGCAAAAACTGACCGAGGAGCTTGAGGCTAGCCGGAAACAGTTGGTTGACACCAAGGCCGAACTGGATGCGGCTCAAGAAGCCAGCAGCGATAAGTCCGGTAAGTGAGAAGAACCGCCTCCCAACTCGGGGAAGGGTATATGGTGTATTTTATGTGTTCACACTGTTTTCGTCATGCAGCCGCAGAGGCCGCAAACGAGTTGCGCAAAGAGCTTGAGGCTGGTAAACGCGTGTTGACGCGAAGTCATGAAGAGAAACATGAGCTCACAGTGGAGAATAAACGGCAAACCGAGGAAATTAAGAATTTGAGGACTCAACTGGCGCAAGCCTTGGAGGAAAACCAACGACTGAAAGGTGGCATATACGGTAAGCACTGATCGTACCGCGCTGTTGATCCGTGTTATTGATGTGTGAATGACGATGTGCAACACCTGTTTGTTAGGTCTCCTGACTGGGCGACCCGAGGAAGAAGTGGGCACTTATGACGGGAACCTGTTAAAGGAACTGTCGAAGACCTACGAGAGGGCCCGGAAAGCCCTGAAAAGCATGGCGAAGGCGTTATGGCCGTCTGATGCGCCTCCAGAGAGTATGGCCAATCTAGACAGTCTCTTTAAAGGGGATCAGCAAAGGTTTGAACTATGGAAGATCTCAGCCTGTCGAGAAGGAGCGCGCGAAGCGTGGGCTATGGTAAAAACCCGCTTCACCAAGCTCGACCCGGTGCATATGGCCCGGGTTGGTCCCGTTGGTCTGGACGGCCAGGAAATACCGCTGAGCTTGGTGTACAATGACGTGATGCAAGCAGCTCGCTATTCTCAGAAAGACTGTGCGTTAGAGCAATTGATAGACAATGTCGAGAATGAGTAGTTTTGTCAATTCTATGTATCTATGTACTTTACATTGACCGTGCTCCATCCGCGCTCTTATATTTTTTGAAAGAATGTTGTCTTGACCGGCCATCGGCTTCTGCCTTGCCGATCAGAGATCGGGGAGTGTTCCGTACTGCGTGCCATAGGAAACAAGGCAAGAATTCGGGAACCAGTCAATCCGACCTTATGGTTTGAACAGACGAAACATGTGTGGAGAGCTATGTTATATTACTATTTAACATAAGAAACATCTTCTGATGAAAATAGTTCCTCCAAGGGTTCCTTTCTTCAGGTAAAATGATAATCCAGATACATAAGATCAACAGAAACCAATGGCTGCGAAAAAACCTTGGTGATAAGCATGAGGTTGTATTCTCTTCCCTTAGGCCGACTTATTGTATTCTAGAAGAACGCTCGCTTTCGGCTTCACCTGTCTGAGGTACGGTCCTGGATAACCCGGTCATAGCAATCGCAGAGGTGCTCCCTTTACTCCCTAGCCAAACAATCGGGAACATAGGGGCAAGCACAGGAGCCACGCAACCCAGCTTGGCAAAGTTCTTGAGTCAAACAAGTGCATATGTTGGCTTAACATGTATGAGAAGGGTGCAATCAGGACGAATGCGATTTAGACATTTATTCGGCTCTTCTAGGGGAGCCCCCAGGCAAGGCTGGGTATTACATTCGATGGTGTATATAGTATAAGTTCGGTATGGTTCAGTTAAGCCGAACTAGTACCATGGAGAGAGAGAGAGAGGAAAAAGGCAAAAAATAAAACAAGAAAAGGCAAAGAAGGTCATGTCGGACTTAGGTGTAAAAATGCCGCAGCCGTGCTACGTTCCACGGGTTTGGCTCAAGGCCATTATCGGTCGGACGGCGAAGTCGATATGCTCCTCCTATGAGTACTTCGTCGATGATGTACGGTCCCTCCCATTTAGGTGAGAGTTTATCCTTCTGTTTTTCAGGAAGTCAGAGGACAAGGTCGCCCACATTGTACGTCTTCGTCCGAACTTCACGGTTATGGTAACATCGCGCTTGCTGCTGATAGAACACGGACCGAGCTTGAGCTATGTCTCGCTCTTCTTCCAGAGCGTCCAAATGATCCTGCTGATCGAGTTCGACTTCCCTTTCTTCGTACATGCGCACTCTAGGTGCGTCATGGATCAGGTCGCACGGGAGGACTGCTTCCGCCCCATATACCATGAAAAATGGTGTGCATCCGGTGGACTGGTTAGGAGTAGTGCGCAACCCCCATAGTAGGGAATCAAGTTCCTTGACCCAATGGCGGTCTGATTGTTCAAGGGAGCGAACTAGGCGAGGCTTAATGCCACTCATGATGAGTCCGTTCGCTCGTTCGACCTGCCCATTCGTCTGTGGGTGATATACCGAGGCATAATGGAGCTTGATGCCCATTTTGCCGCACCAGTCTTTAACTTCCTGAGCGGTGAAATTGGTACCATTATTGGTGATGATTCTGTGGGGGACACCATAATGGTGTACGACATCTGATAAGAAGTCGATGACGGGTCCGGATTCTGCCGAAGTGACAGGTCTTGCCTCAATCCACTTGGTGAATTTGTCAACCATGACCAATAGGTACTTCTTTTTGTTTGTCCCCCCTTTGAGTGGCCCGACCATGTTGAGATCCCAGACCGCAAAAGGCCACGTAATCGGTATCGTCCGGAGAGCTGTAGGCGGCATGTGGCTTTGATTTGCGAACAGTTGGCATCCGACGCAGTGTTGGACTAAAGTCCGGGCATCCTCATGGGCGGTGGGCCAGAAAAACCCTGCTCGGAAAGCTTTGCTGACCAATGCCCGAGCTACCACGTGGTGTCCGCTCATGCCCGCGTGTATTTCTGCCAAAAGCTGCTGCCCCTCTTCTTCGGAGATGCACCTTTGTAAAACTCATGTGGTGCGCTTCTTATAGAGTTCGCCTTCATGGACCTTGTATGCTTTAGACCGGCGAACGATACGTCGTGCTTCAGTTTGATCCTCCGGAAGCTGATGTTGTGTGAGGTAGGCTAGGAAGGGTTCTGTCCAAGGTGGGATTACGGCCATTACCTCGTGTGCGGAGGGCGTTTCCTTGAGTGCGGAACCGCCGATGACTTGATCATCTTTTTCATTTTCAGGCGGGGCATTGTGAGCGGGCTCGTCGGATGGTGCACCGGAGACGTCGTCCTGCCAGACAACGGAGGGCTTAAAGAGCCGCTCGAGGAAGGTGTTTTTAGGAACCAGGTCACACTTGGCGTCCATGCGAGCGAGGACGTCGGCTGCTTGATTGCTGTCTCTAGCGACATGGTGAAATTCAAGGCCCTCAAATCGAGCAGATATCCGGAGGACCGCATTTCTATATGCCACCATCTTGTGGTCTTTGGCGTCGAACTCGCCATTTACTTGAGGGATCACCAGATTTGAGTCCCCCCTTACCTCGAGGCGTTGTACGCCCATTGTGGTGGCCAGGCAAAGACCATGCAGTAGTGCTTCATACTCGGCTGCGTTGTTCGAGTCCGTATACATTATTTGGAGGACATACCAAACAGTGTCGCCCATGGGGGAGATGAGGATGACCCTAGCCCGTAGTCCGACCAACATCTTTGAGCCGTCTAAGTACATTGTCCAGTGTGAGTATGTGGCGTACTCCCTGGGCAGTTCGGCTTCGGTCCATTCGGCTATGAAATCGGCCAGCACCTGAGATTTAATGGCTCGGCGTGGCTTGTATGTTATCTCGAAGGGGAGAAGCTCGATGGCCCATTTGGCGATGCAGCCTGTAGCGTCCCTGTTATTGATTATATCATTCAAGGGGACTTCTGATGCTACTGTGACCGAACATTCTTGAAAGTAATGTCGAAGCTTTCGGGACGCCATGAAGACTGTGTAAGCTATCTTTTGATAGTGCGGGTACCGTGTTTTGCATGGTGTTAGCACTTCAGACACGTAATAGACCGGCTTCTGGACCTGAAATTTGTGGCACTCGGATTCCCATTCCACCACAAGCACCGCGCTGACCAACTGATTGGTGGCTGAAACATATAGCAACATGGGCTCGCCAATACTAGGAGCGGTTAGGATAGGATTGCTGGCTAGGAGTGCTTTAATCTCCTCGAGCACCGCAGTTGCTTCGTCTGTCCATTGGAAATTCTTGGTCTTTTTGAGCAGCTTGTAGAGTGGTAATGCTTTTTCTCCTAGGCAGGATATGAAGCGGCTCAAGGCTGCCACGCATCCAGCCAGCTTCTGAACATGCTTGAGCTATGTTGGTATTGTGAGCTGAGATAGCACTCTAATTTTGGCCAGATTGGCCACGATTCCTCTATGGCAAACGATAAATCCGAGTAGCTTTCCGGCGGGGACCCCGAAGATACATTTTTCCGGGTTGAGCCGTATGTCATAAGCTCACAGGTTGTCAAAGGTTTGGCATAGGTCATCTACCAGTTGGTCTATGTGTTTGGTTTTGACAACCACATCGTCCACGTATGCCTCGACCGTTTTGCCGATTTGATTTTCGAGGCATGCTTGAATCATGCGTTGGTATGTGGCTCCTACATTTTTCAATCCGAATGGCATGGTGTTGAAGCAGAAAGGGCCATAAGGGGTAATGAATGCAGTTGCCGCCTGGTCGGACTCTTTCATCTTGATCTGGTGGTATCCAGAGTATGCGTCAAGGAAACAAAGTGAGCCGTGTCCGGCGGTGGCGTCGATGATCTGGTCTATCCTTGTCAGGGGGAAAGGGTCCTTAGGGCAAGCTTTGTTAAGGTCTTTGAAATCGACACAGAGCCGCCAGGACTTATCCTTCTTTGGTACCATTACCAGGTTTGCTAACCACTCGGGGTGTTTGATCTCACGGATGAATCCAGCTCCAACAGTTTTGCGAGTTCTTCGCCCATGGCTTGTCGTTTGGGCTCGGAAAACCGACGCAGGGTCTGCTTCACTGGCTTAAAGCCTTTTAGGATGTTGAGGCTGTGCTCTGCTTTCCTGCGTGGGATTCCTGGCATGTCCGAGGGGTGCCAGGCGAATATGTCCCAATTTTTGCGCAAGAATGTCCTTAATGCCTCATCGACTACGGGGTCCAGCTGTGCTCCTATGGACGCCGTTTTGTTGGGATCGGTTGGATGCACTTGAAATTTTACTATTTTGTCTGCTAGCTTGAATGACGTGGATTTTTGCCGTTTACTGAGAACCACGTCGTCCCTGTCAATGGTAGTGCATAAAGCTGTCAATTCTTCGGCCACGAGGGCTTCGGATAGTGCCTCTAGGGCAAGGCATGCCGTCTTGTTTTCGGCTCTCAAGGATCTGCTTGGGTCTCTTTTAAGTGAAATTACCCCATTGGGCCCTGGCATTTTGAGTTTCATATACCCGTAATGTGGTATGGCCTGAAATTTCGAGAATGCCTCACGTCCTAGAAGGGCGTGGTATCCACTGCGGAAGGGTACAATGTGGAATAGCAAAGGTTCGGATCTGTAGTTATCGGGTGTGCCGAACACAACATCGAGGGTTATGCGTCCCGAGCAGTGTGCCTCCCTACCGGGTATTATACCTTGGAATGTAGTGTTACTGCGCTCGATGCGCGACTTGTTGAACTGCATCTTATCGATCGTATCCTCATAAATGAGATTAAGGCCGCTGCCCCCGTCCATTAGAATTTTGGTCAGCCGAAAGCCGTCGATAATAGGGTCGAGGACCAGTGCGGCAGGTGCGTGGCTGATGCGGGGGCTTGGCTCATCCTTCTCATCGAAGGTAATTGGAGTGTTTGACCATGGGTGTGCGGTTGTCACTTGATATATCTGGCTGAGCTCTCGAAGGGCCTTTTTCCTTTTGTTTTTTGATGTGAACGTCTCGTATACCGTAAGGACGTTTATGGTCCCGTAGTGAAGCAGAAGACTGTTTATCTAGGGGTGTGAGGCCCAAGATTGATTCGCCATATTCGGCCACTTGCCTTACCACCTAGCAGGCTCGAAGTCTGTGGGTTGGGTTTGCGTCTAGCAGGACCGAGTGTATTGGGCATGGTTTATCCAACAACTCATCTAACACCGATCTGGGCCTGCCTTTCTTTTCATTGTGCTCGCGCTCCGGTGACCGATTTGTGTTGGTTCGTTTAAGGCGAGGCTTTCCGTGATGGGCGGTGGCATGTAGTCCCATGCTCAGCTGTTGCGCCCTCCATGTGTCCTCCATGGCGCAATATTTGCACACCATGTCTGATAGTTCGGTGAAGCTTTGAATTTGGCGGCGCGCGAGGGCATTTAAGAGGCCCTCATCCCTGCACTTGAACTGGAAGGCTTTAACTATTTCTTTGTAACAGCAAGGTGCCATCCTGTTTTTTACCAGGAGAAATCTAGCCCAATAATGATGGACTGTTTCGTTTGGCAACTGTTTGACGTACATGAGGTCCCATATGTATGGGCTTCTTGAATCCGGAGAGTATTCCGCACGGTGGGTGGCTGGGAAAACTTCAAGAATCCCCCCCCCCCCTGCCACGGATCCGGACTATCCTTGATGGGAGGTTGAGGCATGTCCGGTTCTGACCGCATAGGACTTGGATCCGAACTGATGTGCAGTCGGATAGGCTCAAGGCTAGGACTTGTGTCAGGTGTTGTGTCCGGACGTACATCCGGGCTGGTGTCTAACTCCGAGCTGGAGATTTGAGTGTACACCATTTTTAGCTTACATGGCTGTGACCCCTCCTGGCCCTCTTCGACCGTGGCGACGAGGTGCGTGACCGGAGGGGTGTTTATCTCCCGGTCGTCGGTTTTAAGCCCGATCCAGTCGTAGGCTGTGGGCCTAACAACAGAAATTCCCATTGCGTGGAATAGATGTGCCAACTGATCTGACGGCTTGGGACATGGGGGTGTCGAGGGTTCCGGTGATTCGATGGGGGGCCCTACGGGTGGTCCGTCGGAGTTGGGCTTCGGCGCTGGACCTTGAAAGATACCGGATTTTCGTGAGTTTGCTAGTCCTGGGGTCGATGCCCCTGAACTGATGATTCCTTCAATGGGGATGAGGCCTTCGATCTGGTCGAGGTGGCTGGCAGGGTCGGCACGCACTAAGATGCCGCCGAAGACGAGGAGGTGACCAGGGTGGTAAAGCCCTCGGTACGGGTGCGGTCTCCATCGACCGGTTGAGCCATCGATCCTTCCGGTGATCGCACAGTGGAACTCTCGATGAAAGCACCATTGTCGATGTCAAAACCAGTGGACCTTGGGGTAGGGGGTCCCGAGCTGTGGATCTAGGATCAATGGATAACAAGGGACGATGAACACAGTGTTTACCCAGGTTCGGGCCCTCTCGAAGAGGTAAAACCCTACGTCCTGCTTGATTGTATAGAATATATGATGGAGTTTACAGAGTATATCTACCTCGAGATCAACGTGAGCTAAACCCTAGGCTATGAGATGATGAATATAGCTCTAACCCTAATGACTACAACCATCGATTTATATAGACATCGATAGGGTTAGGGTTACCGAAGATAGATTACAACAAGAGGGAAAGGGATCTCGTCCACCTTTAACTTGGAGGGCACACCACGGCTTCACAGGTCTCCGGTCACCACATGGCTCCACCAGTCCGGCCCACGTACAATGGGCCGTCGCGCTGAGGACCCCTTAGTCCATGACTCCCTCAGTCGGGTATAACCAGCTTTGGCCGGTGTCGTCTCTTTGGGGCCGGGGAAGGCTGGACCTCCTCAGCGTCTTCGGACGCCGGCCTCTTTTTGGAGTGCAAAGTGGCACTCTCCTCTTCGTCCTCCTCCTGCTCATCCCCATCCTGTACGGATGAGGCTGCAGCGTCTCCGGACCGGTTGCCCGGACGGATCCTACGATGGAGGCCTTCCCTGGCCTCCGGTGCTTCTTGCTTCTTGCTTCTTGCCCTTCTTAGCAGGCGCCTTGTAGGGCACCACGACCAGCATCTTCTCCAGCTGCTCTGATCGGGGCCCCTCTGGCAGTGACACCGGGCAGCTGATCTTCTTGGCCTTCGCGAGCCAGCCCTGCAGAATCCACGTAACAAGGTCAGATCTCACATAATGTAAATATCCGAACACTCTTTGAAGAGAAGTGCCACTCACCTCCCTTGGGGGATTCGCGGCGTCAAGACCGATGTCCTTCCCCTCGGCCAGCCACTCCTTCTGGGGCTGGAATAGTTGGCCCCATATCTTGTCCAAAGTTGTGCCGAAGAGGTGCCGCACAGTGGCCGGATCCTCGGGCTCATGCTCCCACATGGGCTTGGCCCTCTCCTAACAAGGGAGGATCCCGCGGTGGAGCATGATTTGGAACACGTCGACCAGCTTAGCGCCGGTCTCTATCACGTTGTCAACGCGCTTCTACAGTGCTTTAGTGTCGGCAACGCGCCCCCAGTCCGGACTCTTGGTGGTCCAGGAGGCCAATCTAGTGGGGGGTCCAGACAGGAATGCGGGGGCCGCCCACCATGCGGCCTCCCTTGGCTCGGTGATGTAGAACCACTCCTTCTGCCACATCCGGACAGTGTCGACGAAGTGGCCATCTGACCACTGGACCCGTGTCAGCTTGCTGATCATGGCCCCTCCGTAGTCCACGTGCTCACCGCTGACCACCTTGGGCTTCACGTTGAACACCTTCAACCACAAGCCGAAGTGCGGCAAAACCCGGAGGAGCGCTTCACAGACGACGATGAAGGTTGAAATGTGCAGGAGGGAGTTGGGTGCTAGAGCTTGGAAGTCTAGCCCGTAGTAGAACATCAACCCCCACACAAAGGGGTGCAGAGGAAATCCCAGCCCCCTCAGGAAATGGGGGAGGAAGACTACCCGTTCGCCCGCCTCGGGCGTAGGGACGATCTGGCCCTCCTCGGGGGCTCGATGAGCGACGTTGGCCGGCAAGTAGCTGACCTCCTTCAGCTTCAGAATATCCTCGTCGATGACAGAGGAGGCCTCCCACTTCCCATTGGCGCCGGATCCGGCCATGGTCGAAGGAGGTGAAGTGGGATTGGCTATGGAAGCAGGGAGAAGGGGCGCTGGAGCTCTGAAGTATTGCAAGTGCGGAAGGAAGGAGAAGGCGTGGGATGCAGATTATTGCGGCCCCCCTTTATAACTGTGGGCAGGCCAGAGATCCCTTTTTTCACGCCGTTGGCCTCTCCACTTCCCGATATCTCCGCAACGTTATGAGCAGGGAGGGGAATCGAAATCATTAACCATATCCCCCGAAAGGCGGGACACGATCTCCACGTTGAGGGGACGTGTCTATCACGGCGTCAGCCTCGAGCCGCGCTTCGATAAATAGTAACTGCCTGGCATTATGGCTGGAAGCGACCCTTCGTTAAAGGAGAGAAAGTTGTCAGATAAAGGCACTATTTGCGCTTGAGTGATATTTTTATTATTACCTTCGGTGTTAAGTAAAGCAGTCGTTTCAGATTCCGAACATCGCTTGGTACCGAACACGGGGGAGACTAGCTGTGGAACTCGCCCCACAAACCGAATATTGGTCGGATGAATGGACACCGGATACAAGTCTCGGCGTTGGAGGCAAGTTCGGGGGCTACTAAGGGAGTCATGGACTAAGGGGTCCTCGGGGCGACGGCCCATTGTACATGGGCCGGACTGGTGGAGCAGTGTGGTGACCGGAGACCGGTGAAGCTGTGGTGTGCCCTCCAAGTTAAGGATGGACGAGATCCCTTTCCCTCTTGTTGTAATCTATCTTCGGAAACCCTAACCCTATAGGTGTCTATATAAACCGAGGGTTGTAGTCATTAGGGTTAGAGCTATATTCATCACCTCATAGCCTAGGGTTTAGCTCATGCTGATCTCGGGGTAGATCTACTCTGTAAACTCCATCATATATTCAATACAATCAAGCAAGACGTAGGGTTTTACCTCTTCAAGAGGGCCCGAACCTGGGTAAACATTGTGTTCGTCGTCCCCTGTTATCCATTGATCCTAGATCCACAGCTCGGGACCCCCTAGCCCGAGGTCTGCCGGTTTTGACACAGACAATTGGGCCACCTTGCTGCACATTTGTTACACTTGTTACTTGTTACCCGTTATGAATTATCTTATCACAAAACTATTTGTTACCGATAATTTTAGTGCCTGCAGAAAATACCTTGCCGAAAACCGCTTGTAATTTCCTTCTGCTCCACGCTGGGTTCAACACTCTTACTTATCGAAAGGACTATGATTGATCCCCTATACTTGTGGGTCATCAAGACTCTTTTCTAGCGCCGTTGCCGGGGAGTGAAGCGCCTTTGGTAAGTGGAATTTGGTAAGGAAACAGTTATATTACATGCTGAAATTTATTGTCACTTGTCACTATGGAAAGTCATCCTTTGAGGGGTATCTTCACCTCGATCGGAAGAGCAAAGAGTTTCTACTCAACCTACTGCACCTACTAAAAATATTTATTATGAAATTTTTTCGGGTATAATAGAGAAACTGCTAGGTAATCCTTATGCAGGAGATGGAACACTACATCCTGATTTGCATATAATATATGTGGATGAGGTTTGTGGATTATTTAAGCTTGCAGGTTTGCCCAAGGATGAAGTCAAGAAGAAGGTCTTCCCTTTATCTTTGAAGGGAAAGGCATTGACATGGTATAGGCTATGTGATGATATTGGAGCTTGGAATTACAACCGATTGAAATTGGAATTTCATCATAAGTTTTATCCTATGCATCTGGTTCATCGTGATCGGAATTATATATATAATTTTTGGTCTCGTGAAGGATAAAGTATCGCTCAAGCTTGGGGGAGGCTTAAGTCAATGTTATATTCATGCCCCAATCATGAGATCTCAAGAGAAATTATTATTCAGAATTTTTATGCTCGGCTTTCTCGTAATGATCAATCCATGCTCGATACTTCTTGTACTGGTTCTTTTATGAAGAAGACTATTGAATTCAAATGGGATCTCTTGGAAAGAATTAAATGCAACTCTGAAGATTGGGAGCTCAACGAAGGTAAGGAGTCAGGTATAAACCTTAAGTTTGGTTGTGTTAAATCTTTTATGGATACCGATGCTTTTCGTGAATTTAGCACTAAATATGGACTTGAGTCTGAGATAGTAGCTTCTTTCTGTGAATCGTTTGCTACTCATGTTGATCTCCCTAAGGAGAAGTGGTTTAAATATCATCCTCCCATTGAAGTAAAATTAGTATAACCCATTAAAGCTGAAGAAGAAACCATTACTTATAATTTTGATCCAGTTATTCCTGCTGCTTATATTGAGAAACCACCTTTTCTTGTTAGGATAAAAGAACATGCTAAAGCTTCAGCAGTAGTCTGTAAGAGTTATACTAGAACACCTACACCCCCTGAACAAATTAAAGTTGAACCTAGTATTGCTATGGTTAAAGATCTCTTCATCGATAATATTGATGGGCATGTTATTTATTTCTATGATGAAGCACTTGAATTGCTAAACCTGATGAAAAGGATAAACATAGACATGTTGTTGGCATGCCTGTTGTCACTATTAAAATAGGAGATCATTGTTTTCATGGCTTATGTGATTTGGGTGCTAGTGTGAGCGCAATCCCTTTTACTTTATATCAAGAAATTATGAATGATATTGCACCTGATGAAATAGAAGATATTGATGTTACTATTAAGCTTGCTAATAGAGATACTATATCACCAATTGGGATCGTTAGAGATGTTGAAATCTTGTGTGGGAAAATAAAATACCCTACTGATTTTTTAGTTCTTGGCTCCCCACAAGATGATTTTTGTCCCATCATATTTGGTAGACCTTTCTTGAACACTGTTAATGCTAAGATAGACTGTGAGAAAGAAACTGTTAGTGTAAGTTTTGGAGATGTGTCTCATGAGTTTAATTTCTCCAAATTTCGTAGACAACCTCGTGATAAAGAGTTGCCTAGTAAAGATGAAATTATTGGTCTTGCTTCTATTGCCGTGCCTCCTACTGATCCTTTAGAAATTTGCTAGACCATGAAAATGACATGTTCATGAATGAAAGAAATGAAATAGATGAAATATTCTTTAAACAAATGCCTGTTTTGAAACACAATTTGCCTGTTGGGACTCTTGGAGATCCTATACCACCTAATAGTGATCCTGTGTTCGATCTTAAACAATACCTGATACTTTGAAATATGCTTATCTTGATGAAAAGAAGATATATCATGTTATTATTAGTGCTAACCTTTCAGAGCATGAAGAAAAGAAATTATTGAAAACTCTGAGGAAGCACCGTGCCGCTATTGGATATACTTTGATGATCTTAAGGGCATTAGTCCCACTCTATGTCAACATAAAATTAATATGGAACCTGATGCTAAACCAGTCATTGATCACCAGCGATGGTTGAACCCTAGAATTAAAGAAGTGGTAAGGAATGAAATATGAAAGCTCCTGGAAGCAGGTATAATCTATCCTGTTGCTGATAGTAGATGGGTAAGTCCTGTTCATTGTGTCCCTAAGAAAGGGGGTATTACTGTTGTTCCTAATGATAAAAATGAATTGATTCCGCAAAGAATTGTCACAGGTTATAGAATGGTAATTGATTTCAGAAAATTAAATAAAGCTACTAGGAAAGATCATTATCCTATGCCATTCATTGATCAAATGCTAGAAAGACTATCAAAACATACAATTTGCTTTCTAGATGGATAGTCTGGTTGTTCCCAAATACCTGTGTCACAAGAGGATCAAGAAAAAACTACTTTTACTTGCCCTTTTGGTACCTTTGCTTATAGACGTATGCCTTTTGGTTTATGCAATGCACCTGCTACCTTTCAAAGATGTATGACTGCTATATTATCTGACTTTTGTGAAAAGATTGTTGAGGTTTTCATGGACAATTTCTCCGTTTACGGAACTTCTTTTGATGATTGCTTAAGCAACCTTGATCGAGTTTTACAGAGATGTGAAGAAACTAATCTTGTCTTGAATTGGGAGAAGTGCCACTTTATGGTTAATGAAGGTATTGTCTTGGGGCATATAATCTTCGAAAGAGGTATTTAAGTTGATAAAGCTAAAGTTGATGCTATTGAAAAAATGTCGTGTCCTAAAGATATCTGATGTCGCTTGAAACTGCTTCGGTATTTCCCCAAAGAGGAAGAGATGATGCAATACAACTACGGTAGGTATTTCCCTTAGTTGTGAAACCAAGGTATCAATCCAGTAGGAGAACCAAGCAACACTATCTAAACGATACCTGCACACAAAGAACAAATACTTGCAACCTGACGCGTAAGAGGGGTTGTCAATCCCTCCACGGTTAAAAGATAGATAAGATTGTGGTAGATTGGATAAATAGCTCTCGATAAAATGCGAAATAAATAAAGTAATAAAAAAGTGTAGCAAGGTATTTTTGGGTTTTTAGAATAATAGATCTGAAAATAAAAGCGAATAAAATAGATCTCAAAGCAGATATGATAAAGAATAGACCCGGGGGCCGTTGATTTCACTAGTGGCATCTCTCGAGAAAATAGCATACGGTGGGTAAACAAATTACTGTTGGGCAATTGATAGAAGATCGAATAATTATGTCGATATCCAAGGCAATGATCAATATATAAGCATCACGTCCAAGATTAGTAGACCGACTCCTGCCTGCATCTACTACTATTACTCCACACATTGACCGCTATCCAGCATGCATCTAGTGTATTAAATTCATGGAGAAATGGAGTAATGCAATAAGAACGATGACATGATGTAGACGAGATCTATTCATGTAGGAATAGCCCCCATCTTGTTATCCTTAATAGCAACGATACATGTGTGTCTTGCTGCCCCTTCTGTCACTGGGAAAGAACACCCCAAGATCGAACCCATCACAAAGCACCTCTTCCCATGGCAAGAAAAATTGATCTAGTTGGCCTAACTAAACCAAAGATTCGAAGAAGAAATACGAGGCTATAAATAATCATGCATATAAGAGATCAAAGAAAACTCAAATAATATTCATGGATATAGATCTGATCATAAACTCAAAGTTCATCGGATCCCAACAAACACACCGCAAAAAGAGTTACATCAAATAGATCTCCAAGAGACCATTGTATTGAGAATCAAAAGAGAGATAGGAAGACATCTAGCTACTGCCTACGGACCCTTAGGTCTACGGTGGACTACTCACGCACCATCGGAGAGGCACCAATGAGGATGATGAACCCCTCCATGATGGTGTTAGATTAGATCTCATGGTTCTGGAACTTGCGGCGGCTGGAATTGTGTTTCGTCAATTCCCTTAGGGTTTCCGGAATATTTGGGAATTTATAGGGCGAAGAGGCGGTGCAGGGGGTCTCCGTTGGGGGCACAACCCCCTGGGCATGCCTGGGCTCTTGGGCGCGCCCTCGTGGGTTGTGCTCCCCACGGGCCTCCCCTCTGGTGCATTCTTGACCCGCTGGGTGTCTTCTGGTCCAGAAAAAATCTCCAAAAACTTTCGCTGCGTTTGGACTCCGTTTGGTACTGATATTCTACGAAGTAAAAAACAAGCAAAAAATAGCAACTCGCATTGGCCACTATGTCAATAGGTTAGTCCCAAAAAATAATATAAAGTTGCTATAAAATGATTATAAAACATCCAAGAATGATCATATAACAGCATGGAACAAGCAAAAATTATTGATACGTTGGAGAGGTATCAGCGTCCCCAAGCTTAATTCCTACTCATCCTCGAGTAGGTAATTGATAAAAATAGAATTTTTGATGGGGAATGCTGCCTAACATGTTCATCACATATTCTTTTCCTTTGTAGCATGGACATTTGGAATTTTATATGGTTCAAAGCAATAGTCTAGTTTTGACATGAAGATTTCAATACTCAAGCATATCAACAAGCAACCATGTCTTTCAAAAAAAAATCAACACTAAAGAAAATTATCCCTAGCCCATCATGCTCAATCATTGATCCATTCATGAAACACACTCACATATTAGCTACATCCAATGCTCAAGTATGATCATAGTGCTCCCTAGTTGGTGCTTTATAAGATAAGATGGAGACTCAAATAAAAATAAAATTGCATAAATTAAATAGATAGGCCCTTCGCAGAGGGAGGTAGGGATTTGTAGAGGTGCCAGATCTCAAAGCTTAAATTGAGAGATAAAAAATGAAAAAAATTGAGAGGCATGCCTTTCCCATCAATGAAAACGACCGAGTAATTCCCAACACTTTCCATGCTAGATATATCATAGGAGGTTCCCAAACAGAAAATAAAGTTTATTCCTTTTTCCACCATTCTTTCACAATCCATGGCTAGTCGTATCCACGGGTGCCTTCCATACCAACACTTTCCAAGGAATTTATTATTTGACAACATAAAGTAAATTTCTTTTTCATTTCGGGACTGGGCATCCCTATTACCGCCGCACTCTCGTGCAATGACAAGTGAATAAATACCCATCTTGAGAATAACACATCTAGCATGGAAAATATTGGCCACCCCCTGCCGCTTCATGAGTGGTACGAGCACACAGAAAGGAAATTCATTTTCAAAATTAGAGATGGCACATACAAATTTTCTTAGAACGGCATGGAAATACCGCATATAGGTAGGTATGGTGGACTCATATGGCAAAACTGGATTTAAAGATTTTGGATGCACAAGTAGTATTTCTACTTAGTACAAGTGGAGGCTAGCAAAAAGATTGAGAAGCAACCAACCAAGAAACGAAAATTCACATAAGCGAGCATTAAGCATAACTAACACTAAATAATGCACCACAAGTAGGATATAATTTCATTACATAACTATTCACTTTCGTGCTTGCATAGGGATTCACAAACCTTAACACCAATATTCTTACTAAAGCATAATTACTCACCAACATGACTCACATATCACTATCATCATATCTCAAAACTATTACAAAGAATCAAGTTTATTTTGTCCAAAGATCTTCATGAAAGTTTTTATTATATCCCTCTTGGATATCTATCAATTTGGGACTAGTTTCATATATTGCACTTGCTTTTAAATAGTTCAATCAAATTTAAGTGAAGAACATGAGCATAAAAATTTTCGTCTCTCAAAATAATATAAGTGAAGCATGAGAGAATTTCTTGAAAAATTTACTAACTCTCAAATTAATCTAAGTGAAGCATGAGAGCATTTCTTCAAAAATATTAAAGCACACCGTGCTCAAAAAGGTATAAGTGAAGCACTAGAGCAATTCCATAGCTCAAAAAAATTACGTGAAGCATAAAGAACAATTCTAACAAATCATATCATAATTTTGGCTCTCTCAAACAGGTGTGTCCAGCAAGGATACCTGTGACAAACTAAAAAGCAAAACAAGCACATATAATACAAGACGCTCCTAGCAGAAGTCATGATATGTGACGAATAAAAATATAGCTCCAAGTAAAATACCGATGGTCGTTAGAAGAAAGAGGGGATGCCTTCCCGGGCATCCCCAAGCTTAGTTGCTGGGTTCTCCTTCAATATTAACTTGGGGTGCCATGGGGAATCCCCAAGCTTAGGCTCTTTTCACTCCTTATTCCTTTATCCATCGCGATCTCACCCAAAACTTGAAAACTTCAATCCCACAAAACTTAACAAAACCTTCGTGAGATCCGTTAGTATAAGAAAACCAATCTTTACTTTAAGTACTGTTGCAAACCCATTCAATTTTTTTATTGCATTATATCTACTGTATTCTAACTTTGCTATGGCTTATACCCCCCCCCCCCACCCCCCCCCCCCCCCCCCCCCCCCCCCCCCCCCCCCCCCCCCCGATACAATCCATAGATTCATCAAAATAAGCACACAATGCAAAGAAAATAGAATCTGTCAAAAAACAGAACAGTTTGTAAAGATGCGAATTGTTCTCATACTTATATAACTCCAAAAATTCTGAAATATCAGGAAAACAGAGGCAATTTGTACTTCAATCTTTTGTAAAAAATTCATAATTTTTCGTTGCTTCGTTAGTTTTACAAAATTCTGCTACTGGGCGCAAAAGTTTCTGTTTTCCAACAAGATCTAATCAACTATCACCAAAGCTATCCCAAAGGCTTTACTTGGCACAAATACTAATTAAAACATAAAAAACACAATAATAACAGAGGCATAATTGTGTAAAAACTCAAGAATAGAAAGAAAAAAGAAAAAATAAATTTTATTCATTGGGTTGCCTCCCAACAAGCGTTATCGTTTTATGCCCCTAGCTAGGCATAATTCATAGATTCAAGTATTGCCATCTTACTTCTTATTTTCCGTAGATGTGTTCTTGTCTGAAGGTTTTGCAAAAATAACTTGAAACACATTATCCATAGAAATTTTAGCATTATCAAGTTGCCCATCTACATATCCCCTTTGATTTCCAGCAACAATCGAAGAATATTGTTGATTAATATCATTGAAAACTTGTTGAATTATATCTAAAACGGGGATTTCCTTTTTAAGGTTCTCATAATTTTTTTGATTATTTCCAAGCAAATGCCTCAACATATAATCACTATTATAAAGGATCTCATTTATCACCGGTTTTTCACGGCTCATACCATAAGAATCAAAAATTTCCATAGCTTCCCGTACTATGTAATCAAATTCATTCATAAGAATAAGGGTAGCTAACTTTTTAGCTTTTGGATCCTTTATAATGGGTAGCTCATAAAACAAGCTCTACAAGGTAGGGTGGGTTCGGATAAATCTATTTTCAAGTTTCAGAACTAGTGTTGAAATAGCTTCCGCATAAGATTTAGTTCTTTTAAGTATAGGAGCATGATCAAGAGTCAAATTTCCAACACAATTGAAAAATTCTTGGATATGTTCTTTTCCCATAACATTCCCTTGCCCCAAAACAAAAGTTTTAGCATCCAGATTGCCAGATCGTCCAATTTTAGGAGTTAGGCCATCATCTGTTTCTTCCATACCAAAATCACTCATGATGAAAAATTCAAGCAAATAAGAGATCTGAGGCGAACGAAAAAGAGGGCGAATAAAACGGCAAATTTTTGTGAAGTGGGGGAGATGAAAATGAGAGGCAAATGGCAAATAATGTAAATTGCAAGGAGATGAGATTTGTGATTAGGAACCTCATAGATGTTGATGATGTCTCCCCGGCAACGGCGCCAGAAATTCCTTTTGATGTCACTTGAAACTGCTTCGGTATTTCCCCAAACAGGAAGGGATGATGTGGTACAACTACGGTAGGTATTTCCCTCAGTTGTGAAACCAAGGTATCAATCCAGTAGGAGAACCAAGCAACACTATGTAAACGGTACCTGCACACAAAGAACAAATACTTGCAACCTGACGCGTAAGAGGGGTTGTCAATCCCTCCACGGTAAAAAGATAGATAAAATTGTGGTAGATTGGATAAATAGCTCGCGAGGGTCTTGTCTTGATAGTCTTGTAGATGGGCCGTACCAGGCTGTCGAACGAGCCACGCTGTGGGCTGCAGACAGGCAAGTCTGGGTACCCTGGTTCCCAGAACGCCGACAGTGGATATCCAAAGTTGTAGTCAGAGTTGTACTGGGCTGCGGCAGCTACCGCTTGGAGGGCTACCTCGTGGAGGTGAACGGCCTCTCCTGCTCTCTCATACTCATTCGCCTCCTCTCTGGTTATGAAGTATCTTCGTTTTACCTGAAATTCAAAGAAGGTAGGAGCAGGAAGCGTAATACGGAAGATGCGCTCCATATCAAATTCTTCCTTGAAACCTGCATGAGTCATGAAGTGATCCCGACGGCCATTCGCAAGGTTGCACTTGAGCCTCCCTCGGTGGTTCAAGGTCCGGCTCACGTATCGTGAGCCTTGGAGATTTCTTCTTTGAGGAACCACCTTGGAACACTTTCCTCAACATTTTCTTTGTCTGAAAAATTTCTGAAATTTTTAGTGACTCAAAATAGAAGTGAAAAAACTCAACAAGATTGATAGCAATTACTCCCACAAGCATCTAGAGGCTATGTAATGCAACAAAACTACTTTGGACCATATAAATTTGACTTGCAAGCTCAAGAACAAGGTCACCACAGCAGCAAAATTTTGCAATATATAAAGCACTAGAACAAAAACTAATTGGACCATTGGAGGAGTCACATACCGAAGAACAATCCCCCGAAACAATTTTGGAAACGGAGTTCCAAGCAAGGAGATCGAATATGGCAGCAAAATGAGCAAGAACACGGGTTTGAGCAATGGTGGGATTTTTTCTGGAGGAAGACGAAGTGGATGGGTGCTGGCATAAGTGAGGGGACCCACGTGGGACCCACAAGCCCTGTAGGCGTGCCCAGGGGGTGGGCGCGCCCTGTGGGCTTGTGGCCCACTGGTGCACCTCCCTGAGGTGTTTTCAATGCCAAAAATTCTTAAATATTCTAGAAAAAATCATACTAAATTTTCAGGGCATTTGGAGGACTTTTATTTTCTGGACATTTTTTTATTACACGGATAATTCAGAAAACACAGAAATAACAATATTTTTTCTTTATTTATTCTAAATAACAGAAAGTAAAAAGTGGGTACAGAGAGTTGTGTTTACTAAATTCATCCATCTCATGCCCATCAAAAGAAATCCATTAACAAGGTTGATCAAGTCTCGTTAACAAATTTCTTCCGAGCGACGTGAAACTGGAGAATCTTCGTATAACACTAGGTTACCTCAACGGGGATATGCATGTCCCCAACAATAAGAATATCATATTTCTTTTTGACAGTAGGGAGGGGGAACTCAAAACCTCCAATAGTAATTGTTGAAATTTTTTCAATAGAGTTGATACTATTCACTTGAGGTTGTTTCTTCGGAAAGTGTACCGTATGCTCATTACCATTAACATGAAAAGTGACATTGCCCTTGTTGCAATCAATAACAACCCTGATGTCTACTACACAACTTGTTCTTGTAGACTCATGTTGGGCCTCCAAGCGCAGAGTTTTGTAGGACAGTAGCAAATTTCCCTCAAGTGGATGACCTAAGGTTTATCAATCCGTGGGAGGCGTAGGATGAAGATGGTCTCTCTCAAACAACCCTGCAACCAAATAATAAAAAGTCTCTTGTGTCCCCAACACACCAAATACAATGGTAAATTGTATAGGTGCACTAGTTCGGCGAAGAGATGGTGATACAAGTGTAATATGGATAGTAGATATTGATTTTTGTAATATGAACAATAAAAAACAGCAAGGTAGCAATTGATAAAACGGAGCACAAACGGTATTGCAATGCTTGAAAATGAGGCCTAGGGCACGTACTTTCGCTAGTGCAATCTCTCAACAATACTAATATAATTGGATCATATAACCATCCCTCAATGTGCGATGAAGAATCACTCCAAAGTTCTTATCTAACGGAGAACATAAGAAGAAATTGTTTGTAGGGTACGAAACCACCTCAAAGCTATTCTTTCCGATCAATCTATCCCCGAGTTCGTGTGACGCCCCCGGCTCAATCGTGCACTAATCATACACGCAAATGCACACGATCAAGCCTAAGGACTCACGGGTAGATATCACAACACAACTCTAAAACATAAGTAGTCATACAAGCTTTATGTTACAAGCCAGGGGCCTCGAGGGCTCAAATACATAAGCTTGCGTACAAGCGTCAGCGGAAGCATCAGATATCTGAGTACAGATATAAAAGAAAACACAGATAGGCCCTTAAAAGGCGGGGCAAAAGAAAACACTACGATCGAAAGGCGTAGGCCTCCTGGCTGGGACCCTCCGATCCTACTCCTGGTCGACGGCAAGCTCGTAGTAATATCCACCCTCGGGGTAGTAGTAGCGATCGGCGGCGGGAACAGCTGTATCCGGGGCTCCGTCATCTGGTTGCATCAAAAGGGACATGGGGAAAAAAGAAAGCAAAGCAACCGTGAGTACTCATCCAAAGTACTCAGCAAGCAAGGATCTACACTACATATGCAACATTATCAAAGGGAGGCTGTATATGTGGACTGGGCTGCAGAAAAGCCAGAATAGAGAGAAGTCCTAGTCCTATCGAAGACTAGCATCTTCAGCGATCTTGCAGCATTAGAAGAGTGTAGATTAGTACCGTATAAGGTAGTAGTATCATAAGTCTCATCCTCACCCAGAGATCCTTTCTCGACTCCCTGCGAGAAAGCAATCCCAGAGCCATACAGTCATCAACCTCGTCCTGAGATCCCTTCTCGACTCCCTGCGAGAAGCAATCCCAGAGCCATAGTATCCAATGCTAGTTGTATCGATCGGGATACAACTCCGAGTGTCCGTTATCGAGGCTCCGGCTATGCATAGATTAGTTCTTCCCTGCAGGGGTGAACCAACTTACCCAACACGCTCGATTAACTCCGGTCGGACACACTTTCCTGGGTCATGCCCGGCCTCGGCCAAACGATACATCGCAGCCCTACCTACAGCTCAGCAAAGAGGTCCCCGTCGGTCTACATCCTAAGCGCAAGGGGGTCTTGGCCATCGCCCCTCGCCCTCCGGGTCGTTGCGTGCCGGGCGAACCAGGCTCCACCCCTCAGGATGGTGCCGGCCCAGCCCGCCCGCAGTGCTGAACTGGACGTCTGACAGAGCTTTCGGCTGATGCTATGATGCAGAACGCCCATACTATGCCCACGTGATGGTTAGTGCTATCGGGCCAGAGGCCCACTCGAATCAAATATCCAAATCGTTAGTACCTTGGGGGTGCGGTAACGAGCAGAGACTCACGATCGATGTCACCCCATCGCCCCATCTCAAGGACTTGCGGCAAGGGCCAAGAATGCCCGGCCACGCCTCGTATTCATCACTCGGGCACCATCCAGGTCAACCCGTCTCCACAACACTCGCCACTTAGGCTCACGCGGGTACCCCTCAGGGTCGACCCGCCTTTCCAAGTAACAGTGTAAGGTCCAAGTATCCGTGTGTCCATAACATCAAGGGAATCCGAGGTATCACCCTCGTTGGATTCCTACTCGATGTATCCATCAAGGTGAACTCGGAGGCATCACCCTCGATGGGATCACACTTGAGGCGCTGCACGACAGCGTCGTTATTGGAAGTGGTGAAGGAGGAATCACCCTCGATGACCACGACCGAATAGTTACTCTACAGAGTTAACATCAGAAGTGCTACAAGAGGTTTCACCCTCGGCACTCGATAGTAACGCTGAAGTGTCGTTACAACTAAGCGGGTGGTGTGCGGTGCCGGGGCCTGCTCTTCGATCCCGTTGATCGGGTCTTCTGATAATCCAGCGGGGCAATCGGGACAAGTGGGGTCACTGATAGGTCTCTACCCAGCCTATACTATATAGTTTAGGGTAAGCAGGTAAGGTTTCAATTGCAAGTTACAATAAACAGACTATGCATCAGAATAGGTAAAGCAGTAGCAGCAGCAATTCTAATGCAAGCATGAGAGAGAAAGAATAGGCGATATCGATATGCTCAAAGAGGGGGGGTGCTTGCCTAGTTGCTCGGCGGCAGAGACAAGGTCGTCAATGGTGTCGTCGGTCTCCGGAGCTGCGTCGGTACCGGGAACTGCGTTGGGGTCTAACGAGAGAGAAGAGGGGGAGGAAACAGCATAAATACACAGCAAACATGAGCAACACAATGTACGACATGACAATAAGCAGTGCCGGTTGTGTCCTAACGTATGGTTGCACGTCACCGAGGAAGGGGGAATCCATCCGAGGATGTTTTCCGGGTTCCAGACATTGTCAGACATATGACCGGAGGGGAACGGTTCCATGTTCGGATAGTTAGGGACGTGTGACGGACGAACGGACCGCGTATTCGGATTCGTCTCGAAATTCTGAGCAACTTTCATGTACAAAGTATTTTCATCCGAGGTACGGCTTATTTTATATTAATTTTCAAATATTTAAACATTTTCTAAATTATTTTAAATCAGAAAATGTATTATTGCATCAGCATGATGTCATGCTGACATCAGCAGTCAACATGACTGTTGACTGGTCAATTTGACCAATGGGTCCCACATGTCATTGTCTGTTAACTAATTAACCTAGTTAATTAGATTAACTAAACAGGTCAATTAGGTTAAGTTAATTAATCTAAATTAATTAAGTCATTAATTAATTAATTAAATATTTAGTTTACTTTTAATTCCTTTATTTATTTATTTATTTTGTTTTTCTTTTTTTCTTTTTTTTTGGAAAAAGGGGCGTGGGGCCCCGTTGTCATAGGCCCATGGGGCCTCAACAGGCGCGCGGGTGCGCGGGCGTCAGACGCTGGCCGAGCGGGCGCTCGCCCAGCAGGGTTGGCGAGGCCACGACCACGTCCGATGGCGGCGCCGGGGCGCGGCGTGGTCGAGCGCAGGGGGGTAGTCATGGGCGTGGCTAAGCACCGGTGGGTGCAGCAAGCGCGGCCAGGGGAGGCGCTGCGGGAGCGCACGAGCGGGCAAGGGCGGTGGCTGGCGGGCGCAGCGGCGAGGCGCGCGAGAGCGTTTGCGCGCGGGCGGCGCAGAGCGCGGGCGAGCGTGGCCGGAGCGCGCGAGCGATGGGGAGAGTGGGCGCACGAACCGAGCGCGAGCTGCGTCAGTAGTGCGCGTGTGGTCGCGGCTCGAGCCGCGCGGGGAGCAGGAGAGTTCTCAGCGACGGCGAGCGCGCGGGGAGTCGAGGCGATGCGGGACAGAGAGGAAAGAGGGGAGAGGTGGAGGCCGATGCCTCACCAGCGTTGCTGGGGAACGGGGATCGGTGAGGCTCGGTGATGGCCGGCGATGGAGAGACGGGGACGGCGGCATGCGACGGCGAAGGCCATGGAGGAGCGCGCGCGGAGCTCGGGGAAGACGGTGCGGTGCAGCAGGGAGAGGCAGGAGGGCGGGAGGGGCGGCGCCGACGAGGTGACTCCGCGGAGGAGGACGGAGGCACGGCTGGATGGCGATCGGCGGCGTTGGGGGCAGTTCCCCCGATCTGGATCGGGAGGAACGGAGGGAGGAGAGGGATTCTTCGTGCGGGGGGGAGTGGGGTGTTGGTTGGCTAGGGTTACGGGGTAGTGGGGGGTTAGTAGGGGGTTAGGTGGACCTGGGTGGGCCGGCCAGTTGGGTCAGCTGGGCCAAGGCCCAGTTGGGCCAGGGGGCTTTTCTTTTTATTTTATTTCCCTTTTGTTTTGTTTTATTTTGTTTTTCTTTTATTTATCTATTTCTTTTCTGATTTGTTTTAGTTTCTTTTTTTAAAATTTTGTTTTATAAAATATGTAAGTAATTCCTAAATCAGTTTTAATAACTATGCCACTGCCACATTAATTTGGACAGCCTAATAAATTTAGTTTAACATTTTATTAATTTGAGAAAGGTATTTAATTAAATGTTTTGCTGTTGTTTTAATTGTTTTAGTGCATTTAAACACTTTATAAAAATGTGGTTTCTACATGACAAATATCCAGAAAATATTTGCCACACTTTGAACACTTTTGTTTTCATGTTTGACAAACTTGAATTTTGACTTTAATTTGCATTAGAATTTGAATAGGATTTGGATTAACGTGGGGTTATCAACAGTAACAGTGGTGACATGGCACCATTAGCGTGTGGTTACTGTAGTTTAACTACCGGGGTGTTACAGTTCGTACTAAAATAACACCAAGCTATTCTTTCTGATCGATCCAACCAAGAGTTCGTACTAAAATAACACCATATGATACACATCAACCAACTCTAATGTCACCTAGATACTTGAATGTCACCGCGAGTATCCGTGAGTTGATTACACGATATGCATCAAACAATTTCGGATTCATAATAATCAATCCAACACAAAGAACCTCAAAGAGTGCCTTTCTACCGGAGAAACAAAAATGAGAACGTGCATCAACCCCTATGCATAGATTACCCCAATGTCACCTCGGGAATCCGCGAGTTGAGTGCCAAAACACATATCAAGCACTAGTGGAAAAAGTGCTAGCCACAACTTTCGTTGCTGGCGCGGCATTTTACATCCACGCCAGCACTATTTTTTTCAAATAGTGCTGGTGTAGGCCAAATCCGTATGCCAGCTTTACAAGCATAGTGCTGGCGTTGATTGTTTTGTAAATGCCACAAATCTATTGGCCCATATACATTCACCGTTTGGAAACCACTGGGGATGTTAGTTTTCTTAGCACGCCATTGTTATTTTTTTAGTGCTGGCCCGTGATACATCAAGATCGTGCCATCTCAAGAACACGAGAGAGAGAGAGATTAAACACATAGCTATTGGTAAAAACCCTCAGCCCCGAGGGTGGACTATTCCCTCCTCATCATGGTGGCCGCCGGGATGATGAAGATGGCCACCGATGATGATTTCCCCCTCTGGCAGGGTGCCGGAACGGGGTCTAGATTGGTTTTTCATGGCTACAGAGGCTTGCGGCGGCGGAACTTCCGATCTAGGGTTACCCCGAGGGTTTCTGGAATATTTGGCAATTTATAGGGCGAAGAGGTGGTGCGGGAGGTCACCGAGGGGGCACAACCCCCCTGGGCGGGCCTCCCCTATAGTACTTTTTAGCCCATCCTGGGTCTTCTGGTCCAAAAATATTCTCCAATTTTTTTTGCTGCGTTTGGACTCCATTTGATATTGATTTTCTGTGATGTAAAAAACAAGCAAAAAACAGCAACTGGCACTAGGCACTATGTCAATAGGTTAGTCCCAAAAAATGATATAAAGTTGCTATAAAATGATTATAAAACATCCAAGAATGATAGTATAACAGCATGAATACTTCATAAATTATAGATACGTTGGAGACATATCAGCATCCCCAAGCTTAATTCCTACTCGTCCTCAAGTAGGTAAATGATAAAAGAAATAATTTATGAAGTGTGAATGCTAGCAAAGTGCATAAGTTTGATCAATGATAATTTCAATCACTTTTCCTAGCGTCATAATAACAATTCTTTCTCATAAAACTTCTCATGTTAAAGTAGCAACCAATTCACATGTTAAGGTTCAAACAATGAATTCTCTTGAAACTCAACAACCTATATTCTTAGTCACCAAACAATTGCGATTCAACTTATTCAATAGAGTCTAAGTAAGAGCTCCACATACTCAATCATCATATAGTCTTCCATGATTGCTAGTACTCAAAGCATATTCTTAGAACAAATGGCATCCATCGAACACAGAGAAAGATAGGGGCTTAATATTTTACCTCCCAACTCATTTATCATAGAGATAATTGTCAACAATAATAAATCATGATCAAATATATTTAACTGGTTATATGTGCCTAGATCTTTCCCCACCAAATGATGCTTGTCAACTAGAGAATAATTGAGGTTGAAATGAGAATGCATTCTATTGACTCTTGCATAAAAGTAAATACTGAAAAGTAAAAGATAGGCCCTTCGCAGAGGGAAGCAGAGGTTGTCATGCGCTTTTCATTTGGATGCCCAAGCTCTTAATGCAAAGGAACGTCACGTTATATTGCCCCTTATGATAGCAACCTTTATTATGCAGTCCGTCGATTTTATTACTTTGTCATCACAAGTTCGTACAACGCTCAATTTTCCCTTACAATAAAAGATCAAACATATTTAGGAGCAATTTTTATTGCTTTATGCATCGATGACAACTTACTTGAAGGATCTTATTCAATCCATAGGTAGGTATGGTGTAAACTCATGGCAAGAAACTGGGTTTAAGGGTTTTAAATGCACAAGTAGTATCTCTACTTAGTACGAATTTTTGGCTAGCAAAAGATCCTAGGTAAACACCACTTGTTGGAGGATCCATAACAATATAACTTCTATGCAAATATACACAACCATAACTCATTACGTTCTCTTCCTTGTCCAGCTTCAACTAATTTGCTCAAGTTTGAAAATAATTAATGGGTATTCACAATCGTAAAAGATGTCCAAGAGAATATATTTGTATGTGAAAGTTCAATTCCTTATACTAATCATTCATGAATTGCTTGTATGACCAATATTGTGATTGTCAAGCTTCAAACGATTTCACTTCCTAAACCCAATGTGAAACTACCACTAGGCATGATATGAACATATAATTTCAACTTCATGAAATTCAATTCATTCAACAATTTACTCATAGGATATAAGTGAAGCACAATAGTAAATGACAAGCTACTCCAAAAAGATAAAGTGAAGATCAAGCGAGTAGTTAAGTAAATGGGTAGCTATTTGAGGACTCTCGCTTATTTAAAAACTTTTAGATATAAGTATTTTATTAAAACAGCAAGCAAAAAAATTAAATGACAATCCAAGAATAGCACAACTCATGTGAAGAAGCAAAAACTTACGCTCAACCGATACTAACCGATAATTGTTGATGAAGAAAGGTGGGATGCCTACCTGGGCATCCCCAAGCTTAGATGCTTGAGAATTCTTGAAATATTATCTTGGGATGCCTTGGGCATCCCCAAGCTTGAGCTTTTGTGTCTCCTTAATTCCTTTTATATCACGGTTTCCCTAAATCTTAAAAACTTCATCCACACAAAACTCAACAAGAACTCATGAGATACGTTAGTATAAATCAATGCATAACCTTATCATTCTCTACTGTAGCAAATCACTAAAATTATTATTTAACATTTCATACTAAATGCCTCTGTATATTTAATAGTCCTATCCTCAAATAGAATCATTAAACAAGCAAACATATGCAAACAATGCAAACATAACAGCAATCTGCCAAAACAGGACAGTCTGTAAAGGATGCAAGAAAATCAATACTTTTTTAATTCCAAAAATTCTGAAAATTTACCACACTGTAGAAAATTTATCGTAGCATATTGTAAAAAAAGTTTCAACACTTTATCACATTCTGACTTTTCTCGGGAATTTTTGCAACAGCGATAAACTTTCTGTTTTGAAACAGCAACATGTGGACTTGCAAAATAAGCATGGTAAAGGCCATCCTTGACATTTTTATTGAAATGAAAGATGCAAAACATTATTATAAATAGCATAAATAAAATACTAATAAAATAAAATGACGCTCCAAGCAAAACACATATCATGTGACGAATACAAATATAGCTCCAAGTGAGGTTACCGATAATGTCGGAGACGAAAGAGGGGATGCCTTCCGGGGCATCCCCAAGCTTAGTTGCTTGGATATTCCTTGAATATTACCTTGGGGTGCCTTGGGCATCCCCAATCTTAGGGTCTTGTCACTCCTTATTCTCCTCATATCGATATCTCACCCAAAACTTGAAAACTTCAATCACACAAAACTTAATGGAACTTCGTGAGATGGGTTAGTATGATAAAGACAAATCATTCACTTTGGTACTGTCAAAGACAAGATTCATAATTCTTCTCACAAAATTCCTACTTTACTCTACAATTTCCACAATTTATATTAGGCAATATAAGCCATGGAAACCATAAAACAAGCAAACTATGCATTGAAAATAGAATCTGTCAAAAACAGAACAGTACATAAAGATCTGAATTAAGGTCATACTTATTTAACTCCAAAAATTCCTAAAATTTAGGACAACGTAGTAAATTTGTATACCCATCAACTGTAAGAAATTCAGAGTTTTTAGACGCTCCAGTGAATATAAACAACTCTGTTACTCTAAGCAAAAGTTTCTGTTTTTGCACAGAATCAAGTCAACTATCATCCATACTATCCCAAAGGCTTTACTTGGAACTTTATTGAAACAAAAGCTATAAAACATGATTACTACATTAGCCTAATAATGTGAATGCACAAAAACAGTAGGGGTAAATTTTGGGTTGTCTCACAACAAGCGCTTTTCTTTAATGCCTTTTTAGCTAGGCATGATGATTTCAATGATGCTCGCATAAAAGATAAGAATTGAAACATAAAGAGAGCATCATGAAGCATATGACTAGCACATTTAAGTCTAACCCAATTCCTATGCATAGGTATTTTGTGAGCAAACAACTTATGGGAACAAGAATCAACTAGCATAGGAAAGCAAAACAAGCAAAACTTCAAGATTTTCAACACATAGAGAGGAAACTTGATATTATTGCAATATGTAAAAGCATATGTTCCCCTCTCATAATAATTTCCAGAAGCATCATGAATGAATTCAACAATATAGCTATCACATAAAGCATTCTTTTTATGATCCACATGCATAAAAAAATTATTACTCTCCACATAAGAAAATTTATTCTCATGAATAGTAGTGAGAGCAAATTCAACAAAATAACTATCACATGATTGAAAATTAAAATCATGATGACAAGTTTCATGATTATCATTATTCTTTATAGCATACATGTCATCACCATAATCATCATAGATAGCAACTTTGTTGTCATAATCAATTGAAACCTCTTCCAAAATAGTGGATTCATCACTAAATAAAGTCATGACCTCTCCAAAGCCACTTTCATAATTATCACAATAAGATTCAACACCCTCCAAAATAGTGGGATCATCGTTACATAAAGTTGACACTCTTCCAAACCCACTTTCATCAATGTGATCATCATAAATAGGAGGCATGCTTTCATCATAATAAATTTTCTCATCAAAACTTGGGGGACTAAAAATATCCAAATCATCAGATATAGCATCCCCAAGCTTATGGCTTTGCATATCATTAGCATCATGGATATTCCAGGAATTCATACTAACAACATTGCAATCATGCTCATCATTCAAAGATTTTATGCCAAACATTTTATTGAATTCTTCTCTTATCAATTGAGCATAATTTCCCTTTCCATCATTTTCAAGAAAGACATGATAAAGACGAATAATATGAGGCCACGTCAATTCTATTTTTTTTGTAGTTTTCTTTTGCGAACCAAAGTAGTGATAAAACAATAAACTAAAAGATTCAATTGCAACATCTAAAGATATACCTTCATGCACTCACCTCCCCGGCAACGGCGCCAGAAAAGAGCTTGATGTCTACTACACAACTTGTTCTTGTAGACTCGTGTTGGGCCTCCAAGCGCAGAGTTTTGTAGGACAGTAGCAAATTTCTCTCAAGTGGATGACCTAAGGTTTATCAATCCGTGGGAGGCGTAGGATGAAGATGGTCTTTCTCAAACAACCCTGCAACCAAATAATAAAAAGTCTCTTGTGTCCCCAACACACCAAATACAATGGTAAATTGTATAGGTGCACTAGTTCGGCGAAGAGATGGTGATACAAGTGTAGTAATGATGGTAGATATTGATTTTTATAATAGGAACAATGAAAACAACAAGGTAGCAAGTAACAAAAGTGACCACAAATGGTATTGCAATGCTTGAAAATGAGGCCTAGTGTCCATACTTTCGCTAGTGCAATCTCTCAACAATGCTAATATAATTGGATCATATAACCATCCCTCAACGTGCGATGAAGAATCAGTCCAAAGTTCCTATCTAGCGGAGAACATAAGAAGAAATTGTTTGTAGGGTACGAAACCACCTCAAAGCTATTCTTTCCGATCGATCTATCTTAGATTTCGTACTAAAATAACACCAAGCTATTCTTTCCGATCGATCTAACCAAGAGTTCGTACTAAAACAACGCCATATGATACACATCAACCAACACTAATGTCACCTAGATACTCCAATGTCACCGCGAGTATCCGTGAGTTGATTATACGATATGCATCAAAGAATTTCAGATTCATAATACTCAATCCAACATAAAGAACCTCAAAGAGTGCCCCAAGATTTCTACCAGAGAAACAAAGACGAGAACGTGCATCAACCCCTATGCATAGATTACCCCAATGTCACCTCGGGAATCCGCGAGTTGAGTGCCAAAACACATATCAAGTGAATCAATATGATACCCCATTGTCACCACGGGTATTCATAGCAAGACATACATCAAGTGTTCTCAAATCCATAAAAGTATTCAATCCGATAAAACAAAATCTCAAAGGGAAAACTCAATTCATCACAACAAGATAGAGAGGGGAAAACACCATATGATCCAACTATATTAACAAAGCCCGTGATACATCAAGATCGTGCCATCTCAAGAACACGAGAGAGAGAGAGAGAGAGAGATTAAACACATAACTACTGGTACAAACCCTCAGCCCCGAGGGTGGACTACTCCCTCCTCATCATGGTGACCGCCGGGATGATGAAGATGGCCACCGATGATGATTTCCCCCTCCGGCAGGGTGCCGGAATGGGGTCTAGATTGGTTTTTCGTGGCTACAGAGGCTTGCGGCGGCGGAACTTCTGATCTAGGGTTATCCCACGGGTTTTTGGAATATTTGGCAATTTATAGGGCGAAGAGGTGGTGCGGGAGGTTACCGAGGGGGCACAACCCCCCTGGGAGTGCCTGGGCTCCTGGGCGCGCCCAGGTGGGTTGTGCCCACCTCGGGCCTCCCCTCTGGTACTTTTTAGCCCATCCTGGGTCTTCTGGTCCAAAAAAATTCTCCAAAAAATTTCGATGTGTTTGGACTCCATTTGATATTGATTTTCTGCGATGTAAAAAACAAGCAAAAAACAGCAACTGGCACTGGGCACTATGTCAATAGGTTAGTCCCAAAAAATGATATAAATTTGCTATAAAATGATTCTAGAACAACCAAGAATGATAATATAACAGCATGAATACTTCATAAATTATAGATATGTTGGAGACATATCAGCATCCCCAAGCTTAATTCCTACTCGTCCTCGAGTAGGTAAATGATAAAAGAAATAATTTATGAAGTGTGAATGCTAGCAAAGTGCATAAGTTTGATCAATGATAATTTCAATCCCTTTTCCTAGCATCATAACAACAATTCTTTCTCATAAAACTTCTCATGTTAAAGTAGCAACAAATTCACATGTTAAGGTTCAAACAATGAATTCTCTTGAAACTCAACAACCTATATTCTTAGTCACCAAACAATTGCGATTCAACTTATTCAATAGAGTCTAAGTAAGAGCTCCACATACTCAATCATCATATAGTCTTCCATGATTGCTAGTAGTCAAAGCATATTCTTAAAACAAATGGCATCCATCGAACACAGAGAAAGATAGGGGCTTAATATTTCGCCTCCCAACTCATTTATCATACAGATAATTGTCAACAATAATAAATCATGATCAAATATATTTTACTGGTCATATGTGCCTAGATCTTTCCCCACCACATGATGCTTGCCAACTAGATAATAGTTGAGGTTGAAATGAGATTTCATACTATTGACTCTTTGCATAAAATTAAATATTGAAAAGTAAAAGATAGGCCCTTCGCAGAGGGAAGCAGAGGTTGTCATGTGCTTTTTATTTGGATGCCCAAGTTCTTAATGCAAAGGAACGTCACGTTATATTGCCCCTTATGATAGCAACGTTTATTATGCAGTCCGTCACTTTTATTACTTTGCCATCACAAGTTCGTATAATGCTCAATTTTCCCTTACAATAAAAGATCAAACATATTTAGGAGCAATTTTTATTGCTTTATGCACCGATGAAAACTTACTTGATGGATCTTATTCAATCCATAGGTAGGTATGGTGGACACTCATGGCAAGAAACTGGGTTTCAGGGTTTTTGGATGCACAAGTAGTATCTCTACTTAGTATGAATGTTTGACTAGCAAAAGATCCTAGGCAAACACCACATGTTGGAGGATCCATAACAGTATAACTTCTATGCAAATATACACAACCATAACTCATTATGTTGTATTCCTTCTCCAACTTCAACTAATTTGCTCAAGTTTGAAAATAATTAATGGGTATTCACAATCATAGAAGATGTCCAAGATAATATATTTGCATGTGAAAGTTCTCTTCCTTATACTAATCATTCATGAATTGCTTGTATGACCAATATTGTGATTGTCAAGCTTCAAAAGATTTCACTTTCTAAACCTAATGTGAAGCCACTAATAGGCATGATAGGGAAATATAATTTCAACTTCATGACATTAAATTCATTCAACAATTTACTCATAGGATATAAGTGAAGCACAAGAGTAAATAATAAACTATTCCAAAAAGATATAAGTGAAGATCAAGCGATTAGTTGAGTAAAAGGGTAGCTAAGTGAGGACTCTTTCTTATTTAAAAACTTTCAGATATAAGTACTTTATTAAAACAGCAAGCCAATCAAAACAAAATGACATTCCAAGAATAGCACAACTCATGTGAAGAAGCAAAAACTTAGGCTCAACCGATACTAACCGATAATTGTTGAAGAAGAAAGGTGGGATGCCCACCGGGGCATCCCCAATCTTAGATGCTTGAGACTTCTTGAAATATTATCTTGGGATGCCTTGGGTATCCCCAAGCTTGAGCTTTTGTGTCTCCTTAATTCCTCTCATATCACGGTTTCCCTAATTCTTAAAAACTCCATCCACACAAAACTCAACAGGAACTCGTGAGATAAGTTAGTATAAATCAATGCAAAAACCTTATCATTACCTACTGTAGCAAATCACTAAAATTATTATTTAACATTGCATACTAAATGCCTCTGCATATTTAATAGTCCTATCCTCAAATAGAATCATTAAACAAACAAACATATGCAAACAATGCAAACATAACAGCAATCTGCCAAAACAGGACAGTCTGTAAAGGATGCAAGAGTATTCATACTTGTATAACTCCAAAAATTCTGAAAATTTAGAACACTGTAGAATATTTATCAGAGCTTATTTTTTTAAAAAAAATCAACATTTTATCACATTCTTACTTTTCTCGGGAATTTTTACAACAGCGCTAAACTTTCTGTTTTTAAACAGCAACAAATAGAGTTGCAAAATAAGCATGGTAAAGGCTATCCTTGACATTTTTATTGAAATGAAAGATGCAAAACATTATTATAAATAGCAGCAAGCAAATACAAATAAAATAAAATGATGCTCCAAGCAAAACACATATCATGTGACGAATAAAATTATAGCTCCAAGTGAGGTTACCGATAATGTCGGAGACGAAAGAGGGGATGCCTTCCGGGGCATCCCCAAGCTTAGTTGCTTGGATATTCCTTAAATATTACCTTGGGGGTGCCTTGGGCATCCCCAATATTAGGGTCTTGTCACTCCTTATTCTCCTCATATCGATATCTCACCCAAAACTTGAAAACTTCAATCACACAAAACTTAACGGAACTTTGTGAGATAGGTTAGTATGATAAAGACAAATCATTCACTTTGGTACTGTCAAAGACAAGATTCATAATTGTTCTCACACAATGACTACTGTACCTTATCATTTCCACAATTTGTATTGAGCAATATAAGCCATAGAAACTAGAAAACAAGCAAACTATGCATTGAAAACAGAATCTGTCAAAAACAGAACAGTACATAAAAATATGAATTAAGGTCATACTTATGTAACACCGCAAACTATGAAAATTTATTAAAGAGTAGGAAATATGTAGGTCAATCATCTGTAAAAAATTCAGAGTTTTTCGGCGCTCAAGTGAATACATACAATTCTGTTACTGGAAGCAAAAGTTTCTGTTTTTGCACAGAATCAAGTCAACTATCATCCATACTATCCCAAAGGATTTACTTGGCACTTTATTGAAAGAAAAAATCTATAAAACATGATTACTACAGTATCCTAATCATGTGAACACACAAAAACAGTAGGGGTAAATGTTGGGTTGTCTCCCAAGAAGCGCTTTTCTTTAATGCCTTTTTAGCTAGGCATGACGATTTCAATGATGCTCGCATAAAAGATAAGAATTGAAACATAACGGGAGCATCATGAATCACATGGCAGGCACATTTAAGTCTAACCCACTTCCTATGCATAGGGATTTTTTGAGCAAACAACTTTTGGGGAGCAAGAATCAACTAGCATGGGAAGGCAAAACATGCATAACTTCAAAACTTTCAACACATAGAGAGGAAACTTGATATTATTGAGATACCAAGAAGCATATGTTCCTCTCTCATAATAATTTTCAGTAGCATCATGAATGAATTCAACAATATATCTATCACATAAAACATTCTTTTCATGATCCACAAGCATAGAAATTTTATTACTCTCCAGATAAGCAAATTTGTTCTCATCAATAGTGGTGGGAGCAAATTCAACAAAATAACTATCATGTGATTGAAAATTAAAATCATGATAACAAGTTTCATGGTTATCATTAGTCAATATAGCATACATGTCATTACCATAATCATCATAAATAGGAGGCATGCTTTCATCATAGTAAATATTCTCATCAAAACTTGGGGGACTAAAAATATCATCTTCATCAAACATAGCATCCCCAAGCTTATGGCTTTTCATATCATTAGCATCATGGATATTCGAAGAATTCATACTAACAACATTGCAATCATGCTGATCATTCAAAGATTTTTTGTCAAACATTTTATAGAATTCTTCCTCTATCAATTTTCCTTTCCACCATTTTCACGAAAGACATTATAAAGATGAACAATATGATGCAACCTCAATTCCATTTTTTGTAGTTTTCTTTTATAAACCAAACTAGTGATAAAACAAGAAACTAAAAGATTCAATTCGAAGATCTAAAGATATACCTTCAAGCACTCACCTCCCCGGCAACGGCGCCAGAAAATAGCTTGATGTCTACTACACAACTTGTTCTTGTAGACTCGTGTTGGGCCTCCAAGCGCAGAGTTTTGTAGGACAGTAGCAAATTTCCCTCAAGTGGATGACCTAAGGTTTATCAATCCGTGGGAGGCGTAGAATGAAGATGGTCTCTCTCAAACAACCCTGCAACCAAATAATAAAAAGTCTCTTGTGTCCCCAACACATCAAATACAATGGTAAATTGTATAGGTGCACTAGTTCGGCGAAGAGATGGTGATACAAGTGTAATATGGATAGTAGATATTGATTTTTGTAATAGGAACAATAAAAAACAGCAAGGTAGCAATTGATAAAACGGAGCACAAACGGTATTGCAATGCTTGAAAATGAGGCCTCGGGCACGTACTTTCGCTAGTGCAATCTCTCAACAATGCTATTATAATTGGATCATATAACCATCCCTCAATGTGCGATGAAGAATCACTCCAAAGTTCTTATCTAGTGGAGAACATAAGAAGAAATTGTTTGTAGGGTACGAAGCCACCTCAAAGCTATTCTTTTCGATCAATCTATCCTAGAGTTCGTACTAAAATAACACCAAGCTATTCTTTCCGATCGATCTAACCAAGAGTTCGTACTAAAATAACACCATATGATACACATCAACCAACTCTAATGTCACCTAGATACTCCAATGTCACCGCGAGTATTCGTGAGTTGATTATAAGATATGCATCAAACTATTTCAGATTCATAATACTCAATCCAACACAAATAACCTCAAAGAGTGCCCCAAGATTTCTACCGGAGAAACAAACACGATAACGTGCATCAACCCCTATGCATAGATTACCCCAATGTCACCTCGGGAATCCGCGAGTTGAGTGCCAAAACACATATCAAGTGAATCAATATGATATCCCCTTGTCACCACGGGTATTCATAACAAGACATACATCAAGTGTTCTCAAATGCATAAAAGTATTCAATCCGATAAAATGAAATCTCAAAGGGAAAACACAATTCATCACAAGATAGAGAGGGGAAAACACCATATGATCCGACTATATTAACAAAGCCCGTGATACATCAAGATCGTGCCATCTCAAGAACACGAGAGAGAGAGAGATTAAACACATAGCTACTGGTACAAACCCTCAGCCCCGAGGGTGGACTACTCCCTCCTCATCATGGAGGCCGTCGGGATGATGAACATGGCCACCGGTGATGATTTCCCCCTCCGGCAGGGTGCCGGAACGGGGTCTAGATTGGTTTTTCGTGGCTACAGAGGCTTGCGGCGGCGGAACTTCTGATCTAGGGTTACCCTGAGGGTTTTTGGAATATTTGACAATTTATAGGGCGAAGAGGTGGTGCGAGAGGTCACCGAGGGGGGCACAACCCCCTGGGCGCGCCTGGGCTCCTGGGCGCGCCCAGGTCGGTTGTGCCCACCTCGGGCTTCCCCCCGGGTACTTTTTTAGCCCATCCTGGGTCTTCTGGTCCAAAAAAATTCTCCAAAAAATTTCGCTGCGTTTGGACTCCGTTTGATATTGATTTTCTCCGATGTAAAAAACAAGCAAAAAACAACAACTGGCACTGGGCACTATGTCAATAGGTTAGTCCCAAAAATGATATAAAGTTGCTATAAAATGATTATGAAACATCCAAGAATGATAGTATAACAGCATGAATACTTCATAAATTATAGATACATTGGAGATGTATCAAGCCCCTGCAGTATTCGAGAAGGGTCTACCAAGGATGATCGACATACTGTCGTCCTCGGGTATATCAAGAATAACAAAGTCCGTTAAAATAGCAACATTTGCAACTACATCAGGCACATCCTCACAAATATCGATGGGTAGAGCAGTTGATTTATCAACCATTTGCAAAGAGATTTCAGTTGGTGTCAACTTATTCAAATCAAGTCTACGATATAAAGAGAAAGGCATAATACTAACACCGGCTCCAAGATCACATAAAGCAGTTTTCACATAATTTGTTTTAATGGAGCATGGTATAGTTGGTATTCCTGGATCTCCTAGTTTCTTTGGTATTCCACCTTTAAATGCATAATTAGCAAGCGTGGTGGAAATTTCAGCTTTCGGTATCTTTCTTTTATTTGTAACAATATCTTTCATATACTTAGCATAAGGAGACATTTTCAGAATATTAATCGAACGCATAAGCAAAAAGATAGGTCTAAGCATTTCAACAAAGCGCTCAAAGTCCTCATCATCCTTTTTCTTGGATGGTTTAGGAGGAAAGGGCATGGGTTTCTGAACCCATTGTTCTCTTTCTTTTCCATGTTTCCTAGCAATAAAATATCTTTTATCATATCTTTTATTCTTAGGCTGTGGGTTATCAAGATCAACAACAGGTTCTATATCCACATCATTATCATTGCTAGGTTGAGCATCAACATGAACATCATCATTATCATTATTACTAGGTTCATGTTCATCACCAGATTGTGTCTCAGCATCAGAAATGGAAATATCATTTGGATTCTCAGGTGTGTCTATAACAGGTTCACTAGAAGCATGCAAAGTCCTATCAGTTTTCTTTTTATTTTTAGATGGACTAGGTGCATCAGCATTAGTTCTTTGAGAGTCCTGCTCAACTCTCTTAGGATGGCCCTCAGGATACAAAGGTTCCTGAGTCATTTTACCACCTCTAGTCACAACTCTAACAGCATGATCATTGTTCTTAATATTCGTTTCAATAAGCAAATCATTTTGTGCCTTGAGAACTTGTTCTACTTGAATTTTTACCATGGAAGCATGTTTACTAATAATCTTGAGATCACTAACAGTTCTACACATATAGTCACCCAAGCAGTCAAGCATATAAGCATTGCGTTTCAATTGTCTACTAACATATGCATTGAAGTTTTCTTGTTTAACAATAAAGTTATCAAATTCATCCAAGCATTGACTAGCAGACTTATTATAAGGAATATCACCTTCATCAAATCTATAGAGAGAATTTACCTCTACTACCTGTGTCAGAGTATTAAGACCATGTATTTCTTCAATGGGTGGTAAATTCTTAACATCTTCAGCTTTAATACCTTTTTCTTTCATAGATTTCTTTGCCTCTTGCATATCTTCAGGACTGAGAAATAGAATACCTCTCTTCTTTGGAGTTGGCTTAGGAGGTGGTTCAGCAAGAGTCCAATCATTATCATTACTCAATATGTTATTCAACAATACTTCAGCTTGTTCAAAAGTTCGTTCCCTGAAAACACAACCAGCACAACTATCTAGGTGGTCCCTAGAAGCATCGGTTAGTCCATTATAAAAGATATCAAGTATTTCATTTTTCTTGAGAGGATGATCAGGCAAAGCATTAAGTAATTGGAGAAGCCTCCCCCAAGCTTGTAGGAGACTCTCTTCTTCAATTTGCACAAAGTTAAATATTTCCTGTAAAGCAGCTTGTTTCTTATGAGCAAGAAAATATTTTTCAGAGAAGTAATAGATCATATCCTGGGGACTACGCACACAACCAGGAGCAAGAGAATTAAACCATATCTTAGCATCACCCTTTAACGAGAAAGGAAACAACTTAAGAATATAGTAATAGCGAATTTTTTCCTCATGACCAAATAGGGTGGCTATATCATTCAATTTAGTAAGGTGTGCCACAACAGTTTCAGATTCATAACCATGGAAAGGATCAGATTCAATCAAAGTAATTAACTCAGGATCGACAGAGAATTCATAATCCTTATCAGTAACAAAAATAGGTGAAGTAGCAAACTTAGGATCATATTGCATTCTAGCATTCAAAGATTTTTCTTTCCACTTGCATCGTAATTTCTTAAGATCATCTCTATCCTTACAAGCAAGAAAGTCCCTAGCTACCTCTCCATCCATAACATAAACCTCAGGTATAACAGGCAATTCATATCTAGGAGAGCTAGGTCTAATGGGTGTTTCAAAGTGTTCAGTTTCAATAATTTCATCAGTTTCAGAAATATCATCTGTTTCAGCATTCTCAATATCTTTAGCTCTAGCAAGTTGTTCATCAAGAAATTCACCCAGTGGCACAGTATTATCAAGCAAAGTAGTAGTATCATCATAAGCATCATGCATAGCAGAAGTAGCATCATCAATTACTTGCGACATATCAGAATCAATAGGAGGTGTAGGCATCGCAAGCTTACTTAAAACAGAAGGTGAATCAAGTGCAGAGCTAGATGGCAGTTCCTTACCTCCCCTCATCCTAGAGGGAAAAATCTTGGTTTTGGTATCTTTCAGATTCTTCATAGTGATCAACAGATATAAATCCCAAGTGACTCAGAGAGTAGAGCTATGCTCCCCGGCAACGACGCCAGAAAAAGGTCTTGATAACCCACAAATATAGGGGATCACAACAGTTTTCGAGGGTAGAGTATTCAACCCAAATTTATTGATTCGACACAAGGGGAGCCAAAGAATATTCACGAGTATTAGCAGCTGAGTTGTCAATTCAACCACACCTGAAAGACTTAATATCTGCAGCAAAGTATTTAGTAGCAAAGTAGTATGGAAGTAACGGTAACGGTGGCAAAAGTAACAGTAGCAGTTTTGTAGTGATTGTAACAGCAGTAGCAACGAAAGTAACTTAGCAAAGGTCAATATGTGAAAAGCTCGTAGGCAATGGATCGGCAATGATAATTGTGTCGGATGATATTCATCATGTAGCAGTTATAACCTAGGGTGACACAGAACTAGCTCCAATTCATCAATATAATGTAGGCATGTATTCCGTATATAGTCATACGTGCTTATGGAAAAGAACTTGCATGACATATTTTGTCCTACCCTCCTGTGGTAGCGGGGTCCTAATGGAAACTAAGGGATATTAAGGTCTCCTTTTAATAGAGAACCGGACCAAAGCATTAGCACTTAGTGAATACATGAACTCCTCAAACAATGGTAATCACCGGAAAGAATCCCAATTATTGTCACCTTGGGGTATGCGGATCATAACTCATAATAGGTGTCTACAACTTGCAAGATAGGATCAAGAACTCACATATATTCATGAAAACATAACAGGTTCAGATCTGAAATCATGGCACTCGGGCCCTAGTGACAAGCATTAAGCATAGCAAAGTCATAGCAGCATCAATCTCAGAACATAGTGGATACTAGGGATCAAATCCTAACAAAACTAACTCGATTACATGATAAATCTCATCCAACCCATCACCGTCCAGGAAGCCTACGATGGAATTACTCACTCCCGGCGGTGAGCATCATGAAATTGGTGATGGAGGAAGGTTGGTGATGATGATGGCGACGAATCCCCCTATCCGGAGCCCCGAACGGACTCCAGATCTGCCCTCCCGATGAAGAATAGGAGGTGGCAGCGGCTCCGTATCGTAAAACGCGATGAATCCTTCTCTCTAATTTTTTTCTCCCCGAATAGGGTTATATAGAGTTGGAGTTGAGGTCGGAGGAGGTCCAGGGGGCCCACAAGCCCTCTAAGCGCACCCCAGGGGGGCGCCCCCTAGGATTGTGGCCTCTGGGTGGACCCCCTCTGGTTAATTCTTGCCAGTATTTTTTATATATTCCAAAAATATTCTCTGAAAAATTTCAGGTCAATCCGAGAACTTTGATTTCTGCACAAAAATAACACCATGGCAATTCTGCTGAAAACAGCGTCAGTCCGGGTTAGTTCCATTAAAATCATGCAAATTAGAGTCCAAAACAAGGGAAAAAGAGTTTGGAAAAGTAGATACGATGGAGACGTATCAATCCTCCAACATGTTGAGCTTGTTGCTCACCCTATGCTAGCAAAATCTTCTGCAACAAGTAGAGATACTACTTGTGCATCCAAAATCCCTTAACCCAGTTTTGCCATGAGAGTCCACCATACCTACCCATGGATTGAGTAAGATCCTTAAAGTAAGTTGTCATCGATGTAAGCAATAAAAATTGCTCTCTAAATATGTATGATCTTTTAGTGTAAGGAAAATAAGCTTTAGACGAACTTGTGATATGGAAGAAATAAAAGCGACGGACTACATAATAAAGTTCTTTATCAAAAGCAGCAATATAAACTGACGTTCTTTTGCATTAAGATTTTGTGCGTACAACCATAAAAGCGCATGACAACCTCTGCTTCCCTCTGCGAAGGGCCTATCTTTTATGTTACCTCTTACCTTTATACAAGAGGCATGGTGATCTTCACCTTTCCTTTTATATTTTTTCTTTTTGACAAGCACTATGTGTTGGGGAAGATCCAGACATATATATCCACTCGGATGTAGGTGTTCATAAATTATTATTGTTGACGTTACCCTTGAGGTAAATGATTGGGAGGCGAAACTATAAGCCCCTATCTTCCTATGTGTTTGATTGAAACTTTGATCTCATAAGTATCACGTGAGTGTTAGCAATTATTGAAGATTAAATGATGGTTGAGTATGTGAACTTGCTAAATGAAACCACTTACATTGACTCTTTTCGATGTTATGATAAATTGCAATTGTTCCAATGACCAAGATCATAGTTTGTTGGTTTTCAATAAAGTTTTTGACACATACTTTACCTTGTGAATGAATTGTTACTTTAGCATGAGAAATTATATGACAATATGTTGCTGTTCTAAAGATGATCATGACGCCCTCATGTCCGTATTTTATTTTATTGACACCTCTATCTCTTAACATGTGGTCATGATTATCGATTTCGGCTTTCGCTTGAGGACAAGCGAGGTCTAAGCTTGGGGGAGTTGATACATCCATTTTGCATCATGCTTTTAGGTTGATATTTATTGCATTATGGGCTATTATTTCACATTATGGTACAATACTTATGCCTTTTCTCTCTTATTTTACAAGGTTTACTCAAAGAGGGAGAATGCCGACAGCTGGAATTCTGGACCGGAAAGGAGCAAATTTGAGATACCTATTCTGCACAACTCCAAAAGTCCTGAAAATTTACAGAGAATTATTTTGGAATATATAAAAATTATTGGGCAAAGAAACTACCAGAGGGGACCCACTAGGTGGCCACAAGCCTGGGGGCGCGCCTTACCCCCAAGGCGCGCCGCCAGGGCTTGTGGGCCCCTGGCCATCGTCTGGTGCCCTTCTTCTGCTATATGAAAGGTTTTGACCTAGAAAAAATCAGCAAGAAGCTTTCGGGACGAAGCGCCGCCGTCTCGATGCGGAACTTTGGCAGGAGCAATCTAGGGCTCCGGCAGAGCGATTTTGCCGGTGAAACTTCCCTCCCGAAGGGGGAAATCGAAGCCATCGTCATCACAAATGATCCTCTCATCGTGGGATGGTCAATCTCCATCAACATCTTCACCAGCACCATCTCCTCTCAAACCCTAGTTCATCTCTTGTATTCAACCTTTGTCTCAAAACCTCAGATTGGTACCTGTAGGTTGCTAGTAGTGTTGATTACTCTCCGTAGTTGATGCTAGTTGGTTTATTTGGTGGAAGATCATATGTTCAGATCCTTAATGATATTCAATACCCCTCTGATCTTGAACATGAACATGCTTTGTGAGTAGTTACATTTGTTCCAGAGGACATGGGAGAAGTCTTGTTACAAGTAATCATGTGAATTTGGTATTCGTTCGATATTTTGATGAGATGTATGTTGTCTTTCCTCTAGTGGTGTTATGTGAACGTCGAGTACATGACACTTCACCATGATTTGGGCCTAGGGGAAGGCATTGGGAAGTAATAAGTAGATGATGGATTGCTAGAGTGACAGAAGCTTAAACCCTAGTTTATGCGTTGCTTCGTAAGGGGCTGATTTGGATCCACATGTTTCATGCTATGGTTAGATTTATCTTAATTCTTCTTTCATAGTTGCGGATGCTTGCGAGAGGGGTTAATCATAAGTGGGAGGCTTGTCCAAGTAAGTACAGCACCCAAGCACCGGTCCACCCACATATCAAATAATCAAAGTAACGAACGTGAATCATATGAGCATGATGAAAACTAACTTGACAATAATTCCCATGTGTCCTCGGGACCACTTTGCTTTATATAAGAGTTCATCCAGGCTTATCCTTTGCTACAAACAGGATTGGGCCACCTTGCTACACCTTTGTTACACTTGTTACTTGTTACCCGTTAAGAATTATCTTATCACAAAACTATTTGTTACCAATAATTTCAGTGCCTGCAGAAAATACCTTGCTGAAAACCGCTTGTCATTTCCTTCTGCTCCTCGTCGGGTTCGACACTCTTACTTATCGAAAGGAGTACGATTGATCCCCTATACTTGTGGGTCATCAGCCGTTGGTTCGGTCGAGACCTATCTTCTTGCCACGTCCACTAGACGGGTGTCAATAAAGTTAACCTTTAGGCGACGTGCTGACACGTGCCCTATTGACTCTCCTCAGGTTGCCTACTGATACGTCTCCATCGTATCTACTTTTCCTAACGCTTTTCCTCTTGTTTTGGACTCTAATTTGCATGATTTGTGTGAAACTAACCCGGACTGACGCTGTTTTCAGCAGAACTACCATGGTGTTGTTTTTGTGCAGAAATAAAAGTTCTCGGATTGGAACAAAACTTTGCGAGGATTTTTTATACAATAAAAGAGAACTATCGGAGCCAAGAACCACCGGAGGGGGGCACCTGGGTGGGCACAACCCACCAGGGCGCGCCGCCCCTCCTGGCGCGCCCAGGTGGGTTGTCCCCACCCGGTGGCCCCGCAGACCTCAACCCTGATACTATAAAATCACATTTTCGGAGAAAAAAACTCAGGGAGAAAGAATTATCGCGTTTCATGTGACGGAGTCGCCGCCACCTCCTGTTCTTCATCGGGAGGCCAGATCTGGAGTCCGTTTGGGGCTCCGGAGAGGGGGATCTTCGATCTTCGTCATCACCAACCCTTCTCCATCGCCAATTCCATGATGCTCCCCACCGGGAGTGAGTAATTCCTTCGTAGGCTCACTGGTCGGTGAGGAGTTGGATGAGATTCATCATGTAATCAAGTTAGTTTTGTTAGGGCTTGATCCCTAGTATCCATTATGTTCTGAGATTGATGTTGCTATGACTTTGCCATGCTTAATGCTTGTCACTTTGGGCCCGGGTGCCATGATTTCAGATCTGAACCGTTTATGTTATCACCATTATATCTATGTTCTAGATCCGATCTGGCAAGTTATAGTCACCTACTACGTGTTATGATCCGGCAACCCCGGAGTGACAGAAGTCGGGACACTTCCCGATGATGACCGTAGTTTGAGGAGTTCATGTATTCACTATGTGTTAATGCTTTGTTCCGGTTCTTTATTAAAAGGAGGCCTTAATATCCCTTAGTTTCCATATGGACCCCGCTGCCACGGGAGGGTAGGACAAAAGATGCCATGCAAGTTCTTTCCATAAGCACATATGACTATTTACGAAATATATGCCTACATTATATTTATGAACTGGAGCTAGTGCCGTATCGCCCTAGGTTATGACTGTTATATGATGAATATCATCCAACGAATTCACCGATCCAATGCCTACAAATTTCTCTCATGTTGTTCCTGTTAAGTTACTACTACTATTGTTACTGTCATACTTGCTACAAAATCACTGTTATCACTGTTAAAGTTACTATTGCCGTTGCTACTACTATCAAAACTATCATACTACTTTGCTACTGATCACTTTGCTGCAGATAATTAATCTCCAGGTGTGGTTGAATTAACAACTCAACTGCTAATACTTGCAAATATTCTTTGGCTCCCCTTGTGTCAAATCAATAAATTTGGGTTGAATACTCTACCCTTGAAAACTGTTGCGATCCCCTATACTTGTGGGTTATCAAGACCTTTTTCTGGCGCTGTTGCCGGGGAGCATAGCTATATTTGTTGAGTGACTTGGGATTATTATCAAATTATCTCTATGAAGAATCTGAAGGATGCTAAGACTAAGATTTTTCCCTCTAAGACGAGGGGAGGTAAGGAACTGCCATCTAGCTCTGCACTTGATTCACCTTCTGTTATAAGTAGACTTGCAACACCACCACATGCTATTAATCCTGATATGTCGCAAGTTATTGATGATGCTACTTCTGCTATGAATGATACTCATGATGATGCTAGTACCTTGCTTGATGATAATGTGCCACTAGGTGAATTTCTTGATGAACAACTTGCTAGAACTAAAGTTTTTGAGAATGCTGAAACTAAAAATCTTGAAACACCTATTAGATCTAGTTCTCCTAGATATGAATTGCCTAAGATACTGGAAGGTTATGTTATGGATGAGGAGACAACTAGAGACTTTCTTGCTTGCAATGATAGAGATGATCTTAAGAAATTATTATGCAAACTGAAAGAAAATCTTTCAATGCTAGAATGAAATGTGATCCTAAGTTTGCTACTTCACCTATCTTTGTTGATGACAAGGATTATGAATTCTTCGTCGAGCCAGAGTTAATTACTTTGGTTGAATCTGATGCTTTCCATGGTTATGAAACTGAAACTGTTGTGGCACACCTTACTAAGTTGAATGACATAGCCACCCTTTTTGCTCATGATGAGAAAATTGGCTACTATTATATCCTTAAGTTATTTCCGTTCTCATTAAAGGGTGAATCTAAGACTTGGTATAATACTCTTGCTCCTAGTTGTGTGCATAGTCCTCGGGATATGATTTACTACTTCTCTGGAAAAACATTTTCCTGCTCATAAGAAACAAGCTGCCTTACAGGAAATATTTAACTTTGTGCAAATTGATGAAGAGAGTCTCCCACAAGCTTGGGGGAGGCTTCTCCAATTGCTTAATGCTCTGCCTGATCATCCTCTTAAGAAAAATGAAATACTTAATATCTTCTATAATGGACTAACCGATGCTTCTAGGGATTTCCTAGATAGTTGTGCTGGTTGTGTTTTCAGGGAACAAACTGTTGAACAAGCTGAAGAACTATTGAATAACATATTGAAAAATTATGATGATTGGACTCTTCCCGAACCACCGCATAAACCTACTTCGAAGAAGAGGGGTATCTTATATCTCAGTCCTGAAGATATGCAAGAGCCAAAGAAATCTATGAAGGAAAAAGGTATTAAAGCTGAGGATGTCAAAAATTTACCTCCTATTGAAGAAATACATGGACTTGAAACACCACCACCACCTAAGGTGGTAGAGGAAAATTCTTTATTAAAGTTCGATGAAGGTGATATCCCTTATAATAAATATCCTAGTCAATGCCTTTATGAGTTTGATAATTACATTAGAAAGCAAGATCACTTCAATGCAGATGTTATGAAACAATTGAAATACAATTCTGATATGATTGGTCACTTGAGTGACTTGTTATTTAGAATTACCAATGATGTTAGAGGTGTAGGAAAACATGCCTCTATGGTTCAAACTCAACTAGAATAAGTTGCTAAATCTCAAAGAGAATTGCTTGATGAAATGAACAATAATATCAATGATCATGCTGTTAGAGTAATGACTAGAGGGGGTAGAATGACCCAGGAACCTCTTTACCCTGAGGGACACCCAAAAAGAATTGAACAAGACTCTCGGAGAGTTAACACAGATGCACCTAGTCCTCCTAAAAAGAAAAAGAAGAAGAAAAATGATAGGACTTTGCATACCTCTAGTGAACCTGAAATAGAAAAACCTCCTGAAGCTAATAACGATTTTTCTATTTCTGATGCTGAAACTCAATCTGGTAATGAACACTCACCTTCTGATAATGAAAAAGATAATGGTGAGGTCCATGAAGACACTCAAACAAATGATAAAGAACTAGACAATGATGTTGAAATAGAACCAGCTGTTGATCTTGATAACCCACAACCCAAGAATAAAAGATATGATAAAAGAGACTTTGTTGCTAGAAAACATGGTAAGGAAAGAGAACCATGGGTTTAAAAACCTATGCCCTTTCCACCTAAATCAACTAAGAAGAAGGATGATGAAGAATTTAAACGCTTTGCTGAAATGATTAGGCCAGTCTTTTTGCGTACCCGCTTGACTGATATCTTAAAAATGGCCCCTTATGCAAAGTACATGAAAGACATCATCACAAATAAAAGAAAAATACTAGAAGCTGAAATCTCCACCATGCTTGCTAATTATTCTTTTAAGGATGGAGTACCCAAAAAACTTGGAGATCCGGGAATACCAACTATACCTTGCTCCATCAAAAGAAATTATGGGAAAACTAATTTATGTGATTTAGGAGTTGGTGTTAGTGTTATGCCTTTCTCTTTATATAAAAGACTTAATTTGAATAAACTCACACCTACTGAAATATCTTTGCAAATGGCTGATAAATCCACTGCCATACCTATCGGTATTTGTGAGGATGTGCCCGTTGTTGTTGCAAATGTTACTATCTTAACTGACTTTGTTATACTTGAGATGCCCGAGGACGACAACATGTCGATTATCCTTGGTAGACCCTTTTTGAATACTGCAAGGGCTGTTATTGACTACAATAAAAGCAAGGTCACTTTTCATATCAATGGTAATGAGCATACGGTGCACTTTCCGAAGAAACAATTCCAAGTGAATGGTATTAATGTTATTGAAAAATCTCCGACAATCACTATTGGAAGTTTTCAACTACCTCTACCTACTGCCAAAAAGAAATATGAAATGCTTATTGTTGGGGGCATCCATATCCCCGTTGAGGTAACTTAGTGTTTTACGAAAGTTCTTCGGTTTCATGCTAATCGAAAGTGGTTGTTAATAAGACTTGATCAACCTTATTAATGGATCATTTTTTAGAGGTATGAAGTTGATGAATTTAGTAAGCACCACCGTCTGTCCTTTAATTTTATCTTCTGTTTTTCTTAGTTAAATAAAATAAATATCATGTTTTGTCTGTTTTCTGAATTTCCCATGCAATAAAAAATGACCCAAAAATAAAAGTTCTCAGAATGCTCTGAAAATTTAATATGATTTTTTCTGAATTTTTCTGAATTTTTGATGCAAATAACATCAGAGGGGGGGTGCACTAGGTGGGCACAACCCACCTGGGCACGCCAGCACCCCCAGGCTCGCCCTGGTGGGTTGTGGTCCCCACGTGGGCCCCCTCACTTATCTCTTTAGCCCATGTCATCACCTACCTCCAGAAAAAAATCACCATTGCTCCCTCTCTCTCGTGTTCTTGCTCTCAAACCCGCGGATTTCGATCTCTTTGCTCTAAGCTCCATTTCCGAAACTATTTTGGGGGATTGCTACTTGGTATGTGACTCCTCCATTGTGAAGGAAATATGCCCTAGAGGCAATAATAAAGTTGTTATTTTATATTTCCTTATTCATGATAAAGGTTTATTATTCATGCTAGAATTGAATTGATCAGAAACCATAATACATGTGGGAATACATAAACAAACACCGTGTCCCTAGTAAGCCTCCACTAGACTAGCTCGTTGATCAAAGATGGTTAAGGTTTCCTGATCATGGACATGAGTTATCATTTGATAACGGGATCACATCATTAGGAGAATGATGTGATGGACAAGACCCATTCGTTAGCTTAGCATAATGATCATTCAATTTTATTGCTATTGCTTTCTTCATGTCAAATACATATTCCTTCGACTATGAGATTATGCAACTCCCGGATACCGGAGGAATGCCTTGTGTGCTATCAAACGTCACAACATAACTGGGTGATTATAAAGATGTTCTACAGGTATCTCTGAAGGTGTTTGTTGAGTTGGCATAGATCGAGATTAGGATTTGTCACTCCGAGTTTCGGAGAGGTATCTCTGGGCCCTCTCGGTAATACACATCATAAGCTTGCAAGAAAATGACTAAGGAGTTGGTCATGAGGTGATGTATTATGGAATGAGTAAAGAGACTTGCCGGTAATGAGATTGAACTAGGTATGAAGATACCGACGATCGAATCTCGGGTAACTAACATACCGATGGATAAAGGGAATTACGTATGTTGTCATAACGGTTCGACCGATAAAGATCTTCGTAGAATATGTAGGAGCCAATATGAGCATCCAGATTCCGCTATTGGTTATTGACCGGAGAGGTGTCTCGGTCATGTCTACATAGTTCTCGAACCCGTAGGGTCCGCACGCTTAACGTTCGTTGACGATATAGTATTATATGAGTTATGTGATTTGGTGACCGAATGTTGTTCAGAGTCCCAGATGAGATCATGGACATGACGAGGAGTCTCAAAATGGTCGAGAGATAAAGATTGATATATAGTACGATGGTATTCGGACACCGGAAGTGTTTCAGGGGGTACCGGGTACTTATCGGGTCACCGGAAGGGGTTCCGGGCACCCCCGGCAAAAGATATGGGCCTTATGGGCCAAGAGGGGATACACACCAGCCACAAGGGGCTGGTGCGCCCCCCATATGGGCCGAACCAGGAGGAGAAGGATGGAGGGGAAGGGAAAGGAAAGGGGGGGATTCGGCCTGCCTCTTCCTTCTCTCCCCCCTCCTCTTTCCTTCCCCCTCCGGCATATATGGCAGGGGGCGGGGCTAGGGAGGAGCCCAAGTAGGATTCGGTCCTACTTGGGGCGCCTCCTGGCCTCTCCCCTCCCCCTCTCACCTATATATATGTGGGGGGCGCCCTAGCACACCCCAGACAATTGTTTAGCCGTGTGCGGCGCCCCCCTCCACCGTTTACACCCCCGGTCATATTTTCCTAGTGCTTAGGCGAAGCCCTGCGGAGATCACTTCACCATCACCGTCACCACACCATCGTGCTAACGGAACTCATCTACTACCTCGATGTCTTGATGGATCACGAAGGCGAGGGACGTCACCGAGCTGAACGTGTGCAGAACGCGGAGGTGTCGTACGTTCGGTACTTGATCGGTTGGAGCGCGAAGAAGTTCGATTACATCAACCGCGTTGTTAAACGCTTCCACTTACGGTCTACGAGGGTATGTAGACACACTCTCCCCCTCATTGCTATGCATCTCCATGGATAGATCATTGCGTGTGCGTAGAATTTTTTTGTTTTCCATGCAACGATTCCCAACACATTAGTCCAATTAGTTTTTCTTTTAGTGGTTTATATTTTGAATAATTAGTTACTCTTGGTGTTGCTATATATGAGCTTGCATGTTGAATTCTTAGAGTTCTAAGTAGTTTGAATGCTTGATATGGCCTCTATGCATTCCTATGAGTAGTTGCTATCAATCTTATGAAGTTTTGTTGAGAAAATTTTGTGGACTAAAAATTTCAGAATTTTGTTCATAGGAAAAAGATGAGTTTCTTTAGGAAGTTTTCTTCCAAGAAGAACTCCAAGGGAGCTATTGGGGAGTCGTCGGACAATGACCTCCACACCCGGAGAATGGCGGAGGTACGGCCATGCGAATGGCCGCACAACCCATTCATGGATGGAGCCGGAATCCGCCAAGAGTTTGCACAATTTGCTGCTAATGCTGGCCTCATCGACTTCATCGCAGCTGAGTGTGAACAGTATCATCTCCTCACAAATTCCTTTGTGCAAAGTTTTCATTTCTTAAGTAGGAATAATCCTCCTGAGGTGCAGTTTAATTTATATGTTGAAACCCATCAGATACCACTCACTGAATTTTGTGACATATGCTTGATCCCTTCTGACGGGTATTTAATAGAACCTAGGCCTGCAGAGTTTGATGGTTTTTACCACACTTTGACAATGGGGGATGATAGGAGAGTGTCGAGTGTCACAGCCACTAGCTTGCAGTTTCCTTCTGTGCATTATTTTGCTCTATTCATTGCGAAGTGTTTACTTGCTAGAGAGAAGGTAGGTGCACTCAGTGCCCCAGATTTCGCTGTCTTACGCCGTGCACTTTACGGCGATAACACTTATAGCTTGGGAGCTATTGTGGCACGTCGCCTCCACATTAACAGGTCCAAGGGTAAAATTCATGGCGGTATTTATGTTACCCACTTAGCGAGTCACTTTAATGTTCAGATACGCCAGCATGATTATCCCTTGACCAAGGTTTACTTAGATCGTCAGGCTATAGCACATCATCAGTTTATTGATAGTGAGAACACTAACATTCATGTTCCCTATAACCTAGTTTTCAGTGAGAACACTCGCGATATTATTCCACTTCCTGCACCTGCTTTGTTCGATTCTATTGCCAGGGGCGGATACAGGATCATGCCAGATGACATCATCGCCTACCGGAACAACCAGGCAGCAGCAGAGGAGGAGCCTCAGGAGTGGGACGCTCAGGTGCCCGCTCCACAGCACTTCGAGATGGGACCAGACGGTTACTACGAGTGGTGATTACCAAGCTAGGCCAAAAGCCTAAGCTTGGGGGAGTACGTATTTCCACCGACATTACATTCATGTTTATACATTTCATTCCAGTTGTCGGTGTCCACACTTTTTCATTGTATTATCCATGCTAGGTTTATTTTCTCACTTTCTTCTTGTGTGTTTGAAAAACTTTGAGAAAATCCAAAAAAATGTTTCTTGCTTCTTTTCGATTTTTCTTTCTAGTTTAATTAGTTGTAGTATTATAAGAAAACCCAAAAAGATTTCATTGTTCTTCTTTTGCTTGTTGGGAGCTTTCCCGTGTAAATATTTTTCTCGTTTTTGTTTTTCTTTGTCTTTAATATGCTTTCTTCAAGAAAAACCAAAAAGTCCAAAAATACTTCAGTGTGTTTCTCTGAATTTCTTTTCCTTTTATTGAGTCATACCGAGGAGAATACCACGATGAAAATGTTGAGTGGCTCTCATATGCATTATTGTTGATCTAACAAAGGGCTCAAATTACCTTGTCTTCTCCTTTGAATAAAATGTTTGCAGATTCCAGCTTAGTCCACGGCACTCTTGCATTATTATTATTTTCATATCATTCGGTCATGCAAGTAAAAGGCAATAATGACGATATTTGGTGAACTGGCTGTGGCAGAGAGAAACGGGTATGAACTCAACTTGTTCTGTTTTTGTAAATATGTTTAACCTATTATCCATGATTCGGCCTATTATGATCAAACATGTTTGCAATGACAATTAGAGATTATAGTTTCTCATGCTATGCTTAAGCAGCTAGGAGTGGATAATGATTTATCTTGGATGTCAACATTGCGTTAAAATGATTGTGATGTAGTATGATGATATGGTATCCTCCTCTGAATGTTCGAGTGGCTTGACTTGGCACATGTTTATGCATGTAGTTGAATCAAAATCAACATAGCCTCTATGATATTTATGTTCATGGTGTTCATATCCTACTCATGCTAGTATCCAATGTTACTTATGCATAATGCATGTTCATGATCGTTTTCGCTCTCTAGCTGGCCGCTTCTCAACCTATTTGCTAGCCTTCGCCTGTACTAAGCGGGAATACTGCTTGTGCATCAAAATCCTAAAACCCAAGTTATTTCAAATGAGTCCACCATACCTACCTATATGCGGTATTACCCTGCCGTTCTAAGTAAATTTGCATGTGCCATCTCTAAAAAACTTCAAATAAACATCTATTTTTGTGTGTCTGGATTGTTCATAGAGTGACAGGAGGTAGTCAGTATCTTCCATGCTAAGCGGGTTATTTTCATGATGAGTGTTTATTCACTCGTCCTTGCACGAGAGGGGCGGTAATAGGGATTCCCAGTCCCGAATTCAAAATTGGAAATAATTAAACAAAACTCCCCCAGGACTGATGTTGGTATGGAGGGTACCCGTGGATTCGGTTAGCCGTGGAGTGTGTTTGTTGTTGGAGGGGGAGTAAACCTTTACTTTTATTGCTTGGGAACTGCCACTAATGTGTTTAGCATGGAAGATACCGATAACTAATGGTCGCGAAGTAAACAAGAAGGGTGCATTTCTCAAAATTTCATTTACCTCTGTTTTAAAAACTTGAGCTCTGGCACCGCTGCAAATCACTGCTTCCCTCTGCGAAGGGACTATCTATTTACTTTTATGTTGTGTCATCACCTTCTCAAATAAGCACCAGACCCTGAGAGCACTATTGTCATCCTCATGCATTGTGTGTAGCTAATATTGGGTGCATCATGACTGGATCTTTTCTACCATGAATTACAATATTTAGTCGCTGCTTGAACTTTGGAGGTGCTCTGCATTTATGTTTTGCGGTCTCAGAAAGGGCTAGCGAGATACCACTATTGTCATATTATATCATGGTTGTTTTGACAAAGTGTTGTCATTTGAGATATCATATTATTGCTTGCTAGTTGATTATGCCATTGATATGAGTTAATATAATTTTTAAGAGTTATTGTCGACATGGTTAGTCATGATCTTGCTGAAAACATGGGTGCTACTTAAGCTTATTTATGTAAACAAGAGCAAAAGAGTTCATAAAAGTTTTTCTTTTCCACTTTCAGTTTATCAACTGAATTGCTTGAGGACAAGCAAAGGTTTAAGCTTGGGGGAGTTGATACGTCTCTGTCGTATCTACTTTTCCCAACGCTTTTCCTCTTGTTTTGGACTCTAATTTGCATGATTTGAGTGAAACTAACCCGGACTGACGCTGTTTTCAGCAGAACTACCATGGTGTTGTTTTTGTGCAGAAATAAAAGTTCTCGGATTGGAATAAAACTTTGCGAGGATTTTTTATACAATAAAAGAGAATTACTTGAGCCAAGAACCACTGGAGGGGGCACCTGGGTGAGCACAACCCACTAGGGCACCCCCCCCCCCACCTCCTGGCGCGCCCAGGTGGGTTGTCCCCACCTGGTGGTCCCGCAGACCTCAACCCTGATACTATAAAATCACATTTTCAGAGAAAAAAATCAGGGAGAAAGAATTATTGTGTTTCACGAGACGGAGCCGCCACCACCTCTTGTTCTTCATCGGGAGGCCAGATCTGGAGTCCGTTTGGGGCTCCGGAGAGGGGGATCTTTGATCTTCGTCATCACCAACCCTTCTCCATCGCCAATGCCATGATGCTCCCCACCGGGAGTGAGTAATTCCTTCGTAGGCTTGCTAGTCGGTGAGGAGTTGGATGAGATTCATCATGTAATCGAGTTAGTTTTGTTAGGGCTTGATCCCTAGTATCCATTATGTTCTGAGATTGATGTTGCTATGACTTGGCCATGCTTATTGCTTGTCACTTTGGGCCCGGGTGCGATGATTTCAGATCTGAACTATTTATGTTATCACCATTATACCTATGTTCTAGATCCGATCTTGCAAGTTATAGTCACCTACTACGTGTTATGATCCGGCAAACCCGGAGTGACAGAAGTCGGGACACTTCCCGGTGATGACCGTAGTTTGAGGAGTTCATGTATTCACTATGTGTTAATGCTTTGTTCCGGTTCTCTATTAAAAGAAGGCCTTAATATCCCTTAGTTTCCATATGGACCCCGGTGCCACGGGAGAGTAGGACAAAAGATGTCATGCAAGTTCTTTCCATAAGCACGTATGACTATTTACGGAATACATGCCTACATTATATTTATGAACTGGAGCTAGTGCCGTATCGCCCTAGGTTATGACTGTTATATGATGAATATCATCCAACGAATTCACTGATCCAATGCTTGTGAATTTCTCTCATATTGTTCCTGTTAAGTTACTACTGCTATTTTTACTGTCATGCTTGCTACAAAATCAATGCTATCACTGTTACCGTTACTATTGCCGTTGCTACTACTATCAAAACTATCATACTACTTTGCTACTGATCACTTTGTTGCAGAAAATTAACCTCCAGGTGTGGTTGAATTGACAACTCAGCTGCTAATACTTGCAAATATTCTTTGGCTCCCCTTGTGTCGAATCAATAAATTTGGGTTGAATACTCTACCCTCGAAAACTGTTGCGATCCCCTATACTTGTGGGTTATCACCTACCCGCTCTACACCTCACCTTCACATGCCATCAGCTAGTCGATGGGGTGGACCGGCCTAAGAACGAGAGGGGGAACTTACCGGCAAGGTGCTTGCCGGGTCGTAGCTTGCTGGTGCGGAGCTTGCCGGCAACTGGAGTCTTGATCTTTAGTACTAACTTAGTACTTCTCAATGACTTGACTGGAGAGCTTCTTCACAGTCTTGGTGACCAAGTCTTGAGTCTTGGGTAGAGCTATCCTCCGGCAAGCCCTTGCCAGGCGGAGATCTACAACTGCCTGTGCACAAGTCTAGGGTACTAAAGGACCCCTAATTTAGTACACCGACAACGCATCATCGAAAGGGCAGCAAGGTTGATGTAGAAGCCCTCCGTATTGATTCCCCCTCCAGCAGAGTATTGGAGAAGGCCTCCAGATGGGATCGCAGAAGAACATAGGCTTGCTATGGCGGAAAAAGTGTTTCGGGTCGCTCTTTGATGTATTGGGAATATTTGGGAATTTATAGAAGTGAAATTAGGTCAAGAGGTGCCACGAGGGTCCCACAAGCCTAGGGGGCACGCCCCTCCCCCTAGGGCGCCCCTCCCGGGCTTGTCGCTCCCTCGCGGCTCCACAGGTCTTCTCCCGAAGCTTCTAGAGTCCCTTCTGGTACAGAAAAAAACATCAAAAAGTTTCGTAGCATTTGGACTCCATTTGGTACTGATTTTCTGAAAAACCAAAACAAGCAAAATACAGCAACTGGCTCTGGGCACTAGGTTAATAGTTTGTCCCAAAAAATGATATAAAATTGCATATAAAACATCCAAGATTTATATTATAATAGCATGGAACAATAAAATATTATAGATATGTTGGAGACGTATCACCTCTACATTCATACCCCTCCAGTATTGTCAGGATTATATCCACGACACAGTGATAGGCGTAACAGGATGATCCTGAGCCTGATTATGGTACACTGTATCCCTCACTCTACCAGGACATATATGGTAGGGCGAGGAGAAAATCCTAGATAGGAGAAAGCATTCCAACCTACCACAAAGTAAGGATCTCTACATCGTCGGGCAGGGAGACTTGTAACCCAAGAAATATAGCTCTCTAGTGATCGTCCTGATCTCCGTTGAGCCCCCAAACAACACAACTCTAAATGCAGGAGCAGGGTCTTAACCTCCCCTCAGAAGGCCGGAACATGTGTAAATCCCATGTTCTTCGCCTCACCATCTCGATCCCCCGTTGTGCTCCCCCTTCGAACAAATCTACCGTCCTTCAACAACACTACAGGTACAAAACACCGACACTCAATTCCGGCTAGTAGATAGGATAGGGTTTAGTCCTCGTAGAGGCTACACTCAGCAGATGGCGGCACTTCATTGTCGAGATGGTCTTACGGGCTCCGTCCCTCCCTGAGTCTATATATCGTGACAGAGCCTACAAAGCTCCGACATATATGCATGTCATCCCCTTGGGGCGGCAAGGCTTTCTTGTTGTGTGTGCGCACTAGCGAGATCTGGTGTGAGGTGCTTCCAATCGGTTAAAGGGTTTGACGATGACGAAGACTACGGCTCCTCGGCGTTGGTCCTTAGAGGCATGTGTACGACGGCTTCCCAGCTGTCACCGACAAGGTAAGGCCGGCTTTGGTACCTAGAGGGCACGTGTACAGTGTTGGAAATATGCCCTAGAGGCAATAATATTGTATTATTTTATTTCCATTATTCATAGTTAAGAGTTTATATTTCATGTTATAACTGTTATGATCCTGGAATATGCGATTCAGTGGAAAACTCATATGCACGTGTGAAATGATAAACGGTAAACAATAGGTTCCTAGTCTCACCTCTAAGACTGGCTCAAGTGTTGTTGGTGATCACGTTTTCCGGATCTTAGGATATCGTTAAGTGTAACGATGATCCTAAAACAACATTGAGGGTATGACGTTAGAAGAACGATCATATTGAATCGACCCAAACTTGTCTGTTATACTTTGTGATTATATCGTCTCAAATCATTTGTTATAACATGAAGTGTTAGCATGTGTTTTAGTTACTTAGACCATGAGAGTGTCTCGGTCACTTCCTACCAGATGGTGTACTTTGGGGTTGCTTAAACGTCATCTGTAACAAGGTGCTCATAATGACAACTTTCAGGCTCACCAGAAAGTTTGACAAGTGACCGGATAGCTCAAGAGTGGGATTTGCTCCTCCGACAATCGAGCGATATTATTAGGGCCCTCTCGATGTGACGGCATCCATCATCGTCTGGCTAGACACAGGTGAGTAAGTCACGGGGATGCCGGAACACGTTAACAAGAAAGAAGAACAAAACCGGTAACGGGAGCAACGGTATAGTGAGCATGGTGATGACTCAGGAGGATACCGATGCACACCAGCTTTTGTAAAGTATCACAATGCAAAGGGAACATCACATGATAACCAAAGGTTCACTTGAATATTACTTGTGTAATCATAGCGACCGATATGGATGTCCACGGTTCCGCTATCGGTCATTGAACGAAGGTGTTTTCATTCATGTCTATGATTGACCTAACCTACGGGGTCACAAGATTAAGGTAATCACGATCTTCTGAGTGTCAGTGTGATAGGAGTGATGACAATATATTTGTGGAATTGTTTCATTAATATCCGGAATAGTTCAGAGAGGTTCCGGAAGCGTTTCGGGGTCACCGGAAGGGTTTCGATGAGTATCGAGTAATACCGGGTATTACCGATTAATATATATAGGTGGAAAATGTTTTCGAGGATGTTAAATTATATATTTAATGCTCTAAAAATGTTTAGAACAAATATATATTTAATTGAATATCAATGGGCCTAGTAAGGCCAAGAGCTGGAGAAGGAATTGGGCCACAAGGACCCAATAGGGGAGGCGCCCCTCTTTCCCCTATGGGAGGCCGAATCCTATTGAGGGAAGGACTCCTCCTTCCCCCCTTGGACGGCGCAAGGGAAGGAGAGTCCTTCCCCCTTTGTGGCGCCCCCTACTGTCCCCTAAACCTATATATACTAGAGGATTTCCACCCTATGCAACACAAGTTTTGGAGCACAGTCAGATGGAAGGAATCATTTTTGAGCATGATGGATCTGTCATTTCTAAGCATAGTCAGATGGAAGGAATTATTTGGTCGGCTTTGAAGGGAAGAATGGGAACATCAAGGGGGATTAACATGGGGTTTGATCTCAAAGCTTTAATTAAGCTAGTGGTTGGTTTGGATGCCCTAACTAAGCCATTTACAACTGAAGAAATTGATGATGTTGTCAAGCACATGCCTATAGATAAAGCTCGTGGCCCAGATGGGTTTAATGGTCTGTTTTTAAAGTAATTTCCTATAATTTGTAAGGGGTTTCATACTCTAGCACATGAGTTTTATGAGGAAAGGGCTCAGTTTGCTAATCTTAATGCCTCGTATATAACTCTGATACCTAAAAAGTTAGCTCCAGAGGGAGTTGGGGATTACATACCTATCTCTTTAACAGGAATGGGTGTGAAATTTTTATCAAAGATTGTTGCCAATAGATTCCAAGAGCTCATCATGGATTGTAAGAACCAATATGGTTTCATTAAATCCAGGACTATGCAGGACAGTATTGGTTGGACACTGGAATATCTTCATCGGTGTCATCAATCAAAGAGGCCCATTTTGATTCTAAAGTTGGATTTTGAAAAAGCCTTTGATTCCATTGAACACTCTATCATATTTGAAATTATGAAGCTTAAAGGTTTTAACAAAAAGTGGATCAACTGGATCAAAGAGCTGTTGACCACTGGAACATCCTCTGTGCCTCTGAATGGTGTACCTGGCAAACAGTTTCAGTGCAAGAAGGGTGTGAGGCAAGGTGACCCTATATCCCCTTTGCTTTTTGTTCTTGCTGCAGATCTTTTGCAGACAGTAGTTAATGAGATGCATACCAGGGGGGAGCTTTAATTGCCTATACCATGTCATGACAGGGACTATCCTATTATTCAGTATGCTGATGACACCTTGATCATAGTGCCTGCTGAGGAGAATCAACTGTTAGCTTTGAATAAGATGTCGCTAGTCTTCTCTCAATCTACTAGGCTTGATGTTAATTATCATAAGTCATCAATGGTCCCTGTAAATGTGCCACAGGATGAAACCAACAGGCTTGCTTCTATCTTTGGTTGTCAGGTTGGAAAGATGTCCTTTACATATCTTGGACTCCCAGTGGGCACCACAAAGCCAAGAATGGTGGATCTAATGTCATTAGTGGATTGCATGGAAAGGAGAATGACTGCCAGCTCCTGCTTTCTCGCTCAAGGGGGCAAGCTTCAATACTTGAATTCTGCTTTGTCCTCCTTGCCCATTTTCTTCTTATGCAGCCTGCTTATCAACCCTGGAATCTTGAAGTAACTTCAAAGAATTCAAAGGCAATGTTTATGGAGGAAGAATAGGCAAGAGCCTGCTCCATCTCTGGCTGCTTGGGACCTTATCTATAGACCCAATAATAAAGGAAGCTTGGGAATTATGAATCTTGGAATATAGAATGTAGCTATTTTGCTTAAACATGTTCACAAGTTTTTGAACAAGGCTGATGTACCTTGGGTGCATCTCATATGAAACTCTTACTATCATGGTTTTGTTCCACAAGGTACCCCCCTGTGGGTCATTTTGGTCAAAAGATATTCTTAAGCTGATTGATCAATTCAGAGAAGTGTCCTGGGTAGAGATTAATCATGGTGATACTGCATTATGTTGGTTAGACAAATGGAAGTTGGGAGATTCAGTCTTACCACTGCATAATACATTCCCAAGGTTGTTCTCTTATTGCAAGGACACCCTGGTTTCTGTGAAGGGTGGTTTGGATTGTCTGGACCTATCTAGTGGTTCAACTTACCTCTATCTGAACAGGCCTTCCATGAGCTTTTGACCCTGAAAAATTTGCTTCAGAATCATGATGGACAGTCTGCCTCCAAAGATGTTTGGCACTGGCATGGAACTGACAAACCATACACCCCCAAGAGGTTTCTATTCTTACATGCATGCAAATCTGTCTTTCAACCCTCTGCTCAAATGGGTTTGGTCCAGTTCTTACAGTCTGAAAATTAAGGTATTTGCATGGATGATGGTCATGGATAGATTAAACACAAAGGATATGGTGGAGATAAGACATTGGCATATTGATGATGGCATTAGTTGTGTGCTTTGTCATTTGCATATTAGAGAGGACAGGGATCACTTGTTCTTCAACTGTTTATTCAGCCAACGAGTGTGGAACTATCTTCAGATTGATTGGTCCCATGGAAACAATATGGGTGAAATTGCTCTTAATGCCAGGAGGGACTTTAGCAAGCCTTTCTTTCACTACTGCAGGATGCTGCTAACGCGACACTACAATCAGAGACCCATCAGTGAAACTGTGTACGATGCATTAATCGCAAAAGGTGATGTAATAAAATCGTAAAAAATGATACAAAATGTTTGCGATGGCGGAGACATCAAACATGGTTCAGATAAAAGTTGCGTGTGTGATGCGTGGCATACGGTTAATCCATAAGAACTGTTTGCGATGAGGCAACACAACAGAAACGGCCAACCAGATCAAGGTGTGTGCGATATACGGCATACAGTTCACTCGGATAAACTATTTGCGATTAGGGAATGCAACAGAAATGGTCAGCCAGAACAAGATGTGTGCGATATACGGCATACAGTTCACTCAGACGAACTGTTTTCGATTAGGCAACACAACAGAAATGTTTCAGCCAGATCAAGGTGTGTGCAATGGAGGGCATATAGTTCATTCCGATAAACTGTTTGTGTAGTGCCAAGAGAACAGAAACGTTTCGTGTAAACAAGATGTGTGTGATACGCGGCAAACAGGCCCGTAATCAGGAATGTGTGGGAAGACTGATAATAACACAGACGATTGCTAATAAGAAGCCATGTGCGTTGTGGGCGAACGCTTCCTGGTATACAAATGTCAGCGATTGATGAGTTCATCACCGACGGTTTCCCTAGTATGGTCCGTGTGCGATGTGATTGCATACAGAACAAAAACATATATACTTAATTATAAGGACATGATTGCATAACCAAATTAAACATCCAATTACATAGGTGGCTAGTACACGCATGACATTTGCACACAGCAAAGTAAACTATTACATGCATAATTAACTAGCATAAACGATCATCTGATCATCATCTACTTCTTCTTGTGACGCTTGCCGCCACTGCTCTGCTGGTTGCTCGATCTGGCCTCGTCGATTATGGGAAGCAGGGACTCCCTCATGTCAACGATCTGCCTGTGCATCTCATAGCATGTGTACAAGCTCTTGGCCGCGAACATGAGGTGAGCTTCATCCAGTTGCCGCATCCAGGCCCCGTGACAGGATGCGGGATATGTTCTGTTGGCATCCTGCTTCATCTTTTCGTAGTAGGGGTCGATGATGGCCGAGGCGAGTTCAACCAGGGAGTCCTTCGTGCTGCCCCGGACGTTGTAGTGGTCATGGATTTCGATGAGGTTCTTGCAGGCCAAGCCCGAAACCTTGAGCGATTTTACATCATTGGTGGTTTCCACCGTAGCGAACTTGTAGTCAGTGTTGTTGACAAACCTGGCGAATCGGTCGCAAGGCTTTGTGGCCATGTAGTAGTGGTAGATGAGGACATGATGGCACATGCACAACTAGGCGACGGCAACCTTCTGATCTTTCCCGGGATGACAGCCCGTATACTAGAGGTCGATGCTGACCACTTTGTACTTGTCTCGAGCAAGCAACTGCTCCACAGTGTTGATGTAGCCCTCCACCACGGCCGGGTCGATGGTGTACACCACCGAGAGATCCGTCTCCCTCGCATGGGGTCTCCACTTGATGCACACCGAACTCCATTGGAGCGCCGCTAGATGATACGTCTCCAACTTATCTATAATTTATGAATTATTCTTGCCATGTTTACAACAATTTTATATGTTTTTGGTATGATTTGATTAGAACTAACCCAGACTGACGCAGTTTTCAGCAGAACTACCGTGGTGTCATTTTTTTGTGCAGAAATAAAAGTTCTCGGAATGGGCTGAAAATTTACTGTGATTTTTTATGGACCAAAAGAGACCCCCGAAGCACCGGAGCTGGGCCAGGAAGTGGACGAGGGAGCCACAAGCCTGGGGGCGTGCCCTCCGAGCTTGTGGGCCCCTCGGGCACCCCCTTGACGTGAGACCGATGCCAAAAATTCCTATAAATACCAAAACCCCCGAAAAGAACCCTAGATGAGAAGTTCCGCCGCCGCAAGCCTCTGTAGCCACGAAAAACCAACCAGGAGCCCGTTTCGGCACCCTGCCAGAGGGGGAAACCATCACCGGAGGCCATCTTCATCATCTCGGAGGCCACCATGATGAGGGGGGAGCATTTCACCCTAGGGGCTGAGAGTATGTACCAGTAGCTATGTGTTTGATCTCTCCCTCTCGTGTTCTTGATTTGGCACGATCTTGATGTACCGCGAGCTTTGTTACTATAGTTGGATCATATGGTGTTTCCCCCCCCCTCTATCTTCTTGTGATGAATTGAGTCTTGCTCTTTGAGGTTTTATTATGTTGGATTGAGTATTGGATTTGAGAACACTTGATGTATGTCTTGCGATGGGATATTTGTGGTGACAATGGGATGTTCTATTGATTCACTTGATGTATGTTTTGGCACTCAACTCGCGGATTCCCGAGGTGACATTGGGGTAATCTATGCATAGGGGTTGATGCATGTTTTCGTCCTACATTCTCCGATAGAAACTTTGGAGTGATTCTTTGTCGCCCGTTGACGGATTGCCATATGATTTAATTATGTTATCATTGTTGAGAGACTTTGCACTAGTGAAAGTATGAACCCTAGGCCTTGTTTTCAAGCATTGCAATACCGTTTTTGCTCACTTTTGTTACTAGTTACCTTGCTGTTTTATATTTTCAGATTACAAAAACCTATATCTGCTATCCATACTACACTTGTATCACCATCTCTTCGCCGAACTAGTGCACCTATACAATTTACCATTGTATTGGGTGTGTTGGGGACACAAGAGACTCTTTGTTATTTGGTTGCAGGGTTGTTTGAGAGAGACCATCTTCATCCTACGCCTCCCACAGATTGATAAACCTTAGGTCATCCACTTGAGGGAAATTTGCTACTGTCCTACAAAACTCTGCACTTGGATGCCCAACACGAGTCTACAAGAAGAAAGGTTGCGTAGTAGACATCAAGCTCTTTTCTGGCGCCGTTGCCGGGGAGGTGAGTGCTTGAAGGTATATCTTTAGATCTTGAAATTGAATCTTTTAGTTTCTTGTTTTATCACTAGTTTGGTTTATAAAAGAAAACTACAAAAAAATGGAATTGAGGTTGCCTCATATACTTCATCTTTATACTGTCTTTCGTGAAAATGATGGAAAGGAAAATTGTGCTCAAGTGTTAGAAGAAGAAGTCAATAAAATGTTTGGCACGCAATCTTTGAATGATGAGCATGATTGCAATATTGTTGGTATGAATTCTTTGAATATCCATGATGCTAATGATATGCAAAGCCATAAGCTTTGGGATGCTATGTTTGATGAAGATGATATTTTTAGTCCCCAAATTTTTGATGAGAAAAATTATTATGATGATAGCATGCCTCCTACTTATGATGATTATATTGTGAAAGTGGGTTTGGAAGAGTGTCAACTCTAGGTAATGATACCACTATTTTGGAGGGTGTTGAATCTTATAATATTTATGAAAGTGGATTTGGAGCGGTCATGACTTTATTTAGAGATGAATCCACTATTTTGGAAGAGGTTTCAATTGATTATGAGAACAAAGTTGCTATCTATGATGATTATTGTGATGAATTGTATGCTATAAAGAATAATGATAACCATGAAACTTGTCATCATGATTTTATTGTTCAATTTGATTATGTCAATCAAGTATCCCATGATAGCTATTTTGTTGAATTTGCTCCTCCCATTACTATGAATGAGAAGAATTTTGCTTATGTGGAGAGTAATAAAATTTCTATGCTTGTGGATCATGAAAAGAATGCTTTATGTGATAGTTATATTGTTGAATTCCTTCATGATGCTACTGAAAATTATTATGAGAGAGGAAGATATGCTTTTACATATCTCAATAATATCAAGTTTCCTCTCTTTATGTTGAAAGTTTTGAAGTATTGCTTGTTTTGCTTTCCTGTGCTAGTTGATTCTTGCTCCCAAAAATTATTTGTTCACAAAATCCCCATGCATAGGAAGTGGGTTAGGCTTAAAATGTGCTAGTCATATGCTTCATGATGCTCCTGTTATGTTTCAATTCTTTACTCCTATGTGAGCATCATTAAAATCATCATGCCTAGCTAAAAAGGCGTTAAAGAAAGGCGCTTGTTGGGAGACAACCCAACACTATTACCTACTGTTTTTGTGTGTTCAAATGATTAAGTTATTGTATTAATCATGTTTTATAGCTTTTGTTTCAATAAAGTGCCAAGTAAAGCCTTTGGGGTAGTGTGGATGATAGTTGACTTGATTCTGTGCAAAAACAGAAACTTTTGCTTCCAGTAACAGAATTGTTAAAATTCACTGGGATGTGGAAAAACTCTGAATTTTTTACACAATATTTATATACAAATTTTCTACTTCTTCCTAATTTTTCAGAATTTTGGACTAACATAAGTATGAGCATAATTCAGATCTTTACAGACTGTTCTGTTTTTGATAGATTCTGTTTTCGATGCATAGTTTGCTTGTTTTCTAGTTTCTATAGCTTATATTGCTTAATATAAATTGTGGAAATTGTAGAGTACAGTAGGCATTATGTGAGGAAAAAATTGAATCTTGTCTTGACAGTACCCAAGTGAATGATTTGTTTTATCATACTAACCCATCTCACGAAGTTCCGCTAAGTTTTGTGTGATTGAAGTTTTCAAGTTTTGGGTGAGACATCGATATGAGGAGAATAAGGAATGACAAGACCCTAAGCTTAGGTATGCCCAAGGCACCCCAAGATAATATTCAAGGAAGATACAAGCAACTAAGCTTGGGGATGCCCCGGAAGGCATCCCCTCTTTCGTCTCCAACATTATCGGTAACCTCACTTGGAGCTATATTTTTATTCATCACATGATACGAGTTTTGCTTGGAGCATCATTTTATTTTATTAGGATTTGCTTGCTGTTTTTTATAGTAATGTTTTGCATCTTTTATTTCAATAAAAATGTCAAGTATAGCCTTTACCATGCTTATTTTGCAAGTCTATATGTGGCTCTTTGAAAACAGAAAGTTGCACGCTAGTGCATGAATTCTTAAGAAAAGTCAGAATGTGATAAAATGTTGATTTTTTATGTACAATAATATATTATAAATTTTCTACAGTGTGGTACATTTTCAGTATTTTTGGAGTTAGGGAAGTGTGAGTAAAATTGCACTCTTTACAGACTGTCCTGTTTAGACAGATTGCTGTTATGTTTGCATTGTTTGCATATGTTTGCTTGTTTACTGATTCTATTTGAGGATAGGAATATTAAATATGCAGAGGCATTTAGTATACAATTTTAAATAATATTTTTAGTGATTTTCTACAGTATATAATGATAAGGTGTTGCATTGATTCATACTAACTTTTCTCACGAGTTCTTGTTGAGTTTTGTGTGGATGAAGTTTTTAAGATTTAGGGAAACCGTGATATAAAAGGAATTAAGGAGACACAAAAGCTCAAGCTTGGGGATGCCCAAGGCATCCCAAGATAATATTTCAAGAAGTCTCAAGCATCGAAGCTTGGGGATGCCCCGGTAGGCATCCCACCTTTCTTCATCAAGAATTATCGGTTAGTATCAGTTGAGCCTAAGTTTTTGCTTCTTCACATGATGTGTGCTATCTTTAGAATGTCATTTTATTTTGTTTTGCTTGCTGTTTGAATAAAATACTTAAGATCTGAAATTTTTAAATGAGAGAGAGTCTTCACATAGCTACTTAATTATTTGACTACTCATTGATCTTCACTTATATCTTTTTGGAGTAGTTTGTCAGTTGCTCTAGTGCTTCACTTATATCTTTTTAGAGCACGGCGGTGGTTTTATTTTGAAGAAATTTATGAACCCTCATGCTTCACTTATATTATTTTGAGAGTCTTATAAATAGTATGGCAATTTTCTTGGGTTATGAATTTAGTCCTAATATGATGGGTATTCAAGAGGGATATAATAAAAACTTTCATGAAGAGCATTGAATATATGAGAAGTTTGATTCCTTTCATTTGTTTTGAGATATAAAGATGGTGATATTAGAGCCATACTAGTGAGTAATTGTGGATTGGTAGAAATACTTGTGTTAAAGTTTGTGATTCCCGAAGCATGCACGTGTGGTGAATCGTTATGTGATGAAGTCGGAGCATGATTTATTTTTTGATTGTCTTCCTTATGAGTGGCGGTCGGGGACGAGCGATGGTCTTTTCCTACCAATCTATCCCCCTAGGAGCATGCGTGTAGTACTTTGTTTCGATAGCTAACAGACTTTTGCAATAAGTATGTGAGTTCTTTATGACTAATGTTGAGTCCATGGATTATACGCACTCTCACCCTTCCACCATTGCTAGCCTCTCTAGTACCGCGCAACTTTCGCCGGTGCATTAAACCCACCATATACCCTTCCTCAAAACAGCCACCATACCTACCTATTATGGCATTTCCATAGCCATTCCGAGATATATTGCCATGCAACTTCCACCGTTCCGTTTATTATGACACATACCATCATTGTCATATTGCTTTGCATGATCATGTAGTTGGCATAGTATTTGTGGCTTGGCCACCGTTCATATTTTTTATACATGTCACTCTTGATCATCGCACATCCCGGTACACCGCCAGAGGCATTCATATAGAGTCATATTTTGTTCTAGTATCGAGTTGTAAGTAAATAAAAGTGTGATGATCATCATTATTAGAGCATTGTCCCATGTGAGGAAAGGATGATGGAGGCTATGATTCCCTCACAAGTTGGGATGAGACTCCGGACATAAAAAAGAGAGGCCAAAGAGCCCAAACAAAAAGAAACATAAAAATGAGAGAAAAAGAGAGAAGGGACAATGTTACTATCCTTTTCCACACTTGTGCTTCAAAGTAGCACCATGTTCTTCATGATAGAGAGTCTCCTATTTTATCACTTTCATATACTAGTGGGAATTTTTCATTATAGAACTTGGCTTGTATATTCCAATGATGGGCTTCCTCAAATTGCCCTAGGTCTTCGTGAGTAAGCAAGTTGGATGCACACCCACTTAGTTTTCATTTTGAGCTTTCATACACTTATAGCTCTAGTGCATCCGTTGCATGGCAATCCCTACTCACTTGCATCGATATCAATTGATGGGCATCTCCACAGCCCATTAATTTGCCTAGTTGATGTGAGACTTTCTCCTTTTAGTCTTCTCCTCACAACCTCCACCATACTCTATTCCACCTATAGTGCTATATCCATGGCTCATGCTCATGTATTCCGTGAAAGTTGAAAAAGCTTGAGAACATTAAAAGTATGAAACAATTGCTTGGCTTGTCACCGGGGTTGTGCATGATGAAATATTTTGTGTGATGAAGATAGATCATAGCCAGACTATATGATTTTGTAGGGATAACTTTCTTTGGCCATGATATTTTGAGAAGACATGATTGCTTTATTAGTATGCTTGAAGTATTATTGTTTTTATGTCAATATTAAACTTTTGTTTTGAATCTTATGGATCTGAACATTCATGCCACAATAAAGAATATTACATTGATAAATATGTTAGGTAGCATTCACACTTCATAAATTATTTCTTTTATCATTTACCTACTCGAGGACGAGCAGGAATTAAGCTTGGGGATGGTGATACGTCTCCAACGTATCTATAATTTATGAAATATTCATGCCATGTTTACAACAATTTTATAAGGTTTTGGTATGATTTGATTAGAACTAACCCGGACTAACACTGTTTTCAGCAGAACTACCTTGGTGTCGTTCTTTTGTGTAGAAATAAAAGTTCTCTGAATGGGCTGAAAATCTACGGTGATTTTTTAGGGACCAAAGAGACCCCCGAAGCACCAGAGCAGGGCCAGGAAGTGGACGAGGGAGCCACAAGCCTGGGGGCGCGCCCACCCCCCTAAGGCGCGCCCTTCGAACTTGTGGGCCCCTCGGGCACCCCCTTGATGTGAGACCGACGCCAAAAATTCCTATAAATACCAAAACCCCCGAAAAGAACCCTAGATGAGAAGTTCCACCACTGCAAGCCTCTGTAGCCACGAAAAACCAATCGGGAGCCCGTTCTGGCACCCTGCCGAAGCGGGAAACCATCACCGGAGGCCATCTTCATCATCCCGGAGGCCACCATGACGAGGAGGGAGTAGTTCACCCTCGGGGCTGAGGGTATGTACCAGTATCTATGTGTTTGATCTCTCTCTCTCTCTCTCGTGTTCTTGATTTCGCACGATCTTGATGTACCGCGAGCTTTGTTACTATAGTTGGATCATATGGTGTTTCTCCCCCTCTACCTTCTTGTGATGAATTGAGTCTTGATCTTTGAGATTTCATTATGTTGGATTGAGTATTGGATTTGAGAACACTTGATGTATGTCTTGCGATGGGATATCTGTGGTGACAATGGGATTCTATTGATTCACTTGATGTATGTTTTGGCACTCAACTCGCGGATTCCCGAGGTGACATTGGGGTAATCTATGCATCAGGGTTGAAGCACGTTTTTTTCCTACGTTCTCCGATAGAAACTTTGGAGTGATTCTTTGTTGCACATTGAGGGATTGTTATATGATCCAATTATGTTATCATTGTTGAGAGAATTTGCACTAGTGAAAGTATTAACCCTAGGCCTTGTTTTCAAGCATTTGAACTAGTGCACGTATACAATTTACCATTGCATTGGGTGTGTTGGGGACACAAGAGACTCTTTGTTATTTGGTTGCAGGGTTGTCTGAGAGAGACCATCTTCATCCTACGCCTCCCACGGATTGATAAACCTTAGATCATCCACTTGAGGGAAATTTGCTGCTGTCCTACAAAACTCTGCGCTTGGAGGCCCAACACGAGTCTACAAGAAGAAAGGTTGCGTAGTAGACATCAACCACTCAATTTATAATTGGGTCACTGGAAGTTCTGTACAAGAAACAGGCAAGGACCAAACGATTTGAACCAAGGCCCTGATTGAGTGCAAGATGAAAGAGGGTTCCTCAATGAGTGAGCATATAGTGAAGCATGATGGCTATGTTGATGGACTTGCTTCACTGGAACTTGGAATTCCTCCAACACTCGGCATATATATTGTGCTTGCTTCACTCCCCCCATCTTACGATGGTTTTATCATGAATTACAACATGAATAGGATGGAGAAAACTGGAAACGAGTTGTTTGCTATGCTTAAAACTGCGGAAGCTGGGATGCAGAAGAACAAAGAAGTGTTGATGGTCAACAAGACTACCAGTTTCAAGAAGAAGGGCAAGTCCAAGAAGAAAGAGCAGTTTTAACATGCTCCCTCTTACCTCCTCCTTTTACATTAGAGGTAAGAGTATATATTAGATATGAGCCCTTGATCTCATGAATTAGTGGTCAGATTAACTCTTACCTTCTTAGCTTACATGTAAAAAGAAGGGGTAAGAGGGAGCATGTTAAAATTTTCCAAGAAGAAATCTACTGGTGCCAGTAAGACTGTCTCTCAGAAGAAGAACAAGGGTGGTGCCAATAAGGAGACTGAATGTTTCTACTGCAAACAGAATTGTCACTGGAAGCGTAACTGCAAGAAATACTTGGCGGATAAGAAGAAGGTTCTTCTGGTAAAGGTATAAAAGTTATATAAAGTTAATGTTGTTTTACTTATTTCTGTATGTCACAAGTATTTGATACTGATCGATTGCTCTCATTTGTAATCGGATGTAGGGACTACATAAACCTCACAAGTTGAGAAGAAATAAAGACGTGATGCTAGTCAAGGATGGTGATGGGATCACTACTCGAGATTGATGGAGTCTATCTTCAAGATTTATCTTAGGATCAAATAATAGTTATTATGTTCCGGAGTTGTGTAAGATATTATGTTTTGGATTATGCGACGAGTATTCTTATAAAGTTTTGAACAATAGTTGTTGAAGTGGTTATAATAATATGTTTGGATTTACCTCAGATTTTGATGGTTTATTCATGAATCTTGATTTAAAAATTTATAACATTAAATGCTGAACATCTGGATAAGACTAATGAGCTCCACTCAAATGTGGGACTGCTTGGATATATCGGGAAATAATCTTCATATAGATGAAGTATTGAATTATCTTGATTAAGAAATCAAATAAAAGAATACATAGTGATGTATAAGGTCCAATGAATAACACAGGGCACGGTGGATAATTATGCTTCATTAAAGATTAGGTAAATATGAGTTACTTAAAAATCTAAACTATTTGAATAGTTCAAAGGAATTTCAGAATATATTATTTGAAGAGTTCAAAAAATTTATGGTGAAGATAAGGATCATTATGACAAAAGATAAAGTGATTCTTCAATATTGAAGAAAAATTATCTGTGTCATAAGTTTACCAAAACACTCGAATAATTGTGGAATTATTCTATTACCGATATGCTTTTATTGGGGTATAATTGAAAAAGCAAGATATACACTAAACAGAGCACCACATATTAGTCCGGCTAATAGAAACCATATGAGTTCTGGAATTTGTAAACCAAATAAATGCTGAATTGTAGGATATCTCAAAACATGATTTTAAATTCCTTACATTGAAATGTTCAAAAGGTAAAGTGTTTGTTACGGATGAACATTTTTTTCAAGAAAGAGTTTACTTATCAAAGAAATAAGTGGGAGGACATTAAGGCTTGGTGAGGATTATTGAATCACTAAATGGTAATAAGCAGGAATTAACAAACCGGAAGTTGTTCCGATAGATTGTCTGCAAAATATACCGTAAGTTACTACATTGGATGTAGAAACTCTAAAGCTTGTAACAGGAGTATGCAAATCAGGAATAACATTGAAATTTTCTAAAATTTCATGATGAGATATTCATCTTGGAAGAAGATGAACTAGTGCATTACAGGGAAGCGATGGCGGTGCCCAGCTCAAAGGAATGTCTCATAGCCATGCACACCGGAATGATAATTTATATACAATTAAGTTTAGAACTTAGTTGTTAATTTTCATACATAATAAACAAGTTTAGAACTTGGTTGATACTTCAAAGAGTATGAAGTAAATAGAATGGATATCAAAAAAAATCTTAAATAGGAAAGGATGTATGAATGATACAATCGGAAAAGTTTTAAAATCCTCAGGACACCGGATAAATGTGCAAACTTCAAAAGAGTTTTTTTGAAGATAATAACAAGTGAGCTGGCATTGAGATTTTGATCTTGTCAAAATGATAAAAGTACTTTGTGTATATATATAACTCAGTGGGAGCTCTATAGTATTTCTAATCTCATATCTATATGACATATTATGGAATGGAAATAATATAAAGCTTCTGAGCATAAACAAAATGGTTTTGAAACATATTTTCCGTCAAATTGTAAAAGCAAAATATTGGGCATAAAAGAACCTATAAAATAGATAAAAATGTCTGATTGAGCTAAAAATAAGTTTATATATTTTGACAAAGGTTTAAATAGAAAAAAATGTTTTCTCACTGTCATATAACTACATGCTTATGAGAATCAATTGATAAGCATGCGTAGAGAATGAATTAATCTTGATAGTTATGATGTATAAAAGGCCAAAGGTTTTACTAAGTGTTAGTAACGGATATCAAGGACCTAAAAATAAGTGTTATATTTTTTAGATATGAAGTTAAAGTTCATTGTTGAGAATATAGAATATAACTTCATGATTGATATAATTGGGCTATGATAATTACTTAGACTTATTTTATGAACAATATTGTTGATTCTATAACGATATGTGTTTTGAAAAGATTAGATGTTTCTATATTGTCTGAATCAAGAAAGGTCTTGATATAGTTGGATGTTACAAATGTTGCAAGAAATCCATAAACATTATATTGTGAATGTGGCTAATCAAGAAGAGTCTTGATATTAATGGGTGGATCCATAGAATGGTGAAACCTATTACAATATATTATGAATATAATCAAGAAGAGTCTTGATATAAATGGGTGGATCCATAGTATGATGAAACCAATTACAATATATTAAGAATATAATCAAGAAGAGTCTTGATATAGTTGGTGGGGTTCTAAGTGCAATAAGTCTAATGGTATTTTATTTTGAATAAAATGTTATAGCTTAAAGCAAGATGGATTGAGATTCTAAAATCAGAAAAGATAAACACAAACATTACAGTGTTTTGAATATCTCAAAACTAATGACAAAGGCTCTACCACAAGCAAAGCATAAGCAACACTAGATAAGCCGTAGGTGTTTTAAGACTATGCAGCTAGATTATTGACTCTAGTGAAAGTGGGAGACTCTTGGAAATATGCCCTAGAGGCAATAATATTGTATTATTATATTTCCATTATTCATAATTAAGAGTTTATGTTTCATGTTATAACTGCTATGATCCTAGAATATATGATTCAGTGGAAAACTCATATGCACATGTGAAGTAATAAACGAAAACAATAGGTTCCCGGTCTCGCCTCTAAGACTGGCTCAAGTGTTGTTGGTGCTCAAGTTTTTCGGATCTTAGGATATTGTTAAGTGTAACAATAGTCCTAAAACAACATTGAGGGTATGACATCAGAAGAACGATCATATTGAATCGACCCAATACTTGTCTGTTATACGTTGTGATTATATCGTCTAAAATCATCTGTTATAACACGGAGTGTTAGCATGTGTTTTAGTTCCTCAGACCATGAGTGTGTCCCTATCACTTCCTACCAGACGGTGGGCTTTGGGATTGCACAAACATCATCTGTAACAAGGTGATCATAACGACAACTTTCGGGTTCATCGGAAAGTTTGACAAGTGACTGGATAGCTCGAGAGTGGGATTTGATCCTCCAACGATGGAGAAATATTCTTAGGGCCCTCTTGGTGTGACGACATCCATCATCGTCTGGCCAGACACAGGTGACTACGTCAAGGGGATTCCAGAACACATCAAAGAGAAAGAAGAACAAAACCGGTAACGGGAGCAACGGTATAGTGAGCATGGTGATGACTCAGGAGGATACCGATGCACACTGGGTTTTGTAAAGTATCATGAAGCAAAGGGAACATCACATGATAACCAATGGTTCACTCGAATAGCATTCGTGTAATCATAGGGACCGATATGGATGTCCACGGTTCCGCTATCGATCATTGAACAAAGGGGTTTCGTTCATGTCTATGATTTACCGAACCTACGGGGTCACAAGCTTAAGGTAATCATGATCTGCTGAATTAGTGGTATGGGATTAATGAGAATATATTTTTGGAATTTTTTCATTAATATTCTAAATAATTCCGAGGGGTTCCGGAAGCGTTTCGGGGTCACCAGAAGGGTTTCAGTGAGTATTGGGTAATACTAGGTATTACTGATTAATATATATATATAGGTGGAAAAAAATTGGATATGTTAAATTATATATATAATGGTCTAAAAATATTTAGAACATTTTATATTTAATTTAAATATCAATGGGCCTAAAAAGGCCAAGAGGTGGAAGGCAACTTGGGCCACAAGGGCCCAAGTAGGGAAGGCACCCCTCCCCCCTTTCCTCCCCTCCCCTCTAACCTATATATACTAGGGGATTTGGCTCTATTGGACAAAAGTTTTGGAGCCTCTTCTAGTTGATCTAGTGCTAGTTCTTGTTGGTCCTAGTTGATCAATTAGAGCTAGCCCTAGCCACCTCTAATCCTCATAATTAGAAGCCCCGTGTGGTTCTAATGTCCTTCCTCTAATTCTCCAGCGACAATTCACTCTTGACGGTGAAGCGCTACCGGATCGTGAAATCCGTACGCTTGCAACCAAGTAGAGAGGCCGTGCTTTCGGTCTTCCGTTCGAGGGATCATTCGAGGGAGGTTCGTGGGATCGTCATCAATGTTCGAGGGACTCCAAGTACGATCTACACCGACTTGTCTGCTTCCGCTGCACTCCCGGAGTCGGTAACGATCGTTGATCCAAACCCGTTATGCATCTTCATATTGTTCCTGGTGATCATAGGGCAATTTTTTTTTGTTTTCTACTACGTTTCCCAACAGAGATTGCACTGGTTCAGCACAGTGGAGAGGATGGTCTAGAGTTGTAGATGAAAGAAAATAAAGACGCTACAGTGATGACAGTGACATAGCGATGCTTGTGTTCCTGTGTGTTCATGTTGCTGTAATTTGGTTATCCATGTTAGCTATCTACCAACTATTGGGTTCACCTGCTTGCAGCCGGCCTGATGTATTGCTGTTTCTTGATCCGTGCAAGGTCCCTGAGGCTAGTTTGTGCCCCTGAATGCTGTAACTTTGCTGATGTATGGATGGTTTCCAATGAGTGATCACAGCCTGAGCATCCTAAACCCTAAACTGGAATGTGCGAGGACTGAATTGCCCTAATTGTCATGCAACCATTAGGGAAACAATTGCTGCCACACCCTGTCACATTATTTGCATCCAAGAATCAAAGATGGCTCATATTGATCAATTTGTTGTGTCTTCACTGGGTGGTCTGCGTCATAGGAGCTTCGCCCATCGCCCTGCTTCTGGTACTCGCGGAGGGATCTTTATCCTTTGGGATGAGGATGCTTTCAAGCTTGCCAACATTCATTTTTGCCAATTCACCTTGTCTGCCGATGTTCAACTTGCTAATTTGAACATTGCGTTCAAGTTAACTACAGTCTACGGCACAACAAGAAGCAACCTCAAGGATGTTTTCTTTGAGGAGCTCATTACCAAGAAGCCTAGCGATGGTTGTATGTGGCTGGTTCTTGGGGACTTCAATCAAATTTATCATGCTAGAGATAAAAACCGCACAAATGCTAATCGTAACCGCATTGTTCACTTCGCAACACCCTCAATGCCTGCGAACTTAAGGAGATCCATCTACAAAATAGAAAGTTCACTTGGAGCAATGAACAAAGGACCCAACTTTGAGTAAACTTGATTCTTTCTTCTGCAATGAGGAATGGGACGTTGAATTTGGGCATCACATTCTCCATGCTCTTGCTTCATCCCTCTCTGACCACTGCCCGCTGCTCCTTGCCAATGACAAAGGGCCTCGTAGAACTAAATCCTTCCGTTTAATGAACTTTTGGATCAAGATGCTGGGCTTCATGGCCACTGTCCAGCAAGCATGGAACGAAGAGACGACCCATGTTGAACCGTACCAACTCCTCTTCCACAAGCTCAAGAAAACTAGCCAAAGGCTTCATGCTTGGAGTAAAACCCTTTTCTCTCATGCCAAGGTGCAACTCCATATGGCCTTGGAGATTATCCTACGTTTAGATATTTCCCACGAAAATAGAACTCTCAGCCAGGACAAGAGAGAGCTTAAAAGAGGCTTAAAAGAAAGGTCGTGAGCTTGGCCGTGTTTGAGAAGGCTCGCAAAAGGGCAAAGTTCTAGGATTACCAATCTCAAAGAGGGAGACGCTAACAAGAGATATTTTCACCTTTGCATTAATCATCGTTGAAGAAAGAACTTCATCCACCGCCTCAAGCATAACAATGGATGGGTCACTGACCATGACAACAAGAAAGCTATCATGCATGACCATTTCACTAAGGCCACAAGAAGGGGAATGCCTAGAGACAAGGACTTCAATTGGAATAATATTCCCGTTCCGGATGTTGATCTCACCAACCTCGGGGACACTTTCACGGAGGAGGAGGTCAAGTGTGCGATCATAGATTTACCTTCTGACAAAGCTCCTGGCCCAGATGGCTTCACGGGTGCATTTTTCAAGACATGTTGGGAAGTTATTAAACCGGAGATTATGATTGTTGTGAATAACTTCTCCAACCTCCATGTGACCAACTTTCATTGGCTCAACTCGGCATACATAGCGCTCATTCCAAAAAAAGATGGGGCGGAGGACATCTCAGATTTTAGGCCCATAAGTATCATCCATGCCATTGCCAAGATCACTGCCAAAATGATGGCCACCCGCCTTGCCCTGCACATGTCAGACCTTTTCTCCTACGCCCAAAGCACCTTTATCAAGAAACAAAGCATCCACGATAACTTCATGTACGTGCGCAACTTGGCGAGGCGCTTCCATCGAAATAAGTCTCCAATGCTACTTTTCAAACTTGACATCAAGAAGGCTTTCGACTCAGTGCGATGGGAATTTTTGATGGATCTTTTGAGACACCATGGCTTTCTGAGCCGCTTTCGAGGCTGGGTGTCGGCCCTCCTATCCTCAGCATCTTCGAGAGTGTTGATCAATGGCGTCATCAGGGATCCTATCAAGCATGGGCGGGGCCTGAGACAGGGAGACCCCCTCTCACCACTTCTCTTCGTCCTTGCCATCAACCTGCTTCACCACATCCTTGCTAAAGGGACGAGACAAGGCCAGCCGCACCCTATTCTTGCCAGGACCGAGACCCTTTGTGCGTCTCTATATGCGGATGATGCTGCCATCTTCGTGAAGCCAATAAAAGAAGACATTCAATTCTTAGCATCCACCCTTGCTAATTTTGGTGAGGTCACCAGTCTAGTCACTAACTACGCCAAGAGCCAAGTGGCGCCCATTCGCTGCGATGATGTTGCCCTCAATGATATCCTCATGTCCTTCCTCACCATCCAAACTACCTTCCCTATGAGATACCTCGGGCTGCCCCTATCGGTCAGGAGACTTCGGAGAATACACTTTCAACAATTGGAAGACAAGGTGGCTAGAAAACTCACCCCTTGGCTTGGCAGACACGTTGCGTCGCCGGGTCGCATTGTTCTCGTCAAGGCGGTCCTCACTGCTATAGCAATCTACCACCTCACTCCTCTGGATCTGCCAGTCGAGGTCATCAAGGCAATTGACAGTATCAGACGCGCTTATCTTTGGGCGGGATGTGAAAAGGTCACCGGTGGGAAATGCAAAATTAACTGGGAGAAAGTGTGCAAGCCCAAGTTATATGGTGGATTGGGCGTCCTCAACCTACAAAAGTTTGCTACCGCTCTCCGCTTGCGATGGCTTTGGTTTGAGTGGGCTGACCACACTAAACCTTGGATTGGCATGGGCACGCCGTGCACTGACGATGATAGAAATCTCTTTGCGGCTGCCACTCGTGTTACCTTGGGTGGACGGTATTCGCCCCAAGGATATTGCTCCAAAGATCTTTGATCTCTCCAGGAAGAAAAGAAGCTTCGTCTTCTTGGCTCTCACTGACAACGCTTGGGTCCGCAACATTGGTGACTCTCAGGGCCCCACTTTCAAGCATATTGAGGAATTCGCCACCCTTTGGGAGAAGCTCTCCAATGTCATTCTCACCCCTGGAGTCGACGATGTAATTATTTGGAAGTTCACTAACAATGGGGTATACTCCGCGTCTTCTGCATACAATGCCCAGTTTGAGGGTCACACAACCTCTGCCATGATCACGGTTGTTTGGAAAGCTTGGGCACCCCCCCCCCCTCCCGCCCCAAGTGCAATTTTTTTGCTTGGTTGATTACTCAGAATAGGGTGTGGACCGCCGATAGATTGCAACGTCGGGGATGGCCGAACTACAACCTTTGCTCACCTTCTCTTCCAGTGTCGGTTCACAATGAGAGTGTGGACAGAGGTTAAGCCTTGGCTTGGTCTCCACGACATCGATCCGTCGGACTGGAGACTTGTGCCCTCGGTGAAAGTTTGGTGGGACAAGGTTGCTCACAAGAGGCCACTCACGCAAGGTTCGTAGCACTTAGATGATGCTTGTTGCGTGGGAAATTTGGAACGAGCGCAACGCGAGGGTCTTCCGCAACACCGCCGCCCCTAGTACCGTTGTCATTGCCAAGATTAAAGGTGAGGCCTCTCTTTGGGCTCGTGCGGTGCAAAGTATTTGTGTAATGTTATGCCGCGAGAGTAATTTGTACTCTCCCACTTGGTGGAACTATGTCTAATCTTCTTCTTATTAATGAAAATGGCAAATCTTTTGCCTTGTTTCAAAAATAAATAAATCCAGTGGCATCATTGCGGAGCTTTTTTGGTTGCGAGCTACTCTGTGGATGATTCTCCACAAAGCGATGCACCACAGTCCACAGTAATGTTTGTGGCGGACAAATCTATGGCCGCTATTCGGCAAGAGAAGAGCAAGCTAAGCACTAGCCTCGGCGATCCAAAGTTGGCTACCGAGCTGCAGTAAAGCGTGGCCTACATGAAACATCCGAACAATCCCTGCCGTCAGGACTCGAGTGGATGGATCGAGGAGGAACAGTCGGTGCGGGGGTCCTGGGCAGAGTACAGCAAATAATTGACGCCTTGACTGTTGCTTCATGATGGTGGCGCCGAGATTTTCGCTCAGGCAGCAGGATACGAGCACGACGAGGGCGGGACCTCTCGCGTTCGAGCACGCGGGACTCATGCATGCCTGGTCACTTGGCGACACAGACAGACGGTGGCGTCCGTCCTGTGTGCACTGCACGCCGAGGAGAGGACGTCCCCGCGGAGGCGGAGCGACACCAGTACACACAGCACACGCGCGCAGGGAGCAGAAACCGATCGATGGACGGTGACAGTGAGAGTGAGGAGCCGAAGGACGCGGCCGACCGAGTGCGTCCATTCAACTGGCGCCACAGCGGCCGAACCGAATCATATGGTGAGAGAGATGGAGAGGACGTAGACAGAGGTAGCGTTGTGATTGTGTCATGCGTACTCGAGGCTCGCAGGCGGGGAGGGGAGGGCGTGAGGCAGACATGCATCATTGATGGGCGTGCAGCCAGCCACTGCGGCGACGCTGCAAAGCCAGAATGATCCGTTCCAGTCGATTGGGTGCTGCCTGCCCCCATCTAGTTACTTTTTTACTGGAGCGATGCTGTGCTGCTAGTGCTACTACCTACCCAACGTGCAATGTCCCGCCACTTTCTCACCCTGGCTCAGTAGCAAACATCAACATGGATGATGGAGGCGATACGAGGAAAGATTTGACACTTCTTTAACCGCACACAATCCTTTTGCTCTTAGTGGCGCCAACTGTTCCCAGCCCCGACGCTATCAACACGAATGCCTTCTAGAATTTCCAGGTGATTTTAACAGCCTGCCACGCTTCTGCAGCAGCGACAGAAAATGGCACTTGTAAAGGTTGATCTGTCCACTGCTGTGTATGTAGACTGTACAAGGTTCATGCTCTCGCAACATCTGAACAAACAAAGCAAACCAGTGCATAAAACAATGGCAACGCAGAAACAACGGCAGCATGCAGCCTGAGAGCACAAGGATGACAGATCCAAATCCGTAACTGGTAACTTTGTATTATTACACAACACCATCGTCACCATGAAAAACAATCAAGAATAAGGATCACAACATCCAACTCTGAAGCCTAGCGTTTCAGGTGATTCCCACGGTTCTCAGTTCTCACTTTTCGGTGACAATTCTACACGTATCATTCCCGAGGGGTTGGAAACAACAACGACACAAGTATATGTATGATGAACCCATGACGATAAGGCCATCCGCCAGGAGGTATACAGAAGGGGAGCAATATCACGACTAGAAAGCTCCTGCAAGTTATCGAAAATATTCCTGTACCTGAAGTGCTTTTACAGGGGGAGAGGCCACGATGTTGCTGTTCGTTGCTGCTTTCGCTGTGAGTTGTCAAGCATTAGCTTCAACTTCATGCGGTTGCTATGCTATCGTTCTATGGGCTTATACAAGACGACCGTTACATATTTGGACTCAAATCTGTGGGTTACACCAAGAGCCACCAGCGGATGGGCACCCCAACCCTTCTCGATGAAAAGGTGGTTGAGGACGATGTGTTGGGGCCGTGCACATATTTCCTCTGAGTTCTGTGAGTTAAGAACGCCAAGGTGAAGCTGAGACGGAAGAGCAGGTGGCTCCTTCGCAAAGTCCTTTTCCTCGGGTGCCTGGAAACTGTAGCTAGATTCTGGGGATGGAGGAGCCTCAAATTCTGATACACTTTCAACACTTTCAGGAACAAAATCCTGCACGCATGAAAAGAAATTCCAAAACTTAAGGACAATGGAAGGGGCAATTTCAGCATAAATATTCCAGTTTTAGCTTAACATTGCTTATGAACAACCATATTTACAATTGGCTGAATGTAAGTGTATATTGCTTTCTTTAATCCCATATAACTGTCTCCAAAGGTCATTATTAGTTTTGCTAATCCCAGGTTGACATCGAAGTTCCTTATAAATCTCATATGGTTTATTACCAATAGTACGTAATTAATCGCCAAGAAAAAACAGCAGCCAATGCAATAACTTCAATTCTCGAATTCAAGTACTCCATATCCATAAACAGATATTTAACCAACACCAAACTTAAGGCAATCATCAACACCTATTAAATGGAATTGAATTCAAGTAGTCCATACCCATAAATAGATATTTAACCAACACCAAACTTGAGGGAATTATCAACACCTATTAAATGGAACTGAATTCAAGTACTCCATATCCATAAACAGATATTTAACCAACACCAAACTTAAGGCAATTATCAACACCTATTGAATATAAGAATCAGTGAATTAATACTGAACAGGTCCTTCCAGACAACTGTACAAGTTCTTGTCAGTTTAATCATGGAGCGAACAACCTCTCTAGTACCTTCACATTTATTTATAACCTGATCTACGAGCATAGAATGCATAACTTGAGTCAAGCTAAAACCAAGTGTGAGTCCTGATAAGTTGCATAAAATCTATTTATATGCATCTGATCAGTTTGTTTCTTCACAAGCATGTTGGTCAAGAAGGAAAAAAATGGTTTCATCCTTGAAGAAGAAAAAAAACTCACATGAACATCAAGAAGGTTAACAGCATTGCCCATGGCGTCAGTTTCACATGGAAGATCAGGAAAACATCTCCTCTCTCCATCTACAACAAATCTATAACGATAAACTCCAGAAGGAAGGATCAGCAGAAGAGAATGATCTTTTCCAGATTTCTGCATTGGTTTCCTGCGATGCACATATGAACATCATCAGAATAAAATTTACTGCATTTCAGAGTTACAGTTTTACTGAGGAGGTCTTGCATTGAACACACACAGCGTATTTCCATAAATTTATTATTATCCGTCAAATCAACGAACGGCCAGTGGGTCCGTAATCAAGGAGATCATGTGATTAACAGATAGTAAAAAATGTACTCCCTCCGATCCATATTACATGTCGCTCAAACGAATGCATCTAGACGTAGATACATCCGTCTGAGAGACAAGTAACATGGATCGGCGGGAGTATATCTATTCATCATATGTGCAGTAGTTCCGTTTTTACGTTAATCAGTTACCTTGATTTCCAGTTATCCCAAGATCCTTCAACAGATACATTTTTTCCTCCGAGAGTCCACACAATCAAAGCAGGTATTTCCTTTTGAGGGGGCCCATCAAATTCTTCTTCTTGTTCATTCATCAGTATTTCATTGAACATTGGAGTTACATCAGCAGGTCTTTGCAATGGAGGTACAGGTGTCTGCAGAATCGTAGTAATCAATACAAAGAATGTTCTTGCTTCACACATTAAAGATACTAATCCTTTCTGAACAAACATATGACACAAAAGGATGCAACATTTATATTAGATAGATGAAAATATTTTATCCTAAAAAAAGATAGATAAAAACATTTGGAATAGGGTAACACAGATAAGTAGATTATAATTGACAGATAACAAAACCCATCTTAGTCATTTAGCAAATCGATAAGATAATACTGATTATCATTAAGTTTTGAGACTGTATTGATATGCTTTATACTAGTTAAGCAGTTACTGGTAACTGAAAGAAATAACTTACATCACAATTTCTTAGCAAATGGTTCAGAATACATATATACACAACAAAGACATAAATAGTTAGCCTATGCGCAATAAAGACATCAACACTTTCAAGATTTAGTAGTATCAGGATCAACTAAGTACTTGTGTTTGTGTTGACACTACTATGGATGTATTGATCTAGCAAGCCATGATTAAATATCTAGTCTCTGGCCTTCTATCCTTTCGAAGTGCAAAACTAAGAAATATTTTAGTCAAATCGTCTCAGAAATCGAATTGTAAAGCATTAAGATTGGATCTTTTACATCACAACCCCAGACAATATAAATTGCCCAATACCTAGTATCTTTCCTATACTTCAGAGTGCATAACTAAGAAAAGTTGTAGTCAGTAGTTGCAGTAATCCGTATTGTTAACCATGAAGACTAGATCTTTTACATCACAGTCACAGACAATTATAAGTGTAAAAGACTTCTAAGTTCTAATTAAGAATCAGCATTCAGGATTTGCAGGTTTTAGAGAATAAAGCGGGACAGAGGCCTGATATTAGTACAATTTTCGACGAAATAGAAATATCAACTCAGCCACTACGTGATATCCATATTGTTGGGAGGCTCAACCCTAAAGTGAATCTATATCCATAATTGTATAGGTATGCTTACTCGCAGGCACCCTATAAAAATAAACACGTTTCTTTTGAACCACACTACTAGGCATCAGAGGAACTCCACCACTGCTCAAGTATTTATATCGAAGACAAAAAAAGTCTATAAAAGTTGTGATTGCTAAATTGTTATAAAGAGGAAGACATTAATGAGCTATTGAGAGGAAGACAAGGCTGAGATATTAAGGTTACACCCAAATCCCAATGTAATGATACATAAGCAGAAACCATGGATGCTACAAGGGGAGTTAAAGAAGAGAGACGGTAAGGTTGTAATTTTGCTTTTCCGAATATGCATCAAAACGTGTCTTTTTGCATTGGAAGGAAAACGTGAGAATGATACACCGTACAAAGAGAGAACTGAAAAACACAAGAGTCAAACAGAAACCAAAAACTAGCAAAGCAAAAAACCAAAACTAGGAAAAAAAAAGGAACCAAAACCTAACAGCATGACTACCAAACTAGCAAAAAAAAATATAGAGGCAGCATCTGGAGGCTTAGCATTTTCAGAAAACCAAGGGAGTCGCTTGTTCTGTAAGCCTCCTCTAACTCCCAGCTCGTCAGATGTAACAATAAAATACCATGTATTGGAATGGCTATATCTACGCATTCTCTCTCCTCCTAGATATAGCTATTGTTGTGAACCTTGATTCACCATGGGATAACTACTGTGCTGTAGCCAGACGGGCATGGCTGTGAGGATTGGGTAGACCACCCTTTCTTTGAACCTTGTCAATGATCTGTGAGGGATTGGGTAGACATAGGTTTAAATGAGAGAATACCTTGAGGGTAGATTGATTGTTCTTGCCTGATTAAAACTGAGACACAATGCATCCTTATATATCGGCTATTTTGCCTCTGGACCTTTGCTAACACGATTGGATTCCTTAGTCCCCAACTGCTATAGAAACTATGTACTGGCAACAGCCTAAGAGAACCACACTTAGGAGGTGTTTGGACTAGAGAGTGGTAACGTCAATGGTAAAGGAATGAGATCACGCTGGTAACGGGGACGTAATGGAGAAATCCTTGTTTTGTTTGGTTCATGCCTGTAAAGGAATCTGGGGCGGAAAAGAACCAGGGGGGGCTGCGATGGCTACCAGGCGACAGGGCCGCACCAAAGAGGCGGAGGAGAAGGCGCACATCCGGTGACTCGCCAGCCATCGTAGACGGGAAGAGCCGGCTAAAGCCTGGCGGTGCTGGGTTCTTTCAGGAGAGAGCAGAGGAACACTCGAGGTTCAGAATCCCTAGATGAGATGCAGGTCGTCCCCGCCGGCGGGCGTGCCGCGGATGCGGTGGCGCCGGACCTGGAGAGGGTCGAGGGGAGGCCAAGGGGACCAGGGAGGCGGCGGCGCTGGTTGAGGTGGAGGGGATCGTGGGAGGAGGAGCTGCGGTAACAGAATCGTTTACGGGGGGGTGTGGGTGGTATCGATCCAGAGCTGGCCCGGAGTCGTTAACGGAGGCAAGCGATTACAGTGTACACGTACCAAACATGCGTATCGTTTTCTGATTTCACCGTAAACAGGTACCGGGCATTTCTCCCCGAAACAAACACCTCCTTAGTCTTAATGCATAATAAAACATCCATTGTTTTGGTGTCTCTAAGGTTGTATCTAGGAGAGAAAGAGTGTATGCATATGTTATATCTAACCCTTGTTTTATAGCAATAAATGAATACATAAATATTTGATACTATGCATATTTCACTAGAACAAAATATTCCTTGTAATTTTTATCCCTATGCTTATAATGCTTGCAGTTCATCTAGATGCAACAGAATTTTCTCATTTCCATCTGTGCGCCTACTCGATTCATATGGTTCTACCAAGTAAAGGGCAAAATGATTTGGGTGCATGTTCCAGGTAAGAAAGGGTGAAAGGATATCAACATGCAAATACACTGAAAATAGAAAAATGAAAACACCATATTGTGCCATTCCGAAGCTAAGCAGGATAGTCATGCTGTGAGCCTCAATACACTCATTTCATGGATTTGGATGCGTCCGCTTTACTAGTGACATCAATGAGAAAACTGATAAATGGAGCAGAAGCTGTGTCAACTACTAATTGCATATATTTATTTGCTTCAATTATTTTCAGTTTAATCAATCCTTAAGGCTACTACACAGAAGAATGGAAAAAATCCTAACGCATCGTTACATTATATACAATACTTGATGTCAATGCACCACAAGAGATCTACATTCTGCAGACAGTAATAGCATAATCCCAGGAATGTAGCAGAAGGGTTGGTTCAGAAGTACTCCCTCTGTAAACTAATATAAGAGTGTTTAGATCACACTATTTTAGTGATCTAAACGCTCTTATATTGGTTTACGGAGGGAGTAATAGACAGTATGACACTGAAAAAAATGAGAAGGAAGGTGGCCGACATACCAATCCAATCTTCAGCCATAATAATAGAAAACAATATACATCAGGTCGCCCGCTCTAATTGAACAAATTAATCCGGTATTTTTCCTTTGAATACTTAGACACGACTTGGAGTACGACTGTATATCAAGTATTAATTTCATTTCGAAAAGCATATAAATTCATGGTCTGAAAACCAGCATCAGTGTCGACATGAACCAGAGCCCTAACAGAAAGCCTATAAATTCCTTGGACAACCCACACGGAGACATCATTCTCATGACTAACTTACACATCACTATTACAGTGCCTAAACTAACTATTGGGCAAGGGGCAAACGAAAATTCTAGAACTAACCAATCTGCTTCATGTTAACTTTTAATGAGAACAGCAAAACCCATAAAAACGTCTGTACAATCAAACGGCCATTCAACAGTTTGCACATGATAGAACCTCCCTGTTTACTGTCCAAGTAGCATAGCTTATTCTGAAACGGCTTGCTGCTTAGGAGAAAACAATCAAGCTCGCACAAAGGACTGCCAAAGTGAAACTAGGCAAGATAAACACAACTGGTGTCTTCCTGCATTGTCATTACAATCAATAATACTAAGATGAACTAGCAGCAAGTAGGCTCGCGCTTCTTTGCTCTATGCTCGCGCAGGGATCAAACAGTTTATCCACAGGAAGGGCAGCATTAGCTAAAAGTGAATTTGGAGGATACCGAGCCATTTCCAGATCGCGACCCTCCTCGCGTTGGGACCCTAAGCCAACCAACCAACGAAATCAGTCGAACCTCCACATCTCGAGATCACATACGAGCACCAGGGGGGGGGGGGGGGGGGGGGGGGGGAGATGGGGGGGGGGGGGGGGGGACTAGGCATCCGAACCGAACCAAACTCTGTAGCAGTAGAGCGAGCAACGAAATGGAGAAGAGGGCGCGGGATCTGGTGATCTGACCTGGGGCACGAACATCCGCGGCGAGAGGGAGCGGCCGGGGCTCCCTGGCGGCGATCCGGGCCCGGCGCTCGCCCCCACGACGCCCACCGAGCACGCACGGCGCACGTGGTTGGCGCCTCCGCCGTACGGAGGGAAGCCGCGGGCCGAGGAGTCGTCGCCTCCGTACTCGACGTCGACGTCGGCCTCCCCGGGCGCGGCGGCGTCCTCCTCCCTGCCGCTGGCGTTGCCCATGGCCTCCTTCCCTCTTCCTCCTTCCCCCGCCCCCGCGGCGGCGAAATCACGGAAGTGCCACTCACTGCGTTGTGGCGCTGCTGTTGCGCGAGGGGGCAAGGAAGACGAGCGAGAGAGGGAAGGGAAGGAAGGGGAGAGGGATGGCTGCGCGTCTGCGCCCGTTTGGTCGCGTAATTAAGCGCGTGCCGCTGCGGCTGCCTGCCCCTTGCCCGGGAAGCGTGGCGGCACCCGTGCACCCGGCGCTCGTGGGTCGCACCGTCACCGTCGCGTCGGCCCCACGTCGCCCGCCTGCCGGTCGGTGCAGGAGGGTGTAACGCACGGAGGGGTGTGTTTGGTGATATGTACGTGACGTGGAGCGGGGCCCTGGTCACGGCGCGCACGTTCGGACGGGCGTTGGGTGAGGGAGAGAGAGGAGGCTGAACCTGCTGGGTCGGGCGCCGGCTCCCGGGACCCGAAATCCGGCATCCATCGCTGCAATCTCATTGGCGTGTTGTCTTGCGAATCCTTTGCGTTGAAGAATTGAGAATCGTGAAAGGGATGGATTCGTGTTGAGGAACATGGTAGGTGAAGGATTAGCCAAATTCTATGTAGGTTACCTCTGCCTGAGTGAAGTCTGTTTTAAACATTGAGATTGTAGAGCTCGTCGGATATCACTTTAAAATCTCTGAAGTCTGTAGCCTATACTCATGATCCCAGTCTTATCCCGGCCCTCATATTAGTTTAGACCTATTTCACATACCGGGAAAAGGCGCTACGCGTCGGCCGGCGGATGTGTTAGAATCATCCGTCGAATCGAGCTCCGTTGGATCAACGTGCTAACAGCCGTCGGATGTAACAACAGCGCCTGGCTGATCCCCTCTTTACTTCCTGCAACAACGGTTCTGTTTCAGAAAAAGAATCCCCTGTCCACCGTCCCGACAAAGTTGCTACAGCGCGGCGGCGCCCCCAACCACCGCAAAAATCAGCTGCCGCCGGCGCGCGGGACAAGTAATCCTTCTAAGGCACCTCTCTGCAACATCATGGAGCACCATATCGTGCGGCAGATGATTGGATACGACGCGGATCAACCTCGCCGAGGGGCCTTGCTTCGAGAACAGCTGCGGCAATCCTTCTCAGCTCCAATCGCCGCCGGGGGGCTTTCGCCATGAGCCGGAGTCTCATCCTGGTTCACAAACCCCCCGGTGGTGTTTCCTGAAGCTCCTTTGAGCGGATCGCATCAGGGGAGCTAGGTGAGTTCCTGTCTCTGAAACACATGAAACCCTATGTACAAAAGAGAGCTAGAATTCATTTTGTTTCATGTGTGTGGTGCAAACAAGGCACATCCCCTCTGTCTGCTTCTTGTGTCTCTGAAACATGATCCCCTCTATTTTTTTAGTTGCATTATCCCATGATTGTTACTTGTTGTTTATCAACCTATTTGATGAAAAAAGAAAATAAACACTCATGTGACAAATGCCTCTGATACCATTTTGATTGTGTATGCTAATGTGAGGAAAAGCCACAATGAGTGAAAATATGTGTCTGATGTAGCTGGTTTGGCATAAAAAGTTGTCTGTTAATTGACCCCTGAAACATGACAGAAAAACTGTTGGTTGATATCTCTATGTACCTGAATTTCTGAAACAACATAAGAACTGTTCATTCCATGTAGAGGAAAAATGTCCGTTGCACCACACGTCTCTGTTTACAAAAAATCATGTGCCTCATTTGCAGGAAGATGGGACCGAAGGGAAAGAGAGCTATGTCGAAGGGAACTTTTCTGTTGATGGTGGTGAAGATTCAGATGGTTTGTTGCATGCCGATGATCAATGCAAGATGATTCGGATGATGGAGATGTTTCATCGCAGCCACTGCTGCCCTATGTTGGCATGGTGTTTGACATAATTGAGGATGCCTAGAAATTCTACAATGACTATGCCTTCAAGTTGGGGTTCGGGACACATATATGTTCTTCAAAGTACAACCAGAAGAGGGGCCAGAAGAAAGAGGACTCAATACTAATCAAGAGGGTCTTTGAGTGTGTGCACGCTAGAAAGCCCGATAAAAGCAGAAACGAGTAGCACCTCAAAAGCATTGCAACAGAAAAAAGCAACTCCGGCAAGAAGCCTAGCACTGGAATGGATGTAACAAGAACACGTCAGAAGAATAGGATGCTCCGTCATGATTGTAAGGTGCATATGATTGTTGGGCTTAGGCAGGAGAGATGGGTCGTGACTTGCTTTGTTGCGGAGCACACACATCCATTGATGGAACAACCAGAGCGTGTTAGGTACTACCGCTCGCACCGCAAGATACCTGCCGAGGATTAACAACTCTTGTTAACGTTGCATGATGTCAACCTATCAACTTCAGATTGCATGGGTGTGCTTGGTACGGTCCATGGAGGTGACACCAGGATACTCCCATATGTGAAGAGAGATGTTTCGAATGAATGTGCAAAGCTCCGGCAAGCTATAACATTCCGAGACATGGATATGACAGTCAAGTACTTTGAGAGGAGGAAGGCCGAGAATCCAGAGTTTTTCTTTGCGAAGCAAAAAGATCCTACCACAAACTCCGTGACTGCGTTACTTAGGGTTGATGGGATAACAAGGGCATTGTATCCGAAATATAAAGATTGTGTATTCTTCGATACAACCTTCTACACCAATAGATACAGCATGTCTTTTGCTCCTATAGTTGGGGTCAACAACCACCTTCAAACCATTGCTCTCGGATGTGCCTTGTTGCCGGATGAAACTATTGAAAAATTTAAGTGGGTGTTTGAGCAGTGGATGATTGCAATGGATAACGAGCATCCAACCAACATAATGACCGACCAAGACCAAGCAATGACAACAGCTATTGAGCAGGTGTTCCCAAACATCTGCCATAGGTGTTGCAACTTCCATGTGTTTAGCAATGCACGTTCTAAGTTGGGGAGGCTGCTGATAGCGTGCAAGTGCACATAGTTTAGTTGTAGCCTTTTCGAAGTAAGAGTATCGATCCCATAGGGAGCACAGGAATCAGTCTTTGGCCCTTTGCAAGGTGCAAATAATGTGCCTAGAAATTATAAGTGATCCAGAACAACAACAACAACAATAACAATAATAATAATAATAATAATAATAATAATAGGGTTGCAAATGTAAAGGTGAATAAATAAGCTGAAATAAATAACAAGTAAAATGGCTAGACTTGAGACAAATGATTAAAAGAGTTCCCAGTGGTCCGGAGTCCCCACTAGTGTGCATCTACGGTGGTGCCTAAACACAAAGCTATTTCGGATTCCTAAGCCACTTTACATGTTTCTCTTTGTGGGCGGAGCCAGTACAAATATGTTTATACTCGTGGTATCTCCGTATCCCATACGTCACCACTGTTCTTCTCCACTCCGGTTATCAAACGGTGATTAAGGGGAAAGAGGTCCCCGTGGACACAACCAAAGTGGTCTCCATTTTACCCCCTGTTGCAACTATCCGCTACAAAAGGAGAGGAGGTCTGTCACGTTACCCAACTCCACAACCACACAGTTAGCCAACAGTAATAACCCTCTGTCTAGAATCGGCATACGTTAGATGGTTGACTTCACCCAACGTCAAGAAGATTATCAACATAAACATGCAAAGAGGATATTAAATCCTAATATCGAACATCCTATTACACACTAGGGTTCATCCATACCCGGGAATAACGGGTCTACTCACACATGGGAACAACAATCATCATGGTAATGGTAATGGAGTACATGGATGAATAGATCAAATGATACACCGAGGGATCCACTAGGGTTCTTGATGTTGCAGATGATAAGGGTGTGGATGATGATGACAATGAACATGGTGATGATGAAGATGGTGATGATGACCTTGTTCCCCTCGCGATGAGAGGAATCCCCTCCTTCTCCTTGTTGATCCTCCCACCGAATGGGCTCTAGTGGCTAGGGTTCTACCTTCTAGATGTGTTTCTAGAGTCTTTGTAAGTCTGATCCACGATCCGCTTCGACGGGGTGGAAATAGTTGATCTCCCAGAGGTGACGGCGTGCCAAACGACCGCTCATGCGAGCACGCGCGCCCGCATGGAACGCCATCATTCACTCTGGAAGCGCGGCAGCGACGGTTTCTTCATCCTTCTTGCTTGATTATTTTATGGAAAGTGTTTGTCACCTTTAATATGTGATGATTCCACTGCCATTTTTAGGGATTTTCTCCAATAAAAGAATATTGCTCCAAAAATCTCCACCTGAGGGATTATCAACAAAAAGAAGTACGCGAACATGATAAAATTCCACAAAGCCTACCTATTAGGCGCAAAAATAACGGTGAAAAGGTCTCATAATTTGGACTCGTCAACTCCCCCAAGCTTAGAATTTTGCTCGTCCCCGAGCAAATACCGCGACTTGTAATGAAGAGGTCATCTTGGTTATGAGCCGCGGATGAATCAAATGAATGGGTCCAACATAAAATTTCAGAATTTACATCATATGATTAATTACACCTTTGCTCCATCACATCCTAATTTCCATCAAATGAGTATGAAGGCTTCCACACCTTATTATCAATCATTAATGAGACTTCTTCTAACTTTAAGCGGTACTTTATTCTCCTCTTTCAGTTGGACAAGCTTTAGTACAATACATCTTACATTTTCTTGTTTTTCATTCCCCAATTTTTATTTCATGAATTGCCAAGCCTGCCCCATGTCACTCGAGGTTTTCTCTTTTTTTGATGTGATATGAAGGGTATGCTTAATCATCCAAATTCAATTATCAGGAATTACATAAGTTTTCTTGAATCAATAATGTTTTGTTCTTAAAGGACTTATCCACATTTCATACTTGGTTCACCGGTATTGAGAAACCTCTCCAAGTAATCACCAAATAAACTGAAGTCAGTTCCAATGCATCACATCAAGTTGTTAACTTCTCAATCCAGATTGATACTAGAGATGTGGAAGACTTATAATCATCATCTAAAAGCAAAGATGTGTAGCACACAAAGATGTATAACCATACTAGCAAATTCATCCAAATCATTATGGACTACTCATCAAACCATCCATGACTCAACGGACAAGACTCTTCCCTCTTCACCAAAAGGTGTGGTAGTACTTTTATTACTCGAACTAAATGAACTCCTTTAAACAAAGTTCAACTAAAAATAATAACGATAAAGGAAACGCCAAAGGGCTTCAAAATCCCCCCAAGCTTAACATGCTAAGCCGGTTGGATTCATTTAGTCTCCTTTTTATTGGTACTGGTGTTCTCTTCTGGAGGCGAAGTGGTGACACCAGTTAAGGCATCAATCAGGAGCTTGTTGGCAACCTCCAAATCCGTGATGCGAGAACAGTACATGTGAAGAGTTGCATCCTGGTTGGTGATGACCCTTAATCTTGTGTCAAGAGCCTCACGCGTCTTGACAGCCAAGGCAACCTCCATCTCCCTAATCTTATCAGTCATAACTTTAGTCTCAAGTACTGAATTATTGACTTGTACCTGGGGTGGAGTCGGTTGCACTGGGGCGATATAACGCCTTTTCCTAGGAGGTCCAACTTGCATGTGGGCGCCAATTTTGTGCATCCCACGCGCCCTTGGATCAATCTTACCGGACTCATCCAAAGGATCATGGATAGTGCAGTTACTGAAACGGCACTTCCCCATGACAGTGGGAGTCTCCTTGACAAAATCAAACTTGTCCTCGCTGATGATGACATGTGACGCCCCCGATTTGACCGTACACTAATTATACACGCAAACATGTACGATCAAGATCAGGGACTCACGGGAAGATATCACAACACAACTCTAAATACAAATTAAGATAATACAAGCTTTATATTACAAGCCAGGGGCCTCGAGGGCTCGAATACATCAGCTCGAATACAAACGAGTCAGCGGAAGCAACAATATCTAAGTACAGACATAAGTTAAACAAGTTTGCCTTAAGAAGGCTAGCACAAATTAGCAACGATCGAAAAGGCAAGGCCTCCTGCCTGGGACCTCCTAACTACTCCTCGAAGTCGAACTCCACGTAGAATCATCCTCGGGATCCTCTGGCTCTTGGACTCCATCATATGATCGCAATAACCGGGAAAAGGGGAAAAGGAAGTAGCAAAGCAACCATGAGTACTCATCCAAAGTACTCGCAAGCAAGGATCTACACTACATATGCATCGGTATCAATGAAATGGGTAGTATCTGTGGACTGAACTGCAGAATGCTAGAATAAGAGGGGGAGAAGCTAGTCCTATCGAAGACTATGCTTCTGGCAGCCTCCATCTTGAAGCATATAGAAGAGAGTAGCTGGTAAGTTAACCAAGTAACATCGTATAGCATAAACCTACCCGATGATCCTCTCCTCGTCACCCTGTGAGAGAGCGATCACCGGGTTGTCTCTGGAACTTACCTGGATGTGTTTTATTAAGTATCTGGTTCTAGTTGTCATCAGGTCGGAATACAACTCCGAGTCGTCCTGTTACCGTGGACACGGCTATTCGAATAGATCAATCTTCCCTGCAGGGGTGCACCACAACACGCTTGATCACTCTGGCCGGACACACTTTCCTGGGTCATGCCCGACCTCGAAAGATCAACACGTCGCAGCCCTACCTAGTCCCAACAGAGAGGTCAGCACGCCGGTCTAAATCCTAAGCGCGCAGGGGTCTTAGGCCCATCGCTCTTTGCACTCCTTCACGTTGCATGGGCGGCCGAAAGCAGACCTAGCCCCCCTAATACAAGAGCAGGCATTCCAGTCCAATTCGGCGTGCGCCGCTCCGTCGCTGACGTCTGAAGAGCTTCGGCTGATACTACGACACCGGTTGCCCATATCTTGTCCCACGTGGCGGTTAGTGCGTATAAGTCCAATGACCAACTCAGATCAAATATCCAATCTCGTTAAGCGTGTTATTGAAATATCCGCGGACGCCGACCAGGACCAGGCCCACCTGTCTCCTAGGTAGTCACAACCTGCCCTGTCGCTCCGCCACAAAGATCCACTCAGAGGGCCGTTGGGAAACATGTCCTTTCAGCCCCTAGTCCGTGAATCACTCGCGGGTACTCTACGAGCCGACCCGACTTTAGTCACCACATGTATCAAGTATAATATGTATGTATGTATGTATATACCCGTGATCACCTCCCGAGTGATCACGGCCCGATAGTATAGCAAGGCAGACGGACAAGAATGTAGGGCCACTGATGATAAACTAGCATCCTATACTAAGCATTTAGGATAGCAGGTAAGGTATCAACAACAGTAGCAACAAGGACAGGCTATGCAGCAGTATAGGATCAAACCGATAAGTAGTAACAGCTACACTACTCTAATGCAAGCAGTAGAGGGAAAGATTACGCGATATCGGGATGATCAAGGGGGGTTTGCTTGCCCGGAAGCTCTGTCGAGAAGGAGGGGTCGTCAACACCGTAGTTGATCGGGGCAGCAGCGGCGTCAGTCTCGAAGTCTACCGGAGAGAAGAGGGGGAAGAAACAATGAATACAATGCAAACAGATGCATGACATGACGATAGGCGGCACTAGGTGTGCCCTAACGCAGTACCAGGTGCTACTGGCGAAGGGGGAAAACATCCGGGAAAGTATTCCCGGTGTTTGACTTTTTCAGAAAGATGAATCGGAGGGGACAATTGCATGTTCGCTATACTAGGAACGTGTGGCAGACGAACGGACTGTGTATTCAGGTTCGCCTCGTTTTTCTGAGAAACTTTCATGTATAAAGTATTTTCATCCGAGTTACGGATTATTTTTATATTAATTTTCAAAGTTTTAATAATATTTTTGGAATTAACAGAATTAATTTAATTAGAAAACATGATTATTGTGCCAGCGTGGCATCAGCATGATGTCAGCAGGTCCACAGGTTGACCTGGTCAACCCTGGCATGTGGGGCCCGTTCATCATTGTCTCAGATCTTTTTAAACAGAGCTAATTAGGTTAATTACTTAATTAGGTTAACTAAGTTTAATTAGTTTAGTTAATCAGAATTAATCAATCAATTAATTATTTTATATATATATTTAAATCTTCCTTTTTTTATTTCGTTCTTAGGGGGTGGGCCCCAACGGCAGTGGCCCAGAGGGGTGGGGCCTAGCTGTCTGTGGCCCAAAGGCCACTGCGGGCGCGGGCACTAACGGGCGCTGGAGGCGGGCGCAGCCCGGCTGGCCCCGAGCGCCGGCCAGGGCAGGGCAAGGCTAGGGGCGGAGGAGCCGGAGCAGGGGGGTTGCGGTCGCGCGGGCGAGAGGCAAGGGGACTAGGCCCAGGCGCGACAGGGGGCGCGTACGGGCGTGGGTGCCGGCCCCGGGCGCAGCCAGCCGGGGCTGCGGCGAGGCCGGCGCGTGCGTTCGGGGAGCAGGGCGATGGGGGCGCGCTGCATGGCAGGGGTGAGCGGGGCGAAGGAGTTGCAGTGGCGCAGGTGAGGCGTGCGGTAGGGGGCAGAGCAGCGGCGCAACACCGGCAGAGGGCGGCAGCGGCAGCACGGCAGGGCAACGGCGGCGGGGCAGCATGGGCGAGGCGACGGGCGATCCGGGTGGCGCAGTCGGGGGCTGCCCGGGGCGGCGATGGCCGAGCAGGCGAGAGGGGCTCGGGGCGCGCCTGTGCGCGGAGGATGATGGGGAGGGCGTGTGGCTGCGGCGGGGCGGAGCGCGCGTGCATGCGCGCGGGGACAGGGGAGAGAGGAGGAGAGGCCGGGGGGCCTCACCGTTCGTTGTAGATGATCTAGGGCGACGAGGCTCGATGGAGCCTTTGGGGAGGAGGATGGGGACGACGGGTCGACGACGGGCGGAGCTCCGGGCGGCGGCGAGGTGCGGGCGATGGAGACGGCGTGGCGGGCGGAGGGGCTCCGGCGAGGTGGAGCCAGGGGTGATGGGGTCGATCCCCCCGATCCAATCGGGGGGGCAGAGGGAGGAGCGAGGCGTGGGGAGGGGAAGTGGGGGCGAGTGGGGGGTTCGATCTAGGGTTTCCGCCGTGGATATGGGGAGTGGGGTGGGCCGGCTGGGCCGGCCTGGCTAGCCCAATGGCCAGCTGGGCCGAGGCCCAGCGAGGGGGGGGGGGTTGCCCCCTTTTTATTTTATTTTTTTTATTTTTTTTTACCTTTTTTGTTTTAGTTTTATAAAAACTATCACTAGTACCTAAATTTGTATTTATAATTATACTACTGCCACAGTAATTCTTAACCCTATTTTATAAAACTCAATAGGTATTTATTTAATTGTTTTAACTACTTTTTTAATTATTTTAGAGCCTTTAAACACTTTATCAAAGTTTGGTTTCTCCACCATAATTACCTATGATTTATCCGACACATCTAGAACATTTTAGTTTTAACATTTGAAAACTTTTATTGTTTGACTTTATTTTAAAATTGAATTTGGACTGGATTTGAATCAATGCGAGATTAGCGACAGTAACAGTGGTGACATGGCATACTTAGCAGGGGATTACTGTAGCTTAATTATCCGGGCATTACATGACCTTAATAGCATTGATGGGGATGGCCGTCGGTTTCTTGCCCTTCTCTTTATCTTCCTCTCCGTCCTCCTCAAAAGGAGGTTCAATCGTGGTAGTGACGGAGCCTCTCCCTTATGCTTGCTGGAGAGTAGCCTTCCTGCTCCAAGTCCTCTTCTTCCTTTGAAGAGGTTTGCTTCTCATCCCACGAACGAGCCATGGCTATCTACACTTCAAAACTCAAAAAGACTTTGCCTAGATTGGTTTGTGAGCTTTGATAGAGGAGGGAGCAATAGTTCTGGATATAAGAGGCTGATGATGCAGGTTTTGATGAGATAAGGAAGTTAAAAAGGATAGGAAACAAACCACATAAGATCAGGCAAAATTCTGTTGAAACTTGGAAAGCAATCATGATCGACGGCTTTCCAAACGACCGCGACCAATCGTTTGAGCGGTCGTTTGACCTTTTTTCCCCAAGATCTTTGTGGACATATCGTTTGACGGCCTTAAGAGCAGGTGCTTCTGATCGTTCGGGCGTCTGTTTGGTCCCCTTTTCCTACGAGATAAAAGCACACACTTTATTTATTTATTTTTAAAGAGGCTCAGTTTTGCTCCGGAGACCAGAGCGAATGACGGCCTTCCAGACGACCAGTGGCGATCGCTTGAGCGAACATTTCCTCATTTTGACTGCGCGCTTAAATAAACAGAATCAAAGACGGTGCTTCCAATGACCGCAGGCAGTCATTTTGCGCCCGTTGACTACCTAAAACATAAAATTTTATACAGAAAAATATAACGAAGACAAATTTGGCAAAAACTTAAGGAAAAGGGGAGAACTTTCCTGTGTTCCCTAGTACTTTCGGTAAAAAAATAGATTAAATTGTATGAGATTGGATAAATAGATCTAGGGAAAACACAAAATAAAATAAGTAAAGAAAAAGTGCAGCAAGGTATTTTTGGGTTTTTGGAATAACAGATCTGAAAACAATATGATAAAAGATAGACCCGGGGGCCGTAGATTTCACTAGTGGCTTCTCTCAAGAAAATAGCATACGGTGGGTAAACAAATTACTGTTGGGAAATTGATAGAAGAGCAAATAATTATGACGATATCCAAGGCAATGATCATGTATATAGGCATCACGTCCAAGATTAGTAGACCGACTCCTGCCTGCATCTACTACTATTACTCCACACATCGACCGCTATCCAGCATGCATCTAGTGTATTAAGTTCATGGAGAAACGGAGTAATGCAATAAGAATGATGACATGATGTAGACAAGATATATTCATGTAGGAATAGACACCATCTTTTTATCCTTAATAGCAATGATACATGCGTGCCTCGCTACCCCTTCTGTCAATGGGTGAGGACACCGCAAGATCGAACCCATCACAAAGCACTTCTTCCCATTGCAAGAAAAAACAATCTTGTTGGCCAAACCAAACCAAAGTTTCGGAGAAGAAATATGAGGCTATAACAATCATGCATATAAGAGATCAAAGAAAACTCAAATAATATTCACAGATAGATCTGATCATGAACTCGCACTTCATCAGATCCCAACAAACACACCGCAAAAAGTCATTACATCAAATAGATTTCCAAGAACATCAAGGAGAACATTGTATTGAGAATCAAAAAGAGAGAAGAAGCCATCTAGCTACTACCTACGGACCCGTAGGTCTATGGTGAACTACTCACGTATCATCGAAGGAGCACCAATGAGGATGATGAACCCTCCGTAATCGTGTTCCCCTTCGGCAAAGTGCTGGAATAGGGCTCTAGATTGGATCTCGTGGTTCTGGAACTTGCGGCGGCTGGAATTGTGTTTCGACGACTCCTCTAGGCTTTATGGAATATCTGAGTATTTATAGAGCTGAGAGGCAGTGGAGGAGACCTCCATGGGCCCCACCACCCATCAGGGCGCGCTAGGGGCCTCTAGAGCACCCAGGTGGGCGGTGGGCCCCACGGGCCTCCCCTCATGCACTTCCTTGGCTCCCAAGTTGTCTTCTGGCCTGAAAAAATCTCCAAAAAGTTTCGCTGCGTTTGGACTCTGTTTGATATGGATATTCTGTAAAGTAAAAAACAAGCAAAAAAACAGCAACTAGCACTGGGCACTATGTCAATAGGTTAGTCCCAAAAAATGATATAAAGTTGCTATAAAATGAATATAAAACATCCAAGAATGATAATATAACAGCATGGAACAATAAAAAAATTATAGATACGTTGGTGAAAGTGTGTTATATCGACTAGAGGGGGTGAATAGGCGATTTTTACAGATTCGTCACTGAGGAAATACTACTTGAGGAATTTGCTAAGTGACAAAATACAAGCATGGTCATCATAATGAAATGAAACATGCACAGAGCACAGGTAGCGTGTAAACAGGATAAGCAGGCAGAAGACAAGGTGACTGAAGAAATAGGGTTGAGGAAATTGAGAAAGTCTTCACTCAAAGTCTTCAAACAGTTACGATCAATTTCATCAACACATAAGCGAGGAAATGAAAGGGTTGAGGAAATAGAACCAGTAGCTCGGTGAAGACAGTGATTTGGTAGACCAGTTCCAACTGCTGTGACAGTTGTACGTCTGGTTGGAGTGGCTTGGTATTAAACCAAAGGACACACAGTCCTTATCGTATTCTCCTTGAGCTAAGGTCACACAGACCTCACCCAATCACTCGTGGTAAGTCTTCAAGGTGACTTCCAAACCTTCACAGACTTAGTCACTCGGCGATCCACAATTCCTCTTGGATGCTCTAGACCTTGACGCCTAACTGTCTGGAAGATGCACAGTCTTCAAAGGTAACAAACGTTGGTTCCACACAGGAACAATCTCTTTAGTGATGCTCAATCACTTTGGGTTTTAGGTGTTGGGGTTTTGGGTTTTTCCTCACTGATGATTTTCTCTCAAAGCCCTCAGAGGATGGGATGCTCTAAATGACAAGTGTCGGTTTCTCTTAGAGTAGCCAGCCAGCTAGTGGTTGAGGGGGGCGGCTATTTATAGTCGGGGAGCAGCCCGACATGATAAGACATAAATGCCCCTAATCATAGGACAGTTGTGTGGATAAGATATCTGGACAGCTGGCTAATAACCCACAAGTATAGGGGATCGTTTGTAGCCTTTTTCGATAAATAAGAGTGTCGAACCCAACGAGGAGCTAAAGGCAGAACAAATATTCCCTCAAGTTCTATCGACCACTGATACAACTCTACGCACACTTGACATTTGCTTTACCTAAAACATGTATGAAACTATTTTGCAAGAACAAAACTACTAGTACTTTGTGAGAATAAAAACTACGAATAAATTGCAAGGTAATAAAAGTAGATAGCTTTTGTCAATAAGAAAGTCATTTGTCCCTAGGCAATCGATAACTAGACCGGTAATCATTCTTGCAATTTTATATGAGGGAGAGGCATGAGCTAACATACTTTCTCTACTTGGATCATATGCACTTATGATTGGAACTCTAGCAAGCATCCGCAACTACTAAAGATCATTAAGGTCGTAAAACCCAACCATAGCATTAAGTATCAAGTCCTATTTACTCCCATACGCAACAACCCACTTGTCCGTGTTCAGGCTTCTGTCACTCCGGCAACCGACAATAAGCAAATTATGAACGTATTGCAACACCCTACAGCGGGGACCCCTCATGTTTGCGCGAGACGGAGGGCACCGTAGGACAGCACCATAAATAAAATATACGCTCAAACCAACCACGATCATCAATTAGCCCATAGGACAAAACGGATCTACTCAAACATCATAGGATAACCACATATCATTGGGAAATAATATATAGTTCTGAGCACCATGTTTAAGTAGAGATTACAGTGGGGAAGAGAGGTGTTACACTACTACATAGAGGGGAGGATTTGGTGTTGACGGTAGCAAGATTGTTGATGTAGATCGCCGTCATGATCCTTGCCCTGGCGGCACTCCGGCGCCACCGGGAGAGAGGGGGAGAGAGGCCCCCTCCTTCTTATTCTTCTTCCTTGGCCTCCCCCCTAGATGGGAGGAGAGTTCCCCCTCTGGCCCATGGCCTCCATGGCGGCGGAGGGGAAAGAGCCCCTCCGAGATTGGATCTATCCCACTGTTCTCTTCTGTTTTGTGGTCCTGTTTTCTGGCCGAAAATCGTTTCTTATATTCCCGGAGATCCGTAACTCCGATTGCGCTGAGATTTTAACATGATTTTTTTTGGATATAAGCTTCCTTGCATCCGAAGTAGAGCTCCAGCCAACGTAGGAGGTGAGCACAACCCACCACCGCGCGCCTGGCCCCTAGGGCGCACCCTGGTGTATCTTGGGGGCTGTGGGCCACCTTTTGCGTTGATTCCGCCTCCCAGAAATCACATATATTCCAAAATAATTCTTCATAAATTTTTATCGCGTTTGGACTTCGTTTGATATGGATATTCTGCGAAACAAAAAATATGCAACAAACAAGAACTAGCACTGGGCACTGGATCAATAGGTTAGTCAAATAAATCATATAAAATGTTGCCAAAAATATGTGAAAGTTGTATAATATTGGCATGAAACAATAAAAAATTATAGATACGACGGAGACGTATCAGCATCCCCAAGCTTAATTCCTGCTCGTCCTTGAGTAGGTAAATGATAAAAAAGATAATTTTTGATGTGGAATGCTACCTAGCATAATCTTGATCATATATCTAATCATGGCATGAATAGTAAGACACGAGTGATTCAAAGCAATAGTCTATAATTTGACATAAAGACATCAATACTCAAGCATCCCAACAAACAATCATGTCTTTCAAAATATCAACGCTAAAGAAAGCTATCCCTACAAAATCATATTGTCTTGTCATGCTCTGTCTTCTTAACACAAAGTATTTATCATGCACAACTCCGATGACAAGCCAAGCAATTGGTTCATAGTTTTTAACGCGCTTCAGCTTTTTCAACCCCCACGCAATACATGAGCGCAAGCCACGGATATAGCACTATGGGTGGAATAGAGTATGATGATAGGGGTAAATATAGAGAAGACAAAAGTAAGAAAGTCTCACATCGACGCGGCTAACCAACGGGCTATGGAGATGCCCATCAATTGATATCAATGCGAGGAGTAGGGATTGCCATGCAATGAATGCACTAAGAGCTATAAGTGTATGAAAGCTCAACATGAAAACTAAGTGGGTGTGCATCTAACTCTATAATGAAAAATTCCCACTAGTATATGAAAGTGACAACATAGGAGACTCTCTATATGAAAACATGGTGCTACTTTGAAGCACAAGTGTGGAATTAGCATGCCCCTTCTCTCTTTGTTTTTCTTTTTTCTTTGTTTTCCTTTTTTTCTCTCTTTGTCTGGAGTCTCATCCTGACTTGTGGGGGAATCATAGTCTCCATCATCCTTTCCTCACTGGGGCAATGCTCTAATAATGAAAATTGATGATCATCACACTTCTATTTACTTACAACTAAATATTACAACTCGATACCTATAACAAAATATGACTCTATATGAATGCCTATGGTAGTGTACCAGGATGTGCAATGATCTAGCATAACAACGATATCAAAAAACAGACAAGCCATGGAAATATCATGCTAGCTATCTTACGATCATGCAAAGCAATATGACAATGAATGCTCAAGTCATCAAAACAGAGGCGGTGGAAGTTGCATGGCAATATATCTCGGAATGGCTATGGAAAGGCCATAATAGGTAGGTATGTTGGCTGTTTTGAGGAAGATATAATAAGGCTTATGTGTGATAGAGCGTATCATATCACGGGGTTGGATGCACCGGCGAAGTTTGCACCGACTCTCGAGGTGAGAAAGGGCAATGCACGGTACCGTAGAGGCTAGCAAATTGCGGAAAGGTAAGAGTGCATATAATCCATGGACTCACAATTGTCATAAAGAACTCATATACTTATTGCAAAAGTTTATTAGCCCTCTGAAAGCACAAGTGCTCTCTATGAAAGCACAAGTACTCCCTGGGTGATTTTGGTAATTAATGTCAACATATCTCTTGTTGGACTAATATTTTCATCTAGTATATTTCAGATAGTTCAATGATGGCGTGGCCTGGACAAGAGGATGTGGAACCCCTTCAAAATGCTAAGGACAAAGATTGGCAAAAGCTCAAGACTCTTCATTTCTATTTTAGTGATCCAAGATCACATTGAGTCCATAGGAAAAGCCAATACTATTAAAAGGGGATGAGGTGTTGCTTAATGGTCTACTTGCTCAAAATGCTTAGTGATATGCTCCAAAGCCCTCAACCACTTTCTCAAATCCATATATGTCCTAAACCTAAAGTCAAACTCGGCCCCACCGATTTGATCTATCCGGCGCCACCGAGTTCCTTTGACATAGCCACTGCCAGAAACCCTAATCAGTTCGGTCTCATCGATAGGTATTTCGGTCTCACCGAGATGGCAATGCAAACTCTCTGTTTCCCTTCGTAACATTTCGGTCTTACCGAGATGAGCGATTGGTCTCACCGAGTTCGCCTTGCAAACTCTCTGTTGCCTGGTGTAATTATTTCGGTCTCACTGAGATGTGCAACCGGTCACACCGAGTTTGCCTGACCAACTCTCTATTTGCTCATTGCTGAAATCGGTCTCACCGAGTTCATGCAATCGGTCACACCGAGATGAGGTTTGCCCTAACCCTAGCACATCGGTCCCATCGAGTTGATCATATCGGTCCCACCAAAAATCCTAACGTTCACATTTTGAACTAAATCAGTCTCACCGAGTTCTTCTATTCGGTCTGACTGAGTTGGGTCAAATGTGTGTAACGGTTAGATTTTGTATGGAGGCTATATATACCCCTCCACCCCCTTCTCTATTCAAGAGAGAGCCATCAGAACGTGCCTACACTTCCACTACTCATTTTCTGAGAGTGAACCACCTACTCATGTGTTGAGACCAAGACATTCCAATCCAACCACAAGAATCTTGATCTCTAGCCTTCCCCAAGTTGCTTTCCACTCAAATCATCTTTCCACCATAGCCAAATCTGTGAGAGAGAGTTGAGTGTTGGGGAGACTATCATTTGAAGCACAAGAGCAAGGAGTTCATCATCAACACACCATTTATTACCTTTTGGAGAGTGGTGTCTCCTAGATTGGTTAGGTGTCACTTGGGGTAGAAACTCCATGTGGATACATGCAAGGCATGAGCCTTGGACTAATCCTTGATATTTCTCTTACGATGATGATCATATGTCTTGGATCTATACTTGTACCCTTGCAGATTATCTAACCCTTGTAGGTACTTGGATGAGCTCAAATCTATGAGATTGCAAATCACTCACATCTAGAACAATCTCTACATCACCAAGTCTCTACAATATGGTGGATGAAGACAAGGAAGCTTGAATCCACACAACATATTCTTTGACAATTTCTATATATCAAATTTCATTTGGTATCAAGTTTCATGATTGTCATTTTGGATACACAAGTGCTCTTCCTTGCAAGACTAACCCATGTAGGAAGATGAACTCAAACTAGAAGTGGTGCTCCCAACTCTTGATGAACTACATCAACCTTGAGCATCCAACACAAGTTCGACTACATGATCAAGATCAACACCACCACCCAAGGTATGTTATTCCATCTTAGAGAAGCTTTACCCCAAGTCATGGGTCAAAGCAGCTCAACAAGATGTGAATACATCAAAATGCTTAAACGAAAAATGGTAACCCCATTTTGAGCTTAAACGATGAGTATGACCTACGATCAAGTGTTATCAGTTGACTCCTTAGTCAATATACTCTAACATAGGTGACTTTGTCGCTGACTCCTTCTAGATGAAGCTCTCTATTGTTTCTTTGTGTTCTTGCATATGTCTCTTGCTTGTTTGTTCCCCTTTTCAAAAAAAAAACTTCATCTAGATCCTTTCTTTTGTTGTTCTCTGCATGTTCTGCATCTAATTCATTGCAAATCCTTTAGTTAATTCCTTGCAAATCTTTGTGAGATCTTATTTGCCAAGTGATCTGAGGTGACAAAATTTTCCTCTGTACTGAACTCGGCCTCACCGATTCACGCCAATCGGCTAGACCGAACTACAAGAACACCTTGTAGATAGTTCATCGGTGCAACTGACAAGGACTAACCCGGTCTGACCGATTTGCATCATCTATGACACTGCCAACTCGGTGTCACCGATAAAAATGAATCGGCGTTACCGATTTCACTACTGAGAAAACTTTTTGCCATTACAAACGTCATTTCTTCTCTAGCTCCACTCGATGATTCTTATCCTCTACTCGCATCTTAAACTACATGCTGCTTTGTAATGTGACTCAAGGACCAAACCTATTTGACTCATGCTCCAGAAGACCCTTCTTGGAAATTGATGTCAAAGGGGGAGAGAGAGAGCACATCAAAGCTTATCACATGGGAGAGAAAAGCACATCTCCAGATGCTTATTAACAATAGAGGAGAGAAGTCACATGTCTTTAAGAGGGGAAAGACATGTTAATGTATGTTTATTTTTTGCTCTGATTTTTCTTGCTATGATTTTCTCTTACCCTACCTTCTCCCATTATCCAATATCAGATTCAGGGGGAGAGGGAGTTCATATCTATGGGAATAAAATCTTTGGAATTCATTGCATATCTTTAATCTTTGGGGACATGTCTATACCCAAATAGAGTACTAAGTACTCACTCACTACATGTCATCCCAATCTTGGTACTCTTGTGGTTTTCTGAACTTGCTTTGTTTAGTAGTGTTTCTGTGTTATCTAACCCTGTTTTCTCAGAGTCATCTCTTCCAAAGCCAGCTAAAGACCACAAGGTAAGTATATGCATCACACTCATGTGCATGATGATCTCTTGCTGATGTACATATTGTTTGCAAGAAGGACTCATGAACATGAAGGTACATTCTCTGTATCTACATCATTTGCTCTGATGCATATAGCCAAGATACATGTCACTCATTGCTTGCTCTGACATGCTTATGCATTCACATGTTCTTATTTTCTATCTTCACATGATTGCATACATGTAGGGGGAGCCTATGCATGTTACATGTCCTTCCAAAGCTTTACTTGTTGCCTTTCATATCCTAATCTAAAGCTTTGATGTATGTTGTCATCAATTACCAAAAAGGGGGAGATTGAAAGCACAAGTGCTCTCTATGAAAGCACAAGTGCTCCCTGGGTGATTTTGGTAATTAATGTCAACATATCTCTTGTTGGACTAATATTTTCATCTAGTATATTTCAGATAGTTCAACGATGGCGTGGCCTGGACAAGAGGATGTGGAACCCCTTCAAAATGCTAAGGACAAAGATTGGCAAAAGCTCAAGACTCTTCATTTCTATTTTAGTGATCCAAGATCACATTGAGTCCATAGGAAAAGCCAATACTATTAAAAGGGGATGAGGTGTTGCTTAATGGTCTACTTGCTCAAAATGCTTAGTGATATGCTCCAAAGCCCTCAACCACTTTCTCAAATCCATATATGTCCTAAACCTAAAGTCAAACTCGGCCCCACCGATTTGATCTATCCAGCGCCACCGAGTTCCTTTGACATAGCCACTGCCAAAAACCCTAATCAGTTCGGTCTCACCGAGATGGCAATGCAAACTCTCTGTTTCCCTTCGTAACATTTCGGTCTTACTGAGATGAGCGATCGGTCTCACCGAGTTCGCCTTGCAAACTCTCTGTTGCCCGTTGTAATTATTTCAGTCTCACCAAGATGTGCAACCGGTCACACCGAGTTTGCCTGACCAACTCTCTGTTTGCTCGTTGCTGAAATCGGTCTCACCGAGTTCATGCAATCGGTCACACCGAGATGAGGTTTGCCCTAACCCTAGCACATCGGTCCCACCGAGTTGATCATATCGGTCCCACCGAAAATCCTAACATTCACATTTTGAACTGAATCAGTCTCACCGAGTTCTTCTATTCGGTCTGACCGAGTTGGGTCAAATGTGTGTAACGGTTAGATTTTGTGTGGAGGCTATATATATACCCCTCCACCCCCTTCTCTATTCAAGAGAGAGCCATCAGAATGTGCCTACACTTCCACTACTCATTTTCTGAGAGTGAACCACCTACTCATGTGTTGAGACCAAGACATTCCAATCCAACCACAAGAATCTTGATCTCTAGCCTTCCCCAAGTTGCTTTCCACTCAAATCATCTTTCCACCATAGCCAAATTTGTGAGAGAGAGTTGAGTGTTGGGGAGACTATAATTTGAAGCACAAGAGCAAGGAGTTCATCATCAACACACCATTTATTACCTTTTGGAGAGTGGTGTATCCTAGATTGGTTAGGTGTCACTTGGGAGCCTCCGTCAATATTGTGGAGTTGAACCAAGGAGGTTGTAAGGGCAAGGAGATCGCCTACTTCGTGAAGATCTACCCGTGTGAGGCAAGTCCTTTGTGGGCGATGGCCATGGTGGGATAGACAAGGTTGCTTCTTCGTAGACCCTTCGTGGGTGGAGCCCTCCATGGACTCGCGCAACCGTTACCCTTCGTGGGTTGAAGTCTCCATCAACGTGTATGTACGATAGCACCACCTATCGGAACCACGCCAAAAATCTCCGTGTCTCCAATTGCGTTTGTACACTCCAATCCCATCCCTTTACTTTCTTGCAAATTGCATGCTTTACTTTCCGCTGCTCATACTCTTATCATGCTTGCTTGAAATGTATTGTGAATGCTTAAACTTGTGCTAAAACTCCACCTCAACTTGAAGAACTTAAAACTGCTACTTTTGCTGGTTGAGGGTCTAATCACCCCCCCTCTAGACCCCTCTTCTCGATCCTTTCACCCTCGAAGCAAAGTACTACTACGCATGCCCCTAGGGGGATAGATTGGTAGGAAAAGACCATCGCTCGTCCCCGACCGCCACTCATAAGGAAGATAATCAATAATAAATCATGCTCCAACTTCATAGCATAACGAGAGACTATATGTGCATGCTTCGGGAATCACAAACCTTAACACCAATATTCTTACTAACAACAACCATTTACTAGTACCTCCCACATATTATCATCTCTATATCGCAAAACTATTGCAAGGAATCAAACATATCATATTCAGTGATCCATAAGTTTTATGTAGGATTTTATGACTAACCATGCAAATGACCAATTCCCGTTGACTCTCTAAATAGATATAAGTGAAGCAAGAGAGTTTAATTCTTTCTACAAAAGACCATGCTCTAATAAATATAAGTGAAGCAAAAGAGCATTCTACAAATAACGGTTTTCCATGTGAAGAGAAACAGGCAATCCAAACTTCAAATAATATAAGTGAAGCACATGAAGCATTCTATAAAGCCATACTCAAAAGATATAAGTGAAGTGCAATGAGTATTCTATAAATCAACCATGGACTATCTCATACCATCATGGTGCATAAAATAAAAGTGAAAACTAAACACAAAAGACGCTCCAAGATTTACACGTATCACATGAACGAAACGAAAACGAAAACATACCGATACTTGTTGAAGAAAGATGGGATGCCTTCCGGGGCATCCCCAAGCTTAGACGCTTGAGTCTCCTTGAATATTTACTTGGGTTGCCTTGGGAATCCCCAATCTTGAACTCTTGCCTCTCCTCCTTCTCCTCATATCGAGACCTCCTTGATCTTTGATCACTTCATCCACCCAAAACTCAACAGAAAGCTCGGTAAGATCCGTTAGTATAATAAAGCAAATCACTACTCTAAGTACTGTTGCAAACCCATTCATATTTTATTTTTTAATTATCCCTTCTGTATTATAACTTCTCCATGGCTTATACCACCGATAAAATCGATAGTCTCATTAAAACAAGCAAAACAATGCATCAAAAACAGAATCTGTCTTAAACAGGACAGTCTGTAGTAATCTGAACTTTGACCATACTTATGTAACTCCAAAAATTCTAAAAAATTAGGAAAAAATAAATAATTTGTATATAAATACTGTACAAAAATTTTCAGAAACTTTTGACATTCCATTAAAAAATGTAAAATTATGCACTACAGCCAAAGTTTCTGTTTTTGCATCGCACATACCAACAAGCAATCTAATCATCCTAAAGGCAAATCTTGGCACATTATTTTTATAATAAAATGGATTTGTACAAGGTGATAATTATTTTTGTTGAAAAGTTTCTGTAATTCAAGATTCACAAAGTTTCCATGGGCATGAACAAAGTTCAAGGCATGCTCCCGCTTCCACGGTGCTCGTCCTTCTCACTTTCACTTTTCCTTTTATGAAGTTTTAGGTTCCCCTCTATATTTTTTTGTTTTTAAACTTTATAAAATCACTCAACAGAATAAAATGACTCTCTAAAACTTCTGGGTTGTCTCCCTGGCAGCGCTTTCTTTAAAGCCATTAAGCTAGGCATAAAGTGCTCAAGTAATGGATCCACCCGGATCCCAAGGTATATCAAAGCCAATTTTAATTAACAATGATTTGGCATTTAGTAGTGGGCACAAAGAAACATATATCATGCAATGACGAAGTCTAACTCTCTTCCTATGCATCGGCATGTCATAAAAGAACAATTCATGCACATCAAGTAAAGGCCAATACATAGCATAAGCAGTTTCTTGCAATTTTATCGTGTTGGAAACATAGAGAGGTGGAGATGTAGTTCCTCTCTCATAATAATTGCAAGTAGGAGAAGCAAGCACATGCATATTATATTCATGAAAATCATCATGTGTAATGGTAGAATGCAACCCATCAACGTAATCCTTAATAAGTGCAAACTTCTCCGATATAGTGTAGTTTGGAGAATTCAGAAAGATAATAGGACTATCATGTGTAGGTGCAATAGCAACAATTTCATTCTTAACATAAGAAACTATAGCAAGTTTATCTCCATAAGCATAATTCATATTGGCATCTTGGCCACAAGCATAGCAAGCATCAAGTTCATCAAAAAGGGATATTTCAAATGAATCAACGTGATCATAGCAATTATCATAGCATTCATCCTTTGGTAAGAACGAAGGGACATTAAACAATGTATGGGATAAAGAGTTACTCTCATTAGAAGGTGGGCACGGGTGATCAATCCGCTCTTTCTCCTTTTGTTCTTTGCTCTCCTCCTCATCTTTTTCATCCAATGAGCTCACAGTTTCATCAATTTCTTCTTCCATAGACTCCTGCAAAATATTAGTCTCTTCTTGGATAGCGGAGACTTTCTCAATAAATGCATTAATATCGGCATTATATTCATAATTCTCATAGCAATATTTAAGTATAGCAAAATTTTCAGGTATATAAACTGAATCATCAAAATCTTCATACTTTTCAAACATAGATTCAATTTCATAAGCACCCTTAAAAGCAACAAATTCTTCTATTCGTTCCACATCATAGTAATCATATCTACCATTAGCATAAGAAGCTAAGGTTTCATTTTCATTAAATTTGCATGAAAAGGGAAGATGTGGAGCGTTCATCCTAGAGCAACAAGTATAATCATATCTCTGGCATAAATCCTGAGCATACCAATGCAACATATGAATTTGATCCCATAAAAGTTTCCCTTTTTGAGTCAAGCGATAATCCCTAAAGTATTCACGTTGATCCAACGTGTCTCCCATTATAAAGTTGAATGGGGTTTTCTCAGGATTATCAAAGTAGTGCATAATATTTTTCACATAACGAGCATCGAGGGTTTTAGGAGGTTCCCCATCTCCATGAGTAGCAAGTACAACTATTTTTTTTGGTGTTTTGTGTTCCATATCCATAACTAAAGATAGAGAACAACTTAGAACAGAAAATAAAAACTACTTAGTGATAAAGCAAACAAGCACAAGAATATTCACCCCACGCTATTGCTCCCCGACAACGGCGCCAGAAAAAAGATCTTGATAACCCACAAGTATAGGGGATCGTTTGTAGCCTTTTTTGATAAATAAGAGTGTCGAACCCAACGAGGAGCTAAAGGCAGAAAAAATATTCCCTCGAGTTCTATCGACCACCGATACAACTCTACGCACACTTGACGTTTGCTTTACCTAAAACAGGTATGAAACTATTTTGCAAGAATAAAACTATGAGTACTTTGCGAGAATAAAAACTACGAATAAATTGCAAGGTAATAAAAGTAGATAGCTTTTGTCAACGAGAAAGTCATTTGTCCCTAGGCAATCGATAACTAGACCGGTAATCATTCTTGCAATTTTATATGAGGGAGAGGCATGAGCTAACATACTTTCTCTACTTGGATCATATGCACTTATGATTGGAACACTAGCAAGCATCCGCAACTACTAAAGATCATTAAGGTCGTAAAACACAACCATACCATTAAGTGTCAAGTCCTCTTTACTCCCATACGCAACAACCCACTTGTCCGTGTTCAGGCTTGTGTCACTCCGGCAACCGACAACAAGCAAATTATGAACGTATTGCAACACCCTACAACGGGGACCCCTCACGTTTGCGCGAGACGGAGGGCATCGTAGGACAGCACCATAAATAAAATATACACTCAAACCAACCACGATCACTAATTAGCCCATAGGACAAAACGGATCTACTTAAACATCATAGGATAACCACATATCATTGGGAAATAATATATAGTGCTGAGCACCATGTTTAAGTAGAGATTATAGCAGGGAAGAGAGGTGTTACACCACTGCATAGAGGGGGAGAAAGTTGGTGTTGAGGTAGCAAGATTGTTGATGTAGATCACCGTCATGATCCTTGCCCCCGCGGCACTCCGGCGCCACCGGGAGAGAGGGGGAGAGAGCCCCCCTCCTTCTTCTTCTTCCTTGGCCTCCCCCTAGATGGGAGGAGAGTTCCCCCTCTGGTCCATGGCCTCCATGGCGGCGGAGGGGCAGGAGCCCCTCCGAGATAGGATCTACCCCTCTGTTCTCTTCTGTTTCACGTGCCAGTTTTCTGGCCGAAAACCATTTCTTTTATTCTTGGAGATCCGTAACTCCAATTGCGCTGAGATTTTAACACGATTTTTTTTGGATATAATCTTCCTTGCGCATGAAGTAGAGCTCCAACCGACGTAGGAGGTGAGCACAACCCATCACCGTGCGCCTGGCACCTGGGGCATGCCCTGGTGTATCTTGGGGGCTGTGGGCCTCCTTTTGCGTTGATTCCACCTCCCAAAAATCACATATATTCCAAAATAATTCTCCGTAAATTTTTATTGCATTTGGACTTCGTTTGATATGGATATTCTGCAAAACAAAAAACATGCAACAAACAGGAACTGGCACTGGGCACTGGATCAATAGGTTAGTCCAATAAATCATATAAAATGTTGCCAAAAATATGTGAAAGTTGTATAATATTGGCATGAAACAATAAAAAATTATAGATACGACGGAGACGTATCACTGGCGCAAAGTACAGCAACGGCCGGAAGTTCGAACCATGAAATTCCTCAGGGCTAGCATGTTCCTCACTATAGGTAATTTGCACTGGCGAATTCCTAACTCCTGAGTCAGAACAAATTCCTCAGAGACCAGAAGAACTTCGTCTCTGTCTCTAAAGAAATTGACTGAACTGTAAGAGATTTCCAAAGGCGTCACTCGAAGGATCGGGTATGTGTATAGGCTTTGAGATGAGCATCACTTGGAAACTTTTCCTTAGTATTACCTCAACCCCCTTTAACAGTATGGTGTTTCCTGTGACGCCCCCGGCTCAATCGTGCACTAATCATACACGCAAATGCACACGTTCAAGCCTAAGGACTCACGGGAAGATATCACAACACAACTCTAAAACATAAATAAAGTCATACAAGCTTTATATTACAAGCCAGGGGCCTCGAGGGCTCGAATACATAAGCTCGCATACAAGCGTCAGCGGAAGCATCAGATATCTGAGTACAGATATAAAAGAAAACACAGAGAGGCCCTTAAAAGGCGGGGCAAAAGAAAACACTACGATCGAAAGGCGCAAGCCTCCTGCCTGGGACCCTCCGAACCTACTCCTGGTCGTCGGCAAGCTAGTAGTAGTATCCATCCTCGGGGTAGCAGTAGCGATCGCCGGCGGGGCCGCTGTAACCGGGGCTCCGTCATCTGGTTGCATCAAAAGGATATGGGGGAAAAAGAAAGCAAAGCAACCGTGAGTACTCATCCGAAGTACTCAGCAAGCAAGGATCTACACTACATATGCAACATTATCAAAGAGAGGCTGTATATGTGGACTGGGCTGCAGAAATGCCAGAATAGAGAGAAGGTCTAGTCCTATCGAAGCCTAGCATCTTCAGAGGTCTTGCAGCATTAGAAGAGTGTAGATTAGTACCGTATAAAGTAGTAGTATCGATAAGTCTCAACCTCGGCCAGAGATCCTTCCTCGACTACCTGCGAGAAAGCAATCCCAGAGCCATACAGTCACCAACCTCGTCCGGAGATCCCTTCTCGACTCCCTGCGAGAAGCAATCCCAGAGCCATAGTATCCAATTCTAGTTGTATCGATCGGGATACAACTCCGAGGTTCCGTTACCGTAGGACAGGCTATGCATAGATTAGTTCTTCCCTGCAGGGGTGCACCAACTTACCCACCACGCTCGCTTAACTCCGGCCGGACACACTTTTCTGGGTCATGCCCAGCCTCGGCCAAACGACACACCGCAGCCCTACCTAGAGCTCAGCAGAGAGGTCCCCGCCGGTCTACATCCTAAGCGCTTAGGGGTCTTGGGCCATCGCCCTGTGCACTCCGGGTCGTTGCGAGCAGGATGGATACCAGCGCCAACGGCACGATCTGACCCGGCCACAATGCTGAACTAGATGTCTGACAAAGCTTTCGGCTGATACCACGATGCAGAGTACCCATATTTATTCCCGCGTGATGGTTAGTGCTATCGGGCCAGAGGCCCCCTCGAATCAAATATCCAAACCGTTAGTACCTTGGGGTTGCGGTAACGAGCAGAGACTCATGATTGATGTGACCCCGTTGCCCCGTCTCGAGGACTTGCGGCAAGGGCCAAGAATGCTCGGCCACGCCTCGTATTCAGCACTCGGGCACCATCCAGGCAACCCGTCTTCACATCACACGCGGGTACCCCTCAGGGTCGACCCGGCTTTCCAAGTAACAATAGTACAGTCCAAGTATCCGTGTGTCCATAACATCAGGGGGAATCCGAGGTATCACCCTCGTTGGATTCCTACCCGATATATCTGTCAAGGTGAACTCGGAGGAATCACCCTCGCTGGGTTCACACTTGAGGTGTTGTACGACGGCGTCGTTATCAGAAGCAGTGAAGGAGGAATCACCCTCGATGACCACGACCGAATAGCTACTCTACAGGGTTAACATCAGAAGTGCTACAAGAGGTTTCACCCTCGGCACTCGATAGTAACGCTGCAGTGTCGTTACAACTAAGGGGGGGTGATGTGCGGTGCCGGGGCCTGTTCTTCAATCCCATTGATCGGGTCTTCTGATAATCCAGCGGGGCAGTCGGGACAAGTGGGGTCACTGATAGGTCTCTACCCAGCCTATACTAAGCAGTTTAGGATAAGCAGGTAAGGTATCAATAGCAGGTTACAATAAACAGACTATGCATCAGAATAGGTAAAGCAGTAGTAGCAGCGATTCTAATGCAAGCATGAGAGAGAAAGAATAGGCGATATCAGTATGCTCAAGGGGGGGTGCTTGCCTGGTTGCTTGGCGGCAAGGGCAAGGTCGTCAACGGTGGCATCGGGCTCCGGAGCTGCGTCGGTACCGGGAACTGCGTCGGGGTCTAACGAGAGAGAAGAGGGGGAGGAAACAATAAATACAAGCAAACAGATGCAACACGATTATTTTATGTGCAAAGTTTTTCGATTTGAGCAAAGTTTTTCGATTTGAGCTACGGATTATTTTATATGATTTTTCAAAGTTTTAAACATTATTCTGAAATTTATTTTATTTATTAAATCAACATTATCTAGAATAGTAGCAGCGACGTTAGCATTATGCAATAGTGACGTCAGCTGTCAACGGTCAGCTGACCAGGGTCAAATCTGACCTGTGGGTCCAGTGGGACCCACATGTCAGTGTCTGGACTAAGTAAACAGGGTTATTTTAATTAATCTAATCCTAATTATCGGGTGGGCCCGCACTGTCAGTGTGTGATTAGGCATGTTTAATTAATTTTAGTTAATTAGGGGGATGTGGTGGCCCACATGTCAGTGGCTGGACCTGGTCTAGTCAGCAGTTGACTTCGGTCAACAGAGCCGACCGGGCCCGTGGGGCCCACCAGGCAGCGACCCTGAGGTGGCCCCGACCGGCCACATCAGCGGTGGCGCCGGCGACGGCGCCGATGACCAAAATCACGGCGGCAGTACGCCGGAGTCGGCCGGAAACCACGTACAGAGCCCCGTTTGGCACGGGGTTTGGTCCTACGGGACGGGCGTGAGGCGCCGCGTCCGATGGTGGTCGCATACGGCACGGTGGTGGCCGGAGTTCGCCGCTACGATGACGGCAGGCGGCGGCGATTTTCGTGTGAGCTCGGTCGCACGGCTACGGGGTGTTAGCGAGCGAGCTACGCGGCTAGGCGGCCTACTGCGAGCGTCAGGAACACGATAGGCACGGCGGAGAAGCTCGGGCGGCTCTGCATGGAGCAGCTCGCCGGCAATGGCGGACGGCGCAGTTACGGGTCCGAGCGGGGCCATCGTCTTAGCGCGTGAACGAGCAAGCGAGAGGCCAGGGGAGAGGGGAATGTTCACCGAGCGGCACAAGATGGCCCTTGAGTGATCGGGAGCGCAGGGGAGACGGCGAATCGAGCGGCGGCCGAGGCGGATGCCGATGGAGGGGAACGGCGTGGGCGACGGCCGTGGTGCTCCCCGTGCTCGATGCAGTGGCGAGGAGGAAGAAGGCGTCCGCGACGGAGCTTCCGGACAGCTCAGAACGGAGAGGGGAGTCCGGTGAGCACGCGGGCGAGGTGAAGCATGTCGACGGTGGCTCGGTCTTGCACGGGGAAGAAGAGAACGACGCGAGGGAGGAGGATGAGCAAGCTAGGGTTAGTCGAGGGAGCACTGGGGGTGCTCTTATCCACCAGGGATGGGCGCAGCGACACGCTGTCGCGCAGGAGAGGGGGGCCATGGCGCGCGCGGGTGCTGTGCAAGCGACAGCAGCGCAGGAGTGAGCAGGAGGAAGGGGATGAGGTGGGGAGTGGGCTGGGCCGGCACTGTGCACTTGCGGTCCGGGCACAGTGGGCTTCTTCTCCCTTTTCTATTTTCCTTTTTCTTTTCTGTTTTGTTTGTCTTTTGTTTTTATTACAAATGACTTTTGTAAAATATGAGACTGGTCCAAATATTAACAGTGCAAAATTAGTCACTGCTAGAAATTGGTTTGGTGTCCATATCTTTTTGTTTGGATTTTATTTAATTGAAAAAGGATTAAATATTGCTATTTTGCTGCCGTTTCTTGTTGTTTGAGTCCTTTTACAATTCCAATAAATGTTGCAATCATTTTTATAAATGCTATGGGAATATTTGCAACATGATGCACATTTTTGTTTTCCAATTTGAACAACTTTTAGTTTCACTTAAGTTTGAATTTTCCATTTTGAATTTAAATTGAAAAGAGATATGATCCAATTGATGTTTAAGCACTGCTAATCATGATGACATGGCATAATCAAAAGGGTGATTACTGTAGCTTAATACATGGGGTGTTACATTTCCTATGACTCAAAAGAAAGGAAATGAAACTATGAAAACAAAAGTCTTCACGCTTCATAGTCCTCACATCAATGTCTTCAAGGTCACACCAATTTCCTCATTTTCAAAGTCTTCAGATGAAGACATTCATTTTTAGGGGTCGACTTTCTTCGGATTTATCAAACTCTTCAGAGACTTATTAGACCTATGTACACTCACAAACACATTAGTCCCTTAACCTATAAGTCTTCAATTCACCAAAATCACTAAGGGGCACTAGATGCACTTACAATTGGAGACGTATCAGGGTTGAGGAAGAGGTTCTATTTTCTGCAATTTACTTGGGTGCAAAGAGTTGTTGTAGTAAAATAAATCATTCTCCTCCCTTACCCTTAGTTTCATAGAAGGATCCTCCAGACCGATGAATGGTGGTCATGTATCTCCAAAAGTACGTGTTGTAGATCTGTCCAAAGCCACGACCATTCCGTAGGAATACGTATACTCGCTGGATTGTATTGATGCTCCTCCTTCACCAAGGAGATGTTTGTCAACACTTCTCCTATCTTTTCGCGGTCTAAAATTTCACTGTCAAATTCCTGCAAAAGGAGAGACCACCTCATCCAGCGAGGCTTAGTTTCTTTAACATCCAACACCTCTTTAATTGCCTGGCGGTTGTATAGAATATAACCTTTTGTATCAGTGATATAAGGTCTAAACTTTTCACAAGCAAAAATCATTGCATAGAGTTCTCTATCATTCTTAGCATAATTTCTTTGAGCATCAGTGAGGGTGTGGCTTGCAAAATAGATAACATTAAACTTCTCACATATCTGTTGTCCCAAGACTTCACTTACCGCATTATCATCCGCATATGACTTCAAATGGCTTGTTCCAGTCCGGAGGTGTAATGATAGGAGAGGTTAGTCAAGGGTTTCAAAATACTTGAAAAATTCTTAATAAAGCATCTATATAAACCCGTGTGACTGAGGAAACTCCTTATCCCTTTAATATCACGAGGATAAGGGAGTTTATCTATGGCATCTATCTTTGCTTTATCAACCTCTATGCCTTCACCAGATATTTTGTGCCCCAAAACAATTCCTTCATTTACCATAAAATGGCATTTCTCCCAATTCAATACGAGGTTGATTGCGAAGACAATCATGAAAAGAAGTTCCATAGACTGAAAAATCATCCATGAAGACTTCCATGATTTCTTCGACAAAATAAGCAAAAATAACATTCATGCATCTCTGAAATGTAGCTGGTGCATTGCATAGGCCAAAAGGCATACGACGGTAAGAGTACATTCCGAAAGGGCAGGTGAACATTGTCTTCTCTTGATCTTCTGGGTGCATTGCAATTTGTGAAAACCCTGAATATCCATCCAAATAACAAAAATGGGTATGCTTCGCCAGCCTTTCAAGCATTTGATCAATAAATGGTAAGGGGTAATGATCCTTACAGGTCTCCTTATTCAACTTCCTGAAATCAATAAACATTCTATACCCAACTATTGTTCTAGTGGGGATTAGTTCATTATGTCTATTAGGTACTATTGTAAATCTCCCCTTTTTAGGTACACAATGAACCGGACTTACCCATTTGCTTTCAAAAACTGGATATATAATACCTGCATCAAGTAGACGAATGATTTCTTTTCTTACCATTTCCTTGATTTAAGGGTTCAACTTCCTTTGGTACTCACGAACTGGTTCAACCCCTTCCTCCATGAGTATGCGATGAGTACATATAGACGGGTTGATGCCTTTTAAGTCATCCATTGAATACCCAAATGCTTTTCTATGTTTCCTCAAGGCATTCATTAATCTCTCTCTTTCTTCATTTGAAAGATTAGCACTAATAATAATAGGGTATGGTAGTGGTAGCTTGTGTTATGCCTCTAGTTTCACCCCTAGCAATATTCAGGAAAAATTCATTGCAATCAGATTTACGAGGCTCAATACATATCCCCCAATAGGGAATTTTACATGCTTCACTAAATTCCTCTAGGTTCATGCGAAACAAATTTTCATATAAGTTAAAGATAACATCATGTGAATTGTGATGAGGCACAAACTTAAATTTCTGCAGAAAAGTATCACAGAGATTATAGAACCGTGGGCACTTATCTGATATGAAGTCTGTCAGCTCGGCATTGTGCACGTACATGTCAAACTCCTCCTTAATACCGGCTCGAGTCATGAAGGAATCTGACGGCCATTCACATGGGCACACAAGGGCTTCCCGCGAAGGTTCAAGGTCCGGCTCACGTATGGCAAGCCTTGGAGAGCTCTTTCTCAAGGAACCACCTTGGAACATTTTCCTAAATATTTTCTTCTTCTGAAAATTTTCTGAAATTTTTAGTGACTCAAAATAAAAGTGAACCAAACTCAACAAAATTGACAGCAACTACTCCCATAAGTATCTAGAGGCTATATCATGCATCAAAACTACTTTGGACCATATAAATTTAACATGCAAGCTCAAGAACATGGTCACCATAGCAGCAAAAATTTGCAATATATAAAGCACTAGAACAAAAACTAATTGGACCATTGGAGGAGTCACATACTGAAGAGCAATCTCCCAAAATAGTTTCGGAAACGGAGTTCCGAGCAGGGAGATCGAAATTTGCAGTGAAAGGCAAGAACACGGGTTTGAGCTAGCAAATGACTTTTTTGGAGGAAGAAGGAAGTGGGCGGCTGGGATAAGTGAGTGGGTCCCTATGGGACCCACAAGCCCACTAGGCACGCCTAGGGGTGGTGCACCTCGTGAGCTTGTGGCTCACAGGAGCACCCCCTTGGGGTGTGTTCAGTGCCAAAAATTCTTAAATATTATACAAAAAATCATACTAAATTTTCAGGGCATTCTGAGAATTTTTATTTTTGGGTCATTTTTTATTGCATGGAAAATTCAGGAAACAGGATAATCATGGTATTTCTACTTTATTAACTTTAAATAACTTCAAATTCTTTGTCCTCCTTATTCTTAGATGGTTTAGTTGGGAAAGGCATGGGTTTCTGAACCCATGGTTCTCTTTCCTTACCGCGTTTTCTAGCAATGAAATCTCTTTTATCATAACGTTTATTTTTAGGAGGTGGGTTATCAAGATCAACATCAGGTTCTATTTCAACATCATTATCACTAGGTGAATGTTCATTACCAGATTGTGTCTCAGCATCAGAAATAGAAACATCATTACTATCCTCAAAAGGTTTTTCTACCTCAGGTTCACTAGAAGCATGCAAAGTCCTATCATTTTTCTTTTTATTTTTCTTCTCAGAAGGACTAGGTGCATCAATATTAATTCTCCGAGAATCTTGTTCGGTTCTTTTGGGGGTGACCCTCAAGATATAGTGGCTCCTGAGTCATTCTACCTCCTCTAGTCATTACTCTAACAGCATGATCATTCATATTACTATTCATTTCATTAAGCAAATCCTTTTGAGATTTAGCAACTTGTTCTAACTAGGTTTGGACCATAGATGCATGTTTACATACACCTTTAACATCATTAGCAATCCTAAACAACAAGTCACTCAAGCGATCAATCATGTAGGCATTATGTTTCAACTGTTTCATAACATACGCATTAAAATGATCTTGCTTAATAATGTAATTGTCATATTCATACAAGCATTGACTAGCAGATTTATTGTAAGGAATATCACCTTCATCAAATCTTATAAGAGAATTTACCTCTACTACCTGTGTCGGGGTGTCGAGTCCATGTATTTCTTCAATAGGTGGTAAATTCTTGACATCTCCAGCTTTAATACCCTTTTCTGTCATAGATTTCTTTGCCTCTTGCATATCTTCCGAACTGAGAAATAGAATACCTCTCTTCTTCGGAGTTGGTTTAGGTGGTGGTTTAGGAAGTGTCCAATCATTATCATTCCGCAATATATTATTCAATAGTTCTTCAGCTTGTTTAATAGTTTGTTCCCTGAAAACACAACCAGCACAACTATCTAGGTAGTCCCTAAAAGCATCGGTTAGTCCATTATAAAAGATATCAAGTACTTCATTTTTCTTGAGAGGATGATCAGGCAAAGCCTTAAGTAATTGGAGAAGCCTCCCCCAAACTTGAGGGAGATTCTCTTATTCAATTTGCACAAAGTTAAATATTTCCTGTAAGGCAGCTTGTTTCTTATGAGCAGGAAAATATTTTTCATAGAAGTAATATATCATATCCTAGGGACTACACACACAACCAAGAGCAAGAGTATTAAACCATATCTTAGCATCACCATTTAGCGAGAAAGGAAACAACTTAAGAATATAGTAGTAGCGAATTTTTTCCTCATGAGCAAATAGGGTGGCTATATCATTCAACTTAGTAAGGTGTGCCACAACGGTTTCAGATTCATAACCATGGAAAGGATCGTATTCTACCAAAGTAATTAACTTAGGATCGATAGAGAATTCATAATCCTTATCAGTAACAAAGATAGGTGAAGTAGCAAACTTAGGATCATATTTCATTGTAGCATTCAGAGATTTTTCTTTCAGCTTACATAGTAATTTCTTAAGATCATCTCTATCATTACAAGCAAGAAATTCTCTAGCTATCTCTCCATCCATAACATAACCCTTAGGTATCTTAGGCATTTCATATATAGGAGAGCTAGGTCTAATAGGCGTTTCATAATTTTCAGTTTCAATAATATCATCAGTTTCAGCATTCTCAAATTCTTTAGCTCTAGCAAGTTGTTCATCAAGAAATTCACCTAGTGGCACAGTATCATCAAGCAAAGTACTAGCATCATTCATAGCAGAAGTAGCATCATCAATTACTTGCGACATATCAGAATTAATAGCAGGTGGTGGTGTCGCAAGCTTACTTAAAACAGAAGGCGAATCAAGTGCAGAGCTAGATAACAGTTCCTTACCTCCCCTCGTCCTAGAGGGAACAATCTTGGTTCTATCATCCTTAAGATTCTTTAGAGTGATCAACAGATATAAATCCCAAGTTACTTAGCAAATAGAGCTATGCTCCCCGGCAACGGCGCCAGAAAAAGGTCTTGATAACCCACAAGTACAAGGGGTCGCAACAGTTTTCGACGGTAGAGTATTCAACCCAAATTTATTGATTCGACACAAGGGGAGCCAAAGAATATTTGCAAGTATTAGAAGTTGAGTTTTCAATTCAACCACACCTGGAGAACTAAATATCTGCAGCAGAGTGATTAGTAGCACAATAATATGATAGTTTGATAGTGGTAGTAACGATAGCAACAGTAACGATAACAGCAGTAGCAGTAGTTTTGTAGTGATTGTAAGAACAACAGCAACAGTAGTAACTTAGCAAAGATCAATATGTAAAAAGCTCGTTGGCATTGGATTGGTGATGGATAATTATGTTGGATAACATTCGTCATTTAACAGTTATAACCTAGGGCGACACAGAACTAGCTCCAATTCATCAATGTATGTAGGCATGTATTTCATAAGTAGTCATACGTGCTTGCGATAAGAACTTGCATGACATCTTTTGTCCTACCCTCCCGTGGCAGCGGGGTCCATAAGGAAACTAAGGGATATTAAGGCCTCCTTTTAATAGAGAACCAGAACAAAGCATTAACACATATGAATACATGAACTCCTCAAACTATGGTAATCACCGAAAGAATCCCAATTATTGTCACCTTGAGTTATGCGGATCATAACACGTAATAGGTGCGTATAACTTGCAAGATAGGATCAAGAACACAAATATATTCGTGAAAACATAAAGGGTTCAGATCTGAAATCATGTCCCTCGGGCCCGAGTGACAAGCAATAAGCATAGCAAAGTCACAACAACATCAATCTCAGAACATAGTGGATACTAGGGATCAAGCCCTAACAAAACTAACTCGATTACATGATAAATCTCATCCAACCCATCACCGTCCAGCAAGCCAACGAAGGAATTACTTACTCCCAGTAGTGAGCATCATGAAATTGATGGAGGAAGGTTGATGATGACGACGACGTCAAATCCCCCTCTTCGGAGCCTAGAACGGACTCCAGATCAGCCCTCCCGATGAAGAACACGAGGTGGCAGCGGCTTCGTATAGTAAAACGTGGTGATTCCTTCTTCCTAATTTTTTTCTTGGCGAATAGGTACTTATGGAGTTAGATCTAGGGTTGCAGGAGTTGCCAGGGGCCCACAAGCCTGCCAGACGTGCCTTGGGGGTGGCACGCCCCTGGGCTTGTGGCGCCCTGGTGGCCCCCCTCTGGTAATTTCCTTCCTAGTATTTTTTATATACTCTGATATAATTCTCCATAAAATTTTCAGCTCAATCCGACAACTTTTATTTCTGCACAAAAACAACACCATGGCAATTCTGCTGAAAACAACATCAGTTCGAGTTAGTTCCATTCAAATCATGCAAATTAGAGCCCAAAACAAGAGCAAAAGTGTTTGGAGAAGTAGATACGTTTGGGACGTATCACCCCCCACATCATTTTATTCATAAATATATTGACTAAAAAAAGAGACATCACCCGAAACAAGATCTTGCTCGTATTTTGTTTCCGACTTGTTTTGAACATACCGGAAGTACTAGTGCCACATCATCTAAAAAGTCTTTGTACACACGTCAAATTATCACGTGGGCTACCTCTCCTTAGATAAATGTGCTCCACCGTGTACCCACGTGTGTGTATGAGGGAGGCAGTGTGTGCGTGCGTGCACCTCTTCTCTTCATACATGTCCTCCACCTAGTGGGTGTGTTAGAGAGAGAGGGAGGGAGATGGTGTGTGCGAGATGCCTCTATACATATGTTTGTGTCAAAGAGTGGCCTGAATACATAGTATATGTATGTGTGCAGGGGGGCGATATACGAGAAGAGAGGGGAGGGATCGTTTAAGCGAGATATCGATAGATACGGATAGAGGGAAGAACTTTACGAGCGTACAAGTTCTAGGAAAGAGAGGGGTGCATGCTGGAAGATGGTGCGAGAGGCCAACTAGACGAAGACAAAGAAGGAGTACAAGTGCGAGATCGATAATTAAAGAGAGGGGACAATAACGTGCATGGGTGCGCCTGTCTGGTCGATAGATAAAGCGTAAGGCATGGATGATGAGACGGGGAGGGACAATTAATGTGTGTGTGGTAGGCGGTCCTATGTAGAGAGGTCATGGTTTGGTCGATGTGTATGTGGGAAAAGAGGGGGAGACTTAACTAGAGATATAGATTGGTCAGTTTGTGTGGGGAGATAGTGAGATTCCTGGCTACACATAGAGGGAAATCGATTGGTGCACATGCATGCATGTGTCAGAGATAAAGAACACCCGGAGTGACGAAGAGAGGGAGAGGTGTGTGTGGTGGTGGGGGGGGGGGAGGGGGTGCAGCTAGCTAGGAGATGGTGCGAGAGGCCTAGTATTAGTTAGTTAGCTTGTGACGCTGTACGAGTGCGAGATGGATAAGAACAGAGGGGGCGATAGTGCGCGTGTGTGTCAGAGTTAGGGCGGGAGGCATGGATGGTGAGAGGAGGGGAGGGACTATGTGTGTACATGTTTGTGTGTGGTAGGCAGGCCTAGCTAGCTAGAGGGATATATCGATTGGTGTGTGTGGGAAAGAGGGATATGGAGAGACCTAGAGAGACCGTGGGAGACCGACCTAAAGAACGAGAGCGTGTGTGCGCGATGTAGAGGATGCCAAGTGGGGAGTGTGTGTGCATATATGCATGCACGATAGGAAAGTTAGTGGTATCCACAAAGGGAGGAGGACTGTGTGTGTGGGTATAAAAGACTCACAAAGACGATAATCAATATAAAAGTGGATTCAAATATTTGAATAAGAGATCATGATGTTTGTAACTCATGCATGCATGAATATAATGGATATGCATGGTGTGGTTTTGAATCAAATGTGTTATATACTATATACACATCAAACAAGCCCAAATCGATTTGAATTTGAGATACCGATGGCAGGCATCGTTTGACCACATTGTATCCGTGCATGGACATAACTATTCGAATCAGAGATAATGTGTGGCTATCAAAGCTAACATCTAAATGTTGTGTGTGTGTGTGGTGGTGGGGGGGATGCATTGTTGTGTGTGTTGAACACATTATACATATGAAAATAGGGTTTAGATTATTCCAAACGTCTAGCTACCTAGAGCATGAAATGTACCGTGACTTGAATTCAACATAAAATGGATACAAATATTTGAATTGGAGATCGTATGGTACATGTTGTTCATATTTAAATAGGATTACTACTATATGCATGTTTTTTGTTATCAAGATAATATTTAAATGATGGTATAACTTGACAACAATCGTATTCAAATAGGGAAAATTGATTCAAATTTAGTCCATATGGTAGACAACAATATATATTCATTGGATGAAGTAAAATGTTCATATAAGATGGAAGATCAAAATGGAGGACTACATCCATTATACACCACAAAATCAGCTAACGATATATTCGAATTCAACATAACGTGGATTCAAAATTTGAAAATCAAGATTGTGGCATTTGTAATCATATAAAACGGGACATGACTCTTTCTTGTGGTGCGAATTGATTTGTTTTTGTTGTTGTTGAGGGAAGTGCGAATTGATTTGGTACTGTACATGCTAATCTTGTTCTCCCATTTTTTTAGATTTTTCTTGTTGTTTTTTAATGGCATTTGGAGCAATATAGTAAAACGGGACATGACTCTCTTTTGTCTTGTACAAATTGTCTTTTTTTGGTTTTTGGTACACGTTAAGTTTGTTCTCCCGAACATGGAATCCACGCCTTGTTATCCTGAAATTTTCAAGCTACAGTGTTTCTTTGTCTCTTGTGCTGCAAAACTCCCACCTCTTTAACCCGCGCCGCGCCTTGTTATCCTGAAATTTCAATATTCGCAAAAAATCCCTCCTCATCCGAAATAGGTCATGCAGCCCAGACACGTGAATCCCCCTTCTACCCCTCAGCCGCAAATGCTGCCTCGACATCCCGTGGTCAAAACCAATGGGGGTAATTTCGTAACTTACCCCACATTTCGGAGAAGCGCGTCCCTAAGCCATGGCTGCCCTCCCTTCCCCTGCGTCCCCCATTCGTACACCGAGGCCGCCAAAACCCGCAAAACCCCACCCTCTCCGTCCGCCTCCCGACCGCCGCCCAGCCAGAGCCTCTTCCGCAACGATGTCGTCCACAGCAACAGCTCGACGTCCCTCATCCACCACATCAGATGAGGATCCGTCATCGATCTCATCATCCCGCTGGTTCAGCCGCCCCGTCCTCCACCTCCAAGGAGCTACCCCGACATTCGCCTCGTCTATCGCACCACCTCCATTCCCGTAATGCTGTCTTCACCTGCCCCATCGGAACTAGCGCACCCTCACCGATTCCTCTGATGAAGTTGAGGCCTACTCGGTGCCACCAAGGAGGTTCTACACTCATCATTGCATTTTATCTTTTATCCGATCTCATGGGGCTATCGGTGCTTGATACCGAGCCGCCATGCCGTGTCTCCATCGACAGCGGCATCGCCGGCCACTTCCTCCACGACGTATCTCCTCCATGGCATTGCTCCCTCAACGGTGACATCCACACCAACAGAGCAGATGCTACTCTGGCTCTCGCTCGCGCTGCTGCTACTGCTCCGTCCCTCGGTCTTGCTGCTGCTCTGCCCATGCTATCGGTCGCGCTGCTCCTCCGGCTCTCGCTAGCGCTGCTGCTACATCTCCATCTCTCGCTCGCACTGCTGCTCTGCTCTTGTTGTCGGTCATGTTACTACTCTGCTCTTGCTCTCGTTTGTGCTGCTGCTCTGCTCTGGCTCTCGCTCGCTCGCGCTGCTGCTGCTACATGACATGCTGCAGCTACACGAGTTGCAACTTTAGCGCTCGCTCACGCTGCTGCTGCACGAGCTACTCTCTGCTAGTGCGTTCCCTGCTCGAGCGGCTGCTGATGTAGATCACTGCTTCTCTGCTACAAGTGCTCGAGCGGCCTAAACTTTTATCGCAGTGCTCTGCTACTAGTGCAATCAATTTCGACAGTAAAATTTAGTTTCGTCAGTAAATTTCAGTTTCGATAGTAAAATTCAGTTTCGACTGTAAAATTCAGTTTCTTCAATTAAGTTCAGAGTCAACAATTTTTACATCATCTGTTGGAGGGGCTGCCGCGCGACTGATGCATTTTACATCTAGCACTTTTTGGTGATGTATTTTACATCATCTATTGTAGATGCTATTAGAATGCCACTTCAGATTAACATTGTCTATCTTTTCATGCTTCAGCCTTGTTGTCGTACACCTCACTGGAGCTGCTCCAACGACGGAACCGTCCATCACAATGGAGCAATACCCTCGGTGCCATCTCTAGATGCTTCAGATCTTCTTCCCTGCCTCCGACAGTCACACCAGCTGCACCATCCTCCACGATCAACCCAACGATGCTGAGGTCTGCTACGCCAAAGAGGTTGTACACTCATCGCATCGCTTTTTACTCTACATTCATGTTGATCCCTTAGGGATCCTTTGGTTCAAAGCAGTTGCAAGTCTAGAAAGAAATGGAGGGTGGTCTCAAAGTTAACAGGGCGAAAACTAAATGCTCTTTTGAACCATAATTTGAATCGGTTTAGGAAGATAACCATTATCTCATAATCATGTGGACCAAATAAGCTCACAAAAATTCATATTACAACGGGAACATGTACTGTTACTGATATTTTTTAAAGATGTAACTTTTTAACCAGAATAATGGACCTACTTATGTTGTCCATATAAGCTCAATTTTTTCTGAGTACAACAGAGCACATGTAGTATATATTGATAAGCTTTAGGTTTCTTTAAAAAATATCGAATTCATGTAGGCAAGAAGATACACTGAGAACACATAGTAATGAGAAATACAAATAGTTTCTGCCATATAACAAGCAGTGGGGTAGTAATCCTTGGAGTGTAGATGGGCCTGGGAGTTGAGCTAGTTGGCTGGGTCCAAACTAGTAGTAGTACAAAAACATTTTCGAGGGCAGGCTTCAGCCTGTTGAAGATTGCCTACTAGAATCGCCATTGGTTCAAAGAAAAAGGAAGGAAAACATAGGAATTGGAAAGTTTCCTATGGTACTACTATTCATGCATTTGGTTAGAAGGAATGGAGCAAAGCAAAACTAGAGGATTTTTTTTTCTTAGGTGTCTCTTTAAAAGAAAAAAGTAGAAATTTTAATATCCACTTGACGTCCTTTTCAAATTCCTATGCATGAAGGACAAGACTAAGTGCATTAGTGGCATAATAAGATTCTAACTTTACATTTGCGTGTGGTTTGACTTTAATTTAACCATGTTTATGTGCATTCATATGTTCTTCCAATTCCTGTGAACCAAACACCCAGGTTGACAGAAATCATGTGTTTGCAAATGATCTGTTTTGCACGTGCATTCCTATCATATTCCTGTGTTTTTCCTCTCCTTGCGTTTTTAGAATCCTCCAATTGAAAGGAGCCCTTACAAATTTACTTCATTTACAAATAGGTGTCAAAGAAAACTCTGTGTGCTTTGTCCTGCTCCTTCCGTGCCATCGTCCACCCCACCTGAGCTGCTACATCAACGGAAGCGTCCACAGCAGCAGAGATCCCCCTACCGACCTTTCACCGCCTCAGATCTTCTTCCCCGCTGCCGGCAGCCACACCAACTGCATTACCATCATTGACTAAGTATTTGAACCTGAGGACTACATAGTTCCGGAAGAGAGGCCGCACTCTTTCGTGTCTGCTTATGTTATACATCGATTAATATTGCCTGCTACTTTATCGTCTTGTTCACCTCTTCGAGTTGGGTCCAAAGTCTAAACTAATGTTCTAACTTGAGTTTTAAAATGCCTGTGGGGCACATATCGAGGCAGCAACAAATAGTATCTCTGCCTACTATCTGGTTCATCTTGGGTCTTCTATGTGGTTCATGTTGGGTGGGCAACAAACAATAGAGGAGCCATCATCTGTCTTTTTTAACTGAAGCTATCATCTGCCTGCTACCATTACTTTTGGATCTATCCACTGGTTGCTACCATCAGTCTGGATTTCTGCATGCACCTCTTAGGCCCTACATAATTTGACTACGTTTTTTTATTATGCATGTCAATTATTGTACACAATCGTATTGAACATGTAGATAAAAAGAGAAGAGTGTTGCGTGGTTATGTAATGTCATGCAGACGTCGCTCCATGGTTGGCGCAGTGGCAGCCCCCTCCCCCCAAGCCAGATTGTATTCCAGAGGAAGTTAACTGCTTAGAGGGGGATTCAGAGGGAGCAGACCACTCCTATTTACCCCCCGAGGTGTTTGCTCTTAACCTGGCATGCTGATGTTGGTCATATCATGCATATGGTGCCTTGCATTGCTTACTTTATACATCGTATATGGCATCAACTTAGTTTAGACTTGCTTTGTGTGAATGCCACCTGTTTGGTTTCTATATCATATATGTGAATTATGCAATGTCATCTTGTTTAGCCAAACATCATATATGTGAGTCATGCAATGCCATGCTGCTTAGCCAGTCATCGTATATGTGAATTGTATCATGCCATACTATTTTTCTATTCATCATGTATTCCATTTGTCAACAATGTTTGTACATTCATCTAATCTTCCTGTGCATCAGCCATTTGAGTCGGTGATGGAAAATCTAGAGTGAAAACAAGGTCTTAAGAGCAGTCAGTGCTACCTGTCAAAGAAGATATCTTGTTGGTTACAGATAGCTCCTCAAAGGAGGATTCAGAGATAGATGAATAGTCCTATCCCCCCCAAGGTGTATGCTCTAACTTGGAGGGTTATATTGCTCATATCATGCATATGGTGTCTTGCAATGCTATGTCATATGGTTAGATTAGACATGCTTTGTGTGAGTGCCACATGTTTAGTTTCTATATCATATATGTGAATTATGCAATGCCATCTTTTTTAGCCAGGCATCATATATGTGAATTATGCAATGCCATCCTGTGTAGCCAGGCATCATATATGTGAATTATGTCATGCCATCCTTTTTCTTCATTACATATTCCATCTGTCGACAATTTTTGTATATTGAACTACTCTTCCTATGCATCAGCCATTTGAGTGGGTTATGGAAAAATTTGGAGTGAAAACAATGTCTTCAGAGCAGACAATACTACCTGTTGAAGCAGATATCTCGCTGGTTATAGGTAGCTCCTCGGAGGAGGATTCAGAGATAGATGACCAGTCCTATATCCCACCTGAGGTGTATGCTCTAACTTTCGATGGTTATACTTCTCATATCATGCATATGGTGTCTTGCATTGCTTAGTTTAGACATATATGCACAATATTCAATGCCATCTGCTTAGTTTAGAGACCATATATGTGAGTGCCAGCTGCTCAGTATATCAATCATATATGTGAATTATATCATGCCATCTTGTATACTTAGACAACCTGCATGTGAATTATTTCATGCCAACCTATTTTATAAAGACATCATATAGTTATGTCATGTCATTCTGTTTAGATAGTCATCATATGTTGAATTATGTCATTCTATCGTGTTCAGTTATCCATCATATATCTGAAACTGTGTCATGCTATGATGTTTAGTTAGCCATCATATATGTGAAATTGTGTCATGCTGTCCTGTTTGGTTAGACAACATATATGTAAATTACTGCATCTGTCTATCATAACATGTATGTACATTCAATTTCTTTTCTTGTTTATCAGTCATTTGAATTGGAGTGGTTGATGGCAGTATCTAAGGGAGTAAAAACACAGTCTTCACAAAAGAAGGTGCTACCCGTGGATGCAGATAGAACCATGGTTGTACTTGCCCAAGAACCAGCCCCACCACACATAATTGGCACTCTTGCAGATTGTACCCCTACCCTGTTGGACAGAGAACTAGCTACACCCCATCTAACCTCAACCCTAGCAGATGGTAACCCACTTCCAGTTGAGACAACACCTTCTCCACCACAGGGCACCCACACACGAGTAGTTAGTAAGGCAACTGTAGTGCCCAAAGCACGAGGACCACCCTAGCAAACCCAAACTCCACACTTAAAGCGAAAGAGCAGTTATTCTCATATCAGATTCCATAGCTATGGTACATACTCCTTTGCTCTTGCATCACTGTATTTACTTATACCAACTAATTTCAAATTTGAAGGATCCAATGGAAACTCCAATGGCGCAACAGGTATGTTTTAAACCTATTTCTTTAACTCGATTGCTTTTGTAAATTCTTGCTCTATGTTGATTTCAGTTTCAATTGTATAAACAGTTATGTTCTCATGTCATGCACATTACAAGTGTTGTTAGTGCTGTGTAGTTTTCCACACTTATATTGTCTATGCTGCTTTGTCTTAAACATATATGATTTGAACTGTGTCTCTATATTGATTTGGCAACATAAACGAGGATGATATAGACAATATAGTGACCATAGTACATAGATATATTGTCTATGCTGTTATTATGTACTATCTTGCAATAGAATACAAAGTTAGTATAATCATGTCAACATTACTACTGAACTGGTTTACCAAAACGAGTTTCATATACTACATGCTAAACCTGTGATGTGTCTGCTTGTTCCTCTTTTAGAATGACGGCAGAATATTGGAGAAGAGTGCCCCCATTACGCAATGGTAAAGCAAGTAATGCAAATAAGGTTCAAGATAGTGAGACAACCCTGTTAGTCTCCAAGAAAGCTAATAAAAACTATCCTGAAGACAGTGAGACAAACCCAAAGTCTTGCCTTGATGTAGTGTTCGAGTTACTTGCCACTACCGCTGGCACAAGCTCTTCGAACTTGCTGCCTGGATTAGTTCATCTTCTTGATTCTCAACTACAACCTGAAAGACAACAATCAGTTGTACTGCGACAAGAAGTCGAAGGACGGAGGAAGTCCCTGCAGAATTCAGATGCATACTTTCTGGTGCAACAACAAGAGTTGGAGGATTTTAGCGCTAAACAAGAGAAAGCTAATAGTCTTGCTAAGCTTCTTGCCAGCATGGTGGGTGCCCGGGATATCATTTTTTGAGCTCTTCTGAAGTGGTTTCAGTTCTGCACTTGTTTTTTATGTCGCGTTTATTTGCACTGGTGGCCAACTATGACTTCATGTGTATGTAATATGCAGCTTTGTTGTTCCCTATATTTGCACTAGTGGCGAACTTGATGCCCAGTGGATGTAATCTGTGTAATCGCCGTAATAGCCTAGTATTAGTTGCTTACTCATTTATTTTATGTAGTCTTGTTTATTTGTTTACTTGTAGTCAATGCAATTCTTTTTCCTCTATTTGCTAGTGGCCACAATAACAATGTGCCACATACGTCCCATGGTTACATGGCCCTCCTACGGGCCATAGGATCCATGGGCCTCGTACGGGTAGTAGGATCCATGGGCCTCCTATGGGCCTTAAGATCCATGGGCCTTCTACGGGCCTTATGATCCATGGGCCTCCTATGGGCCTTAGGATCCATGGGCCATATTGATCGTGGGACAAAACCGGACCGCATTATGGGTCATAAACAGGCTAAAATCTGAACCCCCTGTTTATGGGCTCAAACCATAACGAGCTGTTAGCAGGCCGTAAGGCAGCACATGCTTAATTCTATCAACAGGCATAATCGGTCGTTAATGGACCGAATTACGTGACAGGATGAAAACGACCCAATGTGTGACAGGCCACATGAGGACCGACTGTAACCATGGGCCGAATTTGGCCCATTAGCCAAACAGGCCAGTTACGGACCGTAAGTAGTCGTGGCCCAGAAATGAGCCTGTTGGAGCAATATCTGCCTACCTTGTGTTTTGGAGATTGTTGACAGAAACAGGTATGGACTAACTTGTTTGCTAGTGCACACAGAGAGAAAAGTCCATACACAATCAAAGAGAATGTTGTCTCCGGTGCTGAGTTCGAGGAACTTCACCAAAGCATATCAGCGTTGCAGAGAAGAACAAGCTACATCTATTGAAGTGATAGAGTTGAGAAGATTAATGTGAAGAAATCGACCCCTCGAAAGTTTTCTGCTAAAGCAAAGCTTTTGTTTCGAATACTGTTATCCGAAGGAATTGACTGCAGCGATTGAAGTCGAAGACGAAATGAAGACGTAGCATTCATTTAGTTTTTCTTCTTTAAGTATTTTGAGTCATAGGACCTCTGTACTATTAAGAGGGGTATAGGTTCTCGATGCTTAGATCAGCTGTGATGCTTAGCTACAACCTATGAAAGATGCGAGAGAAATCTCTTTGTGCTCCGAGTAAATACTTGCCAGCAAGAGACTGTGATCTTCTTCGCTGTGAGAGATTTGCCTCGGACCGAGGAGTTAGCATTTCTTGCTCCACAAGAAATGTTACCGTTGTGCTCAAATCCGACCATTGGAATCGTGTCATTCGGCCATTGGCTGAAGCAGATGTCTAATTTGGTCTTTTCCCATCTGGGAAGGCTGTGGCTATAAATAGCCACCCCGCTCCAACGTTGTAAGTTGGCTGCTCCGCTTGAGATTTCTGAGAAGATTGATTTGAGCAACCCCTCTCCGAGTGATTTGAGTTTAAGATCCACCGAGAGAAAATCAAGAGCCCAAACTTAGACAGTGGTTTAGCATCACAGCAGTTCTGAGTGAGAGTTCTTGTACCTGTTACTCTTGAGAGCTGCGCACTCTCTAGACGGATAGGTTTGGCTTCAAGTGTTGAAGAGTTGTTGGCTTCACCGAGCCTGATCTTCAGCAACCAAGAGTGATTGTGGTTCACGAAGGTCATTCGAAGGTTTGGAGATCGCCGACAAGGATCTGCCACAAGTGAAATCAACCTGAGTCTGATCAGCTCTGTGTTGAAGGAGAATAGGGTGAAGAGAGTTTATCTTCCGTGTTAAGTCACAACACCTCCAACCAGACATAGCTCTTTGGCAGAAGGGTGAACTGGTCTACCAAATCTCTTGTCGCCATCGAGCACCACGGGTTCTATCTATTCTACTACATTTCTTTCAGTAGTTTTCATTCGTGCTCTGTGCCACTAGATTCTCTGATCATTGTTTGTTCTGTGTCTTTCATCCTGTGTAGTCGTGTCAAATACTTGCTTTATCTTCGTCGTCATTCCTATGTTGTTAGTCTGTATCCTTGTTATCTTGTGTGTTTCTTTCTGTCTCATTTTATGTTTTGTTTCATTCTATTACACCTGTTTGCTTGTTGCATAACCATCATCGTAGTTAAGCCCATTGTCCATCAAGCTTGCTCTATTGTAAATGCCTTTCTCGATGAATATGCCTCTGACGAAGAAATATGATTCAGTGCATTTCCCTCTATACTCTATTCCGCTGCGGTGTGTGGATTAAGTTTCAAAGCTTTCGAAAGAAAATTTGAATCTCCCATTCACCCCCCTCTGGTCGATATACTCTCGGTCCTAACAATTGGTATCAGAGCAGGTACTCCCTGTCTCTGTTTATTAAAGGTCTAACGTCCTTGGAGTTTTGAGTATGGCGCTTGCAGGTAGATCCTCGTACTCTGAAAGATTTCCTATCTTTGATGGAAATGACTATCTGTACTAGAAGGAACAAATGAGAATCAGAATTCAAGCCATCGACTATGATCTATGGCAGATTGTAGAAGATGGTTACACCGTTCAACACCCTGATGCTCCATCTTCTGATGATAAGGCTATGATGTGCCTCGATGCACAAGCAAAAGACATCATCTGTGTAAGTATCTCAAAGAACATGTTCATTCGGTTCCAAAACCTTAACACAACAACGCAACTCTGGGATGCTATCAAAAATGTTCACGAAGAATTTATCTCCAGAACAGACTCCCACTCTCAAATGCTTCGCGCCATGTTCACTGGGTTCAGAAGTCTTCGAAAGGAAAGTGTGATGGAACTTACGGATAGGCTGACTGACATTGTTGAAAGACTTCGCCAACGAGGAGTAACAGATGTCACCGATAAAGATGTGGTGAACAAGCTGTTAAGTGCACTTGATGAATCATTCGATTCTATTGTAGCCAAAATCAAACAACGACCTGACTATGAAGAGTTTCACTATGTTGAGGTCATGACACTGCTGTCGATTCACGAGGAAAAGATGGATATGGAAAATGCAAATCAAGAATCTTCTTCGGAAAGTGAAGGAGAAATTCTCTCACATTATGGCAGTTCTGAAGAAGAAGAAGATGTTTAGAATCAACACACTATCACAAGAGAATTGGAAATGCTCACACAATGGCTGAGTGATCTCAGAAGACAAAAATTATATCTTGTGAATGATGATAAAGATGAGGTGCCTGAATCCTCAAGATAGTTACCTCCGAAAGAAAAGAAGTGCTTCAAATGCAAACAATTCAGTCATGTCATAGCAGATTGTCCTTGCTGGGATGAAGCACCTAGTAATCATTGGAAGCATCTTCACTGCAACGGCTTTGCTTGAATGGATCATCACACTAAGCTCTCAAAGAAAAAGGAGCCCACTTCATCCTCTTCGATGAGACCAGTCACTAACATAAATGCCAGAGCAATCATTGATTCTAACATGAAGAAAATCTCTCAGCTGAACAAAGCCTGTACCAACCTGTCTCTTGACTCTGAAGAAGAAACAACAGATACTGATTCAGATGATGAAGAATTTTACAAAAGGATTGGAAGAATTAATGCATATGTTGCTATTGAATCATCGAAGAAGTTCAGCGAATCAGATACTGATGATGATGCTTCAAGTAATGATGATTCAAGCAATGATGAATCAATCACCTTCTGTCTCTTGGCAAAATCATCAAAAGATCAGGTATCGACCAAACACCTAAGATCCATGAATGAATACTCTCCTGAATACATATCTTATGCCAAGCTAGTCAAAATTGCTAAATCTCAACATGATGAACTTCAGATGCTTGAACTAAATCTCAGGAAAACTGAAGGATTACTGGTCGAAGAGATGGAGAAGAATCAAAAGTTGATTGATGAGCAAGATGCTTTTTCCTCAACTATTGATGATCTCACCATTCGATATGACTCACTCTCAGCTGATTACGAGGGCTTATCAAATGAACTCCTCAACAGGAATCAGGAACTCATGTCACTGAAAGAGTCTCATAATGAATTGGTCTTAGAGAAAGCTTCTCTCTTCGCCGAGCAATCAGTTCAAATTCCTGATGGTTTTGTTCCTCCGTGTTTAAAATGTCTAGAATGTAGAAATGGTGAGTCTCATGCTGAAACTTCTGATGCTGCAAAAAGGGATATTGCTACTACCGAAGTTGGTACCGTTACTGACCCCTCTTTCGAGGACATTGTTGCTATTACTGAGGAAAATTGTAGGTTAAAGGGATTATTTGAGACTGGTATGCTGAGGAGCCTAAAAGGGCATCAAACCCTATGTGATGTGCTCAAGAAATCCATTCTTCACAAAAATCCTCAGAAGGAAGGATTGGGTTTCGAAAAGAAACTCAATGTGGATGGATCCTATTGGACTCCCGAACAATATCCTCAAATAACTTGGGTTCGTGCAAAGAGTAAAATCCTCAAACCTGAAACTTTGACTGGTTATCATTCGCCCATTCCTATTGATACTACGAGTCAAATGACTCAAATTACAAACTGTTCAAGCAACAGAATGGTAAAGTTTTTGCTCGATATGTTGGTGCTAACTGCAGGGCGGGCTCACCCAAGAAGCAAATTTGGGTGAAGAAAAGTGCCGTTGAAAATCTATCTGTTACTGCTAATCTAATTGTGCAGGACAATTCTCGACGAGGGAAAGGCTACCATTCACAGCCTAATCGAATATCATTTTCAAATGATTATCACCCTCATCTGCGTTAAAAGGAGTGCATGCGCATATCTTCTAATCATTACACTCATGTATCTGGAAACAACTTCAATGCCTATTCTTATGATTATTATCATAGTGCCCATGTGTCTTGCAGAACACACTGAAGAAATATCCCAAGCCAGGCGAAGCAAATGAGATCATCACCTCCCACACAGGTGTGGGTTGTGAAGAAGAACTAATCATTTCTTGCAGGAAACACTCTCAGGGATATCACACTCTCATCTCATGCCCTGAGTCCAATTCTTGTTGGTACTCTCGTATTCCCTATTTTTATTCATCTTGTTTTTGCTTTCTCCTTCAGTTGTTGTTGTGTGTTCAATTTGGTTTCTCTTGTGTTTTTCGTGTCACAAACATGCATTTGCTGCGAAGAAGATTTCTTTCCGACATCCTTGGTCGCGAATTAAATCATCCTCAACATTATTATCTGTTTTGGCACTTGCCCTTCCTCAAACCCTTCGACATTCAGTTCAGTTACTGAGAATTTCGCAGGAAACGGTTGACATGTGCCCACGATCTCTTCATCGTGATCTCGTCCGTTGAATCTGGAACGTCCTGGGTTTTTCTGTCCATAGATTTCGGAGTGGGCGGTTTGTCCTTTAGGCTATATAAACCCCCTCCCTGGGCCTCTTCTCCCTTAGCTCTTCTCCTGTTCGGCCTCAAACCCTACTCTCCATCTCCGCCTGAGCCCGAGCTCGAAGCAGTGACGACGTCAAGCATCGCCTTGCAACTCCGGCGAAGCTCCGTCACCGTTGATCACACCAGTGCGGTAACTTCTCCTTCCTGCGCTGCCGTAGTTGATCTATCTCGCCAAGTTAGGGCATTCAGATCTGGTGCTTGCTCTACTCACCTCCTGTTCTAGAGCAGTTCCTCCCGACAAGATTTTTCCTATGTTATTTCATTGCGGTAGATCTTCTAGGCTCAGTTAGTTATGACTTGTATGGTTTGTAGATGCCCCTCGTACTAGTCTCTAGATCTAGGGTTCACTGTGTATGCTCTTCGAAAGATCAAAGGATCGGTTATGTCGTCATCAGGCATATGGAAATTTACTCGATGATATCTTGTCAGTGCATGACTTGAATCCATTGGCTCTTCCTGTAAAATCATCTGTTTTGAGTCAAAATTTCCTCTGTGCATGGTTGTGACTTCTTCTGTGCTTTATTTCGTATTTATGTTTTTCTCTCAGGAGTGGTCATGGCAAATAGTTTGGATGAGCATTCTGGTTCAGAGGAAGAAATCCCTCAGCAGCCAAGGGTGGCTGTCAAAGCAAAATTGGTCGAAAGAAAATCTACAAAGCCACCAAGAGCTCCAAAGAAAAAGGCCGAATCAGAATCTGCTGATGAAGTTGATGATGATATTCCCTCTGCTCATAGTCAGCCAGAAGATGAGCTAATCACAGATTCCAAGACCATGTTCTCAGATGGAAATCCCAAGAAGGTGGCCGAGGAAGAGAAAGAAATACTGCAGCTGAGGTGTCTGATCAGGAAACATACAGGAATCCACCTGGTGTGGAAACTGCTCAAGATAGGAACAACAGATTGCAAAAGATTTGCCGTCACTGGGCGAAGAAATGGTTCAACTACGAGAATGTCTGACAGAAATACCAGATTCTGTTTGCATTCACTCCACCCTGGAATGATTGCATTGCAGAAGGCTGCCTAGGGTAGGATGATGAAAAAGTGAGGCCAGCGCCACCTCCCAATGCTCATGCCAATTCTTTGAAAACCATAGCTGATTTTCCCGAAGAAGTTGCAAAGAGGGAAAAGGCAAAGGCTAAGCGTGAGGCTAGACTTGCGAAGAAGAACCAAGTTGAACAATGGAATGTTGAGCTGACTCAACAGGATGTGATTGAAAAGAAAGAGAGGGCGTCTGCCCGGAAAGAGAAGAAGAAGAGGAAGTCAGTTTCTCCTCAAGCTCCGAAGAAGAAGTCTGTTGCAAGTAAGTCCAGAAAGGTTGCATCTGCCTCGTCTAATGAGGAATCTTCTGATGATAATGCTAGCGAAGAAATTCCCATGTATGATCAACGAACGTTGCTCGATAAGCCATACCAAACCCCATCACCTGCCAAGAAGTCACCACCTATGAGATCTTCACCAAGGCTTGCACCTGTTCTCTCTGATAAACCTTCGGGTTCTGCTGCCCAGCTGCCAAGAGAAAGTTGGTCACTGATGAAAAAGCTACTGTTTCTGCCAAGAAGGCGAAGAAAATCATTCCTGCTTCCATAGAGGAATATGATTTTGAGATGATATTCGACATCATTGAAGGTGCCTCCTATGATGCCAATCTAGCTAAATTGGGTAATTTGGGTCTGCCAGAAGATGTTACCAAGATGGTAGCAAAGCACTTCACTGATCTGAAGGAAATCACCAAAGAACTCAATCAGTCTGTCGAGGATAAAAAGCTTCTGGAGAAGATGGGGAGGGAAGCAAAATCTGAATCTGAAAGAAAAGATGTGAACAAGGCTATTATTGAAACCACCAAAGCTCTCACTACCATGAGGAACAACAAGATTGAGTGGCACTCCAGGATGAAGATGGATGTCTCTCAGCTTTGTGATCACAGAATCGAAGAGATTAAGCGTCAAGAAGATCTTGCTCGATGTAGGGAGAAAGAAGAAAAACATCAGAGAGCTCAGGCTAGAGCATATAAATCAAAAGAAATCAAGGGCCATCATGTCAAAACTACTTCAGCTGATGCTCCCATTGACACAAGTGCCCCGCTACATCACATTCCACCATCTCCTCATCTCGAGGAAGTAACCAAGCAACAAGTCAAGGCTGTGGTAGTTCCTACCTCAGTCGAACAAGAAGCTGATGTTGTGGATATATATCTTGTCAATCCCGATGAAGTAAAAGCTGCACCTGAGCAAAATGCTCCCGAAGAAAAGTTTGACGAAGAAATTGAGATGGAAAAGCTAGTCCCATCGCCAGTAAAGGATATTCAAGCCAAACCCTCCGAATCCACTAAGGAGGGAGAAAAGGTTGAGGGGGAGCAAGTTGCTGCCCAAGGTACTACCCCTACGGTCTCCTCATCTGGAGCTCCTTCCCCAATGGAGGTTGACCCTGCTCCTGGTTCTTTGGCTTCACAGCCAGAACAGGAAGAAAAGAAGTTTGAAGAGCCCATGGCTCATGAAGAGAAAGATGAAGAAGTTGCACCACCAGTTCTGTCCCACTAGGTCATTCCACCAGTGCTGGTGCAGCAGGCTGAAGAAGTTTTTGTGCCACCACCAATTGCTGAGTCTCCGAAAGAAAAGGCCCTTGTGCCTGAATCTGAGAAAGCCGCTAAAGAAGTTCCAGCGAAGGAAAATGATCGACAGTTAAGTGATCCCATGCCATCTGCTTCAGAGAAGGTTATGGCACCTCATATTCCAGTGCAGCCCTCTGATGAGAACGCATCTATAGCTGATGATGTTCAGCCGATGGAAATTAGCGAAGAAGTTTATCGGAAAAATCCTCAGGAATCTTTTCCGCTATTTTCATCTGATTATGGCCCCAATGGCCCAGCTTTCAATGAGCAGCTTCACTCATCGAAGCTTGCATTCTTTGGGGTAAGCCCATATGAAGGAGAAAGAACATCTTTGTCTCCGAGGTTTTGGACAGAGGAGCAGGCAATATATTATGCTCGGATCTTGTTTGGCAAGCACATGATTTTCAATCACAAGATGTTGAACTTCGCCAAGCTCAAAAATATGCCATGCTTCCATAATACGCTTGACCATATTGAGCATTCACTTTTGAAGAGTTTTATGTGATTCAACCATGGATGGAACAAAGAGATTATCCTTCAGTTGTACGCCACATTGTACATCATAGGGCAGATGGAAAACACTTCAACCTAGACGCTCGACTGGATGATAGGCAGAGAGATAATCAAATGCTCAGCATATCACTTTCTGGCCCTGATAAATTTACCTCGATGTGAATTTGAGAATGACAGAGAACACAGACTGCATTTCTGGGAAGTATTTGATGCCCAACTCCATTTCCTGATGGATCCCATAATGGTGGTCGATGACTGCATCGAAGTTGACCCTACGAAGTTGGCCTACGACAACAAAGTGCTATTCCACATTCTGTGCAATACCATCACGCCAACCAACAGGCCCAACTCCATCAAAGGCATCATAGGAAATGCTCTGGTGTCAATATCTCAGGGAATCAAATTCGACATTCCTGACCTATTCATTCAGAATCTGGCATGTGCTGCGGATAGCCCTCAGTCGCTCAAGCCCTATGCTCCTTGGATCATGTATGCCATTGAGAAGCTCACGGATGAAAAATTCTTCTGGGCCTATGCACCGAAGGTATTCATGCCACCTGTCCGTGACACTCTGTGCATCGTGAAAGAATACAGAAAGGAAAAGGAACCTGTTGATGCTACTGCAACTGCTTCTGCATCTGAGAGTGTATCGCAGGTCAAAGAAGCCAAAGTTGAAGTTCCTCGTGAGGAAAATCCATCACTCTATGTGATTTGCATTCGCACTCAGCAGAACTTGGAGAGGCACATCAGAATGGATAGGAAGGAAAAGATGGAATTGCTGGCTGAACTAAATTTGATTCATAATCACACTCGGCAAATTCTGTTGCATGAGAAGGATGTAAGGAAGAGAACATGGACCTTGCTGAGAAGGCATCACTCTTGCAAGGATCTAGCCAAGAAGGGGCTATTCAAAGACTATGACTATCTGGACTTGCTTGCAGTACCGCATGTCCGAAGACAAACTCCAGAGCTTCCACAACATTCTGCTTCAACGGATCTGCTGTTTGTTAACCATGATGATGAGATCAAAGACACTGCCGGAACTTGTATCTACAAGCCAGATGCACATCCTTCGAAGCCCCTCAAAGACAAGGCTGCTACTCCTGCTTCTGCCTCAACTATTCCGCATTCTTCTGACTCTAGCTCTTCAAGTGATTTTAATTCTGACTCAGAAGATACTCCCACGGAGTAATTCCTCATGTGTACTCTCTTTCCTTTTTGACACTTGTTGACAAAAAGGGGGAGAATAACATCGAGTGATAGTAGTTTATCGGGGTTTGTAGGGTGTTTTGCTTCGAACTTTCATTTGGTTTTTCGTCGAACAATTTGCTTCAAGTACTTTATCGCACCGCATGTGGTGTTGAAAACCTTGGTCGTCATGTAATGTTAATAACCCCCGCCTGCAATGCTATTTGCTTCACGCTATTTGTATGCAGGTGCTTTCGTATGTTTATTCCTTGTTTAATCTTCATCGAAAATCATTTATCCTACGGGGATACTCAACTGCTCCTCGAAGAAGAACAGAGAATCATCAAATGATGATGTTACATTGGAGCACTATATGTTTCACAACCTTTGGTTGGATATGTTCTTATTGATACTTATCACTATCTAACCTTGCAGGAAGTCAAAAATGTCATATTTATGATTGATGAAGTGTTTTTCCTCTCGAATATCTTTTGCATCACTTTTCTGCAGGAAAACCACCTTCAAAGCATATCCACTCTGAGCTATGAATTATTGTTCGATCCTGCCTTGATCTTATTGATTATCTAACATGCAGGAAAATTGTATCTCGTGTGGATCCAAATTGTGTTCTGAGAAAACCTTCATGACTTATCCATGTCACAAAACTCACAATGTTTGTTTCACATCTAACCCTTGTCGAAGTTTTCATGATAGGAACAGCCTCAGACATCGTCGAGTGCATTGAACGAAATCTAGTATGAATTCTGCTGCCAATGACACACATACGAAGAGAAATATATCTTCCCGAACTGAAGCATATCTTAAGGGGGGAATTTATTATCTTCGTAAACTTCTCTCATTTTTCATTATTCTTCGCATTTCATTTCACTCATTATCTATCATTCGATGTGATATGTTTTGTCAAGAATCATCCAAAAAGGGGGAGATTGTTGGTGCAATATCTGCCTACCTTGTGTTTTGGAGATTATTAATAGAAACAGGTATGGACTAACTTGTTTGCTAGTGCACACAGAGAGAAAAGTCCATACACAATCGAAGAGAATGCTGTCTCCGGTGCTGAGTTCGAGGAACTTCACCAAAGCATATCTGCGTTGCAGAGAAGAACAAGCTACATCTGTTAAAGTGATAGAGTTGAGAAGATTAATGTGAAGAAATTGACCCCTCGAAAGTTTTCTGCTAAAGTGAAGCTTTTGTTTTGAATACCGTCGTCCGAAGGAATTGACTGCAGCGATTGAAGTCGAAGACGAAATGAAGACGTAGCATTCATTTAGTTTTTCTTCTTTAAGTATTTTGAGTCACAGGACCTCCATACTATTAAGAGGGGTATAGGTTCTCGATTCTTAGATCAGCTGTGATGCTTAGCTACAACCTATGAAAGATGCGAGAGAAATCTCTTTGTGCTCCGAGTAAATACTTGCCAGCAAGAGACTGTGATCTTCTTCACTGCGAGAGATTTGCCTCAGACCAAAGAGTTAGCATTTCTTGCTCCACAAGAAATGTTACCGTTGTGCTCAAATCCAACCATTGAAATTGTGTCATTCGGCCATTGGCTAAAGCAGATGTCCAATTTGGTCTTTTCCCATCTGGGAAGGCTACGGCTATAAATAGCCAACCCGCTCCAATGTTGTAAGTTGGTTGTTCCGCTTGAGATTTCTGAGAAGATTGATTTGAGCAACCCCTCTCCAAGTGATTTGAGTTTAAGATCCACCGAGAGAAAATCAAGAGCCCAAACTTAGACAGTGGTTTAGCATCACAACAGTTCTGAGTGAGAGTTCTTGTACTTGTTACTCTTGAGAGCTGCGCACTCTCTAGACGGATAGGTTTGGCTTCGAGTGTTGAAGAGTTGTTGTCTTCACCGAGCCTGATCTTCAGCAACCAAGAGTGATTGTGGTTCACGAAGGTCGTCCAAAGATTTGGAGATCACCGACAAGGATTGTCGGGGCACGACACCTATGGGATCCCGAGGGACCCCTTTACGATTCGGCGGGGGGAGAGGTATACGCAAAGAGCAGAACCAGTGATCGACGCGTGAGGTTTTTACCCAGGTTCAGGCCGCTGATCAGTGCAAAACCCTACTCCTGCTTTATGTTCTTATTGATGTTCTTGAGCCCAGCCTTCAGGAGCGCTCACAATGAATAGTACGTTCAAAGAGCAGCTACGCATGCAGAATGGGCCAGAAGTTCTCCTCCCCTGTAGCAGTTGCCTTGGGCCTCCTTTTATATGCTCAAAGGGGTCTCCACAGTGGCAAAATGTACATACATTAAGGTGTAAAGTAGCTACAGGGTATCATACCTAACCCCTGACGGATTAGGACAAGCGCATTTAATGCACCGTGAGGTGTCCGTTTAGGTGTCCTCACTTTCTTGGGGATGGAAAAAGGGGCCATCCCATCAGCACCGCTTAAGCTCTCCTCCACTGGCGCATTGCCACGCATCCAGAGAAGGACCCAGAATGTCAGGTTTTGTTACTGTACCAAAGCGGTGGTACAGTGGCAGGATCTCGCCAGGCGCCGATCCTTGCCGGGCTCCAAGCCTTGCCGGGCGCCAGGCCTTGCCGGGCGCCAAGCCTTGCCGGACGCCAAGCCTTGCCGGGCTCCACAGGCCATCCCGGCAAGGATCTTACCGGGGGAGCTGGCCTTCGGATCCCAGCTTTGCTTATCTGCTGATCCTTAGATCTCTGATTTGATGATTTCCTTGATGGCTTGAATCGACCTCGAGCTGATCCCGGCAAGCCTTGCCGCAAGGATGGCTACAACTGCCCGTGCACAAGTACGGGGTACTAGTGGCCCAATACTTAGTACACCGACAAGGATCTACCACGAGTGAAATCAACCTGAGTCTGATCAGCTCTGTGTTGAAGGAGAATAGGGTGAAGAGAGTTTATCTTCCGTGTTAAGTCACAGCCCCTCCAACCAGACGCAGCTCTTTGGCAGAAGGGTGAACTCGTCTACCAAATCTCTTGTCACCATCGAGCACCACGGGTTCTATCTATTCTACTGCATTTCTTTCAGTAGTTTTCATTCATGCTCTGTGCCACTAGATTCTCTGATCATTGTTTGTTCTGTGTCTTTCATCCTGTGTAGTCATGTCAAATACTTGCTTTATCTTCGTTGTCATTCCTACGTTGTTAGTCTGTATCCTTGTTATCTTGTGTGTTTCTTTCTGTCTCATTTTATGTTTTGTTTCATTCTATTACACATGTTTGCTTGTTGCATAACCATCATCGTAGTTAAGACCATTATCCATCGAGCTCGCTCTGTTGTAAATGCCTTTCTCGATGAATATGCCTCTGACGAAGAAATCTGATTCAGTGCATTTCCCTCTATACTCTATTCCGCTGCGGTGTGTGGATTAAGTTTCAAAGCTTTCGAAAGAAAATTTGAATCTCCCATTCACCCCCCTCTGGTCGATATACTCTCGGTCCTAACAGAGCCCTAGAGTGTATGGGCCCTTAGTTGGCCGAAAATTAACATGGGCCGGAAATGGCCCAACTTAATAATGGCCGTTAATGGGTCCAAAGCAGTATACTATTCATTATGGGCTAGACTATGGGCTGTTAAAGGGCCAGGATATACAAAAGGCCTCATATGGGCCAAAAGACGTCACGGGCCATACATGGGCCAAAATCAACAACGGGCTGGAATCATATTGGACGACACACATGATGCTATGGATAGGCCATAACGGGTCATGAGTTCTCGGGCCGTAAATGGGCTATATGCAAACAGGCTGTTAACAAGCTTTCCGTGGGCCATCCCGCTAATTTTTGACCAAGTCAAACGGGCCGGCCTTTTAACCTAAATGGGCCACTGTTGGGTCGAGCCATGTGTCGACGTATCATACGCGCGTCCCGTCCATTGGATGAATGACACCTGTTCGAATGCGGAACTGACACGTGGTTCCTTGGCCAATGAGAATTTTACACGTGGAAAATCACAATTGGTCGTTGCTGTTAACGGGTTATCGGATCCAAAATAGGACCTGATAGCTTAACAGCGACTCGTTACGGTGGATGCCACGTGTCGGTTAACCTTGACGAACACTTCCATGACGCGACATTTATCGTCATGCAAGTGGACACTTCCGTGATGATAATTTGAGTGTTGTCATGGAACACTTCTACGATAGCACATGTATGACTATTTGATTCTGTCATAGAATCGTCACGGATGTACATGCATAACAAAAAATGTGACCTACTATTACAAAGACGTATCATCACAGAAGTGTTTTTTTGTAGTGTCCAGGGTCATGATGGTGTCCACTTCGTCACCCACCACCCGTGTGACCGGATTTTTTTTCACCATGCCCTGGTCTTCGCCCTGACCTGCCATGAACAAAGAGACTCGGGTGTACGAGGTAGCAAAAGTACCAGTAGGGAGACTGACAGAGAAAATTCCCACTAGATCCGTTGGTAGGGGTCCAACCACAGCTGGAAGTCATGGATCAGAGGTCACACGAGGGGTTTATCCAGGTTCGGGCCTCCGGAGAGTAATACCCTATGTCTTGCTAGTTTTCATGATTCGTAATGGAGGGATACCTCGTGCGAGGGGTTACAATAGTGTATGAGATTGTCACCGAGAGTTCTCCTATCTGAGGATATATGATAAAGAGGGACCCTAGACCTCCCTTTATATAGACAGGAGAGGCCTAGGGTTTACATGTCAGATGCAATCTGGGGCGCTGTCACCCTCTAGTCTTGGCTGTCAAGAAGGTTGTTTGGCCTCCTAGGCTTTGCGCCACGTCTTGGGCCTGTTGGGCCCCTTGTGGTTGACGAGGCCGGGCTCCTTGGCGTTAGCCACCCCCGGTATAGGACCCCGTCAGTAGCCCCCGAGCGTGGCAGAGGTCGCAGTGAAGATCATGAGGCCTCCGACGTGCTCCTGCATCCTCATGTCCTCTCGGATCTCGGATAGTCGATTCATCCAATAGACCGGGCATCGTCTAGCCTGAATCCTGGCCTGGCGCGGAAGATGGGCCTACCGTGGATCTTGAGGGGATGACACACTCTTAATCGCCACCCTTGTTTTTTGTAAAAAGAAAAGGAGAATCCTTCTGGGGCAGAGAGAAAGTAATTGCCCGTTCCGCTTCGGTCGGTCGGGTCTGGCCGTTTATAAAAATAGGGAAGAGGGGGGGTTTCAAAACCCTACCCTGTTCTGGCTCATTCCAACCCTTTGTCCCTCTCAAGCCTTTCATCGCACTGCTACTCTGCCCATCTCGTTCCAGCACCCTTGTCGCCGTTGGCTAAGACAAGGAGCAAGAAAGGGAGGCAGGCCTCTCATCTGGAGCCGTCATCCAGCTCCGCCGATGGAAAGCAAAAATGAACCGCCCCCAAAGGAGGGGCGAGGTCAGGGCGCGCTGAGCCTAAGTCCACAGGAAAGTGGTTCCCGTCTGTGGCAACGGAGAGCAAGGTTAAGGGGTACAAGGATGACCTCCTCATGCCGACGGATCTGAGCATACGACTTCCGGTCAGGGAGGTTCTATAGGAGCCCCACGCCAACGAGCATGTCTTATGCTTAGGCTATTTCGGGCGGGGGCTCAGCTTTCCAACCCACCCCTTTGTGCGCGGCCTCCCGCACTTCCTCGGCTGCCGCCTCCACCATATTTCGCCCAATGGGGTGCTCCACATTGCCAACTTCATTACTTTCTGCGAGTGCTATCTTGGGATAGCACCGCACTTTGATCTATTCCGGTACTTCTTCCGGGTCTGTGTTCAGTCAAACGAAGGCGCCGTCTGTGACCTTGGAGGGGCCATCTTGCAGCTCCGCCCTGATTCCACCTTTTTCTCCTTTGACCTCCCGAAGTCCGTTCAGGAGTGGCATAAGTCTTGGTTTTATGTGGAGGGTCTCGGTGATGAACTACCAGCCTTCATGAACGAGCCCCCTTAGAAGCTTCTTTCATGGACCTGCTACTTGTGAGATGCTTCGGGATTTTCCTCAAAGAGGAGAGGAGATGCAACATAGTAGCGATAGGTATTTCCCTCAGTGAGAACCAAGGTATCAATATAGTAGGAGAATCATACAAAGCCTCGTGAACAACACATACACACACAAAAGCAAATACTTGCACCCAACGCGGGTAAGAGGGTTGTCAATTCCCTTGAACTTGTTACTTGCAAGGATTAATTCTGATAGTGATATATAGTAAGGTAAATTGCAAAACAAAATAAAAAGAAATAAAATTGCAGCAAGGTATTTTTGGATTATATATATGACAAAGGTAGACCCGGGGGCCATAGTTTTCACTAGAGGCTTCTCTCTCGAGCACATAGCATACGCTAGGTGAACAAATTACTGTTGGTCAATTGATAGAAAAGCACATAGTTATGATGATATTCAAGGCAATGAGCATGTATATAGGTATCACGTCCGAGACAAGTATACCAACTCCTGTGTGCATCTACTACTATTACTCCACTAATCAACCGCTATCCAGCATGCATCTATGGTATTAAGTATAAAATAGAGTAACGCCTTAAGCAAGATGACATGATGTAGACAAAGTAAACCCAATAAATGTGAATAAACCCCATTGTTTTACCCTTAATGGCAACAATACAAATAGGTGTCTTGTCCCCTACTATGTCACTGAGATATAGAGCACCACAAGATTGAACCCATTACAAAGCACCTCTCCCAGTGAAGATAAAAAAGTTCAGAAAAGACTCCATTAGTTGTCATAAATATTCAGATCATAAACCCACAATTCATCGGATCCCAACAAACACACCACAAAAGAAGATTGCATCGGATAGAACTCCAAGAACACCGAGGAGAACATTGTATTGAAGATCAAAGAGAGAGAAAAAGCCATCTAGCTACTAGCTATGGACCCATAGGTCTGTGGTGAACTACACTCACGCATCATCGGAAGGCAGCAAGGATGATGTAGAAGCCCTCCATCATCGATTCCCCCTCCGGCAGAGTACCAGAAAATGCCTCCAAATGGGATCGCGTAAGAACAAAAACTTGCGGCGGCGGAAAAAGTGTTTTGGGTGGCTCTTTGTTGGTTTCCCAATTTTAAAGAATTTATAGAGTTGGAATTAGGTCAGATGGAGCCACGAGGGGCCCACAAGGTATCAGGGCGCGACCCCCAAAGGCGCGCCCAGTTGCCTTGCCATCTGGTCTCCTCCCGAAGCTTCTAGGGTCTCTTTTGTCCAGAAAAAAATCATCAAAAAGTTTGTAGCGTTTGGACTCCGTTTGGTACTGATTTTCTGGAAAACCAAAAATACGCAAAAAAAAAACAACTCGCACTAGGCACTGGGTTAATAGGCTAGTCCCAAAAATGATATAAAATAGCATATAAATGCATATAAAACATCCAAGATTGATATTATAATAGCATGGAATAATAAAAAATTATAGATACGTTGGAGACGTATCAAGCATCCCCAAGCTTAATTCCTGCTCGTCCTCAAGTAGGAAAATGATAAAAACAGAATTTTTGATGTGGAATGCTACCTAACATGTTCATCATGTAATCTTTCTTTTAGGGCATGAATATTAAGATCCGAATGATTCAAAGCAATAGTCTACGATTTGATATGAAGACATCAATACTCAGGCATACCAACAAACAATCATGCCATTCAAAATAAAAATGCGAAAGAACGTTATCCCTACAAATCATATAATCCTGTCATGCTCCATCTTCCAAACACAAAGTATTAATCATGTACAACCCCAATGACAAGCCGAGTGATTGGTTCATACTTTTTAACGCGCTTCAGCTTTTTCAACTCCCACGGAATACATGAGCGTGAGCCATGGACATAGCACTATGGGTGGAATAGAATGTGGTTATAGAGATCAATAAAGGAAGTCATAAAGGAAGATAGTCTCACATCGACGCATCTAATCAACGGGCTATAGAGATGCCCATCAATTGATGTCAATGCGAGGAGTAGGGATTGCCATGCAACTGATGCACTAAGAGCTATAAGTGCATGAAAGCTCAAACTGAAAACTAAGTGGGTGTGCATCCAACTTGCTTGCTCATGAAGACCTCGGGCATTTAAGGAAGCCCATCATTGGAATATACTAGCCAAGTTCTATAATAAAAAATTCCCACTAGTATATGAAAGTGACAACATAGGAGACTCTCTATATGAAAAACATGGTGCTACTCTGAAGCACAAGTGTGGAAAAGGATAGTAGCATTGCCCCTTCTCTCTTTTTCTCTTTTTTTGTTGGGATCTTTTTGGCCTCTCTCTTTTTTTATTTTTTTATTTCCTCACTGGGACAATGCTCTAATAATGATGATCATCACACTTTTATTTACTTACTACTCAATATTACAACTCGATACTAGAACAATATGACTCTATATGAATACCTCTGGCGGTGTACCAGGATGTGCAATGATGCTAGTGTAACATGTATGATAATGTTGAATGGTGGCTGAGCCACAAATACTATGTCAGCTATATGATCATTCAGAGCAATATGACAATGAAGATGTATGTCATAATAATGGAACGGTGGAAGTTGCATGGCAATATATTTCAGAATGGTTATGGAAATGCCATGATAGGTAGGTATGATGGCTGTTTTCAGGAAGATATAAGGAGGCTTATTTGTGATAGAGCATATCATATCATGGGGTTTGGATGCACCGGCGAAGTTTGCACCGACTCTCAAGGTTATAAAGGGCAATGCATGGTACCGAAGAGGCTAGCAAATTGCGGAAAAGTGAGAGTGCGTATAATCCATGGACTCACATTAGTCATAAAGAACTCACATAGTTATTGCGGAAGCCTATTAGCCCTCAAAGCAAAGTACTACTACGCATGCCCCTAGGGGGATAGATTGGTAGGATAAGACCATCGCTCGTCCCCGACCGCCACTCATGAGGAAGACACTCAATAATAAATCATGCTCCGACTTCATATCATAACTAGAGACTATACGTGCATGCTTCGGGAATTAGAAAACTTAACACCAATATTCTTACTAAACCACAATCATTCACTAGTACCTCCCAAATATTACCATCTCAATATTGCAAAACTATTGCAAGGAATCAAACTTATCATATTCAGTGATCTACATGAAAGTTTTTATTATATCCCTCTTGAATACCTATCATATTAGGACCAATTTCATAACACATGTATATTGTCATTACTATTTATTAGACTCTCAAAAAGATATAAGTGAAGCATGAGAGTGTAACCATTTCTTTAAAATATAACCACCGCCATGTTGTAAAAGATATAAGTGAAGCACTAGAGCAACTGCCTAGCTCAAAAGATATAAGTGAAGCACATAGAGTATTCTAACAAATCACGAATAAATGTGTGTTTCTCTCAATAGGTGTGTGCAGAAAACAATGATTGTGGCAAACTAAAAAGCAAACAGAGCAAAGACTACTATAATACAAGACACTCCAACCAAAACTCATATCATGTGATGAATAAAAATATAGCTCCAAGTAGTATACCGATGGATTGTAGAGGAAAGAGGGGATGCCATCCGGGGCATCCCCAAGCATAGATGCTTGAATCTCCTTGAACATTACCTTGGGGTGCCTTGGGCATCCTCGAGCTTAGGATCTTTCCACTCCTTATTCCTTCATCCATCGTCAAAACTTGAAAACTTCAGCACACAAAACTCAACATAAACCTCGTGAGATCCTTTAGTATAATAAGCAAATCATAAAATTTAGGTACTGTTATGAAGCTATTCATATTTTATTATTGCATAATACCTAATGTATTCTAACTTCTACATGACTTATACCCCCGATATAATCCGTAGCATCATTAAAACAAGCAAACTATGCGACGAAAATAGAATCGGTCTAAAAGAGAACAGTCTGTAATGATATAACAAACACTATACTTCTGTAACTCCAAAAAATCTGAAAAATTAGGAAAACATGGGCAATTTTTATATTAATAATGTGTAAAATATTCAAAATTTTATCGCGTTCTAGTAAGTCAAAGAAATTCTAGCATTGGGCGCAAAAGTTTCTATTTTTTCACAGAATCAAGTCAACTATCAACCAAATCATCCCAAAGGCTTTACTTGGCACAAACACTAATTAAAACATAAAAACACAATCATAACAGTAGCATAATTGTGTGAACACTAAAAAACAAAAAATAAAACAAGAAAAATAAGATAACTATTGGGTTGCCTCCCAACAAGTGCTATTGTTTTACGCCCCTAGCTAGGCGTAAGGCATAGTTTCAAGTATTGTCATCCTTGGTTTTTACATCCTGAGATACGCCTTCATGAGGAGGCTTTTCATAGGTAATGGTGAACTCATCATCTATTAGAATTTTAGCATTTTCAAGGCAGCTTTTTTCAAAACCTTGTTGATTCCCTTTTACGATCCAAGAATATTGATGATTAATACCATTAAACACTTGTTGGATAATATGTAAAGGTGGAACTTTCTTTCTAGCATTTTTTTCAAAGTGTGATGATCATGAGACATGCATCCCCTTATGAAATCTCCATCACATAAAATTTTATAAATCATAGGATGCTAATAACTCATATTATAAAAATCAAAGATTTCTCTAGCTTCTCACACTATGTAATCAAATTTATTCATGAGAATAAGAGTGGCTATTTTTTAGCCTTAGTATTGTTTATCATAGGTAGCTCATAGAACAACCTTTGCAAAGTAGGGTGAGTATGAATAAATCTCCTTTCAAGTTTAATAATGTGTGCATAAATAGCTTGAGCATAACTATTGGCTCTTTTAAGAATAGGAATATCATTGCAAGCCAAGGTTCCCGTACAAGTGAAGAATTCCTGAATAATACTTTTTCCTATGATGTTCCCACTTCCCGTCACAAAAGTTTTAGTATCTAAGTTTATGGGAATTTCTATCTTAGGAGTTTTACCATCCTCACTCCTAGCAATAACAAATTCCGACATGGTATCAACTTCAAGCAAGCAAACTAGCAAAGCAAATATTTTTGTGTTTTTTTATGAGAAGTGGGGGTGATGAAAACGAGAGGCAAAGGCAAATAAAAAGTAGAGCAAGTACATGATAGTTTGTGCGAAGGTACTTGATAGGTTTGATGATGTCTCCCTGGCAACGGCGCCAGAAATTCTTCCTGCTACTTGTGAGCTGTGTTGGGATTTTCCCCGAAGAGGAGAGGAGATGAGAATAATAGAGATAAGTATTTCCCTTAGTGAGAACTAAGGTATCAATCGAGTAGGAGGATCACGCAAAGCCTCGTGAACAACACCTACACACACAAAAGCAAATACTTTCACCCAACGCGGGAAAGAGGGGTGTCAATCCCCTTGAACTTGTTACTTGCAAGGATTAATTCTGATAGTGATAGATAGTAAGGTAAATTGCATAAAGAAAATAAAAAGAAATAAAATTGCATCAAGGTATTTTTTGGATTTTACATATGACAAAGGTAGACCCGGGGACCATGGTTTTCACTAGAGGCTTCTCTCTCGAGCACATAGCATACGGTGGGTGAACAAATTACTGTTTGGCAATTGATAGAAAAGCGCATAGTCATGACGATATTCAAGGCAATGATCATGTATATAGGCATCACGTCTGAGACAATTAGACTGACTCCTGACTGCATCTACTACTATTACTCCACCAATCGACCGATATCCAGCATGCATTTATGGTATTTAATATAAAATAGAGTAACGCCTTAAGCAAGATAACATGATGTAGATAAAGTAAAACAAGTCAATATGAATAAACCCCGTCGTTTTACCCTTAATGACAACAATACAAATAGGTTTCTTGTCCCCTACTATGTCACTGGGATATAGAGCACCGCAAGATTGAACTCATTACAAAGCACCTCTCCCACTTAAGATAAATCAATCTAGTTGGCCAAACCAAATGGATAGATCGGAGAGAAATACAAAGCTATAACAATCATGCATAATAAAGTTCAAAAAAGATTCCATTAGTTCTCATAAATATTCAGATCATAAACCCACAATTCATCGGATCCCAACAAACACACCACAAAAGAAGATTGCATCAGATAGAACTCCAAGAACATCGAGGAGAACATTGTATTGAAGATCAAAGAGAGAGAGAGAGAGAGAGAGAGAGAAGAAGCCATCTAGCTACTAGCTATGGACCGTAGGTCTGTGGTTAACTACTCACTCATCATCGAAAGGCAGCAAAGATGATATAGAAGCCCTCCATGACCGATTCCCCCGCCGTTAGAGTACCGAAAAAGGCCTTCAGATGGGATCACAGAAGAACAGAAACTTGCGGCGGTGGAAAAAGTGTTTTGGGTAGCTCTTTGTTGGTCTCCCGATTTTAGAGAATTTATAGAGTTGGAATTAGGTCAGACGGAGCCATGAGGGGCCGAGAAGGCATCAGGGCGCGCCCTCATGCCTTGCCGTCACCTTGCTTGTGGTCTAGTCTCCTCGCAGAGCTTCTAGGGTATCTTTTGTCTAGAAAAAATCATTAAAAAGTTTCATAGTGTTTGAACTCCATTTGGTACTGATTTTCTGGAAAACCAAAAAGGCAAAAAAACATCAACTAGCAATAGGCATTGTGTTAATAGGTTTGTCCCAAAAATGGTATAAAATAGCATATAAATGCATATTAAACATCCAAGATTGATACTATAATAGCATGGAACAATCAAAAGTTATAGATACATTGGAGACGTATCAGGGCCCCGCTCGCCAAACCGACCTCGGAGGTCAGGGTTCTGGCGGAGGCCCACCGCCCGCCTGAAGAAAGGAGGGTTGACTGGGGGCCACATTGTGCGCACATGGGTGACACGTCGCGTCCTGCCCCTGCAGGCCCGGGGCTCCCAGATGTCCCAATACACGGGGTCGAAGGACCCCGCGTGGGTTTTTTAGGAGTAGCTGGATTCCGAGGCTATCGATGCCTACCTCGGCTTTTTGGTTGGGCCGGACACCATCACGAGGTATTACAAAGAGACCTTTCTTCCTTTTTCGGCCGACCTCCTCCCTGGTAGCATAAGTATGTTTCGCACAACTTCCTTGTTGTTTGGGGGCTAGGAGGTTGAATCATAATCTTTCTCCTTTGCTTTTTTCAGGAATTCGCCACCTTCCAAACCTTCCGCTCTGAGCCCCCGCTCCTAGGGCAGCAAGCGAGCCCCGCTCTGGCCACCCTCATGGTGGTGGCTCCCTCCAGGCTTCTCGCGAGGAGGTTGGCTCCACCAAGGAAAAGTGCCCCGGAGGAGACCTTCGAGGGTCGGGAGGACGATGAGGGAACTGCTTCCCCGTCGAGCGGTAGTGGAGGTTGTAGGATTGAAAGTATGTCTAGAGGGGGGTGATTAGACTACTTGACCAAATAAAAACTTGCCCTTTCCCAGTTTTAGTTGTAGGCAAGTTTTAGCAATTCTACCAAATCAAGCAACACCCTACACATGCAAGTCTAAGAGTTGAGCAGCGAAAAGTAAAGACTTTGCACATGAATGTAAAGGAGGGACCGGAGAAATCAAACGCAATGAAGACACGGTGATTTTTTGCGTGGTTCCAATAGGTGGTGCTATCATACATCCACGATGATGGAGACTTCAACCCAGAGAGGGTAATGACTGCGCGAGTCCAAGGAGGGCTCCACCCACGAAGGGTCCACGAAGAAGCAACTTTGTCTATTCCATCATGGCTTACGCCAATGAATGACTAGCCTCACTCGGGGTAGACCTTCATGAAGTAGGTGATCTCCTTTCCCTTACAAACTCCTTGGTTCAACTCCACATGATCTTGGAGGCTCCCAAGTGACACCTAACCAATCTAGGATACACCACTCTCCAAAAGGCAATAGACATTGTTGTTGATGATGAACTCCTTGCTCTTGTGCTTCAAATGATAGTCTCCTCAACACCAATCACTCTCTCATATATTTGGCTTGGGTAGGAGAGGGATTGGAGTGGAAAGCAACTTGAATAGGCTAAAAATCAAGGTTCAAATGATTGGATTTTAATCTCTTGATCTCAACAAATGAATAGGTGGTTCTCTCTCAGAAAATGAATGGTGGAAGTGTAGATTCGTTCTGATGGCTCTCTTAGAGACTAGGTGGGGGTGGAGGGGTATTTATAGCCTTCACCCAAAATCCAACCGTTACACACTTTTTGCTCAACTAGGTGACACCGGAGCAAAATCCCGATGAGACCTACCTGTGCAAAAGATATCAATGTTGGGCTTTTAGTGGGATCAAAGTGGAGTTCTCGGACAGACCAAAATGTGATAACCTAGGAAGGACCTTGTAGTTCAACTCGGTGATTCCGAAATGAACCAATTCACTTACAGAAACTTGGTCACATCAACTCGATGAGACCGATCGGAATCTCGGTGAGACCAAAATACTAGGCTTTGGCCTGGCAGTGTATATGATCATCTCAGTGGATCCGGGATAGATGTTTTCGGTGGGACCGAGATGGAATTTTAGGGTTTGGACATATGTGGTTTGGAGAAAGTGTTTGAGGATTTTTGGAGCAATATCACTAAGCACTTGAGAAATTGAGTCATGATCAAGACCTCATCCCCTTTTAATAGTATTGGCTTTCCTATGGACTCAATGTGATCTTGGATCACTTAACCAAAAATGTAGAGTCTTGAAGCTTTGCCAATTCTATGTCCTTTGCATTTTGAGGGGTCCACATTCCCATGTCCTTGCCATGCCAATCATTGATCTTTTCTGAAATCTATTATCAATGATCATTAGATCAATGATGTATATGTTGTTATGAATTACCAAAACCACCAGGGGATTACTTGCACTTTCAGAGGCGGAGAGGGTGGCAATGATGATGATGGCAATGGGGACGCTGAAGATGTGGATGATGATGAGGTCGACGAGGAGGTCGAGAACGCTGAGGAGGACAGATGTGAGGATGACGGCGAGGAGGCGACGGAGACGGCTGTTGAGACATCGCGTCAGCCCCTCAAAAGGCTTCATCGAGGCATTTGGGAGGAGACCCCGGTTAGCTGCGAGCCCCGTGGGAGCTCGGTGAAGTCCCCTAGGTTGCAGATTCCCTTGATCGCTCCAACACTGGTGCGAAGGAGGCATATGCCGCCAGTCGCCCCATATGTCATCTTTATGGTTCGCGATCTCTTGTTGATTGTCTGCTGGCCTCATCGCTAAACCCCTGAGCTCATGTTTAGGGTCGCCTCCCACAGTTCGGCGAGATCAGCTGTTGTTGAGCCCGTTGCCGCCGGCGTGATCGCGGCTGTTCCCCTATCAGCGACCCCAAGGACACTACCGTCTGTGGGGATCCCTTCTTCCGGAGCGAGGACCCGGCCTTAGGGTAAGTACACTATTTGGCCTTAAGTGGTTTTGCAATGACACCTTGCAGGTCAATGTCCTTATGTAGGTCATTTTTTGGCAGGAGCTCTTGTTACTGGAGCCGCGATTGGCTCTAAGGCAGAGGACGTCCACGAGGGTGATGTGGGCCTATCGACCTCCCATGTCCCGGCCTCCTTACCCGACCCGAGCGCGTCAGCCTTTCCTTTGGAAAGTGTGGAGGCCATGGTGGCGATCGTACAGGTCTCCGTTGACGGGCCAAGCCACGCGCCGACCTCATCTTCAAGTGCGAAGCCAAAGGTAGCTTCCTTCCTGCCTGGTGGATACGGATCTGAGGTCCTCTAGGAGGGCATGGTTCCTTTGAAGACCACGTATGAAGCGTTAGGGCGCCTCTGGGAGGCCCTAAAAGAGGTCGGCCAGGCGTTGGAGCCCGGATTCAAGGTACGCTACCTGGGTACACATGGTGGTGGTAGCCCCCGGGGCCGAGTGCTGCGATGTTGTGTGATATGTCTCCAACGTACCTATAATTTTTTATTGTTTCATGCTATTATATTATCAATCTTGAATACTTTTTATACAATTTTATATCATTTTGGTGGACTAACCTAAAAACTCAGTGCCTAGTGCCAGTTGCTGTTTTCTGCTTGTTTTTGTTTTCCAAGAAATCTGTACCAAACGGAGTCCAAATGCTACGAAACTTTTTGACGATTTTTTGGACAAAAGAGACCCTAGAAGCTTCGGGAGGAGACCAGACGACAAACAAGGAGACAACAAGGCAACAGGGCGCGCCAGGGGGGTAGGCCCGCCCTGTTACCTTATGGTCCCCATATGGCTCCGTCTGACCTAATTCCACTTCTATAAATTCTCAAATATTGGGAAACCCCTAGAGAGCCACCTAAAACAATTTTTTTGCCACTGCAAACTTCTGTTCTTCCGCGATCCCATCTGTAGGCCTTTTCTGATACTCTGCAGGAGGGGGAATCGATCACGGAAGGCTTCTGCATCAACCTTGTTGCCCTTCCGATGATATGTGAGTACTTCACCACAGACCTATGGGTCCATAGCTAGTAGCTAGATGGTTTCTTCTCTCTCTTTGATCTTTAATATAATGTTCTTCTCGATCTTCTTGGAGTTCTATCCAATGTAATCTTCTTTTGTGGTGTGTTTGTTGGGATCCGATAAATTGTGGGTTTATGATCAGATTATTCATTAAAAGTAATTGAGTCTTTTCTAAACTTTATTATGCATGATTATTATAGCTTTGTATTTCTCTCCAATCTATCAGTTTGGTTTAGCCAACTAGTGTCGCGATGGAACGCGATCACCTATGGGGCCATCAGCCCCTTGTGGTTCGGCAAGGGGGAAGGTCACGTTGCACAAAGAACAGAAGCCATGGAACAACACGACAGGTGTGACGCTGGTGGTTTTTACCCATGTTCGGGCCACTGGGAAGCATAAAACCCTACTCCTGCTTTGGTGGATTGAGGGGAGGACCGCGATGAACACGCAGTGCTCAAGCCCGGCCAGGTCGCCTCGGGGAGAGCAGCTACGTGCGTATGAGTGTACAAGGGTCCGAATCCTTTTTAGGTTGCCATGGCCCTCCTTTTATAGGCTAAGGGGTAACCACAGTGGAAAAACAGTCATTATCTAATGATTAGATAGCCAACAATGCTATCATACCTAACTCTGGCAGTTAGGACAAAGTGCATTAAATGCACTGCTAGGTGTCACGCTGAGGATGCAGCCCGGCAAGCCTGCCGCGCCGTTTAGTCATCTTCTACTTGTCTGCTTGACACGCCTCTGGACGAGTTTCATATAGAGGTAATCTTCCTTCCAAATGGCTGCCATGTGCCAAATGACAGCCACTTAATCATCTGGGGGCTCGACACCACACTGATAGATGACTTGCGCTGTGGTGCGGTGGAGTCTTGGCGGGGAGGTTTGCCATCAGCGGCCCTGGCAAGCCTGTCGGGGAAACATTGGATTTGTCCTCGGGGCGGCCTCGACCTGACCAGGCTCACCTGCCCGGTAAGGGAGGCTTTCCCTTAGTGATATCTTGCTGTTTTGGCTTGTCTTGGTCTTCTTGATCCTCCCTTTGGTCTCTCAAAGAGCTGTTTATCTGGCTTGGTTTTGACTTGGATGCTTGGTGAAGTTTGCTTCCTTGCCATCGTGCTTGTGTACAGTCCGGGCAACATACATGAAGGTTTGTTGCACTGATAGGAGCCCCCGGGCCTGGTCCAAACGTGCTGTCGAGCATCGTTGGGGTAGGCCCTATCAGGTACACAGCCAGGGCACTTGTGATGATGTTCTCCTCTTTCTTTATATTTTCCTTGCTTCTTCATTAACCTATGCTTGGGTCAGTTTCCAGTTTCCCCGTGCGTCGCGCAATGCCAAACATGGTGGGGCCATGTCTATAACGGCCCATGAACGACTTTATTTCACGGGGAGGTAACTGCCATTTCACTCATCCCACTACGCCCGTCCTTTCCGCCATGTACGTCACATGCATCGCGTGGGGTAGGTAACGGATGCGTATGGTGCGGGAGGGAGCGCTATAGCAGAAACCCAAACGTCCCGGATTGGCGCAAGAGGGCGGTCGATGAGTCCAGCTGCCGTCAGTGGCTTAGATGAGTCAGATTCGAAGGAGCCCCTGCGGGGGGGGGGGGGGGGTGGAGAATCAGCCCCCGGCCCCAGCTCATCTATAAAAGGGAGCGCGAGAGGGGATGGAGGCATTCATCCGCGCACCTCCTCCCTCTTTGTCTTCCGCGGCAGCCCCTAAGAGGAGAGGGACAAGAAAGGGATTACGGGGCACTTATCTTTTTTCAATCTAAAATATGTCACTGCTGCAGGATGCTGCTAACGCGACACTACGATCAGAGACCCTTTGACGAAACTGTGTGTGATGCATTAATCGCAAATGATGATGTAAAAAAAAGGTCAAAAAGATGCAAAACATTTGCGATGAATGATACATCAAACACGGTTCAGATTTTAGTTGCGTGTGCGATGCGGGGCATACGGTTGATCCATACGAACTGTTTGCGATGAGACAGAACAACAGAAATGGGCAGCCAGATCAAGGTGTGTGCGATATACGGCATACAGTTCGCTCCGATGAACCGTTTGCGATGATCGAGGTGAACACAAATGATTCAGCGAAACAAGATGTGTGTGATAGCCGGCAAATAGGTCGGTAATCAAAATTGTGTGCGATAATTATAGACAGCCCATACGGTCTTTTTTTGTGAATTGTGTGCTCGTCAGGGCACATAGTTCAACAAACCAACCCGTGGGCGATAATGTAGAAGATCTCTATCGAATACGTATTACTAACCGTCTGCGATGAGATTGACAGGATAAACAGAGATAACAAATTAATATGAGTGAACGGAAACAAAGATATATACAGTCTGCTTAATTTAGTCCTTCTTCTTGTTGTTGTTGTTGTTGTTGTTGTTGGATGGCCTCGCGACATCGTCTTGGCGAGGACGCTTCTTGCCGCTGACCGTTGGCTTTTCATTGCTGCCGCCGTCGTCATCGTCGTTGCTGTCGTCGTCCTCCTTGTTCGACCATTCCTCCTCCTCATCATCGTCATCCTCTTCTTCGTCCTCTGACGGCTCCTCGTCCATCTGGTTGTCGTCTGACGACTCCGGAGGCAGCATCCCTTCCATGATCCGGATATAATCGAGGTCTGGGCTCGACGCCGGACTCATGGAAGACGAGAGGGATGATTCCGATGTTGACCTCTTATCGGGCGCCAGACTGTTGTCCGAACTGTCGTCCTCGCTGTCGCTCGACATGACTGCGGTCGTATAAAAACCGTGAGAAAGCGAGATTGCAGAGTGTGTGCAAGTGTGTAGCACGGCCTGCCGGGGACAATGAAGATGGTGGACACTTAAGCGGGGTATGCAGAGAAGAGGAAATGCCAATTGAAGCAGGGGTTGACATATTATCTAACCGCTGATATAATCAACCGCAATTATTTGTACCCAGTCGCTCCAAATTCCCGGGGTTGCGCAGGACTCCTATTGGCTGATTTCTTTTTTCAGGACAAAAACAAGGAACGAGTTTTGTGATTATGCACCGGTACCGGTACGAACGTAGTAGGACAGTTGGCAAGCAATACATTGAGCTCTTCTTATTGATGAAGCCAGTAATAATCAAACTACAAAGGAAAAGAAAAAAAGACAAAGAAAAATATTTGCACGAATCTTCGCGTAACATCAATGGCATAGGACCTAGATGTGCATTACTTAGAGCACATCTAGATGTGCTTTAGTAATACTGTCAAACAAAACCCCTAATCATCATTGCAAACAGCGCATAGAACATGGCTAATGCGACAACCACAACTACACATGCTAGTTCCTTGTCTCTTGCTTTCATCTGTTGCCTGTGATTGATTCTTTCTTGCTTCATCGTACTGATTGTACATTCCAGATCAACCAGTTTCTTCTTCAGCTTTACGTTATCTTCCGCGAGCTTGGTGATAACACTCCGAGCCCTGCCATGCCATTCTTCATCCAGCCAGTTAACAAAGGCACAAGCCTCATATCCCTGCCAATGTTAAATAGTATTCAGGATGAGCGGTGGCATTAACTCAAGTAAAATGATGAACTTAGCACTAACCTCTAAGGGGCAACTGAGAAACCGCCTGCCAATGTCGAATCCCTCCGTGCATACACGTCGAGCGGGAGTGTGCTCATGCACACAACTCAGCTTTTGGTACTTCTCGGTGGCGCAAAACTGGGAGTCGAACTCGTGTTATGGGAGTTTGGAGTCATGCCCCGGATTCGGCGGTGGATCACTTTCCTGGTGGGTGGGGGGGTCATTCAGGACGGATTCAGCAAGGAGCTACTTTGGACATGCTAAAAAAGATCGGGATAGATTGGAACCTGACAGGACGATTCGGATCCGTAGTACACCTGCCTTCTGATGACCTTAGGCAAGTGCTCGGCGGCGACCGCCATCGTGGTGGCGATACGAGCAGGAGCAGCCGCACCGAAACCATCAGCACCACTCGTATGCATTCTCCCAATGTCAGCGCCACGCGAGGGAATTTGGAGGCTATCTAGGGATTTGGGGGAAATGGGGAAACTGTGGGGATAAGCTAACGGTCGGGAACTACTTATGGCACTATATGTTGTATACGGCACACTGTTTATACATGTCATTTGTGTTAGGTATTACAACTTCACACATGATTTCCGCACCAAACCGTGTGAGAAGACAACGTAGGTGAGACACGGTTGCCGTTACATAACTGTATGTGATGTACTACCCTGTACATATAATTGAGTTACAGTGATACTATGTAAACAGCCGCTCTGCGGATATCCGTCAAAAAATAAAACAGCCGCTCTGCATATAGAGATGGCAGCGACGGCCTAGGCAGCAGCTACCGGAGAAGAGGTCAATCCTCAGTCGGTGGGCGGTGGCGGCGTCATAGGAGGTCAATCCTCGGTCTGCGGCAGGAGATAGGAGGAGCTCAACCATCGAGGTCGGCGGCGGAGTGATTCAAGCACATCCATCGCGGTCGATGGCGGGATAGTGGAGGTCGAACTTCAGGTGGCAGCCGCACTAAGCTTTGCTCCTCGACCCTGCTGTCTCGGCGTGCCGCCGCATCGCGCTTCTCTGTTTGCTGGGTGGAGGTCGCCACGCGGCTAATTAATTAAGGTATTCTTTTCGTGAGTGGCTTAATTAAGGTATTCAATTCCTAAGGGTAGTGTTGTACTAGTACTCTGCGTGTAAATTGACTGACCATTAGTTTTTGTCATTGCACGTCTGTATAACAATGTGGAGCGCCCTCAGTAATTATGAAAATAAACCTTGTGATTTATGCACGTATCTTTGGGGAGCAGTTAATCCGTGTATTAATGTTGTTGTTTTGTTTTTAATTATCATTCGTGTGGTGCAGATGGAACGATCTGTATGAATGAAGAATCGGAGAACTGCAGATTTTATCAGTGGCGTGACAGAGTTCATGAATTTGGCTGAAAGTACAAAGAGGAGAATTGGTGATGCGGATTACATCATGTGTCCATGTACTGATTGTGCCAATGCAGAGTCACGTGAAGTTGCAGATGTCCAGTGGCACTTAGTCTCTCGGGGATTCATGGATGGATATACATGTTGGACCAGACACGGTGAAGAGCAGGTCATGGATGAATATACCCAGGGCTGCGAGATGCCAAACCCCGATCAGTGTCACATGGATGTTGAATTTAACATCGGGGCAGAGGCGTCAAGCTACCAATGGAACACCGGAAAGCTAAAATGCCCACTGGAAAACCAAGACGTCGACGCAGATGACGACGATCTTGATATGCCAGATTTTGCTGCTATGATTGCAGATTTCAAGGGCCCAAAAAAGGATATGATTGGGTACAAGGATCTGCCAACCATTGATGCAGACTCCAAGAAAGAATTGTATCCAGGTTGCAAAAAGAAATATTCCAAGTTGAGTGCCACCCTGGCGCTTCTCAGATTTAAAGCAGCAAACGGTCTATCAAACAAGGGCTTCACAGAGATGTTAGGTCTTTTCAAAGAAATTATTCCGGAAGATAATGTGCTCCCCAGAAGCACGAATGAAGCGAAGAAAATTGTTTGCCCATTGGAACTTGAAGTACAGAAGATACACGCTTGTGTGAATGATTGTATATTGTACCGTGGTGAGTACAAAGATTTGCGTGCATGTCCCACATGCAAGCATGCACGATACAAGCGCAGGAGAGCAAAGGACAAGTACAAATTGGACAACGAGATCAAGACAGGAATCCCGTTCAAGGTTGTTTGGTACTTGCCTTTAATTCCAAGGTTGAGGCGTTTGTTTGCAAACCCTAGAAAGGCAAAGAGGTTGCAGTGGCATCATGATGAGCGAACTACGGATAAGTATATGAGGCACCCGAAAGATGGGGCTCAGTGGGAATTAATCGACAACAAGTTTGAAGACATTGCCAAAGATCCTAGAAGTATAAGGCTCGGGGAGTGTACTGATGGGATGAATCCTTTTGGCGATATGAGCACCAATCACAGCACATCGCCGGTGCTTCTGTGCATATATAACCTAGCTCCTTGGTTGTGTATGAAGAGAAAAAACATTATGATGTCAATGATTATCCAAGGCCCAAAGCAACCTGGAAATGACATCGACATTTACTTTCAGCTACTGGTAGAAGAACTGCTGACAGTGTGGATAGATGCGCCTGCTATAAAATGTTATGATGCTTACAGAAAGGAGATTTTTGATCTACATGCGATGCTGGTGCACACCATTCAAGATATGCCGGCATTAGGCAACACATCGGGGCAGAAAACAAAGGGAGATGTAGGGTGTGTCACATGCATGGATAGGACAGCTAGCAGATTTCTTCCCAACTCGCGCAAAACTGTGTATTTGCGTCATCGTAGGTTCTTACGGAGAAATCACCCATACCGAAAGATGAAAGCTGAATTTGATGGTACAGCAGAGGTAGATGTGGGCCCAAGACCCTATGATGGGGAGGTGGTCCACAACATGGCTAAACAAATTAATGTTGTGCTTGGCAAGAAGCACGCTTTGACGGTGAAACAAACACCCAAGGGTCAAGTGTTTAAGAAGAAATCGGTGTTCTGGAAATTACCTTACTGGGAGATTCTATGTGTACGTCACTGCATCGATGTCATGCACGTAGAGAAGAACGTATGTGAAAGCATCCTTGGTACTCCGCTCAAGATTAAAGGTAAAAGAAAGGATGGTGACGGTTCACGACTCGATATGCTTGCTGATCAATCAAAATGCAAGAGTGAAGCAGAAGATGATGACAAATTCATCAAAGCTCGCTAGAGTTACAATTTCAGTACAAAAGAAGAAACATAGTTCTTCACCTATTTGTTGTTAGTTAAGACACCCTCTTCCTACTCCGCAAACATCAGAAGTCTCATGGATGTGAGCTCAGGTAAAATGAAGTTGGGACACATGAAGTCACATGATTGCCACGTAATGTTGACACAAATCCTCCCGGTGGCCATCAGGAATCTGATGGACAAAGATATAAGAAACACACTCATTGAGCTCTGTGATTTCTTCAACCAACTATGGCAGAAAGTTGTAGATACTGAAGAGTTGGATCATATGCAAGATGATATTGCAAGAATATTGTCCAACCTAGAGATGTTTTCCCCACCGTCATTCTTTGATGTCATGGTCCATCTCACTGGGCACCTTGTTGACAAGATAAAGTATTGTGGTCCTGTGTTTCTTCGCAACATGTATCCCTTCGAGCGGTTCATGGGAATACTGAAGCGCTATTGTCGGAATCGAAACCATCCAAAGGCAAGCATCCTACAAGGTTATACCGTGGAGGTGGTGGTTGAGTTTTGCACCGAATACATGAAACAAAGACCTATAGGTTTGCCCCTCTCTCGCCACGAGGGAAGGCTAAAAGGTAAGCCGGTCCTTGCTGGCACGCAAATGGCTGCACCCGGAGAATTGGTAGAGAAAGCCCATTTGACGGTACTGCTTAACAGCCTAGCTCTCAACGCTTATGCTAAAGAACACTTGGCAGAGATACGCCAAAGCTTCTTACCAATGGTGCCTTCATCAGATGTGGAGATCAAGGAGCACACTAAGAACTACACCGAATGGCTGAAGAATCATTTGGCACAAGGATCCATCGATGACATTGTTACATGGTTGGCACAAAAGACATCACCTACGATGTTGACATACCAAGCATATGACATAAATGGATACACGTTCTACACTGAGGAACGTGATGAGAAGACCTCATATCAGAACAGCTCTGTTCGAATAGAATGCATGACTGTAGATGAAGCTGATAAAAGGGTATACTATGGAACCATCAAAGAGATTTGGGAGCTTGACTATGTGAAAGTTAAGGTGGCATTATTCAGGTGCACATGGATCCCTCTTGGTCATGTAAAGGTTGATGATTACAGGAAGACCTATGTTAACAGGACAACGATGGCATATCACGCGGACCCATTCATTCTTGCTAGCGATGCTACCCAGATTTTCTTTGCGGAAGACCCCTTGCATAAGAACTACCATGTAGTGATGCATGGGAAGAGGAGGGTACTGGGTGTCGATGATGTTGCCGATGAGGACGAGTACGATGAATTTGCTGCGTGGCCAGCCAAGGGATCACACACCCGTGTAACAGAGAAGCGTAAAATCATCAGAAAACCCAAGTTCATTTGGGGTCAACGTAATGATCCTAGTTTCCCCATGTACATGGGAATTAAGCCGTAAGACTAGTCTTTATGCCTACCCTACAACTTAATTCGTTCAATTTAGAGCTGTCGCGTGTACTGAATTTGTGAGTTATGCCCGGTTTTCTGTTGATGCAAGAACCGTTAATATGTTGACCTTGATATGCTGTCAGCTCAGGCAATGAATATGAATTATTTATTATTATTATTATTATATCATAGAGGTAGCACACTCAATTGATCTCACTACAGTATGTGTGAAAAAAAATATGCAATCTGGTTTGCGAATAGCACACGGTTCATTCATGAAAGCCGCGTGCCGACCAAACCCCGCGCGTGATCTGAGTCGTGCTTTCTGATTGGCCAGAACCCAAACCCCACGGATTGTATGTCTGCACCGTTGGATGCTCCCAGATCGAACGGCGATCCTCATCCCTTTCGACAGCAAATGCAGTTCCGGTTGTAATTTTATTTTTATGCTCAAAATGCATGTTAAACTCAAAAAATGTCTTAAATATAGCTAACGATACCTGAAATGCACCAGAAAATCAAACCCGTGGTATAATGGTGATTGCGTACCGTGAAAATTTTTATGAGGCCAAACGATGAAGTCACCGGCCACTGGAGTTTGAATTGACACGTCTCCTTTTGGAAACCATGATCTTTCATGTGAGATGCTCCGGTTTGGAAGGAGCGATCATCAAAACTTGTGCCAAACTTTACCAAATTTTTTCCACAGGATCATGAGAGCACGCAACGGGCACACATCGATTTGATGATGTTCGGACTCCATCTGAATTTCCTATAATTAAAATACCAACTAGGCCTACGCCAGTGGCCGCACCTCGCGGCTGAAATGTTTGAAACTTCTCCCCGCTTCTCGGACAAACGGATGAAAACTCGCAAAGCGATGCACAAATGATTTGTACACCTTCTTTGCTAAGGGTGGCCATAGTGGGGGTATCATAGCCGGTATCATGCACTCGGGAATAGCAAATATGATGATGTGGCAAGGAATTAAAGAAGGGAGAGTGGGTTAGAGTAACATAGGTTGATACCGTAACATAATAAATGCTATACTACTTTGTCTCATGCCTGGCCATAAATACAGTCATCTATGATACTACTCTAGGATACTATGCACTATGAAGGTACGTAGTATCATACACTAGTATCATATCCATGATACTAGTATATGATACTCCCCACTATAAGGCTGGCCATAGTGGTGGTATCATAGCCGGTATCATGCACTCAGAAATAGCAAGTATGCTGATGTGGCAAAGAATTAAAGAAGATAGAGAGGGTTAGAGTAACATATAGGTAGATACCGTATCATGTTAAATGCGATGCTAATTTGTGTCATGCATGGCAATAAATATGATCATCTATGATACTACTCTATTATACTATGCACTATAATTAAAGGTAGTATCATACACTAGTATCATATATATGCATGATACTAGTATATGATACTCTCCACTATGAGGCTGCTCGTAATGGGAGTATCATAGGTAGTATCATGCATGCCAACTAGGCAAATTTGATGAGGTGGCATAGAATTAAATGAAGAAAGAGTGGGGTGAGTATCATATCATGATACCGTATCATATTAAATGTTGTGCTAATATGTGTCATGCATGGCAATAAATGAAGTTATCTATGATACTAACACATGATACTATGCACTATGGCTGTAGTATCATACACTAGTATCATATACATGATACTAGTATATGATATACTCACCATTACGACCAGCCTGAGTAGCCTAAGTATAGCCTAACTAAAACACCACATGTAGTTGTAGTAGGGTTTTTGACTTTATATGCACTAAATGCAAGGTAAGTGCAAAAAATGACTTAAACATAGCAGACGAGACGTGAAATGGGCCAGAAAATCAAACCAAGGGTATATCCGTGATTGTTTACCATGATTTTTTTCGAGGCGGAACGATGTAGTAACTGACGATTTGGAGTCCGAAGTGCCGCGTCTCCTTTTGGAAACTATGATCCTTCTTGTGATATGCTCCGGTATGGAAGGTGCGAGCACCAAAACTTGTGCCAAACTTTACCAAATTTTTTCCATGCGATCGTGAGAGCACGCCACACAATGACATAATGATTTTTGTTATTTTCCGGACTCTATATGCATTTCCTGAAATTAAAATACCAACAAGGCCTATGCCTCTGGCCGCACCCTGCGGTCGAACTGTTTGAAGTTTTTTCCCGTTTCTCGGACAATGAATGAAAACTCGCAAAGCGACACACAAATGATCTTGCTAACACCCACGTGTAGTTGCGACTATATATATATATATGTGTGTGCAAAAAATGACTCAAATATAGCAAACGAGATCTTTTTTTTGCCTATTCAAAGTTTGAGATTGCTAGCCAGGCCTGCCGCCTGGTAAAATGCACCAGAAAATCGAACCATAGGGTACAATCATGATCTCTTATCGTGGAAAAAAATTGTAGGCGAAACGATGAACTCATGTTTTCATTCAAACGAAAATATGCTGTTAGTTAATGTAAATGTTTTCAAATCGCACACGGTTCACTCACGAAAGCTGTGTGCCCACTAAACCATGGCCGATGCCCTCCCTGCCACACGCGCGATCTGAGTCGTGCGTTCTGATTGGCCAGAACCCAAACCCCATGGATCGTACGTCTGCACCGTTAGATTCTCCTTGATCGAACAACGATCATCATCCCTTTCAACAACACATGCAGTTCTGGTTGTGATTTTATTTATATCCACAAATTGCATGTTAAATTCAAAAAATGTCTTAAATATAGCAAACGATACCTGAAATGCGTTAGAAAATCAAACCCATGGTATAATGGTGATTGCGTACCATGGAAATTTTTATGAGGCCAAACGATGAAGTCACCGGCCACTGGAGTTTGAATTGACACGTCTCCTTTTGGAAACCATGGTCCTTCATGTGAGCTGCTCCGACTTGGAAGGAGCAATCATCAAAACTTGTGCCAAACTTTACGGAAAAAAAATCCCCGGGGTCGTGAGAGCATGCCACGGGCACACACCGATTTTGATGATGTCTGGACTCCATCTGAATTCCCTGTAATTAAAATACCAACTAGGCCTACGCCGGTGGCCGCACCTCGCGGCCGAAATGTTTGAAACTTCTCCCTGTTTATCGGACAATGGATGAAAACTCGCAAAGCGACACACAAATGATTTGTACACCTTCTTTGCTAACTAACACCCAGATGTAGTTGTAGAACGGTTTTGAATTTATATGCACTAAATGCAAGGTAAGTGCAAAAAAATGACTTAAATATAGCAGACGAGATCTGAAATGGGCCAGAAAATCAAACCTAGGGTATATACGTGATTGTTTACCGTGAAAAAAATTCGAGGCGGAACGATGTAGTCACTGACGATTGGAGTCCGAAGTGCCGCGTTTCCTTTTGGAAACTATGATCCTTCTTGTGAGATGCTCCGATTTGGAAGGTGTGAGCATCAAAACTTGTGCCATCTTTACCAAATTTTTTCCATGGGATCCTCAGAGCACGCCACGGTGACACACTGATTTTCATTATTTTCGGACTCTATATGCTTTTACTGTAATTAGAATACCAACAAGGCTTACGCCTCGGGCCGCACCCTACGGCCGAACTGTTTGAGTTTTTTTCCTGTTTCTCAAACAATGAATGAAAACTCCCAAAGCAACACACAAATGATCTTGCTAGCTAGCACCCACGTGTAGTTGCGACTATAGCAAATGACTCAAATATAGCAAACGATACCTCAAATGCACGAGAAATCAAACCATAGGGTACAATGGTGATTTCTTACCGTGGAAAACAATTTGGAGGTGAAACGATGAACTCTTGTTTTCATTCAAACGAAAATATGATGTTAGTTCATGTATATGTTTTCAAATAGCACACGGTTCACTCACGAAAGCCGTGTGCCTAGCAAACCATGGCCGATGCCCCCCTTGCTGCGCACGTGATCTGAGTCGTGCATTCTGATTGGCCAGAACCCAAACCCCACGGATCATACGTCTGCACCGTTGGATGCTCCCAGATCGAACGGCAATCCTCATCCCTTTTGACAGCAAATGCGGTCCGGCTAGGATTTGATTTATATGCCAAAATGCACTGTAATACAAAAAATGTCTTAAATATAGCACACGAGACCTGAAATGCGCCAGCAAATCAAACCCGTGGTATAATGGTGATTGCTTAACGTGGGAAATATTTAGAGGCGAAACGATGAACTCACGTCTTCATTTCAAAATTAGTACATCTTCATTTCAAACGAAATTATTCTCTGTGTGCACACAAGCGCTTAGAGGCAACCGTTTGCATAGGCCTTTCCGCGCGGCGACCGGTGATATTTTTCACCCTTTTCACCTAGGCCGCCAACACCCCCCCACCGCCCGCCCGCGTTTCACTCAACTAGTCCACCCAATCTCCATCGCCAGCTCCCCCCTCCCCCAGATCCACAGCAGAACCCTCTCCGGCGCCGGCGTGCTCACCCAGGCCGTGTGCCCGCTCTTCGGCGTCAAGCCTACCTCCACTGCCGTTCCCAACATGCGGCTGCCCGTGCCTCGCCGTCTTCGTTTGCTCGCCAGCCACCCTCGAGCATATCGATCCTATAACCCTCGCCTCTCCTGTGGTTCGGCCGGGTTTGCATTAAGAAACCTGTTAGTTACTGCTCTCCATCACGGTGAGGCATATTTCCTCACAATCCCTCTTCCTATTTTGTTCCGTATGTTCCCAAATTGGCTATAAAATAACAGAGAGCGTATATATGTTCATTATCTACCTTCCTAACTAGTACATATAAGCTGTATTTGTTCCAATAAGTTACTGCCAATTTACAGATCGCGGGCGCCCGAGTCACACAAATTATTGCATGACATGTTTAGACAACTTGATACCAAGTTGTTAGTTTTATGCTTATCCTCCTTTCCTGAGTTTCGCATGTGTTCTCTGTAGATGCCGAGTAGCAGCGACAGCACTCATGCTTCAGGCGATGTATCTTCATCTGATTCCGACAACCCTAGGTCTTCAGTAGATGGTGAGGGATCAAGTAATCTTAAACGGGATAGAGCTGTAGCAATTACCCTTCTGGTCAGGACACGGAGGAACGCTCCAAGGAAGCCCACACACCAGCCTAAAGGTGTATATGAAGTAACCGAGATCGATTTAAAGTCTTGGGCTCCAACTAAACCAGATAAAGCATGCACGAGGTTCAGGAGTGTGTGTGGATTTGTTGGCAGGGCAAGGCTCAACATTAATCTGCCGGGGTTTCGGAAGGCTGACACAGAAACATGGCAAAGGATAGTCCGGGAGATCATGGATCACTTCAACGTTCCAAAGCAGTGGAGAATGCAGGTGGAACACGCTGCACTGAAGAAGGCTAGGGATGCTTGGAGAAACTAGAAGCACGTGATGTACAAGAAGTACTTGAGTGAAGGCAAGGACCTAATCCCCGCATACCTCCAAATTACAAAGGCAGACTGGGCATAATTCAAAAGGGTCAGGGCAACTACAGAGTTTGCTGAGAAGAGTGCCAAGCAATTGGAACTTCAGAAGAGGAACACACACCCCCACCGTATGGGTGTGGCAGGATACTACGGCATGAAACCGATATGGGACCAGGAGGAGAAAGAAGCAGTAGCGACGGGTTGGAAACCGACCTTTAGTGAAATCAGGGGCGAACGCGCTAGAGACTACTTGCGGGCACGTGCAAGGAGGCGTGATGACGGAACTTATTACTTTGAAAACTCACATGACAAAGAACTGTATAACATGATGTTAAAGGCTTCCAAGATCCCTGGAAGGTTCTACAGGAACTCAGGGCCATGTGACATTTTGTCCGATGCTCTGGAAACAAGAGAGCCCCCTGGCCGTGCAAGGGGTATAGGTGTTAATGTCCCGCACAAGAGGGCTTTCACACTCAGCAAAGAAAAGAGGCTCAACATGAAAAAAGCGAGGAGTGAAATGAAGCAGAATGAATTGTATGAAAGGTTGAGGAAGGACATGTATCCGACTGTTCGATAGGATATTGAGGAGTCAATGATGATGCAGAAGACTCTAACACTGACAGATAGCCAGCAGATGGGAGGGGAGGCAAGCATGGAGGATGCTGCTTATTGCGCGACAACAGCGCACAAGAGTAGCTGTGCATCAGCTGACCCCAGCGACACTGAGACTACAACTGCTCATGATGATGCTATATCTGATCTATCTGGAATGAAAGACAGACTGAAGGGCGTGCTTACACATTATGAAGGTACATTAAAATGTGCAACAGCCTGGGTTTGCCCACCCTTCTTGGAAGAGGGCCTCTTGTTGGACAATGTGCCATTGAAACCGGGCTATGTGAAGTGCTACGTGACTGAAGTAAAGCCTGGATTCAATGAATTTGCCCTGAAGAATGTCCTAGGAGACTTTGATGAGAAAAGGACCTTGGGAGAAACACTGTTACATCACATCTAGTGGCCACGAAAGGATATAGAGTTCATCGATGAGATCCCTGAAGCCCCGCCAAGAGCAACCAATGTCGCTCCTGTTGACATCAGATTTTGGCACGACATAAAAAGAAAATGAGATGGTCTTGAGTGAAAGGGTTGTTAGCGTGAAAAGTTTCACGCCGCCGAGTGGAACAACTTTGATGTTTAGGTTATCATCGTCCAACCCCATCTTAGGGGCCGAAACTGTGCTCCGAGTGGAAGAATTTAGTGTTTCGAGTGCTTTTCGGCCGGTTACGCCTTCAAGACGACCTCAGATGAAGGAGCACTCTACATGGATTGTCTTTGTCTCGTCGAGGCGATTGATTTTAATACATAAATCATCTCAATCTGAGTTCGTATGCAAAAGTTAGAGACAATACACTGCAGACTGAACCTAAACGGAAATATGGCGCGAGGTACCAAACACCCTGTCTGATGGGTCACACGAGTCATTTGGCCATCAAGATTGCCTTGAATCGAAAAACCTTCAACACAAAAAAGCTTCGTCTCGTCGATTCGATCGATTTTCATATATAAACCGTCTCAATCCGAGGTCGTATGCGACCTGGAGAGGCAAATCAAGATCATGCTATATTTTTAGTCGAGAAATCCGAGTAAAAAGCTTGCCAGCAAAAGGAAAAGCTTGCCGGCGTGGAAGCTTGCCGGTGTGAAAGCTTGCCGGGGTGGAAACCTTGCCAGTGTGGAAAGCTTGCCGGGGTGGAAACCTTGCCGGTGTGAAAGCTTGCTGGGGTGGAAACCTTGCCGGTGTGAAAGCTTGCCGGGGTGGAAACCTTGCCGGTGTGGAAAGCTTGCCGGGGCGGAAAGCTTGCCGGGGTGGAAACCTTGCCGGCGTGGAAAGCTTATCGGAGTGGAAATCTTGCCGCGGTGGAAAGCTTGCCGGGGTGGAAACCTTGCCGGCGTGGAAAGCTTGCTGTCAAAGTCAATCCGACCAGAAGTTGGAGATGGGCTCGAAATATTATTCAGACCACCTCAGATGGAAAAGTGTTCTACAAGGAAGTTGTGCGTATCATTGAAACGGTCAAATTTGCTTTTGGAGTCATCATCATCGGAGACAGTATATGGCCTGCAAAGTTGTTGCAAGACTCAGACAGTTCAGAAAACTGCATAATTGAATCCGACCCACATTTAAAGATGGGCCCTAAAAGTCATAAAGATGGCCTTAAAAGGAGAAGTGGCCCGTGTTGTATTATGAAGATCATCGAGACAGACAAGTTTGTTGTTGAACTCGACTCTATCCGAGTTAGTATGCGATTTTTATAGCCCACGCAAGATGCAGGACAGAAGTATGGGACAGATCCGAGCCAAATCCGAGTTGGACTAGAACTAGGATTTTTTAGGACGTGAATTGATGTAATATTCTTGAAAGGAAAGCCTAGATGAATCCTTTACTTGTATGGGAAGTCCAGCCGCTTATTATATATGTTTGGGGTGACGGCCGATTCAACAACACACAATCGAACAAATCAATATACTACTTTTTTAGTCTACGTTTTATCCCTCCATCGTTTTTCTCTCTCATTCTTCGCTGTTCCTCGAGTTTGAGAGCTGCAAATCCCGAGGCTCTAGGGGCGAGCGAATCGACCTAGGGCAGCCCATAGCCGCTGCACTCCCTGACGGGGTCCCTCCCGGGTGTGTGGGGTTTCGGGTCTCCAAAAGCGCCCGTCGACTGTCTTGCGTATCGCGCTGTCGGTCGGGTCTCCTTCGACATGAGCTGCGGTGCATAACCCCTGGCGTCGAGGGTACACGTGACGTGTTCGTGTGTCAACACACTTTTTGGCGACTCCGCTGGGGACTGAAGATCAATCATCATCATCCACCATGTCCGATCTTCCCAAGCCATCTGAGGTAGACGCCGATAACATCATTAAGCCCAGTCTTGATGAGATATTGGCCGATCATCGCCAAGTCTATGAGGAGTACAAGAAGGCGCGCGAGGAGAAGGACTTGCAGGAGTTCCTTGCAAAGTTCAAGAAGGATCGCCAAGGCAACATCACTCCGATTGAAGAAATCAAGTTTCCTCCTCTTCAAGCTGAGCAGGTTAAACCCTCTATAAGTACTGCCTTTTCTCCTGAGCTGTGGGCTGAGATTGAGAGTCGTATTGCTGATGGTAACAATCTGGTTTATCAAACTTTCCTAGAAAATACTAATGCTCAGAAGAATATATCTCAATCATCTAGTGGTAATGGTGGTATAGCTGCTAGTGTGCAAAACCCTAATCTTGCTTTACCTATTTCATCGGCGCCTCCCATGCCGATGACTTATTATCCTACCCAAACAAATCAGATTGTGGTTGCACCCATTAATCCTATCATGAGCATGCCAGGTTCGGTGGCAACGCCGAACCAAACCCTACCTACAGGTACAATCACTCGGCCACTACCGAACTATGGTTCGGCATACATGCCACAATTCCTACCTACAGCTAGTAGTCCTACTCCTCCTATGCCACTGCAAAAAGCTTCATCATCTACTACAGACGATGCCCTAGCTAATTTTAGAGAGGAGATGGCTAAGATGCTCAGAGAGAATTTTGGAGTTGAGTTGCCTCGGAATCGGATTTACCAAAAGCCGTACCCCGAGTACTTTGATGCCATCCAGTGCCCTCCGGGATATAAAATTCCAGATTTTGTTAAGTTTAACGGAGAAGGCACAAAAACCACGTGGGAGCATGTTAGTCAATATTTAGCACAATTAGGTGAGGCAAGCTCGCTAAATGAATTGAAAGTGCGTTTGTTTCCTTTATCATTAACCGGTACTGCATTTTCATGGTTTTCTTCTTTACCACATGGTTCCATTCGGGTTTGGTCGCAGCTAGAGCAGAAATTTCATGATCACTTTTATAGTGGTGACAATGAACTCAAGTTGTCACATCTAACATTGGTTAAACAGAAGCATGATGAATCGATCTCCGATTACGTCAAGAGATTTAGAGAAACAAAAAACCGGTGTTATAGTTTGGTGATAACCAAGAGAGACTTGGCAGACCTAGTACTGAGTTGTTTGAGAACTCCCATTAGAGAAAAGCTAGAAGGCTATGAGTTCTTAAATATCAACCAAGTCTTACAAAGGGCTTTGGCTCACAAAAGCCGAAGCAAAGATCTCAAAGAAGTGCATAGATATAAAGCTGATCGTCCTAAGATGAACATGGTTGAATATGATAGTGATCACTCGGACGATGAGGGTGATATCTATGCTACTGAATTTGTTTGGCCATCTAAGGCCAAACCCTTTACTTGCAATGATCTGAAACCGATTCATAAGAATCATGATGAAGAGATGAAGTTTACTTTTAACATTGCCAAGTATGATAAAATATTTGATGCTTTGCTGCAAGCCAAAATTATTAGAATATCTCATACTTTACCGCCGTTTGAAGAGCTGAAACGGTGCGCTTATTGCAAGTATCATAATTCTTTTTCTCATGGTACTAACGATTGCAATGTTTTTCGACGGCACATACAATCGGCCATTAATGACGGATGATTGAACTTTTCTGAGATGCAAGTTGATAAACAACCCTTTCCAATGAATACCATGGAGTTGGAGGGGAAGAAGCTACTCATTCGGCCGGAGGTAGCCGAATCTGCTAATAAAGCTAATGTCATTATTGGTGAGCCCAGGAAAGACAAGGAGGGCGACAAGGTCTTGGGGAGACAGGTTGTGCTTGATAAGCAACCCGATGGCAAGGAGGTGATCAAAATCACCATCAAGAATCCTGCACTCGGGGGGCAACCGCAAGTGCAAGAAAATACTCGTGTTAAATTTTTTAAGCCCAAGAGTCCAGAGGTTGGCAAGTGGAAGACGAATGAAGCTAAAGTGCAGCGCAAGAAAATCAAGCCAACTTTTGATATGTTGTTATCCAAGTATGCCAGTCAAGCGGCCGGTTCTAGCTCTAACCGGTCATCAAATTTTAAGCGCTCAAGGTCACCTCCTCGGGAAGAATTTCAGCATCATGCAAGGCCATATGGGTCGTGGGCACCGGGACCATGGATGCCGCCACCCCCCTATGCGCCATACTACATGGGAGACTTCAATGGAGAATGGTGGCAGCCCCCAATGGCCCCTTATACTTTTCATCCGGGTTGGGTAGAACCAAGGAGGCCCATTCATGAGAGACTTTCTTATCCCACATGAGGCCGTTTGAACAATGGTGTCAATCGGCCAATGCAAGATAATCAAAAAAGGGTTGGCAAGCAAGTGTGGCGTGCTAAATCACCAAGTGCAGAAATTTCAGAGCCTAGCAAGCAAAAGGAGAAGAATACTAGTGCTGAAACTATTATGATAGGCACTAAAGAATTGACAATCAAAGAGCCGATTATTGTTGAAAAACCGGCTGGTTCCAATAAAGATGTGGCTGTTGTCCAGCAAGGTCCCATGGCTAATGATCATGAAGCTAGCACAAGCAAGGCCAAGTCGAGGGATCCAAAATATACTCAGCCTAAGTGGTGTCCTTCCGGTCTGACCAAGGCACAAAAAAGGAGACTGCAGTGCATGAGGAGTCAAGAGATGGCAGAACAGAAGGCCGAGAAGCAAAGACATAAATTGTTTAATGACATTCGGCCCATGGTACCTACAAAACAAATATGGATGCCTAAACAAATACAAGGTGCAGTGGCTTCTACATCTGTCACAGCAGCACCACCAAAGGAGGACGATGCCACCACTATTACATCGTCTACAACACCTATTGATTTCACTTCGCTCGGACAGATTTCAGAATCGATGAACACACCCGAGGAGGAAGATGATATGTTGGATTATGAGCCTACACCGGTCTGCGATGGTATGGATATCAATATGGTGTATTACTTACCCACTGAATTTCGTGCTATAGATGAAGAAGGGGAAGTGGCTCAGCTAGATTTTGGTCCTAAAAATGCTATATTCGAGAAGCCAAAAGAACCAGTGACACACTTGAAGCCATTGTTCCTTAAAGGTCATATTAATGGATCGCCGGTTGCTAGAATGCTTGTCGATGGTGGTGCTGTGGTGAATCTTATGCCATATTCGGTCTTCAAAAAATTGGGGCTGCGTGACGAAGAGTTAATAAAGACCAACATGGTGCTTAATGGATTTGAAGGCAAAGAGAAAACTGAAGCCAAAGGTGTAATGTATGTGGAGCTTACGGTGGGAAGCAAAACTTTGGCTACCGCATTCTTTGTCGCCGAGGTGCAAGGTAACTACAATGTGATATTAGGCTGCGATTGGGTTCATGCAAACCAATGTGTGCCGTCTACTATGCACCAGTTTTTGATTCAATGGGTGGATGATGAAGTGGAGGTCATTCATGCGGATAATTCGGCTTGTGTTGCTTTTGCCGATGCATCGGTGGATTGGCAACATCCCAATGCTACTTGCTTGACGGGACGCGACTTATCAGAATTTGATTTTCTTAGCACCACAAAAAGTGGTTTCGTGCCTGTTTCTTTAAAGCCGGTTGGTGGTAATCGGCTCCAAGGTATGATGTATTTAAATGGATTCTAACTCAGATTAGTTGCAAAAGCGTCTTGTTGAATATCGGTCCAATGAGAACGATATGTATGAATCTATAGAGGAGTTAGATGATATGGATAAATTAGGACAAAGTTTTACGTCGGCCGATCCATTAGAAGAGATAGACATAGGAGATGGTTCAATTCCTAGGCTGACATATGTAAACGAAAATTTAAGAGCCGATCATAAAGCTAAGTTGATCGAGCTTTTGAAAGAATATGTTTGTTGCTTTGCATGGGAATATCATGAGATGCCAGGTTTAAGCCGAGAGCTAGTGGAGCATCGGTTACCTATAAAGGCTGGTTTTAGACCATACAAGCAATCGGCCAGAAAGTTTAATCCAAAAACATATGACCGGATCAAGGAAGAGATCGGTCGTTTGCTTAAAGCTAATTTTATTAGACCTTGCAGGTATGCCGAGTGGATTTCTAACATTGTACCAGTAGAGAAGAAAGGCTCCGGCAAGTTGAGGGTGTGCACTGATTTCAGAGATTTGAATAGAGCTACACCTAAAGATGAGTATCCCATGCCAATAGCCGATATGCTTATTAATGATGCTTCTGGACATAAGGTCATTAGCTTTCTTGATGGTAATGCGGGGTATAACCAGATTTTTATGGCCAAAGAGGACATGTCCAAAATTGCTTTTCGATGTCCTGGTTTCCTTGGTTTATTTGAGTGGACAGTGATGACCTTTGGATTAAAAAATGCCGGTGCCACGTATCAAAGGGCTATGAATTTAATTTTTCATGATTTACTTGGCGTTATACTTGAAGTTTATATTGATGATATTGTTGTCAAATCGGATGCTTTCGAATCTCATCTAGCTGATTTGCGTTTAGCTTTTGAAAGAATGAAAAAATATGGACTGAAGATGAATCCTTTGAAGTGTGCATTCAGCGTGTCAGCTGGAAAGTTTTTGGGTTTCATTATTCATGAAGATGGCATAGAGATTGATCCCAAAAAGATAGAGGCCATACAGAAAGTGGAGGCTCCAACATGCAAGAGAGATATGCAAAAGTTCCTTGGCAAGGTCAATTATTTAAGAAGGTTCATAGCTAATCTATCAGGGAAAGTTGATGCATTTACTCCTATCCTTTGGTTAAAGAACGATGTTGATTTCACTTGGGGGGCAAAACAACAAGAAGCATTTGATATGATCAAGAACTATTTGTGCACTCCTCCGATGATGAAAGCGCCCAAGCATAGGGAACCCTTTAAGCTTTACATTGCAGCAGAAGAAGGTGTTATTGGTGCTGTTTTGACTCAAGAAACCGAAGGAAAAGAGCATGCTATTATATATTTGAGCAGGCGTTTATTGGACGCCGAGACAAGGTATACATTTGTTGAAAAACTATGCATATGCTTATATTATGCTTGCACAAAATTGAGACATTATTTAGTACTGAGTGCTTGCATAGTAGCTTGTCAAACCGATGTCATTAAATACATGTTGCATAGGCCAATTCTTAGTGGTAGAATTGGCAAGTGGGCTTATGGTTTGATTGAATATGATTTGGCTTATGAATCTCTAAAATCCATGAAAGGCCAAATCGTTGCTAATTTTATTGTTGAGCATCGGATTAATGACAAGCATGATGTTGATATAAACCTTGTTTCATTAGTACCTTGGAGATTATATTTTGATGGTTCAGTTTGTAGCAATGGCCAAGGTGTTGGTATTGTTTATATATCTCCTCATGGTGCTGTTTTTGAAGCCTCATGCCGCTTAGAATATTTTTGCACAAATAATCAAGCCGAATATGAAGCATTGTTATTCGGTTTAGAGATGTTGCTTGCCATAGGTGCTACACATATTGAGGCTTTTGGTGATTCGTTATTAGTAGTGCAACAAATATCCAAAGTCTTTCAATGTTTTGACAAATCACTTAATGTTTATCTTGATAAATGTCTAGATATAATTTCTACTTTGGATTATTTTAGCATTGCTCATATATCTAGACATGACAATTGGAGAGCAAATGAGTTGGCACAACAAGCATCCGGCTATCATGTTGATCATGGCGTGTTTCATATTTCTCAAAGGCCGATGTCTAGTCTTGCCAACATAGGGGAGGCCGAACCGGAGCCCACCGTTTTGGCCACTAATGAAATATTCAATGCAGGATAATATCAAGACTGGAGGAAACCCATCATTGATTATTTGTGTGATCCTAGTAGAAGGGTGGACAGGGCTGTTCGGCATATGGCTTTTAAATATACGATGAGGGATGATGACCTTTATCGCCGAACAGTTGACGATGTTCTTTTAAAGTGCTTGGACGAGGACCAAGCAAGAGTTGCTATGGGAGAGGTACATGAAGGCATTTGTGGCACTCATCAGTCGGCTCCCAAGATGAAGTGGTTATTGCGACGTGCTGGGTTTTATTGGCCGACTATGATTAATGATTGCTTCAGATATTATAAAGGGTGTGAAGCTTGTCAAAAATTTGGTGATATTCAATTGGCTCCTGCTGCTATGTTACATCCTATTATCAAGCCGTGGCCTTTCAGAGGATGGGGTTTAGACTTTATTGGAGAAATTCACCCGTCTTCCTCAAAGGGGCATCGGTTCGTGTTTGTGGCAACCGGTTATTTCACTAAATGGTCTGAGGCAGTACCTCTCAAGAACATGACACATACAGAGGTAATCCAATTCATAACTGAGCACATTATTCATAGATTCGGCATTCCTCAAACATTAACTACAGATCAAGGTTCATCTTTCATGTCACATCAAGTCAAAGAATTTGCCGAATCTTATAACATAAAGTTGCTCAATTCCTCTCCGTATTATGCCCAAGCTAATGGACAAGCTGAGTCCAGCAATAAAATTTTAATCAAGCTTATCAAGAAGAAGATTGAGGACAATCCAAGAAGATGGCATGAGTTGTTGTCTAAAGCTTTGTGGGCACATAGGATCTCAAGGCATGGTGCTACGAAGATGACTCCATATGAGCTAGTATATGGTCAAGAGGTTGTTTTACCAGTGGAAGTAAATTTGAATGCTTTGAGAATAGCCAAACAAAATGATTTATCGGCAATAGACTTTTATAACTTGATGATGGAAAATATTGATGAGGTTGCCGATAAACGTTTGGCTGCTTTAAAGGCCATAGAGAGAGACAAGTTGAGGGTGGCAAGAGCTTACAATAAGAAAGTTAAGTTGAAGAATTTTCAAGTTGGCGATCTCGTCTGGAAAGTGATCCTACCGATTGGTTCAAGAGATAGAAAATTTGGGAAGTGGTCTCCGAGTTGGGAAGGTCCTTTTAGGATTACAAGAGTAGTTCCTAGAACTCTTATTTGGTGGAATCTGTACAAGGGGCATTGTTACCTAGAGCTCTCAATGGTAAGTACTTGAAGAAATACCACCCAAGTGTGTGGCAAGAAGCCTAGGTAGGCAATGGTCGATATATGATTATTGCCCTTAGCACAAACATGGCCGATACATAATTATCGCCCTGAGATATATAAATGGCCGATGGAGTGTTGACATCGTCCTTAGAACAAATACCGTGCATATTATTTTTCGGCATGCAAGCTTTGCCGAAAAACAGGGGGGCATGTGTTGACATCAGATTTTGGCACGACATAAAAAGAAAATGAGATGGTCTCGAGTGAAAGGGTTTTCAGCATAAAAAGTTTCACGTCACCGAGTGGAACAACTTTGATGTTTAGGTTATCATCGTCCAACCCCATCTTAGGGGCCGAAACTGTGCTCCGAGTGGCAGAATTTAGTGTTTCAAGTGCTTTTCGGCCGGTTACGCCTTCAAGACGACCTCAGATGAAGGAGCACTCTAAATGGATTGTCTTCGGCTTGTCGAGGTGATCGATTTTCATATATAAATCATCTCAATTCGAGTTTGTATGCAAAAGTTAGAGACAATACACTGCAGACTGAACCTAAACGGAAATATGGCGCGAGGTACCAAACACCCTGTCTGATGGGTCACACGAGTCATTTGGCCATCAATATGGCCTTGAATCAAAAAACCTTCAACACAAAAAAGCTTCGTCTCGTCGAGACGATTGATTTTCATATATAAATCGTCTCAATTCGAGATCGTATGCGACCTGGAGAGGCAAATCAAAATCAGGCTATATTTTCAGTCGAGAAATCCGAGTAAAAAGCTTGCCAGCAAAAGGAAAAGCTTGCCGGCGTGGAAGCTTGCCGGTGTGAAAGCTTGCCAGGGTGGAAACCTTGCCAATGTGGAAAGCTTGCCGGGGTGGAAACCTTGCCGGTGTGAAAGCTTGCCGGGGTGGAAACCTTGCCGGTGTGAAAGCTTGCCGGGGTGGAAACCTTGCCGGTGTGGAAAGCTTGCCGGGGCGGAAAGCTTGCTGGGGTGGAAAGCTTGCCGGGGCGGAAAGCTTGCCGGGGTGGAAAGCTTGCCGGGGTGGAAACCTTGCCAGCGTGGAAAGCTTGCCGGGGTGGAAATCTTGCCTGGGTGGAAAGCTTGCCGGGGTGGAAACCTTGCCGGCGTGGAAAGCTTGCTGTCAAAGTCAATCCGACCAGAAGTTGGAGATGGGCTCGAAAGATTATTCAGACGACCTCGGATGGAAAAGTGTTCTACATGGAAGTTGTGCGTATCATTGAAACGGTCAACTTTTCTTTTGGAGTCATCATCATCGGAGACAGTATACTGCCTGCAATGTTGTTGCAAGACTCAGATAGTTCAGAAAACTGCATAATTGAATCCGACCCACAGTTAAAGATGGGCCCTAAAAGTCATAAAGACGGCCTTAAAAGGAGAAGCGGCCCATGTTGTATTATGCAGATCATCGAGGCGGACAAGTTTGATGTTGAACTCGACTCTATCCGAGTTAGTATGCGATTTCTATTGCCCACACAAGAAGCAGGACAGAAGTATAGGACAGATCCGAGCCAAATCCGAGTTGGACTAGAACTAGGATTTTTCAGGATGTGAATTGATGTAATATTCTTGAAAGGAAAGGCTAGATGAATCCTTTATTTGTACAGGAAGTCCAGCCGCCTCTTATATATGTTTGGGGTGACGGCCGATTGAACAACACACAATCGAACAAATCAATATACTACTTTTTCAGTCTATGTTTTATCCCTCCATCGTTTTTCTCTCTCGTTCTTCGCTGTTCCTCGAGTTTGAGAGCTGCAAATCCCAAGGCTCTAGGGGCAAACGAATTGACCTAGGGCAGCCCATAGCCGCTGCACTCCCTGACAGGGTCCCTCCCGGGTGTGTGGGGTTTCGGGTCTCCAAAAGCGCCCGTCGACTGTCTTGCGTATCGCGCTGTCGATCGGGTCTGCTTCGACCTGAGCTGCGGTGCATCACCCCCGGCGTCGAGGGTACACGTAACGTGTTCATGTGTCAATAGCCCCTCAACCGGTGATGCTCTGCTTGCCACAGTAGCTCTCGCGTGCTTCCCCCAAAGAACCTAACATTCGTAATCCGACGGCTGATGCATCAACCTGTGATCAGCCGGCCCGACTTTGTGCCATACAGGCCATGTCATCGTCAGCCCCAGAGCAGCTAGTGGCAAGGCCTACAACTGCTGAAGACGCACCACCGGTTCATATGCCGGCCACTGAAGCAGCGGGGGGAGACCCAGGTGCAGCACATGCTCAGCAGACCAACCTAGTGGAACGGACTGCTAAGCAGTCTGATGCTTCGGAACCGCCTCCTAAGCAGTCTGTAGGTCCAGAACCGACTGCTCATCAGTTCGTCGGTCCGCAGCCATGTGATCAGCATACCAATGTGTCAGCACTTTCTGCTCAGCAAACCAACGCGTTGGCATGGCCTCCTCAGCACACCGACAAGTTGGCACCACTTGCGTAGAAACCCGACATAGCTTCAACGCATGGTCAGCAGTCCGATGCCTCTGCTCCTATAGCCCAGCAGTCTGTCACAGCAGCACCGCCAGCTCAGCGGTCTGGCATAGCTAGACCATCTGCTAAGCAGTCCGTCAAAGCTTCACCGTCTGCTCGGCAGTCTACCTTTCAGCCAACCAGACTGTTGGGGAACGTAGTAATAATTCAAAAATTTCCTACGTGTCACCAAGATCAATCTAGGAGATGCTAGCAACAAGTGAGAGGGAGTGCATCTTCATACCCTTGAAGATCGCTAAGCGGAAGCGTTACAAGAACGCGGTTGATGGAGTCGTACTCGCGGCGATTCAAATCGCGGAAGATCCGATCCAAGCGCCGAACGGACGGCGCCTCCGCGTTCAACACACGTACAGCCCGGGGACGTCTCCTCCTTCTTGATCCAGCAAGGGGAGAGGAGAAGTTGAGGGAGAACTCCGACAGCACGACGGCGTGGTGGTGGAGCTTGCGGTTCTCCGGCAGGGCTTCGCCAAGCACTACGGAGGAGGAGGAGGAGTTGGAGGGGGAAAGGGCTGCACCAGGGGAAGGGTTGCAGCTCCCATTCACCTCCCCACTATATATAGGGGTGGAGGGGGCTGTTTTCTTGCCCTCCAATTCCATTGGGGCGTTGGCAAAGGTGGGAGGAAAGAAATCCCATCCTTTCCCTTCCCCACCGATTGTTATCCCCCCTTTTTAGGGATCTTGATCTTATCCCTTTGGGATATGATCTTATTCCTTCTAAGGGGGATCTTGGTGCGCCTTGACCAGGGGTGTGGGGCCTTGCCCCCACTACCCACGTTCATGTGGGTCCCCCCATGCAGGTGGGCCCCACTCCGGAACCTTCTAGAACCTTCTCGGTACAATACCGAAAAATCCCGAACATTTTCCGGTGGCCAAAATAGGACTTCCCATATATAAATCTTTACCTCCAGACCATTCCGGAACTCCTCATGACATTCGGGATCTCATCCGAGACTCCGAACAACTTTCGGTAACCACATACAATTTCCCATAACAACTCTAGCGTCACGGAACCTTAAGTGTGTAGACCCTACGGGTTTGGGAACCATGCAGACATGACCGAGACACCTCTCCGATCAATAACCAATAGCGGGATCTGGATACCCATATTGGCTCCCACATGTTCCACGATGATCTCATCGGATGAACCACGATGTCGGGGATTCAATCAATCCCATATACAATTCCCTTTGTCCATCGGTATGTTACTTGCCCGAGATTCGATCGTCGGTATCCCTATACCTTGTTCAATCTCGTTACCGGCAAGTCTCTTTACTCGTTCCGTAACGCATGATCCCGTGGCTAACTCCTTAGTCACATTGATCTCATTATGATGATGCATTACTGAGTGGGCCCAGAGATACCTCTCCGTCATACGGAGTGACAAATCCCAGTCTCGATTCGTGCCAACCCAACAGATACTTTCGGAGATACCTGTAGTGCACCTTTATGGTCACCCAGTTACGTTGTGACATTTGATACACCCAAAGCATTCCTACGGTATCCGGGAGTTGCACAATCTCATGGTCTAAGGAAATGATACTTGACATTAGAAAAGCTCTAGCAAACAAACTACACGATCTTGTGCTATGCTTAGGATTGGGTCTTGTCCATCACATCATTCTCCTAATGATGTGATCCCCTTATCAACGACATCCAATGTCCATGGTCAGGAAACCACAACCATCTATTGATCAACGAGCTAGTTAACTAGAGGCTCACTAGGGACATGGAGTGGTCTATGTATTCACACATGTATTACGGTTTCCGGTTAATACAATTATAGCATGAACAATAGACAATTATCATGAACAAGGAAATATAATAATAACCATTTTATTATTGCCTCTAGGGCATATTTCCAACAGTCTCCCACTTGCACTAGAGTCAATAATCTAGTTCACATCACCATGTGATTTACATTGTTATGAATCTAACACCCAGTGAGTTCTGGGGTTCGATCATGCTTTGCATGTGAGAGAGGTCTTTAGTCAACGGGTCTGCGACATTCAGATCCGTGTGTACTTTGCAAATCTCTATGTCATACTGTAGACACTGCTACCACACTCCACTTGGAGCTATTCCAAATGGCTGCTCCACTATACATTTCCGGATTGCTACTCAGAGTCATCCGGATTGGTGTTAAAGCTTGCATCGACGTAACCCTTTACGACGAACTCTTTATCACCTCCATAACCGAGAAATATTTCCTTAGTCCTCTAGTTACTAAGGATAATCTTGACCGCTGTCCAGTGATCCATTCCTGGATCACTCTCGTACCCCTTGACAGACTCATGGCATATTATACAGAGCCTATGGATAAAGCATAGGGGATGACCTTCGTCCTATCTCTTTGATCCACCGCGGTCGAGCTTTGAGTCTCACTCAACTCCACACCTTACAAATCAGGTAAGAACTCCTTCTTTGACTGATCAATTTTGAACTCTTTCAAAATCTTGTCTAGGTATGTACTCATTGAAAGTCTCATCAAGCATCTTGATCTATCTCTATAGATCTTGATGCCCAACAATTAGGTAGCTTTATCCAGGTCTTCCTTTGAAAAACCCTTTTCAAACAACCGTTTATGCTTTCCAGAAATTCTACATCATTTCCGATCAACAATATGTCATCCACATATACTCATCAGAAATTCTATAGTGCTCCCACTCACTTTCTTGTAAATACGAGTTTCTCATAAACTTTGTATAAACTCAAAAACTTTGATCACCTCATTAAAGTGTATATTCCAACTCCGAGATGCTTGCTCCTGTCCATCGAAGGATTGCTGGAGCTTGCATACTTTTTAGCATCCTTAGGATCGACAAAACCTTCTGGTTGTATCACATACAACCTTTCCTCAAGGGAACGATGTTTTGACATCCATCTGCCAGATTTCATAATCGAAAAATGCAGCAACTGCTAACTTAATTCCAACAGACTTTGGCATCGCTACGGGTGAGAAAGTCTCATCGTAGTCAACTCCTTGAACTTGTCGGAAACTTCTTTGCGACAAGTCGAGCTTTATAAATGGTAACATTTACCATCAGTGTCTGTCTTCTTCTTAAAGGTCCATTTGTACTCAACAGCCTGCCATTCAACGGGCAAGTCTACCAAAGTCCATACTTGGTTTTCATACATGGATCCTTTCTCGGATTTCATGGCCTCTAACCATTTGTTGGAATCCGGGCCCATCATCGCTTCTCCATAGTTTGTAGGTTCATTGTTGTCCAACAACATGACCTCCAAGACAGGGTTGCCGTATCACTCAGGAGCAGTACGCGTCTTTCTCAACCTACAAAGTTCGATAGTAACTTGATCCGAAGCTTCATGATCATCACCATTAACTTCCTCTTCAACTAACGTAGGCTCCACAGAAACATCTTTCTGTGATGCGTTACTCTTTAGTTGAAACAAAGGTTCAACAACCTCATCAAGTTCTATCTTCCTCCCACTCAATTCTTTCGAGAGAAATCTTTTCTCGAGAAAGGACCCGTTTTTAGCAACAAATACTTTGCCCTCGGATCTGAGATAGAAGGCATACCCAAATGTTTCCTTAGGGTATTCTATGAAGATGCACATTTCCGCTTTGGGTTCGAGCTTATCAGACATAAGTATCGTATTCCCAAACTCTGAGAAATGACAGCTTAGGTTTCTGCCAAACCATACGGTGTCATCTCAACGGAATTAGATGGTGCCCTATTTAAAGTGAATGTAGTTGTCTCTAATGCTTAACCCCAAAACGATAGTGGCAAATCGATAAGAGACATCATAGTACGCACCATATCCAATAGAGTACGACTACGACGTTCGGACACACCATCACACTATGGTGTTCCAGGTGGCGTGAGTTGTGAAACAACTTTCACATTGTCTTAAGTTGTATACAAAACTTGTAACTCAGGTATTCACCTCCACGATCATATCGTAGACATTTTTATCTTCTTGTCACGATGATCTTAGACTTCACTCTGAATTTGTTTGAACTTTTCAAACATTTTAGACTTGTGTTTCATTAAGTAAATATACTCATATCCACTCAAATCATCAGTGAAGGTGAGAAAATAACGATATCCACTGCATGCTACAACACTCATTGGACCGCATACATCAACATGTATTATCTCCAATAAGTTACTAGCCCGCTCCATCATACCGGAAACGGGGTCTCAGTCATATTGCCTAAGAGGCATGGTACGCATGTCGCAACCGATTCGAAATCGAGTGAGTCCAAAGATCCATCAGCATGGAGTTTCTTCATGCGCTTTACACCAATATGACCTTTAGCGGCAGTGCCACAAGTATGTGGTACTATCATTATTAATTTTGCATCTTTTATGAACATGTGTATTACTACGATCGAGATTCAATAAACCATTCACATTGGGTGCATGACCATTGAAGGTATTATTCATGTAAACAGAATAACCATTATTCTCTAACTTAAATGAATAACCGTATTGACACGATCTAATCACGTTCATGCTCAACACAAACACCAAATAACATTTATTTAGGTTCATTCCTAATCCCGAGAGAGTGTGCGATGGTGATCACATCAACCTTGGAAACACTTCCAACACACATCATCACCTCACCCTTAGCTAGCCTCCGTTTATTCCATAGCTTTTATTTCGAGTTACTAACATTCAGCAACCGAACTGGTATCCAATACCCAGGTGCTACTAGGAGTACTAGCAAGGTACACATCAATAACACGTATATCAAATATACTTCTGTCGACGTTGCCAGCTTTCTTATCTACCAAGTATCTAGGGTTGTTCCACTTCAGCGACCGTTCTCCTCATAACAGAAGCACCTAGTCTCAGGTTTGGGTTCAACCTTGGGTTTCTTCACTGGAGCAGCAACTGACTTGCCATCCATGAAGTTTCCCTTCTTGCCCTTGCCCTTTGTGAAACTAGTGGTTTTACTAACCATCAACACTTGATGCTCCTTCTTGATTTCTACCTTCGCGGTGTTAAACATCGAGAATAGCTCAGGGATCATCTTATCCATCCCAGGCATGTTATAGTTCATCACGAAGCTCTAGTAGCTAGGTGGCAGTGACTTGGAGAACTATATTAATCACTATCTTATCTGGAAGATTAACTCCCACTCGATTCAAGTGATCGTAGTACCCAGACAATCTGAGCACATGCTCACTGATTGAGCTATTCTCCTTCATCTTGCAGGCAAAGAATCTTGTTGGAGGTCTCATACCTCTCAACGCGGGCATGAGCCTGAAATCCCAATTTCAGCTCTTAGAACATCTCATATGTTCCGTGATGTTCAAAACATTTTGGAGCCTCAATTCTAAGCTGTAATGCATGACGCACTGAACTATCAAGTAGTCATCAGAACGTGCCTGTCAGATGTTCAAAACATCTACAGACAACGCTTGAGGGGGTGGCGCATCGAGCAGTGCATTAAGGACATAAGCCTTCTGTGCAGCAATGAGGACAATCCTCAGATCACGGACCCAGTCCGCATTATTGCTACCATCATCTTTCAACTTACTTTTCTCTAGGAACGTATCAATAAAACAGGGGAGCTACAGCGCGAGCTATCTACAACATAATTTGCAAAGACACTTTGACTATGTTCATGATAATGAGTTCAAATTATTTAATGAACTCCCACTCAGATAGACATCCCTCTAGTCATCTAAGTGATACATGATCCATATCGACTAGGCCGTGTCCGATCATCACGTGAGACGGACTAGTCATCAATGGTGAACATCTCCATGTTGATCGCATCTACTATACGACTCATGTTCGACCTTTCGGTCTCTCGTGTTCCGAGGCCATGTTTGTACATGCTAGGCTCGTCAAGTCAACCTAAGTGTTTCGCATGTGTAAATCTGGCTTACACCCGTTGTATGCGAACGTTAGAATCTATCACACCCGATCATCACGTGGTGCTTCGAAACAACGAACCTTCGCAACGGTGCACACTTAGGGGGAACACATTTCTTGAAATTTTTAGTGAGGGATCATCTTATTTATGCTACCGTCGTTCTAAGCAAATAAGATGTAAACATGATAAACATCACATGCAAATCATAAAGTGACATGATATGGCCAATATCATCTTGCGCTTTTGATCTCCATCTTCGAGGCGCGGCATGGTCACCATCGTCACTGGCATGACACCATGATCTCCATCATCATGATCTCCATCATCGTGTCTTCATGAAGTTGTCTCGCCAACTATTACTTCTACTACTATGGCTAACGGTTAGCAATAAAGTAAAGTAATTACATGGCCTTTTACATTGACTCACATGTCATACAATAAATTGAGACAACTCCTATGGCTCCTGCCGGTTGTCATATTCATCGACATGCAAGTCGTGATTCCTATTACAAGAACATGATCAATCTCATACATCACATCCTTTTTGGCCATATCACATCACATAGCATACCCTGCAAAAACAAGTTAGACGTCCTCTAATTGTTGTTGCATGTTTTACGTGGCTGCTATGGGTTTCTAGCAAGAACGTTTCTTACCTACGCAAAAGCCACAACGGTGATATGCCAATTGCTATTTACCCTTCATAAGGACCCTCTTCATCGAATCCGATCCGACTAAAGTGGGAGAGACAGACACCCGCTAGCCACCTTATGCAACAAGTGCATGTCAGTCGGTGGAACCTGTCTCACGTAAGCGTACGTGTAAGGTCGGTCCGGGCCGCTTCATCCCACAATGCCGCCGAATCAAGATAGGACTAGTAATGGTAAGCAAATTGAACAAATCATCGCCCACAACTACTTGTGTTCTACTCATGCATAGAATCTACGCATAAACCTGGCTCTGATACCACTGTTGGGGAACGTAGTAATAATTCAAGAATTTCCTACATGTCACCAAGATCAATCTAGGAGATGCTAGCAACAAGTGAGAGGGAGTGCATCTTCATACCCTTGAAGATCGCTAAGCGGAAGCGTTACAAGAACGCGGTTGATGGAGTGGTACTCGCGGCGATTCAAATCGCGGAAGATCCGATCCAAGCGCCGAACGGACGGCGCCTCCACGTTCAACACACGTACAACCCGGGGACGTCTCCTCCTTCTTGATCCAACAAGGGGAGAGGAGAAGTTGAGGGAGAACTCTGACAGCACGACGGCGTGGTGGTGGAGCTTGCGGTTCTCCGGCAGGGCTTCGCCAAGCACTACGGAGGAGGAGGAGTTGGAGGGGGAAAGGGCTGCGCCAGGGGAAGGGTTGCAGCTCCCATGCACCTTCCTACTATATATAGGGGTGGAGGGGGCTGGTTTCTTGCCCTCCAAGTCCATTGGGGCGTTGGCAAAGATGGGAGGAAAGAAATCCCATCCTTTCCCTTCCCCACCGATTGTTATCCCCCCTTTTTAGGGATCTTGATCTTATCCCTTCGGGATATGATCTTATTCCTTCTAAGGGGGATCTTGGTGCGCCTTGACCAGGGGTGTGGGGCCTTTCCCCCACTACCCACGTTCATGTGGGTCCCCCCATGCAGGTGGGCCCCACTCCGGAACCTTCTAGAACCTTCTCGGTACAATACCGAAAAATCCCGAACATTTTCCGGTGGCCAAAATAGGACTTCCCATATATAAATCTTTACCTCCGGACCATTCCGGAACTCCTCGTGACGTCCGGGATCTCATCCGAGACTCCGAACAACTTTCGGTAACCACATACAATTTCCCATAACAACTCTAGCGTCACGGAACCTTAAGTGTGTAGACCCTACGGGTTCGGGAACCATGCAGACATGACCGAGACACCTCTCTGGTCAATAACCAATAGCGGGATCTGGATACCCGTATTGGCTCCCACATGTTCCATGATGATCTCATGGGATGAACCACGATGTCGGGGATTCAATCAATCCCATATACAATTCCCTTTGTCCATCGGTATGTTACTTGCCCGAGATTCGATCGTGGGTATCCCTATACCTTGTTCAATCTCGTTACCGGCAAGTCTCTTTACTCGTTCCGTAACGCATGATCCCAAGGCTAACTCCTTAGTCACATTGAGCTCATTATGATGATGCATTACTGAGTGGGCCCAGAGATACCTCTCCGTCATACGGAGTGACAAATCCCAGTCTCGATTCGTGCCAACCCAACAGATACTTTCGGAGATACCGGTAGTGCACCTTTATGGTCACCCAGTTACGTTGTGACGTTTGATACACCCAAAGCATTCTTACGGTATCCGGGAGTTGCACAATCTCATGGTCTAAGGAAATGATACTTGACATTAGAAAAGCTCTAGCAAACAAACTACACGATCTTGTGCTATGCTTAGGATTGGGTCTTGTCCATCACATCATTCTCCTAATGATGTGATCCCGTTATCAACGACATCCAATGTCCATGGTCAGGAAACCACAACCATCTATTGATCAACGAGCTAGTCAACTAGAGGCTCACTACGGACATGGAGTGGTCTATGTATTCACACATGTATTACGGTTTCCGGTTAATACAATTATAGCATGAACAATAGACAATTATCATGAACAAGGAAATATAATAATAACCATTTTATTATTGCCTCTAGGGCATATTTCCAACACAGACATTATGCCAGAAATGCTTCAAGTACCAAGAAGGAAGCGGCCAAAAAGGCTGCACCCATGAGGAAGCGCGGCGGGAGAGCGAAGAGGAAAGAGAACGATTGCCTCTTACTTAAAGCACTCATCGCCCAGAACCAAATTAACAGCAGGTTGTTCGAATTGGGGAGCAATATTATTTCTGACGGAATGGATGATGAAGAAATAGCTTTGCAGCTTGCTAAAAATGAAGCAGACGTACTTGAAGCACGCAATTATGTCCATGGCCAGCCATTTCTTGTTGGTGAATACTTTGATGAGTGCAGCTCCAGTTGCCGCGAGTTACATGAATATTGCATGGATCAAATGTCAGCAGGTCATCATGGTCTGCTAGTCCACTAAAACAGAGATCATTTCCGACACGATGCTGGTTCCATCAATGTGAGTTTCGAGGACTTACATCTCTTCTTCAACTTCAATGAGCTCGATGCTACTCTTGTTAGATGCCTAATTTTGTAAGTACTTAACAAACTCTGATCAACTTCTCCATACAAGGCTGTAAATGATAAACAGCTAACTGCATTTTATTCCTCTCAGGGGATTGAACGCGCAGAGAAGAAAAAGGGAGAGTGTGTATTTCATAGATCCTGCATTAGCAAATGGCACAACATTAGATGGTAAGGACCTATGGGACTGGGCCATTAACTCGATCGTCCATATCTTCGAAAACACATCCCATGCAGAATCATTTCCCTGGCCATATCATGAACGGTAAGTCAAGTAAACAACCACGCATACACTGATTGTCTTTTAGATTTCGACATAATTAGTAAGTTCATGGCTTTCTTAATATGTAGCAATCACCGGATATTGGTATTCATTGTTCCAAACAAGAACACAGTTTACTACATGGATTCTCTCAGAGAGTCAACAAACGCTCAGGATCTGACGCATCTTCAGCAATTCATGGATAGGTATTGAATTCTATGATGTTGAAATTAATTTGCATTCATATCTGGTTCAATAATTGATGTTGTCAAAATTCATCTTCATTTGCAGTGTGCTCGCATTGTGGAAAACTAAACCAGGGAACCTGTTCAAGAGGGAACTACCTCTGCAGCACGAGATCGTTTCTCCGGTAACACACCAAAATCCATTATTTTCGAAAAATTTATCCGATAGTCTGCAAATACCTTTTCTTACGCTAGTCAAATGTTCAAGCTTCTAAATAAACCTCTTTCTATTTCTGTCCAAAGAAAAAAAACACATCTAACACCGGTTAGGTTGTTCCTAACAGGACAAATACATGACTAATTCTGTACAAAAAAATTCAGTGTCCTCAGCAACAAGCAGGGACCAACCTTTGTGGATACTATGTTTGCAGACACATGATCTCCATCTGCAAATCTGCTGATAGTTGTGAAGATCCTCACGAATTAGTACCAGTAAGTCTATCTTAATTAATATCTTCTACTCCACTCATATGGCACATTCTGATCTTAAAAATACTGCAGCTCATCTTAGAACCGAGGACCCCTGAATCGCTCCCCGCTGGTGAATTGCTGATGGTTCAGAGATTTATCAGCGACTTCTTCCTGAATCACTACATCAATCCCACTGGTGATAATGAAGATTTCAGCATGCGTTCTCCTGAAACATTGAGTAAGAGTTAGCCGCTAAACATATACGCATGGATCCATTGTTTTCCATCTGATGAGGTCTTCATATTTCGTACACTATGATTAATTATGTAATGCATATATGTCTCGACAAATCATTGGAATTTAGCTACCATATGCTCAATTGCAATTGTTGCGAAATCTGATGAATGTTCTTCCTGTGGACACTATTTGTTCAATTGAATATTGTGGCGAATTTGCTTTTTGCATGCCGATTCAAAATGGGATATTTTTGTTTTGACTTGGCAATTGCTCCGCACACGGTTCAACTAAATGAGTGTGTGCGATCCACATCGGAAAGCATACGTCAATCATAGCGGAACCGTTGGTGATACACAGCAGATCGCAAACGATTTGCAGTGCTACTACGTGTGCGTAGGGTCTCCGAAACCGTTTGTGATATCACGTTATCGCACACGAGAGATCGGAGTAAACCGTGCCCAATGTAAAATACAATCCCAGTCGTAATTTTTTCAGGAAACATGTGGGATCCCAAACGAAAAGCACACATCACTCTTGCTGCAACCGTCGGTGATACACAACAAATCACAAAAGGTCTGCAGGACTTTTACGTGTGCGAAGGGGCTCCTGAACCGTTTGTGATAGAACATTATCGCACACGGTAATTGTTGGGAAACGTGTGCGATGGAGTCTTGCATGGCAGACGGGTTCCGCAGAAAACTCATGTGCGATGGGGCACATATCGCACACAGTTCATATGTTTGCCCGTGTGCCTTACATACTGTTTCCCAAACGGTTAATTATGACACACCGTTTGGTCTCACTGCGTCATTAGAAACGTTTAATCACCGATCCCACACGTGCGAAAGAATTTAGTGTGTGCTGCATCGCACACGATTACATTTTGCAAGGCCTCTGGATCATGGCTCCATATCCCCGATAGTTTCTGGGTCATGTGGGAAGGACCCCCCTATTGCCCACACTCACTTGGCGATGGTTCCAAATGCCGTCGCGGAAAGGGGTTAAAAACCGTTTGTATAGCACCTCGTTGTACCAGTGTGTAGGCATTTGCCAAATTTTAGTCTCAAATATGTAATTTCTTCTATCCATGTTTGTACTCTGTAAGGTTTGTACTTGTTTATCCGCATATTAATGAAAAAAGACATGCTTGCCGGGCACTTGTGCATGTACTACATCCATGCAGAGGAGGAACGCCTCTATACTTTTAAGTCAACAAGTTTTCTCGGCAAGCTATCTTGCCGGTGCCTTCCGTCGTTGCCGTGGGGCTTGGCCTGCCGGGCTCGAAACTATAGAAGGGAACCAGCCCCTTGTCGAACCTTCTCTGTCAAATGCCACTACAACCATCTCGACCGAAATAACGTTCGTATCAAGGGATGGGAGCACAAATGTTTTGAAGGTTACAAGGTTTTCCTATGCACAAGTTTTCTTCTTACAGAGACATGTTTATGGATAGAAAGAAACTTATCTGTTTGGCCTGTCGAGGATCGATATGTAGGCTTGTTTCCGTCTCTTCTTTTCGGAATCGAGCCCGCGGCAAGAGCCCTACAGTTAGTGCAGAGGAAAACATAGCAACATACGATCTCATGTAAATGATCATTGCAAATTTATGCTAAGCTAATCATGCATGCATGTTTTTAGGGTGCCAGCGCTTCGTTTTATTATCTGTGCTTAGGGTCTGTGCCTGGCTTTGTACAAAGGGTTACATGCGCATTGGCAAGGCTTGTACAAAAGGGTGGCTGCCGGGCTGGGCCCGACAGCCGCTCCTTACGGGTAGAACTTACGAAGATGCTCAATATTCCATGAGTTTTGCATTTGGATGCCATCTTTGGTCTCCAGACGGACTACGCCAGGTCTGGTGACTCGTACTACCCGGTAAGGGCCTTCCCACTTCGGCGTCAACTTGTTGGTACCCTTGGCAGACTGAACACGCCTAAGGACAAGGTCGCCTTCCTCAAGACTCTGGGCATGAACCCTGCGGTTGTGATAGCGGCGCAGGGCTTGCTGGTAGCGTGCAGCACACACAGCAGCTCGGAGACAGTTCTCCTCAAGGAGCATGGAATCGTCATGCCGGTGCTGCTCTTGCTCTACTTCATCATAGGCAAATACTCGAGGTGACCCGTATATGAGTTCCGTGGGGAGCACTGCTTCTGCCCCATAGACTAGGGAGAAGGGAGTCTGGCCGGTAGCTCGATTTGGTGTCGTACGGAGGGACCAAAGAATCACCGGCAGCTCATCGATCCAGCGTCTGCCGCACTTTTTGCAGCTTATCAAAAGTCCTTGTCTTGAGTCCACGCAACACTTCAGTGTTCATCCTCTCATCCTGTCCATTGCTCCTAGGATGAGCAACAGAGGCGAATGAAAGCTTGCTTCCGAGGGTTTGAACGTATTGCATGAAGGTGTGGCTTGTGAATTGGGTGCCGTTGTCAGTGATAACTCTGGCGGGTACTCCGAAACGGCACACCAATCCTTTCAAGAACTTGGCAGCTAATTGTGCAGTTACCTTCCTCACAGGCTGTACTTCCGGCCAATTTGTAAACTTGTCGATTGCAACATACAAGAATTCAAAGCCTCCGGTAGCACGGGGCAAGGGGCCCAAGATGTCGAGCCCCCAAACCGAAAATGGCCATGACAAAGGGATCGTCTAGAGAGCTTGAGCAGGTTGATGGATGTTCTTGGAGTGGAACTAGCAGGCTTCACATCTGGTGACTAGTTCAATCGCATCTTGGAGGGCTGTGGGCCAGTAGAAACCTTGCCAGAAAGCTTTTCCAACCAAGGCTCTTGATCCAATATGGGAGCCGCACATGCCGTTGTGTATTTCTGCCAACAATTCCTTCCCCTCTTCCCTGCAAATGCACTTCAATTTCACACCGTTGGGCCTTCTTCTGTACAATGTGTCATCGACAAATTGATACATACTGGCCCTCCGGGCTACTCTTCCGGCTTCTTCTTGCTCCTCGGGAAGTTCTCCTATTTGGAGGTAGTGGACTATGTGCCGTGCCCAAGTTGGAGCCTGAGGCTCGGCAACAAGGACAAACGGCACCTCCTCGTTCGTGGGAGCACATATCTCAACCACAAGAACTTGTAGTTCGGCGGGAGGGTGCTGCTCACCAGGTGAAGTGGATTTATTCCTGGCAGCCTCTCTACCGGGGACTTCGGGGAGCCCTGTCGGGAGATGCTTGCCGGAGTCCAATTTCCTCCTTTTTCTGGCCATCGCTGTTGGGGATACTGAGGGTTGAGTCAGGTGGAGAACAAAAGTCCCTGGTTCCACAGGGAACTTTTGTGTGGCGCATTTTGACAGATGATCAGCAATGTTGTTTTCTACACGTGGCACGTGCTATGTTTGCAATCCATCAAAATGCTCCTCCAGCTTCCTCACTCGCTCTACATATGCCTCCATTAATGGACTCTGGTAATCCTTGTTTTCTTGTCTCACTACGAGCTACGAGTCTCCACGAATGATCAACTTCTTAATTCCCAATTCCGTTGCAATTCTGAGCCCGACAAGGAGCCCTTCATATTCCGAAGTGTTGTTGGTGGCCTTCTCCCGGGGAAAATGCATTTGGATCACATATTTGAGGTGTTCTCCAGAAGGTGCAACAAGGAGCACGCCAGCCCCTGCGCCTTGTAGTGAGAAGGCACCGTCAAAATACATGATCCATTCTTGGGGCGCGTCCTTGCCGGGGATAACTGTTTCTGGTGTCTCTTCATCTGGAGTAGGTGTCCATTCTGCAATGAACTCCACCAGTGTCCTTCTCTGAATGGTTGAGGTACTTTCATACTTCAGACCAAATCTTGACAACTCCAATGCCCATTCAACTATCATGTCGGTGGCCCCAGGGTTCCTCAGTATGCGTTGCAAAGGGAAACAAGTGACGACCGTGATCTCGTGGGCTTGGAAGTAGTGGCACAATTTCCTTGAGGCCATGATGAGGCCGAAGATCAACTTTTGGACTCTAGAGTACCTTGACCTAGCCCCCTGCAACAGGGAGATAACAAAGTACACCGGCCGCTGCACTACCTTTTTCTTTGCCGTAGTCTTGGGATTGCCTTCATTACCCTGCTCTTGTTTCTCTTGATTTGTACCCAACCTTGCCGCGACTGGTTCACTTCCTTCCCTGGGGAGGACAGTAGCTGCGGCTGCTCCTTCATCCACTTCCCGCCGCGCCACCAGCGCTGCACCAACCACTTGATTGGTTGCCGCTAAGTATAGCAGCAATGGCTCTTGCGGTTTAGGTGCGACCAAGGTGGGGGCAGAGGAAAGATGGGCCTTCAAGCCTCGCAGCGCTGCTTCTGCTTTCGGGGTCCACTTCATTGGCCCTGCCTTCTTCAGAATTTTGAAGAAGGGTAGGGCACGCTTGGCAGACTTGGAAATGAACCTACTCAGCGCAGCAACACATCCAGTTAAACGCCTCACGTCCTTGACTGTCTTGGGTGCTTGAATCTGCTTGATTGCTCTGATCTTGTCGGGGTTGGCCTCTATCCCCCGGTAAGATACAAAGAAGCCAAGTAGCTTGCCGGAGGGAACACCAAACACACATTTCTCAGGGTTTAACTTCAAGTTGATCTTGCGCAGATTTGCAAAGGTCTCTTCCAAGTCCTGAATAAGTGTTGATTTCTCCTTGGTTTTGACCACTATATCATCCATGTAAGCTTCAATATTCCTATGCAACTGAGTTTCAAACCCAATTTGCACTGCTCTTGCAAAAGTGGATCCAGCGCTCTTCAACCCGAAGTGCATCCGCACAAAGCAATATGTGCCACATGGGGTTATGAACGCGGTTTTCTCCTCGTCCTCCTTGGACATGAATATCTGATGGTATCCAGAGTATGCATCCAAGAAGGAAAGACGATCACACCCGGAAGTGGAATCCACAATCTGATCGATGCGCGGCAAAGGGGAATGGGTCCTTCGGGCATGCCTTGTTTAGATCTATGAAGTCTATGCAAAGCCTCCATTTCCCATTCGCCTTGCGCACCACCACCGGGTTCGCCAACCACGTCGGATGCAACACTCCTCTTACCAAACCAGCCGCTTCAAGTTTCTTGATCTATTTGGCAGTGAATTGCTGCCGCTCTAAAGCTTGCTTCCGGACTTTCTGCTTGACGGACCGAGTGTGAGGGCAGTCAGCAAGGTGGTGCTCGATTACCTCCCTGGGAACGCCGGGGATGTCAGATGGTTGCCAAGCAAACACATCGACATTCGCCCGTAGGAAGGCAACGAGCACGCTTTCCTATTTGTCATCATGGGTGGAGCTAATGGTGAACGTACCATCAGCGCCATCCAGCCCTGCCGGGACCTTCTTTACAATAGGCGAGGCAACTTTGGATCTCTTGCTAGTGGAACTCTCTAGCAAATCACCGACGGGTGCAGCGCACTCTGGAGAGGCGCGCTTCCGGGATTCCTTGCTGGCACCCCTGCTAGCCTTCTTTCCTTTCTTGTTTTCCTTGGCGGGAGCTGTAGCTTCTGCGGCCTCGGTAGCGACCGCATCCCGGTACATCTTATCCACGCATATGATTGCATCTTTCTTGTCTGACGGGATGGAAATGACGCCCATTGGCCCTGGCATTTTCAGTGTGTTGTAGGCATAGTGAGATGCCGCCATAAATTTTGCCAGGGCTGGATGGCCAAGAATCCCATTGTACGGCAAGGGGAGCTCAATCACATCAAACACAACTCTCTTGGTCCGGTAGTTTAGTTCTCCACCAAACGTCACCGGCAGCGTAATCTTCCCCTTAGGACGACTCTTACCTGGGTTGATTCCTTGAAACGTGCCAGTAATCTTGAGCTCTTCATCTGATATCTGAAGCTTGCTAATCACCTTGGGGGAAATCAGATTCAACCCTGCCCCACCGTCAACTAACATCTTTGTGACCTTGAGGTTGCGGATTGTTGGCGAGACCAACAACGGCAAACACCCTACCGCAGTGGTGCGGTCAGGGTGATCCTCTTCATCAAAGATGATAGGCGTGCGGGACCACTTGAGCGGCTTCCGTGAATCTGCTGCTGGCTCTACGGCATTGACCTCACATGCCCACTGTTTGAGCTGGCGGTGAGAGGAGTACAAAGATGTGCCTCCGTCAAGGCACAGGGTCTCAGTTGCCTTTTGGAACTCTTGCTCACTGGTTTCCTCATCATCCCCTTCATAAGTTTCATCATCACCTTCCTTTTTTTTCTCGGCCTCTAGCAGGCTTTTCATGCTGCTGGGGAGTCTTGTCGCGGCAGCCTCCTCTGCTGCCTCGGCCCTTCCCACCAGCACCTTCTTGGTCTCTCTCCTTGTCGCGCTTCTCATACTCAGCTTTCTGCTTTTGACGAGTTGCTCAACCTGATGACACTCTTGGAGATCATGGCCCTTGGTTCGGTGGATCTTGTAGTATGACTCGTCTGTCTTCCCGGCTTTTTTGGCCGCCGCCGCCTCCCGGCAATCAGTGCACGTGGCAACTTCCTTGCCGGGGGCTTTGGTTGTGGCTTTCTTGCTGGTACTAGGGGTGCTAGAACCCTCAACAGCTAGTACCGCCTTCTCTTTACGCTTCTTGCTGCGCTTTTTATTCTTCCTCTTTGGGTTAGTGGCATCGTCGTCATCCTCTGAGTTAACCTCGATGCCGTCCTCTTCTCCGGGGAGTCGCCTCCCTTCCTATGTATGGGCGCACTTATCCGCATTCACAGTCTTGGGCAACTGGACGTTCATTTTGGAACGTATCCTCCTGTTGCACCTGTTTGTCTGGAACGTGGCAATTACAGCTGCCGGGTGGATATCTAGAATGTTTCTGTGCACCCGGCTAAACCTCTGCATGTACTTCTGCATACTTTCCCCTTCCTTCTGTGGAAGGAGTTGCAAGTCGCTGGGCCGTCTTGGTTCTTGGTGGCCGCCCGTGAAGGCACTAACAAACTCATTGCACAGGTCAGCCCAGGACGAAATGGAATTCTCCGGCAGGTGCATTAGCCATGACCTCACGTTTGGCTTGAGTGCCAAAGGGAAGTAGTTGGCGAACACCTCTCATCTCTTCCTTCGACGGATTGAACAACAATTGTGTAGATGCTCAAGAACTCTGCTGGGTTCAGCCTTCCATCATACTTTTCTGGTATTTCTGGTTTGAAAATGCGGGCAGATGGCCAACGGACTTGCCGCAGCTCGCGAGTGAAGGCAGGGCACCCAACCTCGAAAGGCAAGTATCCGCCTTCACTGGGCGCGGGTTCGTCGACGTCTGGGCCATTGCGCCTATCATATTGGCAGCGGGTTTCGTGGCGCCGCTCTATAGTGACGCGCGCATCTTCCCTCCGCTGATCTTCCAGGACCTGCCGCTGATCTCGACGGGCCCGAGGATCAGATGAAGCCATTGACACCTCGTCGGGATCCTGGTTGCGTGGTTCTTGTTGCAGCCTCTGCGCTGGCTGTCATGGAGGGGATTTCATCGTTGGAGTGGCCCCCTCCACACGGTCAGCAGCTCGGGCCATTGTTGTTGCTTGCGGGCGCTGCGGCATGCCCGCCAGCTGTGATCCTTCCACTTCAGCAAAACCGATCAAACTCTGGATGGTGGCTCTCCACTCGTCCATTTGATCGGCCGCTGGCGGAATCTCAGCAGGAGTTGGGCTCACGCCATGGCTTCCGAAGCAGTGCTTGTCATAGATGACGAGGTAGACCACGACGTCGCTCGACTCCTGATAGTACCAGTAGTGGCGGCGCCGCATTCTCGTCGCTGCGAGCCAGTCGCCATGGCAGTACGGTGGCGAGAGGGGTGCGCCTGGGGGCTGACGACCCCGTTTGGCGCTTCGTCTTGGTTACCCTGTCCTGGGCAAGGCGTGTACCCCGCAGCTGCACCTGTAACAGGGACAGCTAGGGGGTCGCGACTCATACCAGAGCGGGCGTTGTCGCTGCGGCTGCGCCCACCAGCGCGGTGTGGAGGTGGAGACTGAACATTCTCCCCGCCCACACCCTGTGGAACACGGCCGTCGGGATGCTGTTGATGCCGCCCTCCCCCGGCGTCTTCCTCTCCCGCTTCGGCCACAGGGGAAATGACAACGGCGCCGCCTGCGCTGGTCACATCCCCTATGGCACCCACGTCCCCCAACGCCGCCACTGCACCCATAGTATCAGCGACCGCATGCGAGAGGGCCTTCGAGGTGGAAGGATGAGCTATTGCACCGGGCTTCTTCTTGGGCGCCATGGAAGATGAAGCCAATGATGAAGAAGACGATGATGAAGATTGACGTGTTGTTCACAACCTTAGGTTCACGCACGCGCTTCCCCCTACCTGGTGCGCCAAAGATGTCGCGGTGGAACACGATCACCTATGGGGCCATCAGCCCCTTATGGTTCGGCAAGGGGGAAGGTCACGTTGCACAAAGAGCAAAAGCCATGGAACAACACGACAGGTGTGACGCTCGTGGTTTTTACCCAGGTTCGGGCCGCTAGGAAGCGTAAAACCCTACTCCTGCTTTGGTGGATTGAGGGGAGGACCGCGATGAACACGCAACGCTCAAGCCCGGCCAGGTTGCTTTGGGGAGAGCAGCTATGTGCGTATGAGTGTACAAGGGTCTGAATCCTTTTTTAGGTTGCCATGGCCCTCCTTTTATAGGCTAAGGGGTAACCACAGTAACAAAACAGTCATTATCTAGTGATTAGATAGCCAACAGTGCTATCATACCTAACTCTGGCAGTTAGGACAAAGTGCATTAAATGCACTGCTAGGTGTCACGCTGAGGATGCAGCCCGGCAAGCCTGCCGTGCCACTTAGTCATCTTCTACCTGTCTGCTTGACACGCCTCTAGACGGGTGTCATATAGAGGTAATCTTCCTTCCAAATGGCTGCCATGTGCCAAATGACAGCCACTTAATCATCTGGGGGCTCGACACTGCACTGATAGATGACTTGCGTTGTGGTGCAGTGGAGTCTTGGCGGGGAGGTTTGCCATCAGCGGCCCCGACAAGCCTGCCGGGGAAACATTGGATTCGTCCTTGGGGTGGCCTCGACCTGATCAGGCTCGCCTGCCCGGTAAGGGAGGCATTCCCTTAGTGATATCTTGCTGTTTTGGCTTGTCTTGGTCTTCTTGATCGGCCCTTTGGTCTCTCAAAGAGCTGTTTATCTGGCTTGGTTTCGACTTGGATGCTTGGTGAAGTTTTCTTCCCTGCCATCGTGCCTGTGTACAGTCCGGGCAACATACGCGAAGGTTTGTTGCACCGATAACTAGATTGATTTATCTTCGCCAGGAGAGGTGCTTTGTAATGGGTGCAATCTTGCGTGTCCTCGCCCAGTGATAGAAGAGGTAGCGAGGCACGTATTTCTATTGTTGCCATAAAGAGTAAATAGACGGGGTTTAATCATTTGTATGGTTTTATTCTATCTTCATCATGTCATCTTGCTTAAAGTGTTACTCTATTGGTCATGAACTTAATACCCTAGATGCAGGGAGGAGTCGGTCAATTGGTGGAGTAATAATAGTAGATGCGGGCAGGAATTGGTCTACTTGTCACGGACGTGATGCCTATATACATGATCATTGCCATGAATATTGTCATAACTATGCGCTTTTCTATCAATTGCCCAACAATAATTTGTCTACCCACCGTATGCTATTGTCTCGAGAGAGAAACCTCAAGTGAAAACTATGGCCCCTGGGTCTACTTTAATCATATTACTAAAATCAAAAATACCTTGCTGCAATTTATTTCATTTTATTTTGTTTTGCAATTTATCTAGCTACCACTACCAGATTTAATCCTTCTAAGTAACGAGTTCAAGGGTATTAACGACCCTCTTGCCTGTGTTGGGTGCAAGTATTTGCTCTTGTGTGTGCATGTGCTGTTCATTAGGATTTGCGTGGTTCTCCTATTGGTTCGATAACCTTAATTCTCACTGAGGGAAATACTTATCCGCTACTATATTGCTTCACCCTTCCTTTCCGGGGAAAATCCCAACATAGCTCACAAGTAGCAGAAAGAATTTCTGGCGCCGTTGCCGGGGAGACATCATCAAATCACTACAAGTACCTTCACTTAAACTATCATCTACTTGCTCTACTTTTTATATGCCTTTTTACTTGCCTCTCTTTTTCATCTCCCTGCACTTTTCTCAAAATTGAAATACACAAAAATAATTTACTTTGTTAGTTTGCTTTTTTGTCTTCTTATTTGCGTTGCCATCATGTCTAGTTCCTCGCTTGTTACTTGTACCCCCGAAAATGAAGTGCTTAAATTTAAACAAAGGGGAGGAGACAGTTTAAAAGATGCTCAAAATAGATCAACTCGTAAGCAATCTACCACTGTTCTTCTTTGCAATTTCTATGTGGGTGTTACAACTTGGTATAGGTTTGTGCTTGATACTATTACTAGAGGAAATTTTCTAAGTAGTCACCCTTGGGATGCTTACAATACTATGGGAAATTTAGCAGGATCACCACCTATTACTATTAATGAAACAACATTGACTTTGGAACATGTTATGCGAAGGTTAGAAGCTATTGAGAATAAAATGCCTTCTATTGAACATATTGAAAATCTATACACAAAGGCCCACAATCAAGTTACTCAATTTGGTTCAAAGGTTGGAACTACATTAAAGATGCTAACGGAGAAGGAACCAATAATTAACTAAAGAGTGGAACAAAGTCCGTCTAGAATTGATAAATTGGAATCATCAATAATTTGGGTTACGCTTTTTCTTTCGTTAAAACTATTGAGAATCCTCCTAATAAGAATCCCAAGTTTACATATGTTCCTAAAAATAGAGGTGCCACATCTAGTAAGAGAAACGAGGATCTTAAAATGATTAGAGTGCACCCCAATTTCATTGATATGATAAAGGAGCCCATTTATGAAAGCAAATTCCTCAACTTTGTTCCTGGAGTGTGATAATTAAAAATACGTCTGAACGTCCTATAAATCATGGATGCGCAATTTTGGAATTGAATATGAAAGATGACAATACTTGAAACAATGCATTACCCCTAGCTAGGGACATAAAACAACAACGCTTGTTGCGAGGTAACCCAATACTTATCTTAAATTCTTATTTTTTGCTTTCCGTTCTATTTTGGTGTGATGACATGATTATTGCTACAGTGATGCTTGTTTTTTTAATATTTAAATTAGTGTTTGTGCCAAGTAAACCCTTTGGGATGATTTGGTTGATAGTTGACTTGATTCTGTGAAAAAATAGAAACTTTTGCACCCAGTCCTGCAATTACTGTAATTCACTGGAATGTGATAAAATTCTAAAAAACTTACACTTGATTAATATAAAAATTTCCCACCTTGTCCTAATTTTTGAGATTTATCGGAGTTACAGAAGTAACATTGTTGTGCAAATCAATACAGTCTATTCTATTTTAGACAGATTCTATTTTTTATTGCATAGTGTGCTTGTTTTAATGATGCTATGGATTATATCAGGGGGTATAAGTCATGGAGAAGTTAGAATACATTAGTTATTATGCAATAATAATTATGAATGAGTTTACCACAGTACCTAAAGTTTACGATTTGTCTATTATACTAACAGATATCACGAGGTTTTTGTTGAGCTTTGTGTGCTGAAGTTTTCAAGTTTTGGGTGAGATCACGATGGATGAAGGAATAAGGAGTGGCAAGGCCCTAAGCTTTGGGATGCCCAAGGGACCCAAATGTAATATTCAAGGAATACAGAAGCATCAAAGCTTGGGGATGCCCCGGATGGCATCCCCTCTTTCGTCTACAATCCATCGGTATATTACTTGGAGCTATATTTTTATTCATCACATGATATGAGTTTTACTTGGAGCGTCTTGTGCCATAGTTTTATTTTATTGATTTTTAGTTTGCCACAATGATTGTTTGCTGGACACACCTTTTGAGAGGGACACAGAATTATCGTGATTTGTTAGAATACTCTATGTGCTTCACTTATATCTTTTGAGCTAGGCAGTTGCTCTTGTGCTTCACTTATACTTGTTAGAGCACGACGGTGGTTCTATTTTATAGAAATGATTGCACTCTCATGCTTCACTTAAATCTTTTTGAGAGTCTATTAGTTATGCATGTGTTGTAAGACTAGTCCGAAAATGATAGGTATTCAAGGGGGATATAATAAAAACTTTTCTGTAGATCACTAAATATGAAACATATGGTTTAAATATATTGATGTCGTAATATAAAAGGATATTGGTTGATGACCATTGGTTAGCATAAATATCGGTATTAAAGCTTGTTATTAATGTTGGGTTCTACGGTAGGGTGCATCGACTGCAAATGAAAAATTCCTACCCGCAGAACCTCCAGGAACATGCTACGAGAATGGATCACGGATCGTTACCACTAGACGCACAGTGCCGTGCAGCGGAAGTAGAGTTGGGGCAGCACGTCTAGAGTCGTCTCCTCCTCGTCCGATCTCCCTTGAACAACGGGTCGTCAGATCCCACATACAAGTTCGCCGGAGCGGTGCAGGTGCACCACCTATAACGGTATCCGCGCATGCAGGAGGAACACCCTACAGCGAACTGCTAGGTCCGATCACATAGTTGGTGGCGAGTGGAGGTGGCTATTCGCAACACATGCAAACCCTAGTGACAGCGAACTGCTAGGTCCGATCACACAGTCGGTGGCGAGTGGAGGTGGCTATTCGCAACACATGCAAACCCTAGTGACAGTGCCGAAGCGATCAACCAAATGAGTGTGCCGCACCTCCACTTTATATAGGCATCCGTCGCGGGCTCAACACTTGGGCCTCGCATGGACCCTAAAGCCCAATGTCTGTTCGGCCTGGATCCAAGTCCGAGTAGGATCACACTTGACTCGTGGAGTCGGATCATACCTCACAGGTTCCTTCCCTTAAGCATGCGTCCCCTTAGGTTCTCGTTCACTTGGTCGCGAGTCAGATCGCATCTGGCTCGGCTAATCTGTAGCGTCCTCTAGCAAAGTGTGCCAACTCCAAGTGTCCGATGAAGCTAGTTAGGTGAACATGTACATCACACTTCTGTTCCCTTTGCCACACGATATGTGTTGTCGGGCTCAAGGCTAGTCTGTCATCCTTGTGCTAGCCCGACCTCTTTCTCATTCCAGTGATGCCGACCACAAAATGGATTATCTCATAATCCTTGTCGCATGGCCATGCTTATCTTAGTCGGGCCACACGAGGGGCCTAGAGTATATCTCTCCTGATCGGAGGGGCAAATCCCATCTTGCTCGACCATGTATCACGGCATGGGTCTGGACAAGCCCGAAACCTACCTTTGTAACTACCCAGTCACGAAGTAGCGTTTGGTCAGCCCAAAGCAGGTCTGTCACCATCCCGAGTACATGCGCCAGCTCAGGTATTAGGACATAGAACATATGTTGTACTAGAGACTCACAGATGACCTATCGTTGCGTCTCATAGTTGGGTCTGTCCGACTTGGACCTTATCTCAACTCGGATCCGACTAGTCGAATCCGACCAGATCCTTCCGAGTCCATATTATTCGGTTAGCATCCAATGCTCCATGGCTAGTGAGACCGAGCCATCCACCATGTCATATGCTAGTCTAGTCGGCCGCGCGTCCACACAGCCCTTTCGACTAGGGACCTTTTAGGACAGTCATCATACAATGCATAGTCCCATAAACAAGTCACGTACTTGCTGATACACATCATTTATAATGTCCAAGGACTATCTTTATTCATAAACACATAGGAAATATCATCATACATGATTGCCTCTAGGGCATATCCCCAACAATTAACTTCTCATCTAAGTGTTCGTCACGGCATGGTGGGGAGGTTTGAGCATTTTTATGTCTGAAATGAAATCCTTGAGTGCTGTCATAATCGGGTGTGCGCGATGGTCAACTCCTACCAACCTCCTCCCTAGGGGAATGCGAGTAGTACTTTGTTTCGAGGTCTAGTAAACTTTCACTATAAGTATATGAATTCTTTATGACTAATGTCACCTCGAGAGTTGGTGCAAACTTGGCCGGTGCATCCAAACCCCATGATATGATATGCTCTATCACACATAAGCCTTCTTATATCTTCCTCAAAATAACCACCATAGCTACCTATCATGGCATTTCTATAGCCATTCCGAGATATATTGCCATGCAACTTCCACCGTTCTGTCATATGACTTGTCTGTTCATTGTCATATTGCTTTGCATGATCATATAGAGCTGGCATAATATTTGTGGCACAGCCACCGTTCATCATTGTTATACATGTTATGCTAGATCATTGCACATCCTGGTACACTACCAGAGGCATCCATATAGAGTCATCTTGTATCAGTTTTATTGAGTTGTAAGTAAATAAAGGTGTGATGATCATCATTATTAGAGCATTGTCCCAGTGAGGAAAGTATGATGCAAACAATGATTCCCCCACAAGTTGGAATGAGACTCTGGTCAAAAAAGAGAGGCCAAAAGAGCCCAACAAAAAATGATAGAAAAGAGAGAAGGGGAAATGGTACTATCCTTTTACCACACTTGTGCTTCAGAGTAGCACCATGTTCTTCATATAGAGAGTCTCCCGAGTTATCACTTTCATATACTAGTGGGAATTTTTCTTTATAGAACTTGGCTTGTATATTCCAATGATGGGCTTCCTCAAATGCCCGAGGTCTTCATGAGCAAGCAAGTTGGATGCACACCCACTTAGTTTCTGTTGAGCTTTCATACACTTATAGCTCTTAGTGCATCCGTCATGGCAATGCCTACTCCTCGCATTGATATCGATGGATGGGCCTCTCCATTTCCCGTTGACCAGTCGAGTTGATGCAAGACTTTCTTCCTTTTGACTTCCCTTATTGATCTCTATCACCGCATTCTATTCCACCCATAGTGCTATATCCATGGCTCACGCTCATGTATTGCGTGAAGTTGAAAATGCTGAAGCGCATTAAAAAGGATGATCCAATTGCTTGGTTAGATACAAGGGTGCTCATGATTTATATTTATGCGGTGAAGGCGGAGTCATGCCATGCTAACATGACAAAATGAGTAGGGATAACATTCGTTAAGCATCATATATTTTGAAGAGGTAATGATTATGTTTCTTATATTCATGGATATTATTATGTTGATATCAATTACTTCATCGTTTCTCATCATTTATACTTTAAAGAGATTACATGATAAACATGCTAGGTAGCATTCAACATCAAAAATTCTATTTCTATCATTTACCTACTCGAGGATGAGCAGGAATTAAGCTTGGGGATGTTGATACGTCTCCAATGTATCTATAATTTTTTATTGTTTCATGCGATTATATTATCAATCTTGAATACTTTTTATATAGTTTTATCTCATTTTGGGGGACTAACGTATTTACTCAGTGCCTAGTGCTAGTTGCTATTTTCTGCTTGTTTTTGGTTTTCCAGCAAATCTGTACCAAAACGGAGTCCAAATGCTACAAAACCTTTTGATGATTTTTTGGATAATATACACCCTAGAAGCTTTGGGAGGAGACCAGACGACAAACGAGGAGACGACAAGGCAACATGGCACGCCGAGGGGAGTAGGCGCGCCCTGTTACCTTGTGGGCCCCACATGGCTCCATCTGACCTAATTCCACTTCTATAAATTCTCAAATATTGGGAAACCCCTAGAGAGCCACCTAAAACAATTTTTCTGTCGTTGCAAGCTTCTGTTCTTCGAGGATCCCATCTGTTGGCCTTTTCCGGTACTGTCCCAGAGGAGGAATAGATCATGGAGGGCTTCTACATCAACCTTGCTGCCTTTCCGGTGATCTATGAGTAGTTCACCACAGACCTACGTGTCCATAGCTAGTTGCTAGATGGCTTCTTCTCTCTCTTTGATCTTCAATACAATGTTCTCCTCGATCTTCTTGGAGTTCTATCCGATGCAATCTTCTTTTGTGATCTGTTTGTTGGGATCTGATGAATTGTGGGTTTATGATCAGATTATTCATTGAAAGTAATTGAGTCTTTTCTGAACTTTATTATGCATGATTATTATAGCTTTGTATTTCTCTCTGATCTATCCGTTTGGTTTGGCCAACTAGACCGACTTATCTTCAGCGGGAGAGGTGCTTTGTAATAGGTTCACTCTTGCGGTGTCCTCACCCAGTGACAGAAGGGGTAGCGAGGCACGTATTTGTATTGTTGCCATTAAGAGTAAAATGTTGAGGTCTAATCATATTTATTGGTTTTATTCTATCTACATCATGTCATCTTGCTTAAAGCGTTACTCTGTTTGTCATGAACTTAATACCATAGATGTAGGCAGGAGTCGGTTGATTGGTGGAGTAATAGTAGTAGATGCAGGAAGAAGTCGGTCTACTTGTCACAGAAGTGATGCCTATATACATGATCAATGCCATGAATAACATCATAACTATGCGCTTTTCTATCAATTGCCCAACAATAATTTGTCTACCCACCGTATGTTGTTGTTTCGAGAGAGAAGCCTCTAGTGAAAACTATGGCCCCCGGGTCTACTTTAATCATATTACTGAAATAAAAAATACCTTGTTTCAATTTATTTACTTTTATTTTGTTTTGCAATTTACCGATCTACCACTACCAGATTTAATCCTTGCAAGTAACGAGTTCAAGAGGATTGACGACCGTCTTACCCATGTTGGGTGCAAGTACTTGCTCTTGTGTGCGCGGGTGCTGTTCACTAGGATTTTTGTGGTTCTCCTATTGGTTTGATAACCTTGGTTCTCACCAAGGGAAATACTTATCAGCTACTATATTGCTTCACCCTTTCTCTTTGGGGGAAATCCCAACGTAGTTCATGAGTAGCACTGTGCTAGCCGGCTTGGTTCCTCAGAAAATGTGATTTGGCTTCCCTTGTTTTGATGTCCAGGCAGTATCCGACGTGAATCGCAGCCCCAAGGCGAAGGTCGTGGAGCTGGAGTCGCAGATCGAGGCCTTGTAGCGCCAAGGTGATGGGCTGTAGTGTGATCTTGAATTCGCTTCATGTGAGTTCTGATTCATCTATTGGTTACCCGAGTGACCTCCTGTAGATTTAAGATGGTCGGGCGTTGCTCATTATTACTTGCCAGCTGTCGAGACCGCAATGACCCTTAGGAGGGAGGCGGAGGAAGCAGCACATGCCCGCTGGCGTGCTGAAGAGGCTGAGCAGGCTGCTCTAGTGGAGCTGGAGACGGCTCTTGCCATGAAACGGGAGATCGAGGCCGCCCTCCAGTAGGAGCAGGAGGCCTACCGTGGCCTCTGTGCTGATCTTGGTGAGAGTAAGGATCGGCGGGCTGTGCTCTGACGACAACTGGAGGCCGCTGGTAAGGAAGCAACCTCGCAAGGGCAGTCCGCATAGGAGGCCGAACAAAAGGTTGCTCAGTTGGAGAAGGATGTCAAGGAGGTCACGGTGCGCCCAGCTTGCTGAGACCCAACAAGCTGCCAGGATTTGGAGGCCGCGGCCCAAGGTTTGTGCGGGAAGGCCTCCTGTTCGTAGCTGTGTGAGCGATGATTTTTTCATTCATATATGCCCTCTGTTGTCCTTATTTCAGGTCCTTTGCTGGCCATCCAAAATGCTAACACGGAGCAGCGGCTTCGAGAGGTTTCCTCTATTGCAGAGCGGATGATCACCGCGTTGGGGGTTGCTACTGGCACCCTGTTTGCTAGGCATCCTGACCAGACCCCTGACCTAGAGGTCATCCTGAAGTTGTAGGCGGATTCGCCCAATCAGCTTAATGATTAGATGTATTCTGTTGCTTTCGAGGGAGCTCGGCAGGAGCTGGCCGGTGTCTGCTCGCATTATCCCAAGCCAATCTCTGGGAAATTGTGAGACCTCCTGCCGGAAGTCCGAATCCCCAAGCGTTCCTGCAAGAAGTTGTTGAGGAGGCCGAACATGTTGCCGGGGTATGTCCCCTGTAGGGTATCATTAGAAAGCGCCCTGGTACAGGCAGCTCGTAAAGCGAGAGTTTGTAATAAAATGTTAGGTGCACTTCATGGTACTGCATTGTAACATTTTTCTTTATGTTCATTTACAACCTGCCATTTGTTGTGTTGTATGACTTCTTAATATCTGCTGAGAGAACACCCGTGCCTGACCAAATATGCACATGTTAGCGTTGGCCATGTGGATGGAGGCCCCTTGCAATCTCGGCTTGCTGGTTTGTGGCGCTATGCATCGACGTTGGCGGCGAGCTCTGGGTTGGTTCTCTACATATGTTAAGATTTGTCTGAACTCTAGCGACTAGGTTAGGCCGTAAGCCTGTTTGCCTTCTGCGTTAGCCTTAGGAGGTCTGCATACCTTGAATGCAACCCCTGTACTTGTACTTTGAAGGGTCACTGGATACAACCCTTATTGCTGAGCTACAGGGGGGGGGGGGGTTCCAAAAAATGATGCAACCCCCGAGTCGCAAGTAAGGAGATCTCTCGTACCATCCGCAAAGAGTTCCAAGGGGGTTTCAATACTTTCTGCTTTGTGTACTTCATTTAGTGTTCATATAGTGTAACGAAATGGAAGTGCTTGCGTAACAAATCACTTTATTGCGTGTCTGGTATATGATCAAACTAACTATGATTATTCCACGAAATCTTACTTATGAAGGGAAATTTATGCTTGAAATGTAAATAACGAGGATGAAATTTACTAGTTGTAGCTGTGTTGTGGAGGCCTTGATGATTTTGTGTGCTTCTCCGGCCTCTCGGATTTTGCTGGCTGGGGGTCTACCATTAGGTGTCCGTCCTTCTGTAGACTGTTTCCTCCTGGTGTTCCACTTGGTCCAGGTATATTTCTTCTACTAGGCTTACAAGGGGTCGCCCCTCCCAATTGTACCTTGGGAACTTTCTAACTCTGGGCATTCGCAGGGCCTTCTGTGCTCTATCCCCCATTCCGCAAGCTCATCGAGGTTTGCTTTCTCTGGTCAGATCGCTTGTAAAGGGTAGTTGTGAAGGGTGATGGTGCCTCGTGGGCCTGGCATTTTCATCTGCATGCATGTGTAGTGCGGGACTACCATGAACTTTGCGAAGGCTGGCCTCCCTAGGACAACGTTGTAGCCCGCGACGAATGGAACTACCTTGAAGCTGATGAGTTCGCATCTATAGTTGATGTCATTGGCAAAGATAACCTCCAATGTGATTTCCCCTAAGGGCTCTGCCTTCCGTCCTGGGATGATGCCTCAAAATTCAGTGTTGGAGGGGCGTAGGGCCTCCATCGGTCTATCCATTCGCTCCAATGTCTTTGTGTAATATATGTTTATTCCGGAGCCCCCGTCCATTTTTACTGCTGGGACGTAGCGACCTCTGATAACAGAGGTGAGGACGAGCAGTGGGCTTCTTGGCCTATGGAAAAAGGACGGGTGGTCGATTTGGCCGAAAGGAGATGGTTTGCTTTGACCATTCGAGGTATTTGGAGTCCCTCCAACTCCTATTGTGGCGATGCCTGCATGTCATCTTTGCTCGGCGTCGTGCCTCAGTGACCATATTGACCCTCCGGGCATCTTTGGGGAAAGCTTGCTCGCTTTGCCCATGGGCTTACTGCTCGTGGTTTGCCACTAGCACTGGTGGAGCTGTGCTGTTGCTGCCCTTGTTGTTTGCGGCAATTGGGTTGCCCCTTTTCACGGAGTAGCTGCTTGTTGAGCCCACAGTGTCGAGTTGAATGCTGGGCTTTGTGATTTCCGTAGCTGTAATATACATAGGGCCCGTTCATTATTTCTTGTACGTACAAGGGTTGCGTTTGGGCTTGTCATTCCAGCGCTGTCGTTTTCCGCCGGCGTCGTCTGCCTCATTAGCCGTTGTGACAAGCTCGGTATCTTGTTCTTGCTTGCGCTTGCGGTCTTCTCTATTCTTTGAGCTCCTACTCTTCGGGGCTTTTGTCCCTGTGGGCTCAGCGATTTTGGCACCTGGCACAGGTCGGTGACTAGCCCGAGCTGTTTCCTCTTCGGTGGCAAAGTCATTTGCGACGTTCATTAGGGCGGCCAGAGATGTTAGCTTGCCCTCTACCTGTTTTTACCCCGCTTATGTCGGAACAGGGGGTCCTGGGCACCGCCGACGAATGCTTCTATGGCCGTTTCGTCTGAGATGCTTGACAGTGTGTTTTTCTTCTTGAGCCAGCATGCGTCATAGTCACAGACTAACTCCTTGTCTTCCTGGATGATGTTGTGGAGGTCAGCGCTGCTTCCTGGCCGGTGGTAGTTCCTCAAAATTATGGAGAAAGACGTGCTCGAAGTCCGCCCAGTTATGGATGGAGTTAGGAGGGAGCTCGCTTAGCCAGGAGCGTGCGTGCCCTGTCAGGTATAGTGGTATGTGCCTGAGGGCGTTGCTGATGTCTCATTGGCCATTTCGACCGCCATTAGGTAGTCATTCAGCCACTGCTGTGGTTTTGTGTCGCCTGAGTATTTCTCGATGCCCCGGACGACGAATGGTTGGGGAAATGGGTGGGATATTACTTCCTGCCCAAAGCACGCAGGCGCAATGCTTGAGGTGAGGGAGGTGAATCTCGGTGTGGGAGCCCCGTGGTGCAGCACGTTTGATTCTCCTCCTCCCCGTCCACTGTGCTAATGATGGGGTCATCCCGCTGGCGTGAGGTTTATAGGTGGCAGGGCTGCGTGTTGTTGCAGGGCGACAACTGAAATCAGATGTCGTAGATGTCTGGTCGCGAAAGCCGGCACAGCGTTCAGTCGCTGGATGGATCCCTGACGTTGTTCGTGGGCTGGGTGGTTGGCGGCGGATAGGATGCTTTCAGTACCCGCCAGCTTTTCCCTTCATCACAGGATGTTATCTTGGAGCTCCACCGTCCTGTGGAGCACATGGGTGAGGTCGGCCAGGAGTTTAGGATCTCCTAGTGTAGTTCGTAGTCGGTCCGCTAGTGCCGCCGCCGCCTGGAGGCCTCGGGCTGGGGTTGGAGGTGGAAGCGTTGCGGGCTTTGTTGCCGGCTCATTGAAACCGACTCCTTGTTCTCGGCTCTGGTTGGTGAGGTCGTCGAGGAGTTTTCGTGGTTGGCGGCCTGGGCGACGCAAACACAAGCGCGTCATTGTCTCGTTCCATCAGGCCTCGCAGGCCGAGACCTCCAGTGCCTTTTGCTGAAGCGCAAGTTGTGTGTTGAGCTGGGACGCGCGTATGGCCTCCAGCATTCTTGATGCGGGGTCGGTCCCGGCGATGGGTGTCGTGAGAAAGTTCAAGGCATACCCAGTCACCGGTGGTAATGTCAACATAGTGCGCCGTAGGGTTGCAGCAGCCATGGTGGGACCTGTCGGCGAACTCAGGGGAGACTTGTGCTAACTTGCGGTTGAGGTATCAGCACACAGTCGGCCTGTAGTTGTGTCGTGGGTAATTGATATGTCTCCAATATATCTATAATTTTTGATTGTTCCATGCTATTATATTATCTATTTTGGATGTTTTATATGCATTAATATGCTATTTTATATTATTTTTGGGACTAACTTATTAACCTAGTGCCAAGTGCCAGTGTCTGTTTTTTCCTTGTTTTTGACTTTTACAGAAAAGGAATACCAAATGGAGTCCAAATGGAATAAAACTTTATGGTGATTTTTCTTGGACCAAAAGAAACCCACAAGACTTGGAGAGGAGGTCAGAAGCCCTACGAGGAGGCCACAAGCCGTAGGTGTGCGCCCCCAGGGCTTGTGGGCCCCTCGGAGACCTTCCAACCCTAATTCTTCCACTATAAATCCTCAAATATTCCCCCTATACCAAAGGGCACACCAAAAATACGTTTTCGCCGCCGCAAGCTTCTATTCCCGTGAGATCCCATCTTGGGGCCTTTTCCGGCACTCCGCCGGAGGGGGATTCGCTCACGGAGGGCCTCTACACCAACCTTGCTGCCCTTCCGATGATGTGTGAGTAGTTTACCATAGACCTACGGGTCCATATCTAGTAGCTAGATGGCTTCTTCTCTCTCTTTGATCTTCAATACAATGTTCTCCCCAATGTTCTTGGAGTTCTATTCAATGTAATCTTCTTTTGCGGTGCATTTGTTGAAATCCAATGAATTGTGGATTTATGATCAGATTATCTAAGTATATTATTTGAGTCTCCTCTGAACTCTTTTATGCATGATTGAGGTAGCTTTGTATTTCTCTCCGATCTATCGATTTGGTTTGGCCAACTAGATTGGTTTTTCTTGCAATGGGAGAGGTGCTTTGTGATGGGTTCAATCTTGCGGTGTCCTCACCCAGTGACAGAAGGGTTAGCGAGGCACGTATTGTATTGTTGCCCTTAAGGATAAAAATATGGGGTTTATGTCATATTGCTTGAGTTTATCCCTCTACATCATGTCATCTTGCTTAAGGCGTTGCTCTGTTCTTATGAACTTAATACTCTAGATGCAGGCAGGAGTCAGTCGATGTGTGGACTAGTAGTAGTAGATACAGAATTGTTTCGGTCTAGTTGTCACGGACGTGATGCCTATATTCATGATCATTGCCTTGGATGTCTTCATAATTATGCGCTTTTCTATCAATTGCTCAACAGTAATTTGTTTACCCACCGTATGCTTTCTTCAAGAGAGAAGCCTCTAGTGAAACCTATGGCCCCGGGGTCTATTTTCCATCATATATTTTCAGATCTATAAACCAAAAAACCCAAAAATACCTTACTGCAATTTATTTATATTTACTTTAGTTTGCCTTTTATTTATCTTTTATACCTATCTCTATTAGATCTCACTCTTGTTCGTGACCGTGAAGGGATTGACAACCCCTTTTTCACGTTGTGTGCAAGTGTTTGTTAGTTTGTGCAAGTGCATATATTGGGGACTTACTTGTGCCTCGTACTAGATTGATACCTTGGTTCTTAACTGAGGGAAATACTTATCTCTACTTTTCTGCATCACCCTTTCCTATTCAAGGTAAAAATCAACGTAAGCTCAAGAAGTAGCAGGAAGAATTTCTGGCGCCGTTGCCGGGGAGGTTCTACATCAAGCCTACCAAGTACCCATCATAAAATCTCATCTTTTGCACTTACATTATTTGCCATTTGCCTCTAATTTTCCTCTCCCCCACTTCTAAAATGTTTTCAGAAAAACACAAAAATATTTGCCTTTTTATTTGCCCTCTTTCCATTCGTCTTTTCGTTTGCCTTTATGTCTTACTTGGTTCGTTTGCTCGTTTGCTTGGTATAATTGTGTGTTTATTAAAAATCAGAAAGCAAAAAGTTTATGGATCCTCATCCACTTGCTAATCTTTTTAAATGATCCAATTATGATGAACCAATTACTAGTGAGTTGAGTGCACTAGATTATCTTTATGGAGTTTTGCTTGAAATTCGTGAATCTGAAAATTGTGATGAAGTGATCAAAGAAGAAATTTATAAAGTGATTCACGATAGCTCCTTGAATGAAAAGCATGATTGCAATTATGTTATTGTAAATTCTATTAATGTCAGTTTTGCTAATAATATGCAAAACCCCAAGCTTGGGGATGCTAATTTTGTTATGTCCACTACTTATTACAATGATCATGATTGGGGTGATAATGCTTCTTATGATCTTGATTATTTATTTAAGCCTCATGATAATAATGTTTGCAATAATATTGAAAGTGGGTTTGTAAGAGTGTCACCTTTAGGAAATAATGATCCCACTACTTTGGAGTTTGATCAATCTTATGAAATTTTCTATAAAAGTGGGCATGGAGAAGTAATGACTTTATTTTATGTTAATCCCACTATTTTGGAAGATTTCAACTTTGCATGCATGTGGATCATGTAGAGAATATGTTATGTGATAGCTATATTGTTTAATTTGAATATGATCCCACATGTAATTAGTATGAGAGAGGGAAATGTGGTTGTAGAAATTATCATGTTACTAAATTACCTCTCGTTATGTTGAGATTGCTATTGTTTCTTTCTTCTTCCTTGCATATGCTAGTTTTTGCTTGTATTGATAAATCTTTTCCCTATAAAATGCCTATGCATAGGAAGTATGTTAGACTTAAACTTGTTTTTCACATGCTATATGATGCTTTCTTTGTAATTCAATTTTTTTGTCTTTCACACTACATGAATCAGGTTCTTTGCCGTCTGCCATGGCAGACGGCAAAGGGGCAGACGGCAAAGGCACCAAAGGCGGACGGCAAACCTCTTTGCCATCTACCACCGACGGCAAAGATGTCCGGCAAAGAAGGTGACGATAAACAGGTTCTTTGCCGTCTGCTTCGTCAAAGCGGACGGCAAAGGCCCTTTGCCGTCTGTGGCTGACGGCAAAGAACATGGATGGAAAATAACAGGCGTTAGCCACGTTAGGTGGCTAACGGCGGCCTTTGCCGTCCGCCAGCGGACGTCAAACATGTAGTGGCATTTGCCGTCTGCCATCTTATGTCAGCCGCACGTCATGCCCCCACAAGTCTTTGCCGTCTACCACAGACGGCAAACTCCCACAGCCTTTGCCATCAGCCACAGACGGCAAAGTAACCAAATGGGCCAGCTCCCAGATTGCACAGGTTGTTGCCACGTGGCCTCTTTGCCGTCTGTGGCAGACGGCAAAGGCCCCTTTGCCGTCGGCGGCAGACAGCAAAGTGCCTGTCTTGTTTCTGTTTTTTTGGTTTTCTGTTATATCCTACATTTTCAAAAGATATATATATATATATGATATATATATATAGTTCCAACCTCAAACATAGCCCATGTATCAAACATCTAGCAGTCCATCAATGCAACAGAACACATAGGGTATTAAAAGATCCAATACATACATAGTTTCACAGAGTTCATCCATATATACATACATAGTTTCACATTCTGCATCAATACAAATGAAAACAAGAACTAAACACTAGCAGTCCATCAATGTTGCTTCCATGAAGTGAATCAAACTTGCAAAAATGGGAGTAATTTCTTCTTTTAGTCTTCTTCTTCTTCTTCTTCTTCTTCTTCTTCTTCTTCTTCTTCTTCTTCTTCTTCTTCTTCTTCTTCTTCTTCTTCTTCTTCTTCTTCTTCTTCTTCTTCTTCTTTTCTCATCTTTCTTCTTCTCTTCTATCTTTTTATCCTTTTCCTCCTCATTCTCATTCTTCTTCTTTTATTCTTTCTTTTTCTTCTCTTTCTTCTTCTATTCTTTCTTTTTCTCCTCTTCCTTGTTTTTCTTCTTCTTATTCCTTATTTGTGTCCATTTTAGAGCTAACTTAGGTAATTATGACATTTTTTTAGCTAACTAAGCTTATGATGTCAATTTGGAGGAAAATAAGGTAAGTATAGGTCATTTTTGTGCTAACCTAGGTGATGATGCCATTTTTGAGCCAACTTATGTAAGTATAGCACATTTTTTTATATAACTTAGGTAATTATGCCATTTTGGAGGAAAATAAGCTAAGTATATGACATATATGAGAGAACCAAGGTTATTATGCCATTTTTGAAATGAATAAGCTACTTATATCATAAATGAACTAAATAAGCTAATTATGTCATTTTGGAGGTAACTTACCCTCATCACAACAAATGCGATCAAGATCGCAACTAAAGTAACAATTGATCCAACGACATAATGATACCAAGCCTCATTATCAATGGCATATTTTCTAATCTTCTTAATCTTCAAGCGCATTGCATCCATCTTCAAGCGCATTGCATCCATCTTCATCTTGTGATCATCGATGACATCGGCAACATACAACTCCAATTTCATCTTCTCTTCTTCAATTCTTTTGATTTTTTCTTTCAAATACTCATTTTCTTTTTCAACTAAATTTAACTTCTCAACAAGAGGGTCGGTTGCAATTTCCGGTTCACATACCTCCTAGATAAAAATATTTCTATGTCAACTTGATGGCCATAATTGTCATAAATGCAAAATGCAACAAATAGTTATAAAAGAGAATATACCACATCCGAATCATAAACCGGGCGAGGGCCGACGGGGACAGATATCAAGACCATGGCACTATGTATAACAAACAATCATGCAAAGTAAGAAAATTATACAAGTAACTATATAAATCATACATTCATACAAGTAACTATATAAATCAAGTACAACATAAAAAAATTGAATACCTAATAATAATCTTGATCGTCGGGTTCAATAAATGCTCCGAGATCAATAAATGCATCATCATCATCACTATCATCAATGAAGTGCTCATCGGGTTCAGCGGCATCAACATGTGGAAGGCCACCTTTATGTTAATCTAGTTTGTCAATTTTGAAACTTCAAACAACCAAACTGACTCATGACAAAAAATCAGAGCGTAGAAAGAGAAACGAAAGATGAAATAGTACATAGTGAGAGGTTGTGCAACTAGGATGATTTTCTGTACAATCTTTTTTAATGAATTGGAGAGGATGATGGCAAAGAACTCGAAAGCCATTGGTGTGTTGTTGTCATTTCCATACATTTTGCTACAGCGCAACGACCCTTCTTATGACCGTAAGACACCAATGGTGGTCAGAAGAAGGGTTGGTGAGCTGTAGCAGAATGTATGGAAACGATCGCAAGACACCAATGGCTTTCGAGTTCTTCACCATCATACTCTCAAATTCGTTTAAAAAACTGTTACAGAATATCATTCTAGTTGCACAACCTCTCACTACGTATTGTTTCATCTTTGATTTCTTTTCTACGCTTTGATTTTTTGTCATGAGTCAATTTGTGTGTTTCAAGTTTCAACACTTGGCTTGTAATCTAGTTTGTCAATTTTATTACGTCCATGCAACCTACACACTAATAGGTAAAGATAGGTCCTAATCCCACCCGAGTATGTGTAGATTGAGTACGTTCTCCATGCTCTACCCCATTCTGAGATAAAATTTCGGCAGCACCTCCCCGTTGTTCTCCAAATACACGTCTCGGCAAAAAGCCGAGAGAATGTGCATCCGGAGAACAACAAGGAGGCACTGCCGAAATTTTGTCTCGGAATGGGGTAGAGCATGGAGAACGTACCCAATCTACACATACTCGGGCTGTCTGTGGAAATCACTGGACAATCCGAATGAGCTACGGTGATAAATATGCAACAGAATGCATATTTATCGATGCAACCCTTTCTGACGGGAGACGCATACTGGTTACGCGACTGTAGTTATCTAGCTAGTGTCATTGGCACGAAGGCCGAAACAGACCAAATAATTAAGGGGGGAGGAGGAGATGTCATTTGTGCTCACCCACGATCGCAGGGGCAGAGCTCGTCGAACACCAGACCCTCCCAGCGACGAAAGAACTACACATTTAAATCAAAAGATGAGTAACATAGCACTATTGTTTTTGCCATCAACCTAACTAAATATTTACAACAATATGCCCCCGAAATATATGTCATTCAGTGTAAAATTCGACCCTAGCTCGACCCCTCGGCGACCGGCGATCCTCGACCCGGTTCCGTCGGCGCCGACGCACCCCTAGCCTTGACCCGGTTCCGTGGCGCCGACGCACACCTAGCCTCGACCCGGTTCCGTCGGCGCCGACGCACCCCTAACCTCCTCCTCTTCTTCTTCTTCTTCCTCCTCTTCTTCTTCTTCTTCTTCTTCTTCTTCTTCTTCTTCTTCTTCCTCCTCCTCCTCTTCTTCTTCTTCTTCTTCTTCTTCTTCTTCTTCTTCTTCTTCTTCTTCCTCCTAAACTAAACCTAAACTAAACTAAATCTAAACCTAAACCTAAAAAAAACAGAAAAAACACCTAAATCAAACTAAGCCTAAACTAAATCTAAAAAAAATAGAATAAAAAAAAGGAGAGCTCACCTTCAGGGGGCAGCCGGTGGAGGAGGGGGGCGGGGCGCTGGGGTAGGGCGTCGTGGCGGCGGGGATGACGGGCCGCAGGGCGGCGGCCTGGGCCGGCTGGGGGCGATAGGGCGCGGTGTGGTGACGGCGGCGGGGGCGATGGGGCTGCGGTGTGGCGGTGTGGTGCGGCGGCGGGGGCGACTGGTGAAAGTGTAGTGCGGCGGCGGGGTCTCTGGGGCGGCGGGGCTGCAGGCTCCGGAGCGGCGGGGTGGTTGCACACGGCGGTGCGGGCGCGGGGGTGGGTGGCGGTGCGGGCGGCTGTCTCGGTCTGATCGGGTCGGGCGGAGGGAGAGAGAAGAGAAGAGAGAGGCATGTGAGGGGGGGGGGGGTAACGGCCGTTTGTAGATAATTCTTTGCCGTCCGCTAGCGGACGACAAAGAATAGTTGCCGTCCGATAGCGAAAGGCAAAGAGGTGGCGAGGGGTGGGCCGTTACTGTGCTGTTCTCCACTGGACCCACCCACCTCTTTGCCGTCCGCTAGCTGACGGCAAAGATTCTTTGCCGTCAGCTAGCGGACGGCAAAGAAATGGCTGATGGCAAAGAGTACATTTGCCATCAGCTAGTTCTTTGCCGTCTATTTTTTCTAAGCATACGGCAAAGGCCTTCTGTGCTGTCCGCTAGCCGACGGCAAAGAACTGGCTGATGGCAAATTCCCTGATTCCAGTAGTGTCATGTGAGCATCATTAAAATTATCAACGCCTAGCTAAAAGGCTTTAAAAAAAGCGCTTGTTGGGAGACAACCCAATATTTTTATTTTCTGTTTTTATGAAAATACACAATATTACCTCTGTAGTAATTATGTTTTAATTAGTGTTTGAGCCAAGTAAGACCTTTGGGATGGTCTATGGTGATAGTTGATTTGATCTTGCTGAAAAACAGAAAATTTTGCGCTCATTGCCAGAAATTTAAAAAATCACAGAAAAGTCCTTTTGATCTGATTTTTTTTTACAAAAGATTGATGTACAAATTGCCTAGGTTTTCCTAATTTTTCAGAATTTTTGGTGTTACGGAAGTATAAGAAATTTCCAGATTACTACAGACTGTTCTGTTTTTGACAGATTCTGTTTTCTATGTGTTGTTTGCTTATTTTGATGAATCTATGGGTAGTATCGCGCGCGGGGGGGGGGGGGGTGGGGGTGGTATGAACCATGGAGAAGTTGGAATACAGTAGATATAACACCAATATAAATTTAGAATGAGTTCACAACAGTACCTAAAGTGGTGATTTATTTTATTATACTAACAGATCTTACGAGTTTTCTGTTGTGAAGTTTTCAAGTTTTGGGTAAAGTTTTGATTGACCACGGAATAAGGAGTGGTAAGAGCCTAAGCTTGGGGATTCCCAAGGCACCCCAAGGTAATATTCAAGTACAACCAAGAATCTAAGCTTGGGGATGCCCCGAATGGCATCTCCTCTTTTGTCTTCAATCCATCGGTAAATTTACTTGAGGCTATATTTTTATTCACCACATGATATGTGTTTTTCTTGGAGCGTCTTGTATGATATGAGTCTTTGATTTTTAGTTTGCCACAATCATTCTTGCTGTACACACCTTTTGAGAGGGACACACATTAATCATGAATTTATTAGAATACTTTATGTGCTTCGCTTATATCTTTTGAGCTAGGCAGTTGCTCTAGTACTTCACTTATATCTTTTTAGAGCACGGCGGTGGTTTTATTTTATAGAAATTGATGAACTATCATGCTTCACTTATATTATTTTGAGAGTCTTAAAACAGCATGGTAATTTTCTTAGGTTATGAATTTAGTCCTAATATGATGGGCATCCAAGAGGGATATAATAAAAACTTTCATATAAGAGCATTGAATAATATGAGAAGTTTGATTCCTTGCATTTGTTTTGAGATATAAAGATGGTGATATTAGAATCATGCTAGTGAGTCATTGTGGATTGGTAGAAATACTTGTGTTAAGGCTTGTGATTCCCGAAGCATGCACGTCTGGTGAACCGTTATGTGATGAAGTCGGAGCATGATTTATTTTTTGATTGTCTTCCTTATGAGTGGCGGTCGGGGACGAGCAATGGTCTTTTCCTACCAATATATCCCCCTAGGAGCATGCGTATTAGTACTTTGCTTTGATGGCTAATGAATTTTTGCAATAAGTATGTGAGTTCTTTATGACTAATGTCGAGTCCATGGATTATACGCACTCTCACCCTTCCACCATTGCTAGCCTCTCTAGTACCGCGCAACTTTCACCGGTGCATTAAAACCACCATATACCCTTCCTCAAAACGGCCACCATACCTACCTATTATGGCATTTCCATAGCCATTCCGAGATATATTTCCATGCAACTTCCACCATACTGTTTATTATGACACATACCATCATTGTCATATTGCTTTGCATGATCGTAAGATAGCTAGCATAATATTTTCATGGCTTGTCCGTTTTTTGATATCTTTGCTACGCTAGATGATTGCACATCCCGGTACACCGCCGGAGGCATTCATATAGAGTCATATTTTGTTCTAGTATCGAGTTGTAATTCTTGAGTTGTAAGTAAATAAAAGTGTGATGATCATCATTATTAGAGCATTGTCCCATGTGAGGAAAGGATGATGGAGGATATGATTCCCTCACAAGTTGGGATGAGACTTCGGACTTAAAAATAAAAAAGAGGTCAAAGAGCCCAAAATAAAAAAAGAGCCCAAAGAGCCCAAACAAAAAAAATATGAGAGAAAAAGAGAGAAGGGAAAATGTTACTATCCTTTTTCCACACTTGTGCTTCAAAGTAGCACCATGTTCTTCATGATAGAGAGTCTCCTATTTTATCACTTTCATATACTAGTGGGAATTTTTCATTATAGAACTTGGCTTGTATATTCCAATGATGGGCTTCCTCAAATTTTCCTAGGTCTTCGTGAGCAAGCAAGTTGGATGCACACCCACTTAGTTTCCTTTTGAGCTTTCATACACTTATAGCTCGAGTGCATCCGTTGCATGGCAATCCCTACTCACTTGCATCGATATCAATTGATGGGCATCTCCATAGCCCATTAATTTTCCTAGTTGATGTGAAACTTTCTCCTTTTTGTCTTCTCCTCACAACCTCCACCATACTCTATTCCACCTATAGTGCTATATCCATGGCTCACGCTCATGTATTGCGTGAAAGTTGAAAAAGCTTGAGAACATTAAAAGTATGAAACAATTGCTTGGCTTGTCATCGGGGTTGTGCATGATGAAATACTTTGTGTGATGAAGATGGAGCATAGCCAGACTATATGATTTTGTAGGGATAACTTTCTTTGGCCATGATATTTTGAGAAGACATGATTGCTTTATTAGTATGCTTGAAGTACTATTGTTTTTATGTCAATATTAAACTTTTGTTTTGAATCTTATGGATCTGAACATTCACGCCACGATAAAGAAAATTGCATTAATAAATATGTTAGGTAGCATTCCACATCAAAAATTCTGTTTTTATCATTTACCTACTCGAGGACGAGCAGGAATTAAGCTTGAGGATGCTTGATACATCTCCAATGTATCTATAATTTTTTATTGTTCCATGCTATTATATTCTCTGTTTTGGATGTTTTATATGCATTATTATGTTATTTTATATTATTTTTGGGACTAACTTATTAACCTAGTGCCCAGTGCCAGTTTCTGTTTTCCCCTTGTTTTTGACTTTTACAAAAAAAAGAAAACAAACGGAGTCCAAACAGAATAAAACTTTACGATGATTTTTCTTGGACCAGAAGAAACCCACGAGACTTGGAGAGGAGGCCAGAATCCCTACGAGGAGGCCACAAGCCGTAGGGGCGCGCCCCCCAGGGCTTGTGGGCCCCTCGGAGACCTTCCAACCCTAATTCTTCCACTATAAACCCTCAAATATTCCCCCTATACCAGAGGGCACACCAAAAATACTTTTCTACCACCGCAAGTTTCTGTTCCCGTGAGATCCCATCTTGGGGCCTTTTTCGGCACTCCGCCGGAGGGGGATTCGATCACGGAGGGCCTCTACACCAACCTTGTTGCCCTTTCGATGATGTGTGAGTAGTTTACCACAGACCTACGGGTCCATAGCTAGTAGCTAGATGTCTTCTTCTCTCTCTTTGATCTTCAATACAATGTTCTCCTCGATGTTCTTGAAGTTCTATTCAATGTAATCTTCTTTTGCGGTGTGTTTGTTGAGATCTGATGAATTGTGGATTTATGATTAGATTATCTATGAATATTATTTGAGTCTTCTTTGAACTCTTTTATGCATGATTGAGATAGCTTTGCATTTCTCTCTGATCTATTGATTTGGTTTGGCCAACTAGATTGGTTTTTCTTGCAATGGGAGAGGTGCTTTGTGATGGGTTCAATCTTGCGATGTCCTCACCCAGTGATAGAAGGGGTAGCGAGGCACGTATTGTATTGTTGCCATTAAGGATAAAAACATGGGGTTTATGTCATATTGCTTGAGTTTATCCCTCTACATCATGTCATCTTGCTTAAGGTGTTGCTCTGTTCTTATGAACTTAATACTCTAGATGCAGGCAGCAGTCGGTCAATGTGTGGAGTAATAGTAGTAGATGCAGAATCGTTTTGGTCTACTTTTCACGGACGTGATGCCTATATTCATGATCATTGCGTTGGATGTCTTCATAATTATGCGTTTTTCTATCAATTGCTCAACAGTAATTTGTTTACCCACCGTATGCTTTCTTCAAGAGAGAAGCCTCTAGTGAAACCTATGGCCCCTGAGTCTATTTTCCATCATATATTTTCAAACATATAAACCAAAAAACCCAAAAATACCTTGCTGCAATTTATTCATATTTACTTTAGTTTGCCTTTTATTTATCTTTTATACCTATCTCTATTAGATCTCACTCTTGTTCGTGAGCATGAAGGGATTGACAACCCCTTTTTCGCGTTGTGTGCAAGTGTTTGTTAGTTTGTGCAGGTGCATATATTGGGGACTTGCTTGTGCCTCCTACTGGATTGATACCTTGGTTCTTAACTGAGGGAAATACTTATCTCTACTTTGCTGCATCACCCTTTCCTCTTCAAGGGAAAAATCAATGCAAGCTCAAGAAGTAGCAGGAAGAATTTTTGGTGCCGTTGCCGGGGAGGTTCTACATCAATCCTGCCAATTACCCATCATAAACTCTCATCTCTTGCACTTACATTAGTTGCCATTTGCCTCTCATTTTTCTCTCCCCCACTTCTAAAACGTTTTAAAAAAAACACAAAAATATTTGCCTTTTTATTCGCCCTCTTTCCGTTTGTCTTTTTGTTTGCCTTTATGTCTTACTTGGTTTGTTTGTTCGTTCGCTTGGTATAATTGTGTGTTTATTGAAAACCAGAAAGCAAAAAGTTTATGGATCCTCATCCACTTGCTAATCTTGTTAAAGGATCCAATTATGATGAACCAATTGCTAGTGAGTTGAGTGCCCTAGATTATTCCGGTTCTCCCCAGAGGTCGGAGTACATGACCTCGCGGAATGGTTGGAGGCCGGCGTTCTCATTCTCGTTGGTGAGCTTGATCGGTGGTGTGTCGTCCCTTTTGTCGTCTGAGGCCGAAGCGATGCTCACCGCGCCAGTGTTTTCATGGATGTCTGGTTCAGTGATGAGGTAGCCTTCCAACGCCTGGTTAAGGCGATAGGCCCCATAGACCATCATGACTAGCAAGATTACCGGTGGGGCCTCCTTTCCATGGGTGGTACAGAGGCACCTCGTGTGTTGTGTTAGGGCCGACGATGTTGTGTGTTTGCCGGATCGGACGTAATTACCGCAGGGGTCCTTTGGGAGGTCCCAGGGCGACGAGGTTGACCGGTGGGCTGATGTCGACCCATCCTATCTCATCAGCAACAAATATAAGGCAACCAAAGGTTAGGCTCTCCCCCGGTGGTAGGATGTCGGGAACAGAAAAAGATCTGATCCATGAACGGTCTCCAGCCGGCGTCGCCCGTGCCTGGCGTGCCAATTGACGGAGCAAATTCTCGCCAGATCCCTCGGTAGGGGTTGAAGCGCAGCTGGAAGTTATATATCAGAGGTCACACGAGGGGTTTATCCAGGTTCGGGCCTCCGGAGAGTAATACCTTACGTCCTGCTGGTTTTGATGATTCATATTGGAGGGATACCTCGTGTGAGGGGTTACAATGGTGTATGAGATTACTGATACATCTCCAACGTATCTATAATGATTGTTTCATGCTATTATATTACCAATCTTGGTTACTTTATATGCATTTTGGTGCTATTTTATATCATTTTTGGGAACTAACCTATTAACCCAGTGCCTAGTGCCAATTGTTGTTTTCTACTCATTTTTTGTTTTCCAGAAAACCAGTACCAAACAAAGTCCAAATGCTATGAAACTTTTTGATGATTTTTTTGGACATAAGAGACCCTAGAAGCTTCGGGAAGATACCAGAGGACAAACGAGGAGACGACAAGGCAATAGGGCGCGCCCTGTTACCTTGTGGGCCCCACATGGCTCCGGCTGACCTAATCTCGCTTCTATAAATTCTCAAATATTTGGAAACCCCCAGAGAGCCACCCGAAACACTTTTTCTGCCGCCGCAAGCTTCTGTTCTTCCGTGATCCCATCAGGAGGCCTTTTCCGGTACTCTGCCAGAGGGGGAATCGATAACAGAGGGCTTCTACGTTATCCTTGCTGTCTTCCGATGATGCGTGAGTAGTTTACCACAGACCTACGGATCCATAACTAGTAGCTAGATGGCTTCTTCTCTCTCTTTGATCTTCAATACCATGTTCTCATTAATCATCTTAGAGTTCTATCCGATGTAATCTTCAATTGCGGTGTGTTTGTTGGGATCCAATGAATTGTGGTTTTATGATCAGATTATTCATCAAAAGTAACTGGGTCTTTTCTGAACTTCATTATGCATGATTATGATAGATTTATATTTCTCTCCAATCTATCAGTTTGGTTTGGCCAACTAGATTGATTTACCTTCAGTGTGAGAGGTGCTTTGTAGTGGTTTCAATCTTGCGGTGTCCTCACCTCGTGACAGAAGGGGTAGCGAGGCATATATTGTATTGTTGGCACTAAGGATAAAACGATGGGTTTTATTCATATTTCTTGAGTTTACTTTGTCTACATCATGTCATCTTGCCTAAAGCGTTACTCTGTTTGTCATGAACTTAATACCATAGATGCATGCTGGATAGCAGTCGATTGGTAGAGTAATAGTAGTAGATGCAGGCAGGAGTTGGTATACTTGTCTCGGATGTGATGCCTATATACATGCTCATAGCCTTGAATAGAATCATAACTATGCGCTTTTCTATCAATTGACCAATAGTAATTTGTTTACCTAGAGTATGCTATGTGCTCGAGAGAGAAGCCTCTAGTGAAAACTATGGCCCTCGGGTCTACTTTTACCATATTATAAAAACTAAAAATACTTTGCTGCAATTTATTTACTTTTTTTGTTTTGCAATTTATCTATCTACCAATAAAAGATTTGGTCCTTGCAAGTAACGAGTTCAAGGGGATTGACAACCCTCTTGCCCGCGTTGGGTGCAGGTATTTGCTTTTGTGTGTGCAGGTGCTGACGGCGAGAGTTTGCTTGGTTCTCCTATTGGTTCGATAACCTTGGTTCTCACTAAGGGAAATAGTCATGACTACTGTACTAAATCTCCCTCTTCTTCGGGGAAAAACCAAATGCAGTTTACAAGTAGAAGGAAGAATTTCTGGTGCAGCTGCCGGGGAGACACCATCAAATTCTTATCAGGTTCCTACATACAAAATCTACTTGTTATACTTTTTATTTGCCTTATTTGCCTCTCTTTTCATCTCCCTCCACTTCTCATAAAAATCAAAAACACAAAAATATTTTACTTTGCTTGTTTGCTTGCAATAATCATGTCATCACACAAAAACAGAAAGTAGAGACTTATGGATCCACTTAAAGTTCTCTACTTGGAACATCTTCGATCCATTTGTGCTCGTGCTGAAAACCCAACTAGCTTCATTGAGGGAAAATCATTAGATGAGCATGCTTATTTTGTGTGTTAACGTTTGTCTCAAAAAGGGAGACTCTTATGGAATCAAATAAATTTCTTTGCTATGCTATGCTTGGAATCTATGCAAAATATATGATTTTACTTGTTGCTCTAGGAAGGACCTTAAAAAACACCTTCCCTACTTATGTGAGTCTAATGATAATGAAATCTCATCTTCTTATGTGAAGGGTGTTTATAGTTACTATGATATCGAACAAATTGAAGAATTTGTTGCTTTTAAGGGTGCATATGAAGTTGCTTCTTTATTGAAAAGTATGATGTTACTCCCTACAAATCTGAAATTTTTGCCATACTTAAATATTGCTATGAAAACTATGCTCATAATGCCTATGTTAATGAATTTATTGGGAGAATGTCCGCTGCTTTGGAAGAGAATAATAATATGCAGGAATCTATGGATAATTATGATTCCATTGATTTCCATTGATTCGCTTGAAATATCACTTTTTGATGAATGTGATGCTTGCTATGCTTATGGCTAGGATGCCAATATTAATGATGCTTATAAGGATGAACTTGTTATAGTTCCTTATGTTAAAAATGAAATTATTGTTGTTGCACCCACACTTGATAGTCCTATTATCTTTTTGAATTCTCCCAACAACACTATATCGGAGAAGTTTGCACTTATTAGAGATTATATTAATGGGTTGCGTTTTACCATTATACATAATGATTTTGACATGCCTAGTATTTATTATAATGATCATGATTGGGGTGATTATAATGCTATGAATATTAAAAGTGAGTTTGGAAGAGTGTCGACTTTAGAAAATCCCACTACCTTGGAGAACAATCAATCTTACAAAGTTTTGGATAAAAGTGGGTTTGGAGAGGTCATGACTTTAGTTAATGTTAATCCCGCTATCTTGGAAGTTATAAAACTTGTATGCATATAATATTTTATATGATAGCTATATTGTTGAATTTGATTATGATCCTACATGTAATTATTATGAGAGAGGAAAATATGGTTGTAGAAACTTTCATGTTATTCAATTACCTCTCTTGATGTTGAACTTATTAATACTTCATTCTACCTATTTGCATATGCTAGATTTTGTTTGTCTTGATAATTTATTTTCTTATTAAATTCCTATGCATAGGAAGTATGTTAGACTTAAATGTGTTTGCCACATGTTTTATGATGCTTTGTTTGTGTTTCAAACATTATCTTTCATGTGAGCATCGATAAAATATCAAGCCTGTCTTAAAGGCTATAAAGAAAGAGCTTGTTGGGAGACAACCCAATAATTATCATTTTGTTATTATTTGTTAAAAAAAATATTGCTACACTTATGATTGTGTTTTTATGTCTTAATTAGTGTTTGTGCCAAGTAAAGCCTTTGGGGTGATTTGGTTGATAGTTGACTTGATTCTATGAAAAAACAGAAACTTTTGCACCCAGTGCTGGAATTACTGTGACTCACTGGAACGAGATAAATTCTGAATTTTTGACACATTATTGATATACAAATTTCCCACGTTGTCCTAATTTTTCATATTTTTCGGAGTTACAGAAGTATAGTGTTTGTTCAGATCATTACAGACTATTCTGTTTTAGACAGATTCTGTTTTGATTGCATAGTGTGCTTGTTTTAATGATGCTATGGATTATATCGGGGGTATAAGTCATGGAAAAGTTAGAATACACTAGGTATTATGCAATATCAAAATATGAATGGGTTCATAACAGTACCTAAAGTTTATGATTTGCTTATTATACTAACGGATCTCATGAGGTTTCTATTGAGTTTTGTGTACTAAAGTTTTCAAGTTTTGGGTGAGATCACGATGGATGAAGGAATAAGGAGCTGCAAGACCCTAAGATTGGGCAGGCCCAAGGCACCCCAAGGTAATATTCAAGGAAGACCCAAGCATATAGGCTTGGGGATGCCCCGGATGACATCCCCTCTTTCGTCTACAATATATCGGTATATTACTTGGAGATATATTTTTATTCATCACATGATATGAGTTTTTCTTGGAGTGTCTTGTGCCATATTAGTTTTTGTTTTGTCTACTTTTTAGTTTGCCACAATCATTATTTGCTGGACACACCTTTTGAGAGGGACACACATTTATTCGTGATTTGTCAGAATACTCTATGTGCTTCACTTATATCTTTTGAGCTAGGCAGTTGCTCTAGTGCTTCACTTATATATTTTAGAGCATGACGGTGGTTATATTTTAAAGAAATATTTGAACTCTCATGCGTTACGCACGGGTTATAAGACTAGTCCATAAAGGATAGGTATTCAAGGGGGATATAATAAAAACTTTCATGTAGATCACTAAAAAGGAAATGCATGGTTTAATGATATTGATGTCGTAATATGAAAGGATATTGGTTCATGATCATTGGTTAGTAGAAATATCGGTATTAATTTTTTTTATTAACTTCTCATGTAAGTGTTGGTCATGGCATGGTGGGGAGGTTTGAGCATTTGTATTTCTGGTTGAAATCCTTGGGTGTTGTTATAATCGGATACGCGCGATGGTTAACTCCTACCAACCAATTCCCTAGGGGCATGCGAGTAGTACTTTGCTTCGAGGGCTAATTGTCTTTCAAAGTATGCGAGTTCTTTATGACTAATTTGAGTCCATGGATTATACGCTCTCTTATTCTTCTACAGTTTGCTAGCCTCTTCGGTACCATGCATTTCCCTTTCTCACCTCGAGAGTCGGTGCAAACTTCACCGATGCATCCAAACCCCGTGATATGGTACGCTCTATCATACATAAGCCTCCTTATGTCTTCCACAAAACAGCCACCGTACCTACCTATTATGGCATTTCCATAGCCATTCTGAGATATATTGCCATGCAACTTCCACCGTTCCACTTTCATGGCATACATATTCATTGTCATATTGCTTTGCATGATCATAGAGCTGGCATAGTATTTGTAGCTCAGCCACTGTTCATCATTATTATACATGTTACGCTAGAATCATCGCACGTCCTTGTACACTGCGAGAGGCATTCATATAGTCATATTGTTCTAGTTATCGAGTTGTGATATTGAGTTGTAAGTAAATAAAAGTGTGATGATCATCATTATTAGAGCACTGTCCAAGTGAGGAAAGGATGATAGAGACTATGATTCCCCCATAAGTCGGGACGAGACTCGGGATGAAAAATAGAAAAAAAGAGGCCAAAAAGAGCCCAACAAAAAAAGATAGAAAAGAGAGAAGGGGCAATGCTACTATCCTTTACCACACTTGTGCTTCAGAGTAGCACCATGTTCTTCATATAGAGAGTCTCATGAGTTGTCACTTTCATACACTAGTGGGAATTTTTCGTTATAGAACTTGTCTTGTATATTCTGATGATGGACTTCCTCAAATGTCCAAGGTCTTCACGAGCAAGCACGTTGGATGCACACCCACTTAGTTTCCGTTGAGCTTTCATACACTTATAGCTCTTAGTGCATCTGTTGCATGGCAATCCATACTCCTTGTATTGACATTGATTGATGGGCATCTCCACAGCCCGTTGATTAGCCGCATCAATGCAAGACTTTCTTCCCTTATTGACTTCTCCTTATTGATCTCTATCACCGCATTCTATTCCACCTATTATGCTATGTCCATGGCTCATGCTCATTGTCGGCCCAGTGGGAACCAGGGTACCACGACCCGTCTGCCTTCGGTCCAGGAGGCGACACTTGGGCATGCCCGCGAGGGATGGCCCTGCCTCAGCCGCTCTAGAGGGAGCCGCCTCACGAGGGGCTAGCCTCGCGAGGCTCCTTGCTGCCAGGCTAAGCCCCGCCAAGACTCACAAGTACCAGGTTGCCTCGCAAGGCCCTCCTCGCGAGGCCGCCTCACAAAGCAGGTCATACGGCTCCAGCCGCGGGGCTCTGAGTCCATCACGTGGATGATGTCCCGCTGTCGGGATAAGGACGGCAGAGCATCACCAAGACCAGTTTCCCTTCTGGTGATAAGGGAGAAGGAGCATCTGCCTCCCCCAAAGCATGTCCCAAAGCCTTCCGCTTTGGTGTAAGAAGATAAGGACGGATGGATGTGCCAGGGCAGAGGTCATCGCCGAGCCCATTAGTGCGTCAGGATGACTACTTTGGCAGGCGAAGACCGCCTTTAGTTATGATAAGCCTGGGTGGTTGTCCCCCTTTGAATTGCCGCCCTGTGGCCACCCTTTCCCGCTCATATTTTCGGGGAAGAGGATCAAGGCACTACAAAAGGGGCAGGGCCGCCTCCATGTTAGGGGATCGAACCATTCTCTCCCCCACGCTTCGTGTACCTCGAGCTCCAAGTGGTCCATTACACAACAGTCCAAAACAAGCAGGAGTAGGGCATTACACCGCACGGTGGCCCAAACCTGGGTAGCTCGCGCGCCCCCAGTGTTCGGTGTGAGTGAGCGTGCTCGTCGTGCTCTCGCCGTAGTCCTCGTCGGGTTGTAGGTTGCCAAGCAAAGCTCCCCAGAGTTTGAACCCTAGTTCTTTGAGAGTTTCTTGGACGCAGATCCTAGACTCCGACATTTGGCGCACCAGGTAGGGGGACTTCTCGTCTTTGCGCCTTTGACCTCGACATCGACATGGACAACGACGCCGCGTCTCATCGGGAACGCGCTGCCTGCCGGGCTACCGCCAGGGCCCATGCGGCGCCCATCACCCATGGTGCCCTTGGACGGCGCCCTCGCGCCACCACCGAGCCCGTGGGAGAACGGGTGGCCTCCTCCGTCCACCCATCGGTGAACGAGCAGGCGCGTGGCCACTCCACCATCGCCTCCTCGCTCGCACGTCGCGAAGCTCCCGCTCCGCACGCCTTGCTGCTCATGGCACATTAGTTGCTGTGCTATCGTCCCACTGAGGACTACTATGACGCCTAGCTCGGACGCATCACCAAGCTCGTCGACACCGCGCGCGATGGCCAGGCGCCCTCCCGCTCTCTGCCTGCTCTACCATCGCACGCCGAGCGGGCAGGGCGCGACGCGCCTGCTCCCCCTCCTCTGGGCCGTGACGCGACCAAACGGCACCATGCAGCGTGCGCTCCGGAGCCGTCCCATGGCTCCTCCGCACTGGCCGGCATCGACGACAGCTACCAGATCGTCCGCCGCGCGCCCCCGGACACGCGCATGATCCTCAAGAAGCAGCGCAACCGCTGGGACCACATCCTCCATGATGTTGCCGCAGTTGGGTGCCAGATCCGTGCGGCCCTGGCCGGCGGCACCGTCACCATCGGGGGCTACCTGGCCCTCACCCCCGAGCTGTGCCGTGTGGTGTGGCTCGACAAGTTCAAGCCTGAGCTTCCACCACGCTATGATGACAACGCCAACCTCATGGAGTTCCTCCTGCTCTACACCATCAGCATCCAGGTCGCGAAGGGAGACGACCGGGTCATGGCGAACTGGTTCCCCATGGCCCTCAAGGATGTCGCACACTCGTGGCTCATGAACCTTCCAGAGGATCCATCTCCTCGTGGGGTGAGCTATGCACGCAGTTCGTCCCCAACTTCGCGGGCACGAACGATCGTCCTCTCACGCTCAATGACCTGCGAGCCATGCGCTAGCACCCTGGCGAGACCCTTTGCAAGTTCATCAGGCGCTTCAGCCAGGTGCGCAACAGGATCCCAAAGGCCTCCGACGCTGCGATCGTCTCCTCCTTCACCAACGGTGTCACGGGCGTGAAGATGTGCAAGAAGCTCTCCATCAATGACGAGCTCGACTCCGTAGCGAAGCTGTTTGTCCTCGCTGACCGATGTGCCAAGGCTGAAGAGGGCCACCTTTTCCTCCATAATGATCTTGACGCTGAGGCTAGCGCGGCGAAGTCCAAGGGCAAGGACGCCAAGCGTAAGGAGCCTGCCTTGCTTGCGGCGGAGCCGGACTACAAGCACGGCCGCGACAGTCGCGAGGCCAAGAAGGACAACCATCTTTTTTGCGCCTACCACAATGTGAGCTCCCATAGCACTGAAGACTGCGACGAGCTCAAGCTGCTTTGTGAGGGCCGCACCAAGCACCGCGGCGGCCGCGAGGAGCACGACAAGGGCCGCAGTGGTAGCAACGGAGGTGGCCACAGGGGTGACAACAATAACAATGGCGCCGGCAACAACAACCGCCAGGGCTGGCAGTTCCAGCTACGACAGGCCGACCTCTGGCCAACACCGCCCGCCGCGCACCAATGACAATCCCCCCGCCGAGAACACCGGGGGCTACCAAGAGCCCGTAGGGTGGCCTGCATCCTCGGCGGAGCTCAGGCCCCTCCGTCCAACCGCCACTTCAAGCAGTTCTCTCGTGAGGTGAACGCGGCCCTCCCGACGCCTGAGTCCACCAGCCGCCTCAAGTGGTCTGAGTTCCCCATCGCCTTCGATGTCAACGACCACCCCAAGTCCATGCAAGAAGTGGGTGCCGTCCCCCTGCTGTGTACTCCTACCATCAACAATGTGGCCGTCACCAAGATGCTCATCGATGGTGGCGCAGGCCTCAACATACTCTCTGTGGAGACCTTCGAGACGCTTCAAGTGCCCTACAAGCGCCTGATGCCGACCAGGCCCTTCTCGGGCGTCACCGATGGCTCCACTCTTCCCTTGGGGAAGGTGCGCCTTCCCGTCACCTTTGGCACTGGCAAGAACAACCGCATGGAGTTCATCATCGTCGACATGGCTCACATCAACCTGCCCTACAATGCCATCTTGGGCTACCAGGCGCTCTCCAAGTTCATGGCCATGACCCACCATGCCTACGGCCTCGTCAAGATTCTCAGCTGCAGCGGCACCCTCACCATCAGCTGCGACAAGAAGGATGCGATATGCACCTTCGAGCACGCCTACAAGGCTGCCAGCACCGCATACCCGACCGATGAGGACGTTCCTGGGCTTGCTGAGCCGGCGCCCGCGAAGAAGAAGCCCTTGCTCTCCCAGGAGCGGGCCGAGACCAAGAAGGCATCGCTGGATGGGAGCGACACAGGCCCTCCCCTGCCGTCGGCGACATCCCTTTCCCCAAATAGGAAGGCAAGCTCATCACTTTCCTTCGGGCAAGCTCTGAAGCATTGGCTTGGACAGCATCAGGCATGCCCGGTGTACCAAGGGAGGTGGTCGAGCACCACTTAGCCGTGTGCTAGAGCGCGTGGCCCATCAAGTAGACGGTATGGCGTCAGGCTCTCGAGAAGCAAGAGGTCATTACCCAAGAAGTCAAGAAGCTCCAAGATGCAGGAATCACCCGCAAAATCCTCCACCCCGAGTGGATCGCCAACTCCGTCGCCATCGCCAAGCCACACAGCAGCAGGCGCATGTGTGTCGACTTCGCCGCCCTCAACAAGGCTCGCCCCAGGATCCCCTTGCCTCCTTCGTGGATCCCCAGATCATGGGCTCGCCCTGCCTCACGCGCATGCCTTTTGGCCTGGAGGGTGCCAGAGCCACCTTCACGAGGCTGATGCGCATGAGCCTAGAGTCCCGGATCAAAAGAAATGCGGAGGTGGTTAACACCCATCTCCCGGCCCGGCGCGGCACAACTCGTGATGGAGGAGGGTGTTCCGGTAGAAAACACATGGAACACCTGACATCTCCGTAAGTTCTATCTGTGACCCCATGGGTACGAGCGACATGGAGCTGTACACGCCCCGGAGCTCTCTCTACCAGCGCTGCCATCGGCACGCGAGAGCTCCCTCCCACTCTCATGGAAGCCCCATGCTCAGTGCTGGCGGATGCCCCATGCTCAGTGCTGGCGTCCTACTTACTTGAGGGCCTCCCGGCTATCACATCCTCAAAGTTGACCCGTGTCAAGCACGACAGCATGCATTTATCCGTTATGTAATGAATCTACTTCGTGCATCAGTAAAGTTTATTTCCTAAAAGCATCTGGTGTCCTTGAAGCTGAGTACGCCTCAGGAGGAGCGCGCTCGCGATCTCCCCCGTGGTTGTCATGCGAGCTGGGACTGGGCACGATGCCTGTGCTCGGGTCAGTCTCAGTAGCACTGCAAAACCCAAGCGACTAAGCTCTGGCTCGCGGGTCTACTCCCGTGCACGTCACCTCACCAGGTCCTTGGTGCTCTTGTCTCCTCGCGCAACACCCATAGGCGACCTCGCGAGCGCACCCCGCTGCATTACTTGCAAAAACTTGGCAATCTCACCGATGCAGGATGCCGAAGGCCTCAGGAGCTACCCTGTGAGATGTCTCGCGAGCTGCGCCCCACGGGCTGGAGGCTTAGCGAGCGACCGTGCTTCGTGAGCCATGCCCCGCGAAGGACTCACGCTGGGCTACACGCCTCGAAAAAGCTAAGTCTATAGCGCCTCTCAAGCCTTTGATAACACCCCTCGGGTTCTCTTCCTCTCGTTTTCCCTCTCAGGGCATCTTGATTTCCTTGGCACGAGCCGCTTGCGCGTCAAGGGGGGACCCTGAGCATCGTGTCTCAGGGGCTCCTACCAGCCCTAAGAGCCCTACACCCTCTGGCCTTGCCGAGCACACGCTCAGGCATACCAGCAACGGTCGTAGCCCGCTTAGGGGGCTGGGTCCCAGTAGTGCAGGGCACAAAGGCAACGTAAGAAGGAAGGAGAGATCTCGGGAAGAAACAAAAACACATAAACATCGAGTGCTTAAACAGAAGTGCCACACAAATATTTTCACGCCCCCACGGAGCTACATTGGTTATGCAGGAGCAAAAGGAAGGAACCATCCTCAACGGCCCGACTCTGGCGCTGTCCGCGCCTAGTCGGAGTCTTCGTCTTCACTCTTGATGCTTCGGGAGCTCCCGTCGCTTCCGGTCCCACTGGAGGAGTCGGAGCCGCTTCCGCTCTCGCTCTACGCGCAACACTCTATGCGGCCACCGGAGACCCCGAAGAACTTCATGAAGAGGGTGGTGGCCCCATCGTAGTTGAACTGCAGAACCTGCCCATGCTTCAAATCATGGGAGCGGGCAAATGATTTCCACCCCCATGCCAGGAACATGAAGCCGGTGGGGGAAAACTCCACCGCCACCCAGAAGGGGCCGTTGCAGTAGCCGTCCGCCTGCAACCACAGGCCCAGGGGTTCATCGTCCTCCACTGCCCTCGCAAAGGAGTCCGGAAGTCGGAGCCAGCTACAGGGCCGACGGTGCAGCCCCACGATAAACTCGTGCGCAACCTCCGCCGTGTGGGCTTCCGCCTAAGGTTAAGGGGTACGCGCCCCATCGTGCCCCCCGTGGCCGTGAATGTCGCGCCGCACGCAGCCATTCCACGGGCGCTGGAGCCAACCTCCACGGTGGCAGCCGTAAAGTGCGTCTGGCCTCGAGTTGGAACCCTCGTCGCAGTGACGGAGGCACGGGCTCGGCCTCTGCCCCTCGCCGGCGCCGACTTTGGTGGCTCCACCTCCTCCACCGTCTTTTTCCCTTTCTCGGCAGCACAGAGTTTCCTCTTAGGTACCATGGCCACGACGGTGGTGGAGGGAGATTGGATGTTGGAGGAAGAAGAAACAGAGGACTGCTCGTGCGCAAGACCGAAGACAAGATGGAGATGGGGAAGCAATGATGTGCCTACGCCCTGCACGGGCAGGCTTTATCGCCAAGACGACGGTTACCAAGGCGTCATGGAGAAGTGGGGTGTCCCGCCCCATAAAAGCCACCACGCGTCACGTCCTGGCCTGGCAGCTCAATGGGCCCCACGTTGTTTCATTCCTAACGGGCAGAACGCACGTGCCGCAGGCCTGGGGGCTACTGTCGGCCCAGTGGGAGCCAGGGTACCACGGCTCGTCTGCCTTCGGCCCAAGAGGCGACACTTGGGCCAGCCCGCGAGGGATGGCCCTGCCTCAGCCACTTCGGAGGGAGCTGCCTCACGAGGCCCCTTACTGCCAGGCTGAGCCCCGCCATGACCGACAAGTACCAGGTTGCCTCGCGAGGCCCTCCTCGCGAGGCCGCCTCATGAAGCAGGTCGTACAGCACCAGCCGTGGGGATTTGAGTCCATCACGTGGATGACGTCCCACTGTCAGGATAACGAGGGTAGGGCGTGACCAAGACCAGTTTCCATTCTGGTGATAAGGGGGCAGGAGCATCTGCCTTCCGCTTTGGTGTAAGAAGATCGGGATGGATCGGCGCACCAGGGAAGAGGTCATCGCCGAGCCCACCAGTGCGTCAGGATGGCAACTTTGGCAGGCGAAGATCGCCTTTAGTCAGGATAAGCATGGGCACCTGTCTCCCTTTGAATTGCTGCCCTGTGGCCACCCTTTGCCGCTCATATTTTTAGGGAAGAGGACCAAGGCACTAGAAAAGGGGCAGGGCCGCCTCCATGTAAGGGGATCGAGCCATTCTCTCCCCCACGCTTCGTGTACCTTGAGCTCCAAGCGCTCCATTACACAACAATCCAAAAGAAGCAGGAGTAGGGTATTACACTGCATGGTGGCCCGAACATGGGTAGCTTGCGCGTACCAGCTGTGTCCGGTGTGAGTGAGCGTGCTCATCGTGATTGAGGGTGTCCTAGACTAAGGGGTCCCTGAGCTGCTGGTCTATCTCTCGTAGGCCTGACAGTTGGCCCGCTCTTGATCCGTCATTGGAGGACCGAGCTATATAAGCGATTCTGCATTCGGGTAGGAAGCCTCCAAAGACTTGGCGTATCCTCCAAGTTAATATGAGGGAGTTGGCATGTTTATCCTCTGATGGTAACCGACCATGTGTAACCATAGGTAACCCTGGTGTCTATATAAACCAGAGGGTTTAGTCCATAGAGGCTAGAACCATCATCCTACTCATCTAGGGTTTAGTTCATTCGATCTCGTGGTCGATCAACTCTGTAACCATCATACAAACACATCAATACAATCAAGCAGGACGTAGTGTTTTACCTCTTCGAGAGGGCCCAAACCTGGGTAAATATTGTCTCTGCGTTCCTTGTTCCCCATCAATCCAAGATCTACTGCTCGGGACCCCCTACCCGAGATCCGCCGGTTTTGACACCGACATTGGTGCTTTTATTGAGAGTTCCGCTGTAGGATTGTCGAAGGATTGCTGGCTCGCTTAGTCATCAGTGATGGCTTCCGCACCGGGGACATCTTCGTCCCCTGCTAGCTCTTCGGGTTCATCAGCGTCGTTCTACACGCCAATTCGACCGGTCACCTTGACCAGATAAACAGCTTTGCCCGTGAGCAGGAAATTAGGTTTGGCAATCTAGAGTATGTCGCTGACGCCCGAGGCGATCTGATCTTTACTAGGTTCTCAACCTCACCTAAGGAACCCACAAATCCTGAAGCTTCAACTTCGGACCTTCTTCTCTACCCCACTTCCGAGTCGATCTTTACCCCGGATCCAGCTTTGAGCTCGGATCCGACCTCAGAGTCCGAGAACCAGGAGTCAGCCCTGGTCGAGCACGCCCTCTGTGTGGTCGCACCGGAGGTTAACTCCGAAAGATGCTAGAAGATGAACATGGCCGACCTCTCGCTGTTAAATGAGCCATTAGATCGGATCCAGTCAATAAGCATCATAGATGGGCCGTCTTCGGTCTATGATCGGATCAGACTGGAGGCAGGCCACAAGGAATTTTACGTCCCACCCACCACCCACTTAGTAGCCACTATTGAGGACTTAACCGACATGCTGGACTACGCCTCCAAGGAGGCCGAGGACATGGACAAGGATGTCGACGCCTTGGACTATACGGCAAACTCCCCAACCACTCCTAGCACGGGAAAGTGGACTCCCACTTCTACCTAGGATGTCTACATGGTCGACACCCCCAAAGAAGATGGTGAGGATCCCGCAAGGGAGTCATCCAAACGCCGACGCCAGTGAAAGCAATCTAGGGGACGCGGAAAGGGTAGGGAAGACAACTTGAACACACACACAAACGCCACCGGGGATGACGCTGCTCCGGACAACATGGAAGAGCTTGGCGATAATGCCACCCCCGAGCAGCACCTAGCAGCTCCCGAAGGCCACAACGACCATGGTGATCCTGAGGACCCCAGCGACTCTGAAGATAACAACTACCTCCCTCTTTCGGAAGATGAGGAGAGCCTCGAAGCTGAGGATTTCATCGTCCCTGAAGACTCGCTAGACCAAGAACGGTTCAAGCGGCAGCTCATAGCCACCGCCCAAAGCCTTAAGAGGAAGCAGAAGCAGTTGAAAGCTGAAGAGGATGCCCTCAACGACAGTTTGACAAAAGTCCTAGCAGCTGAAGAGGGCTATGGCAATGAGTGGCAGGACCAAAACAAAAGCTACCCACAGCGACGTTTGCTCCCGCAATTCGACGATGAGGCCCTTGAGCCCACACCCCCAGACGCACTCAGGCCAACCAGCCGGACCGCCCCCTCGAGAACGAGATAGGACAGCTGAAGAAGCCAAAAATCCACCCGCTCCCCCTCGCAGAAGAGGCAAGGAGCCAATGCAGCCAGAAGATCCATATGATCTGCGACACGACCTAACCGCTAGAGCAGGCCAAACAAGATCCATCTACGGATCCAAAGGGCACACCCCCACTGGACGGGATGGATACCAAGTCTGGCGTGACAGAAACAATAGAGCCCGGAAGCAGCACCAACTACAAAAAAAAGACACATCCGTGACATTTTGGCCCGAACAATTTTTTTCCTGTCATGCTTATGACACTTGTATGACGATAATTGTGACAAAAGCATGTATCATCATAGATGTGGTAGGCTCCTACTTCTATGACAAAAAATCATGATAGAAAATGGGCTTTTCATCCTGGGCGGGCCGGGGACGCACATGCATGACATTCTTTGGGCCATCCATGACGGAAAAAAATCATGGTAGAAGCGAGGGCGAGGAAAATTTTGGGGAGTTCCCGGTTACGGTGGGTGGTCGGGTCCGAGCGATGCACGGAGGGATTGCACGTTTCTCTCGTACACGTACACGCATGTGTACGAGGCATTGGGCTCTAACTGAACCCGAGCGAGGTGTTCACTTACTGAACCCAAGCGATTGCACTAGCTACGTTACTGAACCCGAGCGATCGGTCCTTGGCTGTTAACTGAACCCGAGCGATTCCTTCGCTACTGCTGCTAACTGAAGTCGATCGAACTTGCTGCTGTTGCCTCTTGATGAACAGTGACCGTTGTTGGGTGTTGGATGAACAGTTCCTAGTGGGGGTTGGATGAACAGGACCCTGTGGTAGTAGAGGCCGTTGTCGCTGGATGAACAGGACCCCGATCGAGAGGAGGCCGCCACACACCACCCGATCGAGCCGGTTGGGGGTGGATGAACAGAACCACATGGAGGGATGGTTGAACAGTAGCCGGTGGAGGCTGGATGAACATGACCCCGTGGAGGGCTGGTTGAACAGTAGCCGGTGGAGGCTGGATGAACATGACCCCGTGGATGAACAGTAGCTGGTGGAGGCAGGAGGAAGTCGACGGTGGATGAACAGTAGCCCGTGGAGACTGGAGGAAGTCGATGGTGGATGAACAGTAGCCGTGGAGGCTGGAGCGAGGCAGTAGACGGGTGGATGAACAGTAGCCCGTGCAGTCCCGTTTTGCGGTATGCCACACCGCTCCTGATGAACAGGACCGCATTTCGACCGTAGGCGCTCCAACACAAGCCCGTTTCCTCCGTTTTGCGGTACGCCACACCCCTCCCGATCAACAGGACCCCATTTTGATCGTAGGCGCTCCAACACAAGTCCGTTTCCTCCGTTTTATGGTATGCCACACCCCTCCCGATCAATAGGACCCCATTTCGACCGTAGGTGCTCTAACACAAGTCCGTTTCCTCCGTTTTGCGGTACGCCACACCCCTCCCGATCAACAGCACCCCGATTCGACCACAGGCACTCGAACAGAAGGTCGTTTGCTCCATTCTGCGGTATGCTAGACCCTGTTTCGGCTGTTCCATCCAAGCCGGTTGGTTCTCAATGAGCACGACGCATTCCGTTGCCTCCCGATGAACACGACGCAGTTTCTCCATTCTGACCCAGTCGGTTGGCTTTCGATGAATAGGACGCCGTTGCTGCCCTCCGTTGCCTCTCCATGTACACGAGCCCTGGCCGTACATATGCACGAGTACGCGTTCGAGACCCCGCCCGTATGTACATACGCAGCCGTACATATGTTTACACGGTTTAGAAGGGACTGGCTGAACTGCTACGTCGGGGGCTCTACTACTACACGTGCCGCTGCTTGCTCGGCCACGGTTCATCATTGCAGAGAGACCGATCGACCAGTATGTATGTACACGTTCGCGACCAGACAGACACCGCTACGTACGCTTCGACCGGGTAGGTCCCAGCCGTCAGGGAGGATAAGGAGGCACTCCCTTGCGTGGAAAGATATATGTGTTGGGTCCCAGCTGTCAGGGGGAGGAATCATTTTTTTGCGCGTAATAAGGTGGCACTTCCTTGCGTGCGAAGATGTAGCTGGTGGGTCCCAGCTGTCAGGGGGCAAACGTTTTTCTCGCAAAATATAGAGGCCCTTCCTGTGGGTCCCCGCTGTCAGGTGGAGGAATCATTATTTTGCGCGTAATAAGGAGGCACTTCCTTGCTGCGGCCGTGGACCCAGCTGTCAGCCTCCCCACGTATAGTCCTCTTCCGATGGAAGTCATTCCTTGACCACGTTGACCACGTCATGCCGAGAGCACCAATGCGGTGGATGATGGCAAGGCCTAGGAAGGGAATGACCCGAAGCCAGGGAAGACTCGGCAGTTGTTTCCCACGCGGAGGGGAGTACGAGGGTTTATTGGTTTGGCTGCAGTGTGAGGCTGTCGTCGCCGGAGAATAACAGGAGGTCTGGGTGAGTACAGGGATGGCCAGGCCATCGATGGGAGTAGGGTGGGGCGGTGAGCCTGTGTGGCAGCATAGCCGGCCACGGGAGGCAGGAGGAGGAGGCACGGCTGGGGCTGGTTTGGGCGGCTGGAGCAAGAAGACCAGAAGTTGAAGAAGCACGACGACCATTGGATGGACATCGTACGGTCACCGCAGCTAGAATCATTTATATTGACTAAGTTGACAAAGCCCTACGTCTGCGTCAACTTAGTAGGCCCACAGGTTAGCCTCCAAATATGGTGGGACCCACCTAGCAGCGGGGGTATTCATTTTTTTGTGCGTAATAGCTGGTGGATCCGAGCTGTCAGCGGGGGGAATGTTTTTTTTCGCGAAATACAGAGGCCCTTTCGGTCGGTCCCAGCTGTCAAGAGGAGGAATCATTATTTTGCGCGTAATAAGCAGGAACTTCCTACTCGCAAAAAAGGAGGCACTTCCTTGCGTGCGGCCGTGGACCCAGCTGTCAGCCTCTCCACATACAGTCCTCTTCTGATGGATGTCGTTCATTGACCATGCCATGCCGAGAGAACCAAGGCGGTGGATGACGGCGAGGCCAAGTAAGGGAATGACCCCGAGCTGACGAAGACTCGGCAGTTGTTTCCCACGCGGAGTGGGTATGAGGGTATACTGGTTCGGCTGCAGTGTGAGGCTACCATCGTCGAAGAATAACAGGAGGTGTGGGTGAGTAGAGGGATAGCCAGGCCAAGGATGCGAGTATGGTGGGGCTGTGAGGCCTGCTCGGCAGCACAGCCGGCCACGGGAGGCGGGAGCAGGCGGTTCCGCCGGTGCTGGTTTGGACGGCTGGAGCAGGAAGATCAGAGACTGAAGAAGCACGATTACCGTTAGATTGACATCTAACGGTCTGACGCTGGTAGAGTCGATTGTTGACTCAGTTTCTTTTTTTGAGAAACCTTGTGTACGCATGAACTTAGTAGGCCCACAAATCAGCCTCCAAATATGTGGCAGACAACATAGAGCCCATTTGCTATCTTTTTAATAATTTGCAGCCCATTTGCTAATTCTTAAGGAATTTATTGCAGCCCATTTTCTGCCCAGGACCACGGTCAAAAAGTTTAACCTAATTTTGCATATTTCGGTGGAGTCCAAACTGTTTTAATCCAGAAATGATAAACATTTATTTTTTAAGAACTTATTGATTTGCCAAATAAAATATTGTTTTATTTTTGTAAGCTAATAAGACGTGGGGCAATTGAGTTGGTTTTAGGGAAAACCAGTGGTAAAAAAATCAGCGCTGGGAGGGAAAACAACAAAAAAAAATAAGGATGTAAAGATGAAAAGGGAACTTTATGTATTTTCAATATAATAATACGTGTATATGTACTAGTAAAACTATAGGTAGAGATTAGAAAACGGAAGTAGGACATGGCGTTTCAAGAGGAAAATAGAACTTGGATGTGTGTTTTCTTCGGTAAAAAATCCGCCTATGGATGTTCTAAGAGAAAATATAACTAAGGCTGGCGGGCCAGAGGCCATTTGATACCTGCTGGATCTTTGTGCCCCATTGTCGTCATGGGCTGGGCCTGTTAAAAATAAAACCAAGCCTGGGCAGTCTACAACCCAATTGGAAGTTGCTCGACCTGAAAAAACAATATACCTACTGGATCCCAGTTATCAGTCTGTACTTGCAGAATTCTCTCGTTTATTGACTACGTTGAAAACTTCATGTCGGTACAACAAACCCTGGGCCTGTTGCCCAGACCGTGCATAGGCCTAAAAGAGCAAAGTTGCAACATCCAAGACCGGATCAAGCTAGGAGAGATGGCTCTTTGAGGAATCAAAGGGCAGGGCAAGAAGACCAAGACACTGCTAAGGAAAAACCTCCCTTGCCGGGCAGGCGAGCCTGGCAAGGACGAGGTGGCCCCGAAGACAAGCCTCAAAGACTGTCCCAGTAGGCCTGCCGGGCTCTACCAAAGCAAGCTACCCCGCCAAGGCTTCACCGCTCCACCTCACAGCGACGCAAGTCATCAATTGGTGCAGTGTCAAGCCCCCAAGTGACTAAGTGGCAGTTATTCAACACATGGCAGCCATTTCCAGAGGAAACCATCTCCAAATGACACCCGTCCAAAGATGTGTCAAGCAGACAGGCGAAAAGGTGGCCGAGCAGCCCGGCAAGGCTTGCCGGGGAGGCTACGATGTGACACTGAGCGGCGCATTTAATGCGCTCTGCTCTACCTGCAGAGTTAGGTATGGTAGCACTGTTTGCTATCTAATCAGTACACAATGACTAATTTGCCACTGTGGTAACCCCTTGATCTATAAAAGGAGGGCCATGCGACCATAGAAAGGGTTCAGAACCTTGTACACTCATACGCGCGTAGCTGCTCTTGCCCCGAGGCAACCCTGCCGGGCAAGAGCGCTGCATTTCCACCACCATCCACCAATGAAGTAGGGTTTTATGCCTCGCGGCGGCCCAAACCTGGGTAAAATTGCCCGTGTGATCTCTGCCATGCTACGCGACGCTCTCCGCTCTTTGTGCAATGCGCCCAGCCCCCCTGCCGAACCAAAAGGGGCCGGTGGCCCCATAGGTGGCCGTGGTTTCCCACGACATCTTTGGCGCGCCAGGTATGGGGTAGTGCTTGCGCGAACGCGAGAAGCGTACGTAGCGCGTCATCTTCATTGATGGCTCCATCGTTCATGGCACCCAAGAAGAAGCCAGGTGCTGCAGCCCACCCGTCCACTTCGAAAGCCCCTCTACGCGCGCCCGCCGACGCTGCGGAGGCCACGAGGATGCACGGGGACACAGACGCTGCGGGGGACGTGGCCGGTGCAGGCAGCATCGCCACCGCCTCTCTGCGATGGAAGTAAGAGCAGAAGGCGCCGGGGAAGTACAGCACCACCAGCATCCCGACGGCCACGCTCCACAAGGTACGGGTGGGGAAATCATTCTGTCCGCACCTCTCCGCCCGGACGAAAGGCACAGCCGCAGCGGCGGCTCTCGCTGTGGGGCGAATCGCAACCCTCCGGTCGCTCCCACTACGGGCGCGGCCGCGGGGCATGCGCCACTCCCTGAGCGAACCGACCCAGTCGATGCGCCAAATGGAGCCGCTGGCCCTCAAGCGCCTCCACCTCGTTACCACGTCACCGTGGCCGCGGGCTGACGACGGCGAGAACATGGCGCAGCTACTACTGGCACTGTAAGGAGCCAGGCGACACAACGATCTACGTCATCATCCATGCCAAGCACCGCTTCGGAGGCTATGGCGCGCCCAGCTGCTGTTGAGATTTCCGCCGGCAGCCGATCAGATGGATGAGTGGAGAGCCACCATCCAAAGCCTGATTGGTTTCGCCGAAGCGGGAGGATCACAGCGAGCTGGCCCACCACGGCCTCCCAATGCGACGGCAACGGCCCGCGCAGTTGGCCATGCCAAGGGGGGCACCCCCATAGTGCAGTCCCCTCCGTGGCAGCCTGCGCAAGGGCCACGACCAGAGTCACGCGATCAAGAACCCGACAACATCTCGATGGCTTCCTCCGGCCCTCGAGCGCGTCGGGACCAGCGGCAAGCCTAGGAAGACAGGTGAGGGGAAGCCGCGCGTGTTACCGTCAAGCAACGCCATGACACCCGCCGCCTGTCTGATCAGCGCAACGGCCCCGACGTCGACAAACCTGCGCTCGATGAGGGTGGGGGCCTACCTTTTGAGGTTGGGTGCCCCGCCTTCACTCGCGAACTGCGGCAAGTCCGTTGGACATCTTCCCGCACATTCAAGCCGGAGATACCAGAGAATTACGATGGAAGATTGAACCCGACAGAGTTCCTGAGCATCTACACCATCGCTGTTTAGGCTGCCGGGGGTAGAGACGAGAAGGTGTTCGCCAACTACTTCCCTTTGGCACTCAAGCCAAACGTGAGGTCTTGGCTGATGCACCTGCCGAAGAACTCCATTTCAACTTTGGCTGACCTGTGTCATGAGTTTGTTGGCACCTTCACGGGTGGCCATCATGAACCAGGGCGGCCCAGCGATCTGCAACTCCTCCCACAGAAGGAGGAGGAGACCCTGCGGAAGTACATGCAGAGGTTCAGCCGAGTCCACAGAAATATTCCAAACATCCACCCAGCAGCCGTGATAGCTGCCTTCTAGTCCAACGTGTGCAACCGCTGGATACGTTCCAAAATGAACGTGCGGCTGCCCCGGACTGTGAATGAGTTATATACACTGGTGGATAAGTGTGCTCGCATATAGGAGGGAGGGCGACTTCCCGGTGAAGCGGACGGCGTAGACATCAATTCAGACGATGACGCCACCAGCCAGAAGAAGAACAAGAAACGCAATAAGAAGCGCAAGGAGAAAGTTGTGATGGCAGTCAAAGGGTCAAGCACACCTAGTACCGGCAAGAAGGCCAAGGCCGAAGCACCCGGCAAGGAGGTTGCCACGTGCACTGACTGTCGGGCGGCTGCGGCTGCCAAGAAGGCCGGGAAGGGTGAGGGGCCGTATTGCAAGATCCATAGGACTAAGGGCCACGACCTTCAAGAGTGCCATCAGGTTGAGCAGCTCGTCAGGAAGTAGAAGGCTAAGTACGAGAAGCGTGATAAGGAGAAAAATCAGGATGGTACTGGCGGGAAGGGCCGTGGCGGCAGAGTAAGCCGCCCCGGCAAGGCTCCTCAGAATCAAGGGAAACCCGCCAGAGGCCGTGAGAAGAAGGATTGCAGTGATGAGACCGATGAGGGAGATGAAGAGGAAACCAGCGAGCAGGAGTTCCAGAAAGCCACTGCCACCTTGTGCGTTGACGGGGGTGCATCTCTGCACTCCTCTCACCGCCAACTTAAACAGTGGGCGCGTGAAGTCAATGCCCACAAAGATGTTGGTTGATGGCGGGGCTGGGTTGAATCTGATATCTCCAAAGGTCCTCAGCAAGCTTCAGATAGCGGATAAGGAGCTCAAGGTTACTGGTACGTTCCAAGGAATCAACCCCGGTAGGAGTCGTTCTAAGGGAAAGATCACGCTGCCGGTGACATTTGGGGGGGGGGGGAGTTAAACTACCGGACTGAGATGATCTTGTTTGATGTGGTTGACCTCCCCTTGCCGTATAATGGAATCCTTGGTCACCCAGCTCTGGCCAAGTTCATGGTGGCATCCCACTGTGCCTACAACACCTTGAAGATGCCAGGGCCGATAGGAGTCATTTCCATTCCGTCAGATCAGAAAGATGCAGTCATATGCGTGGACAAGATGTATCGGGATGCAGTCGCGGTAGAGGCCGCGGAAGCCAGTGTTCCCGCCAAGGAGAGTAAGAAAATGAAGAGAGCTAGCAAGGATGCCAGCAAGGAATCCGGGAAGCGTGCCTCTCCGGAGTGTGCTGCGCCTGTTGATGACTTGCCGGAGAGTTCCAATAGCAAGAGATCCAAAGCTGCTGCGCCTGCTGTGAAGAAGGTCCCGACAGGGCTGGCTGGCACTGATGGTACCTTCACTATCAGTGCCACCCTCGATGACAAATAGGAAAGCGTGCTCGTTGCCTTCCCACGGGCGAATGTCGATGTGTTTGCCTGGCTACCATCTGACATCCCCGGTGTTCCCAGGGAGGTAATCGAGCACCACCTTGCTGTCTGCCCACATGCGTGGCCCGTCAAGCAGAAAGTCAGGAAGCAAGCTTTGGAGCGGCAACAGTTTATTGCCGATGAGATCAAGAGACTTGAAGCAGCTGGTTTGGTCAGGGGAGTGTTGCACCCCACGTGGTTGGCAAACCCAGTGGTGGTGCGCAAGGCGAATGGGAAATGGAGGCTTTGCATAGATTTTACAGATCTGAACAAGGCATGGCCGAAGGACCCGTTTCCCTTGCCGCGCATCGACCAGATTGTGGATTCCACTTCTGGGTGCGACCTGCTTTCCTTTCTGGATGCCTACTCCGGATACCACTAGATCTTCATGTCCAAGGAAGACGAGGAGAAAACCACGTTCATAACCCCGTGTGGCACGTACTACTTTGTACGGATGCCCTTCGGGCTGAAGAGCGCCAGATCCACCTTTGCAAGAGCGGTACAGATTGGCTTTGAGTCCCAGCTACACAGAAACATTGAAGCTTGCATAGATGATATTGTGGTCAAGACCAAGGACAGATTAGCCCTCATCCAGGATTTGGAAGAAACCTTTGCCAATCTACGTAAAGTCAACTTGAAGCTGAATCCGGAGAAGTGTGTGTTTGCCATCCCCTCCGGTAAGCTACTTGGTTTCTTTGTGTCTCATCGAGGGATAGAGGCCAACCCCGACAAGATCAAGGCTATCGAGCAGATTCAAGCACCCAAGACAGTCAAGGACATGAGGCGTTTGACAAGATGCGTGGCTGCACTGAGCAGGTTCATTTCCAAGTCTGCTGAGTGCACCCTGCCGTTTTTCAAAATCTTGAAGAAGGCAGGGCCCGTGGAGTGGACCCCAGAGGCAGATGCTGCGCTGCGAGATTTGAAGACCTATCTTTCCTCAGTGCCCACCTTGGTTGCTCCCAAACCACAAGAGCTGTTGCTGCTATACTTAGCGGCAACCAATCAAGTGGTTAGCGCGGCACTGGTGGCGCAGCGGGAAGTGGATGATGTGGCAACCACAACCACTGTTACCTCTGGAGAAGAAAGTGGACCTATCCCGACAAGGCCAGAGTCAGTCCAGAGCGAAGAAAGGCAGAGCAGCGGAAGCAGTTCTCTGGTCATGGCAAAGAAGAAAGTGGTGCAGCGTCCAATGTACTTCGTTAGCTCCCTGTTGCAAGGGGTTAGGTCGAGGTACTCTAGCGTGCAAAAGCTGATTTTTGGCCTCATCATGGCCTCAAGGAAACTGCGCCACTACTTCCAACCCCATGAGATCACAGTTATCACCCGTTTCCCCTTGCAACGCATACTCCGAAACCCTGAGGCCACCGGCAGGATTGTGGAATGGGCTTTGGAGATGTCCAGCTTCGGTTTGAAATTTGAGAGCACGTCAACCATCCAGAGTAGCGCACTAGCAGAATTCATCGCAGAGTGGACACCAACTCCTGACGAAGAGGTATTGGAGACAGTTATTCCCGGCAAGGAAGCGCCCCAAGATTGGATCATGTATTTCGATGGTGCCTTCTCCCTACAAGGTGCAGGGGCTAGCGTGCTTCTTGTTGCTCCCACTGGGGAGCACCTTAAGTACGTCGTCCAGATGCACTTTCCCTGGGAGAAGGCTACCAACAATACTGCAGAGTATGAAGGGCTCCTTGCCGGCCTCAGAATTGCAACAGAACTGGGAATTAAGAAGCTGATCATCCGCGGAGATTCACAGCTTATGGTGAGACAAGTCAACAAGGATTACCAAAGTCCATTGATGGAGGCATACGTTGAGGAAGTGAGAAAGTTGGAGGAGTGCTTTGACGGATTGCAAACAGAGCACTTACCCCGTGCGGAAAACAGCATTGTTGATCATCTGTCAAAGTGCGCTACGCAAAAGCTTCCTATGGAACCAGGACTTTTGTTCTCCATCTGACTCAACCCTCTGTATCCCCGGCAACAATGGCCAGAAAGAGGTGGAAACTGGACTCCGGCAAGCCTCACCCGGCAGGACCTCCTAAGGCCCCCGGCAGAGGGCTTGGCGGGAACAGTTCCCCTTCGATCAGCGAGCTGCACCATCCCGCCAAACCACCGGTCCCTGCAGTCGAGAAGTGCGCTCCTGCGAATGAGGAGGTGCCATTGGTCCTTGTTGCCGAGCCTCTGGCCCCAACTTGGGCACGACACATAGTCCATTTCCTCTAAACTGGAGAACTCCCCGAAGAGCAAGAAGAAGCTGAAAGAGTAGCCCGGAGGGCCAGTATGTATCAGTTTGTTGATGACACACTATACAAAAGGAGGCCCAACGGTGTGAAATTGAAGTGCATTTACCGGGAGGAAGGAAATGAACTGTTGGCAGAGATACACAAAGGTATGTGCGGCTCACACATTGGATCAAGGGCCCTGGTTGGAAAAGCCTTCCGGCAAGGTTTCTATTGGCCCACGGCCCTCCAAGATGCAGTTGAGATCGTCACCAAATGTGAAGCCTGCCAGTTCCACTCCAAGAACATTCATCAGCCTGCCCAAGCTCTTCAGACGATCCCTTTATCGTGGGCCTTCTTGGTCCGGGGGTTCGATATCTTGGGCCCCTTCCCCCGTGCTACCGGGGACTTTGAGTTCTTGTTCGTCGCTATCGACAAGTTCAAAAGGTGGCCAGAGGTGGAGCTCGTGAGAAAGGTGACCGCTCAGTCAGCTATCAAGTTCTTGAAAGGATTGGTGTGCCGCTTCGGAGTCCCTGCTCGGATCATCACTGACGATGGCACCCAATTCTTGAGCCACGCCTTCATGCAATATGTTCATGCCCTCGGAAGCAAGATCTCGTTCGCCTCTGTCACCCATCCTGAAAGCAACGGACAAGCTAAGAGGGCAAACGTTGAAGTGTTGCGGGGCCTCAAGACAACAACTTTTGATAAACTGCAGAAGTGTGGCAGGCGATGGATCAATGAGCTGCCGGTGATTCTTTGGTCCCTCAGAATGACACCAAATCGAGCTACCGGGCAGACTCCCTTCTCCCTAGTCTATGGGGCAGAAGCAGTTATCCCCACGGAACTCATATTCGGGTCTCCTCGAGTGCTTGCCTACGATGAAGTAGTGCAGGAATGGCACCGCCGTGACGACGCTGTGCTACTTGAGGAGAACCGTCTCTAGGTCGCTACGCGTGCTGCATGCTACCAGCAAGCCCTACATCGCTATCACAGCCGCAGGGTTCGTGCCCAGGGGTTTGAGGAAGGCGACCTTGTCCTTAGGCGTGTTTAGTCCGCCAAGGGTACAAACAAGTTGACGACGAAGTGGGAAGGCCCTTACCGGGTAGTACGAGTCACCAGACCTAGCGTAGTCCATCTAGAGATCGGAGATGGCATTCAATTGCAAAACTCATGGAATATTGAGCATCTCCGTAAGTTCTACCCGTAAGGCGCGGCTGTCGGGCCCTGCACGGTAGCCACCCTTTTGTACAGGCCGTGCCGCTGTTGCATGTAACCCCTTGTACAAAGCCAGGCGCAGACCCTGAGCAACAGAAATAAATGAAGCGCTGGGGGGCCCCCAAAACTTGCATGCATGCATAAGCATATCATGAGCATAGCATGATCATGTAGATGAGGTCGCATGAGGCATTGTTTTCATCTGCATTAAGTTGCAGGGTTCTTGCCGTGGACTCGATCCCAAGGAAGAAGAAATGAAGACAAGCCTACATGACGATCCCCGGCAAGCCAAACAGATAAGTTCTCTTCTTATCCTTACGCGTTCTGTAAGCAGAAGCTTGTGCATATGAAAACCTCACCACCTTCGAAACTTAGGTGCTCCCATCCTTTGACTCGAACGTTGCTTCGGTCAGGGTGGTCGCAGTGGACTTTGATGGAGAAGGCTTGGCGGGGGGCTGGTCCCTCTTTATGATTTGTGCCCGGCAGGATTAGCTCCACGGCAACAATTCGAGGGTACCGGCAGGATAGCTTGCCGGAGCTAACTTGTTTACTTGAACGTATAGAGGCATTTCACCTCTGCATGAGTATGACGCATGCACAAGAGCCCGGCAAAGCTTGTCTTTTTCATTAATATGTAGATGAACAAGTACAGATCTTACAAAACACTAACAAGGATAAAGAAGATTGCATTATTTAGACTAAAGTTTGGCAAGTGCCTACATGTTTTAGATTAAAAAAAGATAAGTGCCCCTTAATCCCTTTCTTGTCCCTCTCCTCCTAGGCACTGCGGTGGAAGAGAAAGAGGGCGAAAGGAGTGCCTGAGCAAGACACCCCACTCGCCCCCGTCAGGACCTGTCGGGCGTAGCATGACAAGATCCAGAGTGGCGAGGCTGCGAAGGAGAGGGGTGGAAGGAGCAGCTCAGCGGTGCCTTGGTCACCACCTCCAGGATCAAATAGAAGCTCCAGCAAAAAAGCATCTGCGGGGAGAACCACCAGGCCTCAGCTGGAAGACCGCTGGAGGAGGCGAAGGCACTAAGAGAGCGGCCCTCTCCCCGGCAACCAAGAGGCTGGTGATGATGGTGCCGAGGAGGGAGGGGAAGACCGGAAAGACGAGGCAGCAGGTCGGCAATACGAGACGAAGGCGTCGGTGCCATCATACTCCGACCTGACGCCCTGCCACCCGCCTTCTCCGACTTCCCTCGATCTTTCTCCATCACCACCGCTCTAGGGGGACGCCGGCTCCTTGAGCCGTTGCCTCCCCCGAAGAAGCTACGGGCAGCGGCGGCGTCTGAGACGCGCGAGGGGCATCACTCCCCACCTTGGCGGGCAGGAAGATGCCGCCGTCTTCAACATTTGCCCCAATTTCACCAAAGGGGGCGGTACTGGGATTACCAAGGGACCCGAGCACTGCACCCCTGACAGATGCCAGAACCACTAAGAGCTTCAGCGCCTGGGCGGAGGGGGCAAACACGCCCCCACAGGGGAAGGGCTTGGCACCTCCTGTTCTGCGGATGACGTGTCTACCGCGCCCCTTTTGGCCCTGGACCAGGCTCACTCCCCAGGCTCCTTCACAAGCTTCCGGCGTCATCGACCTCAAGCTCGAGCCCAAGGCCTGGCCCCGGTCTCTCTCTCTCAACATTGCAAGAAAAGAGAAGGAAAAGGCAAGAGGATTAGTGTGGATGAGCATTTCCGCTTCCCCCTGCCCCCTTTTATAGGCGGGCTGGGGGCTAGGGGTTGATCCATCGATGGGTGACCACCGTCCCTCTTCGCCAACCCGAGAAGACCGGGCCCCCGCTTTGGCACTCTCCCGCACCACGCACCTCTGTTACCTACCCCATTCAATTCATGTTGTATACGTGGCCGAGGATAAGGGCGTGGTGGGAAGAGTGAATTGGCAGTTACTCACCCGTGCGTTAAAGTCATTCACGGGCCATTACAAGAATGGCCCCACCACAATTGGCATTACGCGACGGGCAGAAGAACCAGAAACTGACCTGGGATCAGGTTAATGAAGAAGCAAAGAAGATCTCAAAGGACGAAGCAACTGCTACCCTCTTGCCTGTGCACTGGAAAGGGCCTACCCCGACGACGCCCGACAACGTGTTCGGGCCAGGCCCGGGGGCTCCTGTCGGGACAACAAACCCTGGGTCTATTGCCCAGACCGTGCACATGCCTAAAAGAGCGAAGTTGCAATGTACAAGACCAGATTAAGCTAGGAGAGATGGCTCTTTGAGGAATCAAAGGGCAGGGCAAGAAGACCAAGACACTGCTAAGGAAAAACCTCCCTTGCCAAGCAGGCGAGCCTGGCGAGGACGAGGTGGCCCCGAAGACAAGCCTCAAAGACCGTCCCGGCAGGCTTGCCGAGCCCTACCAAAGCAAGCTACCCCGCCAAGGCTTCACCGCTCCACCTCACAGCGACGCAAGTCATCAATCGGTGCGGTGTCAAGCCCCCAAGTGACTAAGTAGCAGTTATTAGACACATGCCAGCCATTTCCAGAGGAAACCATCTCCAAATGACACCCGTCCAGAGACGTGTCAAGCAGACAGGCGAAAAGGTGGCCGAGCAGCCCGGCAAGGCTTGCCGGGGAGGCTACGATGTGACACTGAGCGGCGCATTTAATGCGCTCTGCTTTGCCTGCAAAGTTAGGTATGATAGCACTGTTTGCTATCTAATCAGTACACAATGACTGATTTGCCATTGTGGTAACCCCTTGATCTATAAAAGGAGGGCCGTGGCAACCATAGAAAGGGTTCAGAACCTTGTACACTCGTACGCGCGTAGCTGCTCTCGCCCGAAGGCAACCCTGCCGGGCAAGAGCGCTGCATTTCCACCACCATCCACCATCAATCCACCAAAGCAGGAGTAGGGTTTTACACGTCGCGGTGGACCGAACCTGGGTAAAATTGCCCGTGTGATCTCTGCCGTGCTGCGCAATGCTCTCCGCTCTTTGTGCAATGTGCCCAGGCCCCCTGCCGAACCAAAAGGGGCCGGTGGCCCCATAGGTGGCCGTGGTTTCCCACGACACTTGATGGGTTTCACCGTCTCAGACGTCAGCAATATTTTTGCATCGTGATAATAAGTGCATGCACTTGCTTGTGTACGGCCATGTACCTGCTGGTTCCGTACGGTTAGGCTCTGTATGGACAGCTGTCTTGTGGTTCCACAGACGAATTTCATGCAAATCGGATGGTTTTAAGTGAAAGCGGACTAAATTCATTGCATTTTACATATTTCTTTTTATTATGGAATATTTTACATATTTCAACTAATAATAACCGACTAGGCCTTTTTTTAGTCCATGGGAGGCGCTTCACGATCGAGGTCGCGACACTTAACTGTTCTGGAAGGCCCAAATCCATCGCTCCTCCCTTTTAACAATTTGCAGCTGGGCTTGGCATGCCACAGCCTAGTTCCAACGTGTTGCATCCAACTATCAGCCTGTGAAACCGGATGGATCCCGTGCGTACTTCGAAGATGTAAAAAATTTGGAGAACTGGGAATTCGAATGGCAGGTGCTTATGCTACCCATCAAATAAAAATCAGGTGCCTGAAAATTCGTTTCGAAACAAATGATTCAGCTTTATATCCACGTCGACCCTCGACATGATGGTTGGAAGCAAATGCCAAGTTCATACCGAAAGATCCTTAACAACAATACCAACTTGCAGATGACCACGTAGTACAAGTACCAATACCAAACTAACTTATAATCTTTTTAGTCCTGGCCCTAGTGTTCGTCTGGTAGAAAATCTTGCAGACGACCATCTCCCACTCCTTCTCTTGCTCCAGGTTCCCGAGGTGGTACTGGTGCATCACCCAGTTGGTCCTCTGCTGGTCGAAGTTCTTGTTGGTGTGCAGCACCAGAACCTTTTTACTGCCCGTCTGCCGGCCGTTGACCATCACCGGCAAGGTATTGCCGGTCTTGTGCCACATCACCTGCATGCTGCACTTCGACTGTATCTTGCGATGCGTCCGCGTGCCCCTTTTGAACACCCTGGAGTTGCGCTGGAAGAAGTGCTTGCTTAGGCCACTCAGTGTGATACCTGCAGTATTGACGAATACAAGTTTTAGGGTACGTAGTTGGCATTTTCATAACATCTTTGGCATGTTGCAGTCACTTGTTTCATTTTTTATTAACTGTCAAATTTTAATTGCTTCACTAGGTCTGTGTCTAAAAAGAAAAATAGAGCTATAAACAAAGGAATATGTTTGTGCAAGTAGACGGCCGATCGGTGTCTCACCTGGAAGTTTCTCGGATGGGTGTAGCATATTTCGTGCTCGCTGTCGATGGTTGGTATGAACAAATCAATGAGAGGGTGAGATCTCGTGCTGTCAGCACTCACTTTTGCCTCAAGGTGCTCGATCAGCTCCTGATCCGTCGGATCGAACTTGACGCCAGCCGGCAGCACCGGCTAATCCTTCTTGGACTTGCATCGATTAATTCCAGTTAAATGGTACTCAATGTATGATCAATCAACTATCTTAAGTAAATGATGAAATATTTCGACAGATAAGTGGTACTCTAAATCTGAAGTCCACAATACCCGAACAAGCTGGGGTCTCGGCTTCATTACTACATGCAAACTCTAAAGACTTGAAAACCCCCATAAAGATCGAAATCATCATACATGGCGACGGGACGAATACTCACAGGAGCGGCCTCGCTGGTTCCTTCCTTCATCCGGCTAGCTTGAAGAGCATCCTTGTTGAGATCGATTTTTTCAGCGTCTTCCTTTTGACTACTTGCAATGAAGTATAGCAACTCCAGTAGCTCATCACTCATCGTACCAAATGGATCAGAACAAGGCGGCGGCTGGGAGGCGGGGAGACCAGGAGAGAATGGGAGAGTGAGCTCTACTCTTATAAAAAAACAGAGTTGGTGATGATGGTGTGCCTGCCATCCTGCAATATAGGCCGTCCGATTTATATCTGACGGATAGGAAGGAGACTATGGCAATTTTGCAAAAAGATAGCCACACCCCTCTCCACATTTGCAAGTAAGGCCTTCTCTCATTCATCCTTTTCTCCCACAAGATAAACTACTCATACAAATGCAAGAGTCTTGTTGTAGTACGAGAGGGGTGAGGCTCACTTTGGTTAACCGAACACGCCGCCGGGACTCTTGTGTCACCTCACGCGCAACGTGTTGTCATGTCAATTCAATGTGAGGACATGATGAATAATTTGACCGACGTATACTAGTACTGCTGTACTACTTACTAGTCGTATTTAGTGTCACATTTTAACCATAGGTTTAACTAACAAAATGTCAATGCATGTCACAAAAAATTATACCATTGGAAACTATGTTCAAATACGAATCCAACGATATATTTTTTGTGACATGCATTAACATTTAGTTAGTTAAATTTATGGTCAAATTTTGACACAAATTATGAAGGGGACCAATAAACCAGGAGGGAGGTAGTAGTACGAGTAGCGCAATATATGGTATAGAGGACTAGTACAAATTTAGAAGTGGAGTACGAAGTTACAAGGCTGTGCGACAGACTTTGTAGGGTACATGAGTAATACAAAGTATAATTCCCATTGGACAACACTTTCACCAACAAGTACGCACTTGAAGCCTAATTGATATATATGGCTTCTGCACAGCATCTCCATCATCATTATTAGTACATCCTACGGAGGTCAGCTAGGATGCACTTGATCCCAGAAAGGTATCTATCCTTCGAACTAACTACAGTACATAATATCCAACAAAAGAGGGTCATGCTACAGCAGCAAGATACATGGCTCAGTCCAGATATCACTACAAATCAAGTTGTGCATATTTGCTATTGGCATGAACCACATCGCCGCATGTCGGGTTTGCAAAAGCCATTCATCGCTTGGAGGCTTGATGCCTTTCACACACTGAAGATCATCTAGTAACAAGCTATATCGACGAATCTCTGGATATGGTGATTCATGAAACCCATGGTACGATGTGTAAACACAGTTCCCCCTGGCAAATAGAAGTTGCATAGCATGGTAATCATCACCGGTGATATGATTGATGATTGGTTGGATGATCGGATAATTGAGCCCGAGGAACATGGAGTGGTTGCCGAGGCTGTAAACCCGCCTCCAGTTGAATATGCCTGGCACAACGGAGCTGGGATCTTTCTCGAACATGAAGCAGCCATAGCCATCACAGTCATGAACGCCCCAGGCATTGTACTGCATGTGGTTTGATGAAATGGTTTGGTCAATTTGGTACGTGCGAATGAGCATCAAATGACCGCCGTCAGTTGAACGAGCGATAAACCACCACCGATTTACTTGTATATTTCCAGGTCCTGGAATTATGAAGGCCAGCACATTTGCATCTACTGCAACAAATCAAATTGGAGACCAAAAGGACAAAAATATACAATCATGTTCAGAGTATGTGTGGAATTAAGATTATTATAACAGTGACACAGATCATAGCCAGAGAATTGCAATGTCGTGGTCATAATCATACCCCAAGTTAAAAGAAATAAGCCAATGGCTTTCATATTCTAGCAATATGTCATGGTTCAAACATCATGTAAAAATGAGAGGAAAACAACTATGACAGGGCCTACTCATATTCTACCATAGCAGTTACTACTGTTCTCATATCAACTCTAACAATAACTTGCGTGGTTATAAAAATCTTGGAAATGAGAGTAACATATAGTAATCATGAGGTTATACTCATAATATCTATTCTAACAATCATTAGATGCCAATTGTTCTCATATCTACTCTAACAATAACATGTGTGGTCATAAAAATCTAGGAAATGAGAGGAACATATAGCAATGATGTGGTTACAGACATACTATCTATTCTAAATTTCTAACAATCAACAGGCAGTCGTATTCATAAGGTAAAGATGAGATGAGATAGAACAATTACACGATGATAGATTACAACCAGTATATGCAGCCAATCTGTGTGTCGACTGCGTAAACGATGCCATCGTGCACTATAGCATCAGACAAAAATGGAAGGTCAACAGGATTGATGATGAACCATAACCATGTATGGCGACTGGATTCCAAATAGACTAATCCCATGTTGAATAAGGCAATGAGCTTGTAATCCATGTAGTCTTCTGATGGTGTGGGCACTTCGCAGATTACAACCTTCGGCAAATGGAGGTCGCACTAAAAGCTTGACGCGTCTCGTGCGTAGTAGGCAGGCGTGTCCGACGGGCCGCGAGGCTCGATGCCGGCGGTATCCAACGATGGAAGGGTGATCTCTCGCTAGGTGTAGATATCCATGAGACGCCATGGACTATCGGATTGGTGGATGAGGATGATCTAGTTGGCCTTCATGCCCGCCCAGTAGTGGCCGCGCATGAAGGACATGTGGGCGGGTAGTGGTAGCATGTCGAGGGGCACCACGGCAACCTCCATAGGATCATCAAGTCGGTGTCTAGGCCACCTACGAGGATCGGGCATCAGCAAGCAGGGTGTCTTGAAAAGGGACGGCCGGTTGCAGACGAGTAGACGGTAGATAGACACCGAGCATGCGGCCAGACGCACGGTGCTGAGCAGGTCCATACGATTACAGATCTGCTCCAAGAGAACATCAGCGAGGGAATTCCAATCGCGGCTCTGCGTGTCAATTGGTTCTGCCATAGGTTTTTTTAGGGCGCTGAGTCATTGGGGTTTTCGGTGCCTGCGAGCAAGCGGGGAGTGGATTCGGGAGGGCGAGCAAAGAAGATGGCGTGTGTGTCCAAGCAGTGAGCGGGGGGATATGGTACGCGCGAGCTACCGAGGAAGATGGCACGGGCGGGCGAGCAGTGAGCGGGGGGAAATGGTGTGCGGCCGACGATGGGGAAGAGAGGAGGAAGAAGAGGGAAAGACAGGCAAGAAAGTGCATTAAATCTCAATTCTACTAGTACTACTACTAGGATATACCATCCTTCGGAGTGTAAATAGTTAAGCCGATGACATGTGGGTCTACCTCAAGAGGGCCCATATGTTAGTTAATGGAAGAGAGAGGTGCGTAGGCGTATTTGCGGAAGCGTGCTCCGCTGGCAAACATGATGGCAGTACAAGGTAAGGCTGATTTAGTAACACCAACACGCTGGTTCAGCTTATTAATTAAGTGTCCCATCTGCTGCAGCGTGTATTGTCACTTCACTGTGAAGACTAGATGAATATTTCTCTCTGACCGAGATGGGGAATAATGGATCGCCAAGACTTCCTATCTATAGTATCCCTATGCCTCTACTCTCATCCTGTCCAACAAGATGAAACATTGGCCAAGGCACCCGACGCCAATAATGTAGGAGTACTACTAGTATTTTGTGTCAAACTTTGACCATCTATTTAACTAATAAAATGTTAATGCATGTCACCAAAAATCATATCACTGGATTCGTATTTGAACATAGTTTTTAATGGTATAGTTTTTTATGACATGCATTGACACTTTGTTAGTTAAATTTACGGTCAAAACTTTACACTGAATACAAAGGGGACCAATAAACCAGGACGGAGGTTTATATATAGGTCAATAAAAAATCATCAACCAAGGTAGTAGTAAATGATGAGTGCCCGAAGAATTTTTTCCAAAAGTACTCAATAATGGGCTCGTTTTCCTCAAGAAAATTGTGTTTACGAACGTATTAATTGGAATGCATGCGTGAAGAACAAAAGACCAAAACTTTTACATGCATTGGTGAGTTTTCTCTTAATTATTGCATGCAACATTTTAATGAAGCTTGAAATATGAACATGTCAATGGGAGGGAGTAGAAGCATCATGCATGCATGCATGCATGCAACACTCACACGTACACATGCACGCACGCAACACTCACGCATCCATGCGACACACAGCACACGGCGCAACACATACGCTCACGCTCAAGTGCTCAACCTACTCCCTCTGTCCGTGAAATACTGTACATATTGAGATTTACACATTGACCAAGAGGAACCGGAACTCCATGGCATAATTAACGCCCAAAAGTAGCAGACTTATGTGTGCATGCGACCATTGAGAGAAGAAGATTAAATGAAGGTTGTTGCATGCTGTAACTAAGGATAGACATGCAGCCTATAGCTAGAGCACAAGTTGGTGCATTAGTCAATCAATACCGATTGGATTAAAGGCTAAATGCATTGGAAGTGTAGATGTACTACACTCTTTGTTGGAAAAATTTCTGCTAGATGTACAGATTTTCACGGACCGAGGGAGCACACATGCATGCACTCACATACACAGCCAGGGTGGTTCGCGCGCAAGGGTTGGACTCCTGTCGCGCCTGCATAAAGTTTTGTTTAACTGATTTCTTTGCTCTGCCAACTGACAGGTGGGACCCAGAAACCAGGTGTCAATTTAACCAGTCAACAAAGTGCCACGTCGACTATGTGGCCGGTCAGCAGGGTGCAATACGGTGCTCTACGGTGAGCTAGTGACCGTATAATCACCGCAAAACTATATAGTGACCGTAATGAGCGTATTGTTACATACGTTGACCGCCAGTGTATTTTTCTCGTTTCAAATTAAGCCATATTAATCGGAAAGGATGCAGTATGGACTAGTACTACTTTGATGTGTCCCATCAACTTGCAGAATGAGGAGAAGCTTGCTTACTACGTACGCCTATGCCCTCTCCCTCACCCACGCGCGCGGTGGCTCGCAGGACGAGGAGAGGGTTTTGACTACAGCGCCCTCTCTCTCTCCCTCTCCCTCGTCCTCACCCTCGCAGTGGACGTGAAGCAGTTCATTCGGTGTCAGATTGCCAGAAGCATATTGTACTGACATTGTTGGACATTCCGAAGTGGCGAAGAGCCAAGTGCAAGGTTCACAGGAGTACGAACTGTTGAACCTCCCAAAAAAGCGAAGTGCCAAGCGTAAGGTTCATAGGAGTTGTCGTCCTAGTACTACAACTATAGCGAATGATCGCTACTGTATGATGCTGCCACGTCACCTATAGCCAAAGCTGTGCAACCTTTTTTTCTCACAGAGCATGTTGGAGCCCGTGCAACAGCCACACAAGTTGCACGTACGCATAACACATTTACTAGTAATAAATTCTAAAGGACAAATGCCAGCATGCCACACAAGTTCATCTCCACTTCATGTGATAAATTTGTGCACGACTACTCTACATATATTTACAACGCTACCATTCACAATTTACCATACTCCACTTACACATTATAGATGGGCTCCATGTCCATGTCCTCCTCCAGGTTCTAGTCCCAGGTGTTCTTCATAGATGGCACGGTCCATAACGGTGGGCAACGGGAATCATTGTCACAGCTTTCTAGTCCGGTTCCACACAATGGAGACTCATCCAAGCTGAAGCGGCATAAATCAGGGATAGCGTGTCCCAGCATGTCGTTCATCCGGCGGTGCGCACTGAAGACACAACCATGCTTCATGAACGGCAGGCCTTCGATGTCGTGCACGGAAGGTGGCATCTGCTTCACAATGGGGTAGCTGTCCCCAATGAAAAGCGAGTACTCTCCAAGAGTGTTCCTCGGCACCCACATAGCATCACGAGGGTCGAACTCGGCGCCGTTCATCTGGTACACGCGACATCTCAGATCTGGACACATGGTGACGTACATGGTCAAGGTCCATGCATGATAATGTTGTGCTCAAATATGGCGGCAAGTAATATTGTGCAGCAAGTAGTACTACTCCGGTATAGAGGAAGTAAAATAACCGGCTTATTATATATAGCCACTCCTGGCTACATGGATGAGATAGTAAGACATGGAAAAACAAAAATGGTGGGAGTTAGTTGGCTCAAGTCTTCAAGGGCCTAGCTAGCTATACGCGTCCTCCAAGGTAAAAAGTACTAGAGAAGGCGAGAGGACTAAAAAAAATTAATACCAAATTGTAGTACTAGTACTAGTAAACATGTCCCAGTCAAGAAAAGAAAAGAACTAACAAGTACTACTACTCTAACACACAGCAATGAGAAAATGGAATACCTGGGTAGATGGTGACGGCCCGATCGTGGTAGATCATGTGACCATGTTGCACATTAGTGATACCATGGGTAACGACTGCTAAGATAGTTGATCCTAATATGCCAAAGTCAGCTACAAGGTTCCAGGTTAGACCGAATCGCGGATGCAAATGCACATGCAGGATCGGCGATCTGATTTTGATCAGGGGATGACTGGTCCCTGCAAAATAATGGAGTACCGTTAGGGATGCAAATGATGGTTTGTGCATTCCGTTTGTAATCTCCCGTACCGTAGGATGGCAACCAGATGAAATAAGTCCCCTGGCTTGTCACCGCAAAGATGCGGCCTACATGGCACACAGAGTCTTCGAACATGTAGGGGTACAAATCTGTCGGGGCCAACATGTGCCAGCCTCTGCCGTTACTGCCTTTTGCATTGATGGCAATCCTTATGTCGAAGACCGCGATGAGATAATAATTGTCGTAGCTGCGTCGCTTTGTCGGCGGGTCCGCAATTGCTATCTTTTTCAATCTCATGTAGGCATCATCAGACGTATTCAAGCCTAGCCAATCCTGAAGGCCAATCCCCATGGTGGAGAAGGGGTCTACGGGAACGGCCGCACTGCTGTGGATGTTGTGCAAAATGATGGTGGTATCCGGCTGGAGGTATGCAAGCCAATCTCCGTTGGCACCAACCCAGACCTATATATAAGACGGTGGGCAGTGGAGAAATTATGGGATGGAATAACTAAGTAGTACTATATTTAGAATATATAGACTACATGATCAAACTCCATGACTGACCTGCACATCGGACAAAATCCGACTCCCTCTCAACGTCGGCAACTCTAGCAGAGTCAACGTGCAACCACGGCCAGGTAGCGGTGGACTGTTTGATGGATTGTCCCATAGAATAACCTTCTTCTCGAGAACGCATGGAAGACCAACAGGCATGGCCTTTTCCCAAGCCTGTTTACGCACCGTCTTAAAATAGTTGGTGCAGGAAGCACCGAGTCTTGCAGCGGTGAGGACATCGGAGTGGCATGCGATTTCTCCTAGAGGATCGTCATCCAAGGTCTCCCAGCCCCGACGAGGAGGAGAACCACCTGGCGAATCCATGGCAGCAGCGATGAACTGCCTTGGTCTCTTCGAGGGGAGGGGAACTGGCGAGGAGGAGATAAGAGCGTAACCACAGGGCCTCGTCCCTTCGTTAAGGAAGTTATGCGGGCTAGTATAGTGGTAGTGCGATGGTGCGGCTATTATTTACTTACGTAGTACTGTAGTACTTTTCTCAACTAGTAGTGCGATGTACTGTACTTCTATAGTGCACCAGTTTTGAACTCTTGAATCTCAAGGCCAAGGAGCTACAGTCGCAAGTGGAGGGTACTACTGTTCTCTAGAACCATTGATGTACTATCAATGCAGGGAAAGTACACCTGCGTAGTTCGTACTCTTCGTGCTCTATTCAAGCGCGTAGCTGGCCTACGAGCAAGTATAATAGGATGACATAGGCGGGCTGTAAGCCTTTAAATATTATATTTTGGATGAGTTGAAGGAGAGAGAGGAGGGGAGAGAAGGGAAGCTGGCTATTGATTAATAGCCGGCTGCAACACGTGTTCCTAGGCATGTTGTGAGAGAGAGTGATGGGCCATGTATAAAAAAATTAGTACATATTTACATGCAACTATTGTACTTGCCGGTTATAAGCTCGGCTATAGATCATGTGGCAAGACCATATAGCCAATAGCTGGCTATACTATTAACCATGCTCTACTCACCCACTCCTCTCACGCACACACTAGCAACCTGTTTATCAGCGACGGTTATTGCAGGGGCAGAACATTTGAGTTCTTTGATACATCGAGATTAGGCTTTTCGCTTCCATTTGTGGAGGTGTAATGGATATCGTCGAACTTTGTTTGTTGGTCCTTCCTTCTTTACGAATGAGATGAGGCAAAGCTTTTGCCTCCATTTCAAAACAAAAAAAATCACATCAAGAGCGAAGTCCATGCGTGCAACGCCACAAGCTACAGAGTAGTAGCACTTTACGTATAGAGCCATATTGCACAGTTCCCAATGCCATGCCAGGCTTTTCCGGCTCCTTGGGCTTAATTGGGAGGCGCTAGTTTAAATATGGTACCTGATGAGGAAGCAGCAAGCGAGGTGCGGCTAGGGCGAGCACGCAGGCGAGAAATGTTGCACGGTGTGAATTGATATACAGGAGTGCTACTACTTTACGCAGTAGTACTAGTACGTACTACTCTAGTACGCGAGCCACGAGATGATGGGAGGGAAAACCTGTTCACATGGCTGGGCTATCCAGTGCACCCACATTGTGGTGCGACACGTCCGTTCGACTTCAAAAGTCAAACTACCAGTGTACAATATTGGCTCGCAGCGAGGTTAATATTAAAAAAAAGGCCGCCGTGCGTTCGGCCGGGATCGAACCCACAAAACAAGCTATACACTCCCGCGACCACTAGTAGTACAACGCAACCTAGAACCGCCTTTTGCCTCTAGTACATTGTTCCTTACAAGAAACCACTACCAAGAAACTACCACTTTCCAACCAGCCCTACCAAGAAACCACTACTCTACAAAAATTAGCAAAAACATACCAAAATTTTCTTAATCCGTCGCAATAAACTACCAAGTGCCGTTATAGGCACATTTCAACCCATGTCGCCCCTTAAATCAACGCCGTCTATTTGATCGGCAAGTTACGCGTTATGACTTGTGGGACCTACATGTCAGTCTGGACAAAAATCCCCGAGTGACCTCCTACCTCCGGCCCGTCCACCTAGTCATCCTCGGCCATGGGACGCAGCTACCGCCGCTAGCAGAAGGCAATGTCAAAAGCGCCAACGACGCAGAGCCCATCATGCGGCAGCCCGGATGCCAGCTCCGTGCGGCGCTCACGGCCGCTAGCTAGCCAAGCTAGCACACACCCTACTGGATGCATCTAGCTGCTTGTCTGCAAGGTTTGCTAGCTAGGTTGGCACGGCGGTGCGGCAGCTTGCTCGCGCGCGCTGCGCTAAGGCCAGTCATCTGGCTCGAGCGAAGGCCAGCGCGGTGGCTTGCTCACGCATGAGCCATGCTCGGGCCAGCCAGCCAACCCGTGTTGAGGCCAGCGCGGCGTCCGGCCTGTCCGGTGGAGCGGCGGCTAGCTTGCTCATCACCAGCGTCACCGACGAACACGCATAAGAACTGTTTGAAGTAATGTTCAGGAAAAATAATGATTGGAGGAGGAAGAAGAGGATAGAAGGTCAGATGTGGGTCCCTCATGTCAACGGTCAAACAAACGGTGTTGGTTTAAGGTGCCTCATCAGCACGGACGTGTGGGCCAACCCTATCATAAACGGGTTTAAACGAGCCTAGGTAGTAGTTTTTTGGCACGGATTAAGAAATTTTGGGTATGTTTTTGCTATTTTTTGTACAATAGTTTCTTCCTAGGGCTGGTTGAAAGTGGTAGTTGTTTGTTAAATACTCTACATACTGTAGGTAGGAGTGAAAGTTAAGCTTCGGAAGACAATAAGCACGGCTAGTTACATAGTGCCTATGTGTACGTAATTCAAACTAAATATCGACCATGAGTGACTAATATCTTGATGGAAAACTCGAAACTATGGAAATACTAGCTAATTTTTTTTGCATGGTTGGAAATACTAGCAATGTGCACGTGCGTTGCAATGGATCATAATTAGAATAATACTTATTCACAAACTTGATAGAAAACACTCTAATTTTAATATACATATATCACTAAAAATATATTATATTTCAATCAGAATATATTCCTTGGCTTGTTTTGGTGAGGTGAGGGAGGGTTGTGGTTGGTTTTAAG